>CAOKZL010000547.1:0-604307 GCA_948472985.1 Iguana delicatissima | reverse complement strand
CCAAATTTAAAATACACAGGAACTGAGACCCAGGTGGGAGACAAAAGCATACATTTTTCAAAAGATCTGGGTAAATATAAAATCTTTCCCTGCTGATGTTGAAAGGGCCATAAAGATTTTTCCAGGTGAGCATCTCTAGGAAGACACTTTCTAAAGGCTGGCACCAAAAGGCCCCTCTGAACAGTCACCTGCCTCACTTCAGCTGGCAAGAGTGCATGGATTAGGGCCTCTGAAGAAGATTTGAAGGTAGGATGGAAGCCAGCATGGTTGGAGTGGTATGGAGTGGAAGGGAAGAGAGGTCATAGATTGGTGTTCTTCAAAATAACAGCTCTGAGGAATGGCCAGAGTATTTGTGAGGAAAAAGAAGCCACTCACGCTCCTCAGAAAATTCCCTTTACTTATGCCTGTTTCATAAGACATCTAATTTTCAGGAGTTTCTTTAGTTTCTGCCCATCTTAATGATAGAAGTTCTCATGATGTCAAGGCAGAGCCAGAATTCTGAGGTTAAACAGTACTTTTCACTTTGAAGTAGGCTCAAAGTATCTGAATGCATATATACATATGTGCATAAGTGAGAAGTGTTTTTAAATATCTTTTAAAAAAGGTGGATGTCAGTCATTTAGAAATATCATGCTATGCTTTCTCTTAACCAGTCTATCTATGGGTCTCATATCTCAGGGCCTCCCTCTTCTCCAGTCCTCAAGGCAAGGGAGATGAAGCTCAGGGCGAAAGTGCTGTCTGGAAAATTATCTGTATGTGCATATACTTTGTTTGTTAAATGTGGTGTTTCTGCTTTTGAATAACATTTTGTGCAATTGTGGTTGATGCTTAACCTATCATGCTTAATGATATCACCAGGGCCCACCCCTGTGCAAGATATTTTTAAAGGAATTGTTATTGGTTGCCCATTTTCTCCCTCAAACGGTTCAAATGTATGTTTCTCTGCTGCATACAATTTTGATATTTGGATTGAGACAAAAAAGGGAGGTGGTGAAAATATATTTACACATCTCATAACCTCACATAGAAAGGCATCAAGGAATCCAGTAGCTAACTGGGAAGGGGGGAGGAGACTAACCAGGAAGAAGGAATTTCTGTTATATCACTTCATGGACATAGTGCATTTCATCAGATCCTAGCATTAATTGGTGTAACTTTCAGTCTGAATCTTTCCTCTTGATTCATTGAATAAATGATATATGTCCCTTGATTTCCATTGCATGCCCAAAAGTTTGAACAAGGTGTCCATTTGGACACACAACTGTTACTTAAAAAATGTCTTGCTATATCACAAGGTGCTGTTCCTAGGTCTCAGGTTTTGGCCTTGATGTCTCAGGGCCCAGGATAACCCTGACCTGGCAATCATTCAAAAATTGTCTTCCAGGAACCATGCCATTTCAGATAACATACCAAGTGGTTAAAAGTAGAGGAGATGATGGTAGTGGTGGATGATAATAGTAAACAACAGCCTCTGTTCTCTTGGCCCCTTAGTAGAAAGCTTACTAGTGAGTCCCCCAGCTTTCCATCCAACGCCTGCTGTTCTCGAAGGCTACAATGCTAACCACTTAAATTAGAAAGGGAAGCCACACTGAATTCAGTGGGAGTGTCCAGTCCTGGCAGCCAGCCAAGGGTTCCAACTGTCTAATTAGTCAGTTATCAGCAGCTAGCAAGTAAAATTTGGCCTAGCTGTTTTGCAGTCCGAGTTCTAGTAGATTTAGAGAAACAGAGTCCAAGTTTACCATAAGTCCAAAGAGAGAGTGTCCAAGGGCAAAATCTGTAGTCCAGGCAAAGGTTCTAGGAGAGCAAGCAAGGAATTCAGGTGCAAGCTGGCCTTCATCCACCAACAGAATCAGCTGGCTACAACAGCTTTCTCCCATTCTGGCATCTTGTTATATAGGCTCAGAGTTTTAACCCAGCTGTGGGACTAATTAATGCCAGAAACCTGGGCTCTTTCTTTTCTACTTACGCTGGCTGCCATAAGTACTGTTCCTCTCATGTTTCTGGGGTGTGGCTGGTGGGAAGGGCCCTATGTGGGTCCTGCTTACAGAGGCATGACAAGGAGTGATTCCTGGATAAACCTGGGAGCACAAAAATTTGAATGTGAGGGCAAAAGCAATGTGAACAGATATTCCCATCCTGGCAGAGGCTTTGAGTGCTGAGCTCAGTTCTTTACAGACTGGTGCTTTCACATCTGAACTCTCACCAGGCCCAGCTAGAATGGGTAAACATCAGGAATCTGGAAGGCACCAGTCTGGAGAAGTCCAGCTTAGTTCTTAAACTGACAAGGCTACTGTGAGGTAGATTGAAGTGGATGCCTTAGGCAACTGCTTTTTAGTATGGGGACACAATTTGCCCCTCTGCCTCAGACAGCAAATACATACCAGCTGGTCCTGATTATTCCATAGACTTGTATAAGAAGAAACAGAAAAGGAACGGATTCTTCTTAACGTTTCAAAGCACAGTTATGGCCTAGGTGTTACAGATTTGCTGGTGGTGGACCCTCTCACCCCTCCCAAAGGAATTACTGCTAGGCTGCCGGGCTAATCTTCTCCTAAATACTTTAGGCTTCCCAACAACATGAGCACATTAAAAAACCTTATTCCTCTTCTTTCAGTCTTGTCCTGGAAAAAAAAAATACAACAAAAAGGAAGGTGCTTGGAATTTCTTGCTGAAAGCCCAGAAAACAAGAGTGCTCAACAAAAGCTTGTGAATATCCTAAAAATACAGAGGGAAGCTTAGCAATGGTGTAGTCTTGCCTGTGGGGATTTCTCCCTTTAGTGAGAAATTCCCCTTTTAAATTAATGAATTTGACCATGTGAAGAACACATGGGGAGAGTAGTTTGAGGAGTGGAAGAAAAAAAGGAGGAATACCAGGGGAAGGCAGCATTCACATGCAGAGAATTCGAAAAAGAATTTTAACAAGTCAGTCTAATAAGTGATCGAGAATCCTTGGCTTCTTTCTGAGGTTTTTAACTTCCTCTGCTCTACCAACTGGAGCAGAGACTTGGGTTTCAGAACAAAGTCTTAGATTTTTATAGGAATCTGAGATCACCAAAAGCCAGTCTGTTAGTATAGATAGACTGTTTTTATGTCTAGTGAGACAATAAGATCTCTTTCTGATATCAGCAGCATATCCAGAGAATCAGATAATGAGTGGTTTAAACCGGTGCTGTTCAAAGTGGTGGTACTTGGACTGGTATCAGTCCATGAGCCATTGACTGCCAGTCTCTACAGAGTTTACAGGGAAGAAACACATTGCAGCAAATATGTGCAGATATGGCACTGTTCCCTGTAACATGAGGGGAAAAAAAAGATGGCTGGTCCCCCACATCTTATAGCCTGAGAAACATTGGCTTAAACCCATCTTGTTACTAAGGGCCTTTCTGCACAACAGTGTTATAGTGCTATTATTCCACTTTCAACGTCCTGTGGAATCCTGGGGTTTGGAGTTTAGGGAGGGGCATTTAGAATTCTCAGCCAGAGAGCTCTTTGGCCTCAGGAAACCACAAGGCCCAGGATTCCACAGGATGTGGCCATGGCAGTTAACGTGGAATATAGTGCTAGAACAAGATAGTGTGATAAGACACTCATCCCTTCCCTATGAGTCCTGCCCATGTTGTCTGGTTGTTGCTTCTGCCTCTGCCTTGAGCAAGGCTACTTAATGCTGCCTCTATAGATGGTAGAGGAGGCTGCTGGTGCTGTAATGCCCTGGCAGTTTCCTCCTGCTCATTTCTGCTTACAGTGAACATTGTTCACAATTCTCAGATGCATTCCTATCTCAAGATGATCTCAGATGTTGTTCTGTTATTTCTGTGATAATTCATACTGCCTGCATTCCAAGTAGCAAAAACAACTAGGGGCAACTGGGGCAAGGGAGAATATGTCTAGACACTCATAAACATATAAATTAACAAATAACATGAAAGCCAATCAGAGGAGCCACTTTGAGTCTCATTTTGGGAGAAAGGTGGGATATGAATCAAATGAATAAATAAAATTAAAATAGGTTATTCAACAAGAAGAAATAAGATTGAATAGAGAGACTCAGAGAGAGCATCTCAGTTGACAGTCAACAGCTGCTCACCCCTCACCATAGCTCCATCACAACCTGCTACTAACACCTCTAAATCCAGCAGATGAACAGAGAGATGCTGAAGGAGATAATTGACTATATAAATTCAAAGCCCACACATAATTTCTCCTCCTAACCTCCATGATGTTGATAAGATTCTTGCCCCAGATTGTAAAGTCCAGAGCAAACCCCACCTTCCCCTTTTTGCCACTATGCATTTTTACCACATTGACATTTTCCTTAAATGGTCATGTTGGAGACATGCCTTTTTTTCTACTTATTTTTAACGTTTGGATCAGTCTCTGGATCAGATCAGATTGGTTCAATTCAGTTCTGGTGCAGAACAGCAGCGTCCAAAATACTTATAGCTGTGCCACTTTGAAACAGAATTGAACCAGTTTGACCTGATCCAGAGCTGGCCCAGGTTGGTCCAAATCAGCCCAATTCACTTCATTATTCAGGATTCAGCAGAATTGGTTGTATAGCCCAAATACTTATCAAACCTTCCTGAGCCAAAAAGCAATGAAAAGGCAGTATCATCATTCAATTTTTGCTTCTTTGGCCAGTCATGCTCCCACACAATTACAGTGGCAATTTTACAAGTGGTTGTTAAAAACCATTTGCAGTCATTCTGGCCACATTAAGTAACTGGACACAGGCATGATAAGAAAAGTAAAAATGTTAGAAGTCAATACCAGCTGAATGAAGAATGGTTATCCAGCAGCACCCATAACAATAGGCACCTTGCCCTTTTCACCTTACCTTCTTAGCAAACAGGTGCATTTTTATGGATTCTGCGTGATCTCTCTTTGTGAAACTAACATTTCCTTGGGAGTTGCTGAGGACTAAACAAAAGAACCTTAATGCAGAAGTAGCCAATGGTGAAGGATGCAGGGGCCAATTTGTGCCCCTGTGTCCCACACCAGCAAGGCACATTGGTGTGACCTGGCATGATGTCACATCACTTCTCGCTTGGATTTCAGTCAATTTTTTCCCCTTGGTGGGGACACATGGAAGGGTTGGGGGGGTTGGGATATTTGTAGTGGTTTTGACTCATGGGGTGACAAAATTCACCCAAACTTTTAAATTTCTTATTTGGTGTTTGGGGGCTTTGGAGAACTTCAAGGGGACTTTAAAGGCTGGACTTGCAGGTCCCAAGGGCCATATGATGTCTTTGCCCTCATTTGCCTTAATAGCTGAGCAATCTCTCGTTCCTCCTCCTCTTCCACCCACTCTTGCATGGAATCTAGATCCAAGTGGAGTAGTAACAATAGCCAGAATTCTGTATATTGAGATTCTATACCAGACTCTACATTACACTAGAATAAAAATTGTTGTAGAAGCACTTGTGCTTTTCAGAGGTTGCATAAGAGCAGTCCCTATTTCAGCCAATCTTTGCACAAGTTGCACACACAATCCTGTCTCTCACATTAGACTTGGTGGGTGGGAAGCTACTTGAGTGTGATACAACTGATGAGATCAAAGTCATGGTGCCTGTTGCACAATCTAAGATTGGATTGAGTATAATTACACTGGAATACACTTGCTCTTTCTTCAAAGATGTATAGGATTGTGGCTTTAGGAAGCTACTTATACTGAGTCAGATCATTGGTCTGTCCAGGCCATTGTTGTCAACTAGCAGCTCTCCAGGGCTTCAGGTGGGGTTCCTTCCTATCGCTACCTAGAGATCTATGGTATTCCTTGGTGGTTTCCTATCTAAATATTACTTAAGCCTGGCTCTGTTTAGCTTCCAAATCAGATAGGAGTGTTGTGTTCTTCAGAATAGTGCTTTAGAATGGGATGGTGGTACTGTAAATTATGAAATGATTTCAAAGAAGCATGTTAAGTTGGTCTGTGAGCCAAAGACAAGCTGTACATTGGTTTTAGATAGGACTTCTCAAGCTCTCTGATATGGAGGAATGGCAATTCTCCTTGCTTAATGCACCAGGAACCACTATGATATTTGTGCATTGTTGTTGTTGTTGTTCTTCCTCCCCCTCCCCCTCCCCTCCTCCTCCTCCTCTTTTAGTTTCCTAGACTTTCAGAACAGATTGATATCTGATTGCTCATAACTAGTATTGGTCAATGGACCACCATTTTGAATAGCACTGGGTAACGACATGTTGCAATCAAGTGGCCTTCCAGATGTGGTTGGACTACCACTCCCAGAAACCCTAACAAGCATAATCAATGGTGAAGGATGCTGGTATCTTCAGCCTGACAACATCTGGAGGGCTACACAATTCCTACCATCGATTTTAAGGAGTTGGAGGGAGGTACAGAGGCTCTTCTTTGGAATCCAAGGTAGGCATAGTGGTATTATTTTACCATGTAGGATTCTATTGCTTCCATTCTGCTGTCCTCACCTATTTATACATGTACAAACCCAAAGACACCCTAACTTGCCAGGACTCTTACACACAATGAAAACAAGACCCTATAACATTACCTACACATTTTTTAATGTTCTGGAAAATAAAACAAATGGCATTTGTCTCAGTGATCACTCAGCATTTCCTTGATAGAAACAATGAGCCAATCAGCAAGCCTAATGGAATGAATTTTTATCCTCCTGAAAGATGTCAAAGTGCGTTCCAACAGCAGTCTTAGCATCATATGGAAGATGGTCTCCCTTCTCCTCCTCCTCCTCTTCCCTGGAGGAAATCTCTGTCACAACTTCCGCTGATGAGGGAAGGTACAAAAGCTACCTAAGTGATGGACCATGGAGTTCAGATGAAGACCTGGCAGCAGTGTCTCTCTCTGCTGAAACCGAACACCTCTACTTTATTTCTTTACCTGCTCTGTTTTTCCCAATCAGTGATGTCATTACAAGAGGTTTCATTCTGCTTTGTTTGTAGTTTGCCCTTTCTGTATTGCTACCAAGAAATAATATGGCTGATGCCCCACCCCTCCATACACAGAAAGGATATCACATGTTTGGCTTTGCATAATTGCTGAATAGAAAGGCTGTGTATTTTTTTTTTTTTTTAACATGAACTGGAAACATTATCTTCTATTGGAAGAGAAAGGAAACAAATCCCTGAGCACTTGCCTCCTAAACTGTAATGGGGCACACCAGCAAAACGGACGAGTGAGCTGGTCCCTAAGATTTCTTGTCGACTTGAGTGAGTGACAGCAAAACCATATTTAGCAACAGACAGATTAAAATGAGAATTGCAGAAGCATGAAGTCTTGTTATCTGCAAGTCTTTCCACAGCTGAGCCTCGAGACATGCACTGATTGGTAATTCAGATCATGAAGTTTGTCCCCGTGGAGCCTCCATATGTTTCTCCCCCTGGAGGAACTATGAATGTCAATGCACCCCTTAGGGTGCAATGTGTGAAAATTCTCCAGGGGATGAAATGAGAACTGACATTAATCTGCCACAGGTAGCCTTTGCAACTTTTAAGCATTGCCTGGTTTCCTGAACCTTCCAAGGACGAAAGCTGCCCACATGCTCATCTCACCTTGAAATAATACATATTAAAGATTTACTGTGTGGAACTGGGAAGGAAGACTAATCACAAGTGACCCACCTGGAAATACAGAATTGGGAAGAGTCACAAGATTGTTTGTCTAACATCTTGCTTTTTATAGTAATGTCAGTGCTTCAGAAAGTCAACATGTGTCCAGCAGGTCATTTACCAAATCATGTGCAAATTACTTAGCTGGTATCGATACTCAGTCAAGACATATATAGTCAAAATATTCAGAATAATTGAATTTTGAGTTTATTGTACTAGCCAAATGCCATGCCAAATAACACCAAAATACACAAAGGGATACTAAGCATACAAAACACAGCAAAATGCTATTACAGATGGTAACAGATTATCTTGTTGACAATAACATAAGAGAATTTCACAATTGCTGCAGTAAACTCAGATTAATACTCTGAGTTGCCAAAGCAGTTTGTAACAATTTTATCAAATTCTCTCTTTCTAATCTTTTCTGTAGCCAGAACAAAGTGAACCATTTTCTGAATAACATGGTTAGTGATATCTCTTCAAAGAAACTGAACCAGTTCTATGAGATAATCCTCATTTCCATGCAATAGCAATAGTTTCAAAAATATCTCTGTTGGATCACTGTACAAGGGAGTGATTAATATGTACTGGACAATATATTTTACTTGACATTGGCCTCAAGTAAATAGTCTCTTCTCAAATGGCACTTTGTTACAGCATCCATTTAGAACAGCAGTTGGCAATTTGAAACTGGAGTTGTATAATGACATTTCTCTTTTTGCTTTACTGTAATCTGCAGTCATTTTCTTCTTCTTCTCTCTCTGTCATCCATAAGATGCTGTGTTTGACTATGCAGAAATACCTTGTATATAAAGTTTTATATGTTTTACAAATCTTGCTTCTTTGCTTGCTAGACAGCTAGTCCCCTGGGTATGGGACTGGCTGTTGTTCACCCTCTGTGTTGGCAATTTCATTACTCTGCCTGTGTGATTGACTACTATCTTTCAAATTTCCCAACATTTTAATCAGTAAACATGTGATGCCTAGATTCTGAAAAGTGTCATTTCACATCAATCTCTGGGATGTGAGTTTTAAAAAATGCTAATACAAGTATCTTCAGAGTCAGCATCTACAAGGTGAGAGAATCTGGAAACCACTGAACATTATGAAAGTAATTCCAGTAAAGTGATGTTTAGCAAAGTGTTTACCAATTAAGAAAAGTCAAGAATGTGGCTAGCAAGAACAGGAACAATGGATCTGATGGATATTACAAAAACATTGGGACTGAAATCCCGCATTTTAATAGCATTATAGAGCAAAAGAGATGAAGCAAGCAAAAGAAATAACATGGTCAGGATGGAGACTAATATTAAGGAAAACAAAGGGAAAGACACATACTCAGTCCAGGAGAGCACACAACTCAATAGAGCAGATTTTTCCACCCAAAGCCAGTCAAAATTTGCCATTACATCTCTAGCCAGTAGCAACTGGTGGCTTCAAGGTTGGTCAGGAGGTAAGTCTGACTTTTAAAGAGGCAATCCATGATGTTGACATGTATCAGTTGCAGCACCTTGGATAGCTCCTTTAAAATTCAGGCCCACCTGGATGAGAGACCACCAGCAAATGCCAGGTGTTGTAGGCTATATTTCAGAGGAAAGAACTGGCAAAACCACCTCCAAGTATTTCTCGCCTAAGAAAACTCTATGAATTTCATAGGGTCACCAAAAGTCAACAGGCAACTTGAAGACACACACACATCTATCCATATGACCTACTGACATAGAAGCCACCAGCTGCCACTACCTCAGAATTGAAAATCTTTGCCAGCTCTGGAGAAATTGGGAAATATGCAACTCTTGAGGCAGATATATTTATGCCCATCTCCTGCATGATTGATGTCATCATCATTTGATTTTTATTGCCAGCCAGCCATTTAAGAGTTCAGTCTTTGACTTTTGTCCTGCATAAATGACCATGAGCTCATGACCTGTGAAACTAGCCCTCAATAAGGCTCAGTCTTTCATTGGCACTGGCAGCCTTCCATGCTTACCTCTTATTCTGGGGAAAAACTGGAGCCTGCAGAGGCAACATTGATCTACTATCACAGTGGGATGCCTTCCAAGCTGCCAAGGAATTCCTTTGAGGTCATATGTTTATCACTTGCATGCCAGCACCATGTGCCACCATCACAAATGCACACATTGGTATCTTTGATATAGGTAACTTTGGAAGTGTCACTGCATCCTCCTCCACCAAAGAGTCCTCAGTAGTTGCTTACAGAGAACCAGCATGGTGTAGTGGTTTGAGCATTGGACTACAACCCTGGGGATCAGAGCTTGATTCCTCACTTGGCTATAGAAACCCACTGGGTGACCTTGGGTGCATCACACACTCTCAGCCCCCAGAAAGCCTTGTGATAGGTTCATCTTAGGGTCACCATAAGTCAGAAATGACTTGAAGGCACACAATAAGATCAACAACAATTACTTGTGGCTATTTGTTTACTTAAAAGATTTAGATTCCACCTTTCAGCAAAGCTTCCGGGGATGTTTACTGAAACAAGATAATCTACAAAAACTGAATAAATTACAGTTAAAGGAAGGAATCCTACTCTCCGTTACCTCACTGCTCACTCCTAATTTGTCTTGGTTAGCAGAGTGGAAAAGATCACCAATTACCCTCCTCCACAAGGCCCTGCTCCTGCCAATAAAAGATGAAAAATACATTTATTTTTCTTAAGTGAGATCTTGTGGTAACATAAAAGGGCCTTTTTATACAAGACAATTACTGTTTTTTTAAAAGAATTTTGCTTCTGACTATAGTATGTCTGTAAGTGGATTTAGGCCCACATAAAAGGTGCAAAAGTGGCTATAGTCTGCCCCACCCCATCACCCTGGAAACTCTCCATTTTGTTCCTTTGTAAGTGTGCAATACCACATACATAACACCAAGAAGAACAAAACAGTATGTCAGCAAAGAAAAGTGCCCCCCTGCTTTTCCATATAACAAGGCAGCTTGATTTTATTTATTGTTATTGACAATTTCAACAACTATTTCTCAATCATAAAAGCAAAAAGCAGAGGCTGAGCAAGTCAGGCCATCATTCATATTTTGCTTTTTATTGGAGCTAGAAAGCCTGGGAGATATGAGAGCTCGTTTGCAGAGACACCCTAGTGGCAACATCACATTATTCAAATAGCTAAAATAAGCCTTGCACACACAGTTCATACAACTTCCTCCATCCTGCCCCTTTTGCAAACAATAAATCATACCAATGACTCCATTAGATATAATGCAGGTGTCCCCATGCACACATCTAACCTTGTACAGTTGCCAGAACAAAATTTCAAAAAATAAAGAGGCACTCAAAAGTGGCAGCATCTGTTATACAGGAAGAGCAGAGGCCTGCAGTGTTCTGAATGAAGATCTCCCTTTCTCTCCCTCTCTCTTCTCTCTTTTGTCTCCATCAAGGTTCTAAACCAAAGTGGTAGAAGCAGTTTTGCTGTTTTTAAAAATCGGTACTCCAGTATCTCCTCCCTCCCTCCCCAAGTGAGGACCAGATACAAAAACTGCAAATTTAGTAGGGGGACATGCCCTTAGATTCCAGCAATATAGTATTACCCCAAAACATGGGTGACTCAGGGACTCACTTGTGATGCCAGTACCTCCATGTGACAATAGGGAATTAATTAGCTCAAATTAGGGGATTGCGATGGGGGTAACCTAATGAGATCTTTCCACAAATGTTTATGGGGTCTTGCAGGAAAGAACCAGCCAGAGATTCAAAAATAAGCTAAAATGTGTTTTACTGTAAATTCAGTCATACACACAGAAGTTCCAAACACTCACACAAGAGCCAACTGAAGGAAAAAGGGAGGAAAGTTGTGGATAGAGGAATTTTCAGGGAATGGGTGATAATTACCAATCCAGACAGCAGTGAAGAAAGCAGCGAAGTGGCTTAGACTAGCGCCTGAGGACAATACTTGATCAGGAATTGGAGCGACAGCATGACATTCAGCAAATGTAGTACATTGAACTAAGCTCAAAATGGAGCGTTTTTATCCCCAAAATCTGCCTTGAGGGCATGGGTGTGAATGGCCATGCAAACAATGGAGGTTGCCACGTGGACAATGGGTGGAGTTAATGGCTTTAGTGTAGGTGACAAAGAGTTAATGTCTGTTGTCGTAGCTCTGTAATTGTGGAGAGGTATGGGGACAATGCAAGGAAACATCCAGGTGTAAGGGAACAGGGCTGAAACAATCAGTATTTCTGTGGGAACTTCCCTTGACAATTGTATGCTCTCAAAGATGTTCCAGCTTCAGCTTAAGCCTCTTATCTCTAGAGCTACCTGGTGATCTGCCTGACAATGACTTTGGCTACATCTAGAGGGGATCTGTTGACTTGCTTTGCAATCACATGTGTTCAGTTAGGAATTTTTCTCTGCCAGCTTGACCTTCCAGTCACCCCAGGTTCAATTGTATATCAATGCCAATTAATATATGTTGCCAAATAATCATATTTAACCAATTAAACCACATCAGACCTTGCGGGGGGGGGGGAATGTGCAGGCTCATAACAATTGTGTCTCAGAGCATTTCATCAGTGGTGGATAGTGACTCCATGGTCAGTAAGGCAGTGAGCCCACTCAAAGATTTATCCCAAATTTTTAGGCTGCTGAGCCTATTCTGGAAACCAGGCACAGCACTTTGGACAGCTCCTTTCCAGCCTGGTCTAAAACTTGGGGCAGATTCCCTGCCTAATTGTCACTAGAGCCACCAGCCACCAGTGGATCAATCCATGCAATTGTTTTAATTGTTAGCCCTGAGTTTTAGTCACAAAAAATTCAGTCTGGATCCCTCTCCATAAAATGTCTTAATGGAAGAGTGAGAAAGAACAGGGACAGCTTATGATCTGAGCAGTGGATAGTGGTATTCTCACGCAGTTCCAACAGTTCTGTTGCCTGCTCAGTCCATTAGCCACCAGTGAAAGAGATGGGGGGGCTTCAATTAGGAGTCATGACCCCTTGATAAGTATCTGTAACTTACCCAGAGATCTACCAACAGATCCTCACCTATCTTTTATGCTGTAAAACAGGGGTGGGCAACTGCTGTGTATCTGGGAGTCAATTTTCCGCCCCTGAGACCTTCAAGGGATCACAGAGACTGCCAAAAAAAAAAAAAAAGGTCAAAGCTGCCCATAGAACTACAACAAGTAACCAAAAGACCCCATCTGGTCTTTAAAAATGGGAATTGCTTGCTGTTTAAACAGTAGTGGGAGAGCATACAACTGATTTAAGAAGTAAGCTACCTCTTTCAGAGGCTTCCAGGACAGGATTTTTTTGGGGAAGAAAAAGATCAGTTTGGAGAATCTGGGAGCCACATGCATCCTCAAGACTTCACTTTGCCCACCCAAGCCCTAAAGACAGTAATTCTCCTTTTGAATAAGGGGCCTTGGACCACCTCATATCCTACTTTATCACTGGAGCCAAGAGTATCACAACACTGGAATGTCTTAGGCAGAGACAGGTGTTTGCCCACTCCATTGCTTGGCCTGTGCTACATGCCATTATCTTCAGTCACCAGCATGGATAATATTCAGGCCACCTTGAGTCTGTTATTCCCATTTCTGTGTGGTTGTCTGCATCAAGTGATTTTTCCTTTGTCATAGTAAGCTACCTTCAGGTTGGAAGTTGTAGCCAAAAAAGCAACTTTTCCAAGTTCTGGTGGGACATAATGGCAGTTGTGAGCCGGCAGCTGCAGTCTCATTCTGCCCCTCCACATGATTATGATCAGATGAGGCTGAGTATCTCAAGGGGGGAAGATGAGGGTATGCTTTCTGCTTGAAAAAGATGTGAAGAAAAACTGCCCAAATTAGAACTTTCCTTTTGAAGAACGAGGAGGTTTCCTTTATTTATAAGCTACCACCATTATGAAACTCAGATGCTATTAAAAAACAAAAAAACAACCCTCCACAATCATCTTTTTAATTTTGCTAGGGAGGGTTGAAGTGATACCGGTGTGTCCACAACCACTTCACCACATAAAGCAAGGCAGCAGGCATTAGATATGCTCCAAATGATGTTTACAATAGCTGTTGTTTCTTGAACTTTAAGAACAGAGCTGTGAAATGACAAAACCACATTGTGTTTGAACACAAAGGCCTCCGTCTCAAAGGAGACCAAATATGAGCATCTCCTGCCTCTCCTCCACAAGCTGGAAACGCCTCAGTGAAAACATTTACTCAATGTCCAGTTGAGCAATAGAGGTAAATTTCAGAAAAAGGCTCAGTAAGAAAGTAACTGAAAACAAAACAGTCAGCCAGAATCACTTTGAAATAGAATGTATACTTTTGGAGAGCCAGAGTAGTGTAGTAGTTTGAGTGTTGGACTAGGACTCTAGAGATCAGAATTCAAATCCCCACTCAGCCATAGAAATCTACCAGGTGACCTTGGCCAAGTCATCCTCTCTCAGCCTCAGAGGAAGGCAAAGGAAACCTCCTGCTGAATAAATCTTGCTAGGAAACCCCTATGATAGGATCACTCTGTGGTTGCCATAAGCCAGAAACAACTTGAAGGCACACAGCAATATGGTTTTGGTTGTTCTATCTGAAAAGAGATTCCTACAGCACAGAATAATTAAGAGCTGGTTTGGTACATCTTCCCTACAGACATCCAAGCCTTTTAGGATAGCAAATAGAAATTAAGGGAGGAACATGACTTTTTTTTTGTAAATTGCCAGTATTCTACCTCAGCTGCTTAGTTACACCTGCATAACTAAGCAATGTCTCCAGTACAGCTTAATAGCCAGTAGCCAGATAGGGTGAAGGGAGTCCATTCAATGCACCAGCAGGAGGATGTTTCTGCTCCCTTCACACCAGCAAGCGAGACTGGAACAATCAGAAGCGGGATTCTTGTCACAAGTCCTTGTCACAGCCTAGCTTGCTGGTGGGAAGAGGGTGGAAACATCCTCCTCATTGCACCCTGATCAGAAGCTGAATGGCCTCCCTTCACCCAAATCAGATGCTGGCTCTTAAGGTGGGCTCGCATGGCATTTATTTAAGTTTCACTTACTGATCTAGGTTATGAATCCATAACTACAACACTGAATGCCAGCCATCTATACTTTGGAGAAGGTTGATTCCAATCCTCCATATTTCTAGGGGCCAGGAGAATCCAAAGACATAGGTTAGCAATAATGTGAAGACAACAAAATAAAAGACGTTGGCTAGAGAAATTATGCTGCCACAAAATGTATGGAAGCCACTAACTTAGATGGCTTTAAAAAGGGATTCAGCATAGTGACGGAGCAGAGGTCTGTCAGTGGATATTAGACATAATAGCTAATGGAATCTCCATCTGTAGAGGCAGATGCCATTTTATGTGGAGAAAGCAACAGGAAACAGCTGCTACTTTCATGACTCCTTGTGGGAGCATTTGGATCACCAGGGTTGAAAACTGGATGCTGGACTAGAGGGGCTAATCCAATCTGACTCAAAAGGGTTCTTGTGTTCATACAAGCCTTGGCGCAAGCAAAAATATTGGCTCTGACTGACAAAATAGTATTTATTCACATACTCAGGTTGTGATCATATTTTAGACAGCAACACCCAGAATGCCCAACTCATTATGGTTAAAACTGGGCTTTCCAGTCAAAAAAATATAACTTTTCCAACCTCTGATTGTATTGTATGTTTAAATGTGACACTGGAGACCTTGATGCAAGCTCCGGAATTAACTTGTGACTCCGACCCATAATGCGTATAACATCTTGGCCCACTGTACGTATTCTACATTTGCATCACACTTATGCTGCTGGCACTGGAATTTCTAATAAGTTCAGCAACCAAGTGGGACAGAGTTTAGAAAGCTGCTTTTTAAAAGTCCTTCTTCTTTCATTCTTTAGAATTTTTAGAAGGTAGGCTGTTTCTCTTTCAATAGGGTTACGATACGCTGCTTGTATTGTATGTTAATTTCCTATCAGTACTTGCTAGTTTTTTGAGAGGGGAAAACCCTTTGATAACAGAACATCTAAAACCTGAAAACTTCTTCTTGAAATGCTTTTTAAAATGCACCTTTTGAAAATAACCAGAAACAGTTACTTGTTATACCAACAAAAAAAACCTTTGCTTTTGCTTGTTACATTGCTTTCAAAATGTAACTGTGTTGCACCCCCCACCCCCAGCAACTAGTTAACAGATAACAACATTACTTGGAACTTCTAGGCTGTGGGCTTTCTGCAGCAATGATGCAAGTCATCAGGCCTGTCCCCTCTCTCCCCTTTCTCGCACCAACTGTGGTGTGATATTAAAAAGCATATGCAAGGAGGCTACACCTTCTGTTCACACTCTGTCAGTAAATCCTGCGCAGGCAAGGTTTGCTGTTAACCTTCCTAATGGAAAAGCCTGTTAGATGGCTCGCCGGCTGCGCTTCACAGCTAAGTATTATCTGCAGAGATGCAGGCTGTTGATGTGGAGGCATCGAAAGCAAAAGCTGCAGAAACTTAAAAAGAAATGGTTAGATTCTGTGTGGCAGGCCAGAAGACATCAAGGTGGGAGAGGGGGAGAGGTTGGGCTTGTCCACATCTTGGACATCAGATTATAAATAGCTGAGGAAATAGTGCATACTTTGGATATTCGACAGTGGTAGAAAACAAAATCAGAGTTTTAATTACAAATTTAGTTCTCTCTTTCTCCCTTAGTCAGATAAAATGAGGACTTTTTTTTAAAGCAAGAAAGGAAAAGAAATCCCTGTGAATGGCAATATCCCATATTCATTAGAGGCCTGAGAGAGAGAAATGGAGGAACACAACTCATTACTGGGTTCTTCACCTTTCCCCTTGACAATGGTTATTTACATAATAATCTGACCTGTAGGTTACCGTTCATTAACAAACACATGTGAAAACATTGAGGCAGCTGGCTACCACTCATAAATATAGATTGTTAACCTTGGCTTAGAAGACTTAAACTCAGGGAAAAAAGAGAGAGAGAGACCCTGTTTTGCATAGCTATTATGTCATAACCTCAGTATGGAGCACAATAAACCAGAGGCATAAAAGGGAGGAGCTCAAGATGTTCTCTGGCACCAGCAGGGCTCTTTAAAAATTTCATGGTTCTCTGATGGAGGAAATATGTTGTCCAGCGAATCCAAAAATCTTGGTGCTCCTGGTGGTATACTGTTTGTAACCACTGGAACTTGACTTTACAGAAGAAGCAGGGAAAAACAGTGTCCCAACCAATGATGATATACCTCAGAAATCCTACCTTGGCACTACCTTTCCATGTTGGTGGGATTGTGTGCTCCTGTGAGGCAGGACGCTATGCTGATGGTAGCAGTATTGCTGGTGGGGTCTCTCATGTCAGACAGGCTTTGGCTGAGGAGCAAGACTAAATGTGTTAAACAGCTGCTGGCCAGCAGCAAGAGTAATGGGGAGGGGGAGGGAGACTGATGGAGCATCTCTCAGAGACCATGACAATAGCACCATTGTTGTTGTGTGCCTTCACAACAAGCTTATGGAAACCCTAGGGTGAACCTATTATGGGGCTTTCTTGCCCAGATTTGTTCAGAAGGGACCTGCCTTTGCCTTCCTAGCTAACTCCAAAGGAGCTAGTACTGGACAGAAGAAAGCAATGGTGAATCACTCGTGCAGCCTTTTAACTCAAAGCCCTATGCATATGCAACCCGAGAAACAAGAGACATTGCTGTAAGATGACACTCCCAAGTTGGAAGGCCTCCAACCAGCTACTGGGGAAGAGCAGAGGACAAATGTAAGAAGCATTGTGTCTAATGATACAATTGGACTCAAGCCAAAGGATGTTCAGCTGCTGCCATGTGTTGAAATGTAAGAAAATCTGAAGCTGTACAACATTTTCAATCAAGCCATGGTCCTGAATTTGCAAGACATGACCAAAGTGGTTGATGATGGGGCTTTTGGAGATCTTTCATTCACAAGATTGCCATAAGTTAAAGTTGACTTGGCAACAGATAACAATAATAACAAGCCTCAGCAATTAAAGGGTACTTTTCCTTGGAGACTTCTCCTTTAGCATTCTGTGATTATCTCCATGGGAGACACTTTCATCTAGAGGCAGGGAACTGAATTAAGAAAGTCATAACATGGTGGACCCTGCCTGGCATCCAGCCTATGTCAATTAGGGAACATAAAAAACTAGAACAAAGCAAAGAAAGCTAAAAAATATGCATAAAGTCCACAGAAATGATGGCTCACTTTTGTTTTTTTCTGAGAAGATCAAACATCCAAGCACACAAACACAAATAATAGCTAGTTATCAATGGCATACATTTCATGGTGGACGCTGCTTTTACCAGCAGAAGTGGGAGAGAGGCCATCTTTCCTTCCTACTTAAGCCTCCTATGCAGTGGCAGCTGGTGTCATCCATCCACCCATGTATGCATCCATCCATCCATCCACCTCTTTATTTATATCCCAGCTGTCTACCAAACTGGGACTCAGTGTCAGTGAGGTGGTGAATCTGCTCTAGCATTTAGTCTCAACTGTAAAGGAGATTCCCAAAGTGCATGAAACCTATCTCCAAAGTATGTGCCTTAAAAACCTGGTCAGGAAGAGGTTTCCAGTTTTGTGAAGGACTGCAGGGGAAAGTAAGAGGGAATAAAGATTGACACTGTGATGAACACAGCATTGGATTTAGTCCAAAGAATCCATCACAGATAATAATATTTAGGCTTCCCAGTGTAAGTGCAGGGCTGAGCCAAAATGACTGGCATACACGTAGGCTTGTGTTCACCAGTGTCAACAAATAACTTTGGTTTTCAGCATTTGTTGTAGACACTTTTCACATTATTTGGGCACTGCTCAGCAATGTTCTTTTTTTTCGGTTTCTCAGTTTCAAAAAAATGTAGCAGGGTTCATAAGGCAAGTTAAACAATGAAGTGTAAATGTACTGTTCGTGACATTGCTCTGTTGTCTTTTTCGTCAGTGTTTGTTGCTAGTCCCTAAATTGCTTCATACACTCAAATCAGTCTTTGAAACTAGAAAACCCACTTGATTTTCATCTAAGGCTGTTCTACAATTAACATAGAGTTGTTGTGAAAACACTATTGAGTTGAGAATTTTCTGTTTGGCTTCATACATTCAGAACCATTCTGGGACTACAGCGTTTGGGCTAAAAGCTTGTCACACACAGCTTTTGGGACTCCCTCTTCACTGTCTTCTCCACAACATTATCTCTGCCCCTTTTTCTAGTTTGTCACAAATGTGTGTGCATGTATGCAGACACACACACACACAGACAGTTCCCTCTGAAATATAAGTGAAAGTAATCTTACATTTAAAAAGCCTTTTATTCCTGAGGAAGGGGGGCTTCCTGATCCAGAGACTAGCAGAAGATTCAGACTTAACTAATCATTGGCAGATGAAAGCCAGCAGCTACTGATCTATCTGTCTCATCAATGCCAGCTTTCATCTGCCACTGATTAGTTAAGTCCAAAAGAAGAAAGCAAGATTTAATGGATTAATAAAATATCTGGTAGTGCTATCATGTATATTACTACACTTAATCAAGTCAAATAGGAGTGAAGGCCAAAGATGGTGAAAACAAAGAACAGAACAGAGAATACATGGAACTCAGAGAACTAAAGGGTACTGAGCAGTGCTGGTCATGAGCATTCAGTAAGTATATACTGGGGGGACTGGTGGAGAGTAATGCTCTATTTAGCTAAATGAAACATGCTAGCTTCAGAACCAATATGAACATTAGAATAGTCAGTGTAACTATGGCCCTTTCCGCACAGGGTAAGTAGTATGGCGTGGTGCGACCTCTGACGGAGGTCGTCCGCACCTTGGGAGCGGACTGGGTTGGAGTACTTGTTGCAGTTCCACACCTCAGTCTGCTCCGGAGTGACCCGAAGTGGTCGCACAGCGTGCTTTTTAAAAACCTGTTTTTACAGGTTTTTCAAAAGCACGGAGTGCTCCACTCCATGCCACTCTGTTCCTGCGCTCTGGTGCAGATTTGCAGGCATGCACCAGTGCGTGCCTGCAGATCTGCCGGGGGTGGGCTTCCGGCTGGCAAGCTTCTCCAGTTGGTGGAGAGCCTCTGCCAGCTGGAAGCTGCCATTTTGGGCACCGAAGCCGCCATTTTGGATGCCAGAGGACTGCGGAACAGCGAGTTCGCACTGCTCTGCATGGGGACGGGTTTACCCGGCTGCTGGTAAGCTCCGTTTCAGCGCGTTTTCCCCCATTTCCCTCTCCACGTGTGGAAAGGGCCTATGTTTTAGTTTCCTCCTGTGAAATGAGCTTTCCATAGGTTTATTTACTGTGTGATTGGTCTGAGAATTCAAGAGCAACTTATGCTAAGGCTTTTTGTCTTCCTTTGCACTTGAAAGAATGTGATCACATCAGTTTCTTCAATGGCCACATTAATTCTGGAATGCTCAGCAGGCCCTTGAGACAGCACAGCAGCATATCTTTGTGCCTGGATGGTTGTCCTGGCTTTGTGGCATGATTTTCCATTTTTCCTTTGCCTCCAGCCTCATTTGCTCTTGCTGCCTTTTAATCCAATTGGCTGAGATGATTTTGTGATACTGTTCATCCATTATGGCATCACATAAACCATGATGTTGGGAAGTCATCAAATGTGGAGGAGCAAGGCGAGGCCGAAGATGTGGGGTGTGTGTGTGAGAGTAAACAGAGCTGAGAAGCAGTTGCTGTCCAGGGAGCAAAGAGTGCTGAGCAATATTGAAACTTTGGCATAGAAATGTGACATTTTTGATGACAACTTCCAGAATCCTCAAACGAGATGGGAATTGTCATCCAAAAAATGGTTCTAAGAGTTGACATCCAAAAAACTCATTTTTCATGCTCAGGTCAAAATATCATGACCACACTTGAGATAAACCCATTATGGAAATGTGGCAACTTTGGACACTCAAACAGCAATGAGCAATAAAATTTATTGTTAATTTTTGAATTGATTCTCTTTGGGAGCTGCCTCGGGTCCTACAATGGGCGAAAGGCTGCATACAAATGAAACAAAAAACAGTCGCACACCCAAACAAGTCTGATAACTGTGCATTAAAAAGGTGCATGTAGCAGGAAGACTGGTTGTGTTGTGGCTTCCTGATGGATGCATCTGTACTTTGAAGCAGCCCTTAAGAGACACACTCAGTGTAGCCATTCACCACTCTGATAGTGATGTCATTATCTGCTGAGTGCCAACCATAATGATATTTACATACTGCATGCTGAAATTAACAGCTTTTGAAGCCAAAGATGGCAACAAAACAAAGCAAACTGCCACTGCAGGAAGCCTATATCATCTACTAGCAATTACTTGGAAGTTGCCTTTTTACCTATTTGCTCAAAATTTCAACACCAATTAGCAGTTTGCACTTTTGCAAAGCCAGCCAGTACTGGAGGTTTCAGGCAGGGACATCTTTCATTCATGCTATCAATCCTGGTATGTTTTAATTTAGTGAAGAGGGAAAGTGCACCTTTATTTTTAGCTTCAGGGATGCTACAGGCAACCGCAAATGTCCCTTGAGGTGAGTCATATTTGCTCGTTTAAGAAGCAGTCTATTCTATTGCAATAATTGGATTTAGCATCCCCTTCATTTAAAGAGAAAAGAATAGCTTATTTGAACAGCTGAATATTTAGGAATATGGCTTTTCACCCAGTATACCTGCCTCTGACTCAACATTTAATTGGAATGAAACCCCAAAAAGAAAAAAAAAGGAATAGAACATTACACCAAAAAAGCATTAATCCACCCATAGATAGCCTCTTTTACATTTACTGGGAATGCTATTAAATAAGATCTACCTTATTTGGAATGAAACTATAGCCTGAATTCTGTTCACAGTCCCATCTAAACCTACTGAACCACTGGGATTTAGCCTGTGTGTTAACTCCTCCTTCAGCAAGTTATTCCACAGTCTATGTGGGGTTAACCAATATGGTTCTGGCTAACACTTACCCATTTCTAGAATGAATTCTGTTCTGATTTGGGATCTATCCTATGGATCTAGGCTATGAAACTCTTTCCACAATGAACTTTGTTAGTCTTTAAAGTACCATGGATTCCTTTGTTTCTGTGATCCATAATGTGTGTCTACCATACCCAGCCCCAGATATTTGTCTAGAAATACTGAATTTTTAAATAGCTAAGCTTGTAACTCTCAGACTGTGTAAGACCTAAGCCATTTTCACACTACACTGTTATAGTGCTATTATTCAATTTTCAACACCCTATGGAATCCTGGAGTTTGCAGTGTAGGGCATTTAATATTCTCATCCAGAGAGCTCTTTGGCCTCAGTAAACTACAAACCCCAGAATTCCACAGGAGGTTGAAAGTGGAATAAGAGCACTATAACAGTATAGTGTGGAAATGGCCCTAATTTTTAATGGGGAGAGCTAAATGGCTGCTGTTCACACAGTTGGAGTGACATCCTACTACATTGTATTTGGAATGGGATGAAATAAGTCTTTAAGGGCAAGACTAGAATCAAATTCATAAGCTATTTATTTGCTGGAAGTATGAAGTCCTGGGTCCAGGATCTGAAAGAAGAGCTCTGCTTATGGAAGATACCTCCACTGGTTTCAGGGGATCCCTCTCCTAAAACCTGAAAAGTTCTGTTTCAGACGTAATTCATTCTGTTACTCCAAGCAGCATATTTCTTTTACCGGTTGGGATAATGAAAAGAAGTTAGGTTGTTGTGCTACTTGTTGCACTGCTCTTTACTTTTCCATTACTTTCTGTTACCTTTTTGGGGAGAAAGACCTGATAAGAGAATGGTAGAAAACCTGACAACTTTCTCTCAAAATGTCTCTTAAAAATGCCCTTACACACTTATTTTTTAAATAATTGGAATCCACCACTTGTTACCCCAATAAAGTAACATTGCTCTTCGTATTCCAAGATACAAATTAACAGAGAAAAAGAAATTTCCAGCACAGTCTTTTGTGAGCGCCAGCCTGTTTCATTGGACGCAGAGAGATCCACTAAGGCTTCATTCCATGCATCTGATGGAGAGACTTCATAAAAGCTTGTGTGAGAAATTTCTTTTTCTCAGTTAGTTTCAAAGATGCTACAGGACCCCTTTATTACTCTTCCTTGTTGCATTCCTCTTAAAACGGAACTTTATTCCACCCTTCCTGACCCCAAAATTACAGTTAGCAATGTTACTTGTGGCTTACAGCTTTCTAGCTCTTTCCTCTCCTCTTCTCCACCACACCTAACAAGATCCCACCATCCTCTATGGAACATTTTGCCAGGGCTACAGGGGCTGTGCTCAGGAGAAAGAGGGAGTTTGCTTTCACCAGTCCTGTTGCACGTGCCTAAATCCTGAGCCAAACATTAAGACTACTAATTTGAATGATTAAACACGTATCTTAATCAAGCTATTTTAATGTAGATATTTTAAAATGTTTTGTGGCTTTTAATGCAATCCTAAGCATGTTTACTCTGGAGTGAAGACACTTTTGCTCATGAGAACTTACCTCCAGGTGCAGGGAGGTGAACACAGGACTGCAGCTAAATTTACATAGCAAATGCCACATGCTTTCCAGGCGCTTGCTCAATTGTGCTGATGTGGCATCATTAAGACTTTAGCTTTGTTAAATTGGTTTACATCTCTTTTGCTTATATTCACCAAAAGAACAGAAAAAATTAGTTAACCCAATTATTCAAATTAACATGTCATCTAAAGCAAAGTGCTCCAAGCACAAAGCCTTACTGTAACGCCAAGAACACTGCATGTGTAAGACCTCCCCCTAGGTATAATTCTTCCTAGGTCCCATTGAATCAATGGGACTTACTCCCATAAAGCACAATGAGGAAAAAGAAGGACTGCAGCTCTGGATGAATGGAAGTCATTGAAAAATGGAGAAATGGTGAAAGGATAAAAGCAGGTGCTAAAATTTGTTAAAAGATCTAAAAAATTGAACTTTTCCACTGACTGCATATTATTCCTGCACTACAATTACATTGCCAGCTAACAATGGATATTTGGGCATAGTATTTCAGCACTGCAATTTGAAAATGGCATGTGGTGACACAACTACAGAAGGTACTACTCAAATCCTAACCTCTTTTTTTCATTGGTGGTCTTTAGTCTGCAAACTACACTTTCTCCCATTTATAGCTAATGGCAGGCCAAAATTAAACAGTCATGGTACTTATAAATCCAACTCGGAAAATGCCATCATGTATTTTTAATCTAGCTACCTCATCACTGAATAATAAAATGAAAGGATTGCCGAGTTTGACTGGCATTTGTAAGTAGCATATGAAAGGGGCTAATAGAGGGAGAAAATTAGTTGCATTTATCATCTTAACTACATTCATATTACACTCACGATTCAATTGTTTAAAAATTAATCCTTAAGAACAGCTTTTTTTAAGTTTAAGCATTCCAAACAATTGTAATTTATTCTCTGAACAAATGCTATTTGTAAAAGATTAAAAAAAGAAAAACTTCCATGCATTGCATGAAATAAATGACCTATTCTTTGAGTATTTGAAATAAATAGCGTTTAATACATTGTATCTTGTGTACATCATAAGAGTGGGAAAAAAATCCTGAAAGCTAGAAGTCTCAAATGTATATTATCAGTTTTGTGGTACAATGTGCCATAACATTTTGGGAAGATGTATAGCCTATATTGTAAGCCAGCATAGTATAATGGTTTGAAAGTTGGACTAGAACCCCGGAGACGAGGGTTTGATTTCACTCTCGGCCATGGAAACTCAGCAGGTGACCTTGGGCATGTCACACACTCTCAGCTGCAGAAAACCCCATGATGGGTCTTCCTTAAAGTCACGATAAGTTAAAAATGATTTGAAGGCATACAAGAATAACAGCAATGCCTATATTAATATTTTTTTCCATTTATATTAACAAGGAAGATCAGCTTGACTTTTCATTATCTGTTTATCACTCTTGCTGTTCCCAAGCAATCCGCAAAATTACCTTATTGTTGTTGTGTGCCTTCAATTCATTTCTGACTTATTAGTACCCTAAAGTGAACCTATCACAAGTTTTCTAGGGCTAAGGGTATGTGACACACCCAAGGTCACCCACTGGACGCACCCATGGCTGTGTGGGGAATCGCACCTTGATCTCTAAGGTCATAATCGAATGCTCAAACCACTACACCAGGCTGGCCCTCACAAAACTACCTTACCCCAGATCAAATCATTGGTCCATCTTGCTCAGCTCTAAACTGGCAGCAGCTTTTTATTGTTTCGGAAAAGGCCTAGAAATGGCAGGAACTAGACAAGGGATCAGTCCTAGAAGCCTGGCCAACTATGGCCCTTTTTCTAGCTCTAACTGTTCTTTAGGTGTGAAACTATGCAATACAATGCATCCTATGGCAATTCTTATAATAATAGCACAGATAAGTCTGCAGCTTTGGCATCATGGAAGGAGACTAACAAAGACCTGAAAAGGCTCGATGAAGAAGCTCCTGGCTCAGTTCAAAGTTCAAAGAATGTTAAGGCTCTTTCTAGCCTACAGAGAGGCTATTGGTGCTCATGTGATTGATTCTGTGACTCTCTTGCCTATTTTCTAACTTTTTCTGCGTGGTTTCATGCACAAAACACACAATTCTTTTATAGATTGCATCTTCAGAACTCTAATCTGTAGCAAGACACTCTATCCCAAAAAGCAAACTGATATTAACAAACAAAAGGATCATCTCTCCTTTATGTTATTTTGTTTATTTGTGTCCTCATAATGAACTTGTGGGGCAGTTCCTTTTTATTCTCCTTTTACAGTTGGAGAAATGACTCAGAAGCAAATTTACTTGCCCAAAGCTCCCTTATGAATTCATAGGTGCAATGGGGCTAAACTGAAGTCTGTTATAGCCACAGAATCAGTTCCCTAGTGGGACATAAATGCTGGAACTCAGGAAAGCTCAGGATCTATATGTCAGTTATTGGAAGAATTATTGCAAGGCACCTGTTTCCGGACCTCATAGATAATCTTTAGATGCTCTTAAACAGCCTGTGAGGTTCCAGCTGCTAAGCCTCATATCCAGATTACCCACTGGCCATTTTATCCACTGTCTTCTCTTGCATCATGTGGGCCAAAATTAAAGCCATGAAAGCCAAAGTGAACGGAAGAAAAGAGGAACTTTGTCTAGTGCCTTGGTAGAGAAAGGACCATGGAAAAATAATACTTTGCATGCAAAAGGCCCCAGGTTCAATCCCTGGCATCTCTGGGTAGGGCAGAGAAAGGGCCCTGTTTGAGCCACTCTCAGTCACTGCAGATCTGGAGTGAGGAATCTTTGGCACATACACTGGATTCATCAGATTTCATGAAATTCACTGAAGCATCCCACTCTGGGTGGCTATGCTCCATCTGCCTGGCAACAGGGGAGGTGAGCTGGAGCTGGTTCCAGGTTTGGCAGAACTTTCAGCAGACCCTCCCCCTACCCCCTAGCACCCCCCTCCCAGGTGGTGATGCCAAAAGCACAGGGAAACCTTCTCTTTCTCTGATGATGGCAACAAATCCGAGCTCTCTTCTGAATGAGCAACAATTGGAGTGGCTCTGTTTTCCTTCCTCCTGTCTCCATTCAGGCAATAATATTTAGGCATGCATAGCAGCAGCAGAAATTCTTGTCTAGTTCCTGGCAAGTGCCTTTCAAACAATTATATTTGCCCACAGTGACGGCCAAGCTAATTTTTGCTCCTGTTGCTAGAGAGAGCAGCTAGAGAGCAGAGATTATTAGGCATTATGAGCAGAAGAACTAAGATCCTTTACCTTTTGTTGCTGTTCTTGTGTGTCTTCAAGTCGTTTCCGACTTATGGCAATCTTTAGCTCCCCCAATTCTCATGAACAACCACTCTCTCTCCCTCCCTCCCTCCGTATGTGTGTGTGTGTGTGTGTGTGTGTGTGTGTGTGTGAGAGAGAGAGAGAGAGAGGTGATACTGATGGATGAATCTAGCAAGAGTTGACCCTGGGCTATGTTTGTCTTTGACTTTTCCAATCTGACCAAACTGCCTCTTTTCTGGCCAATGTAGGTCTCCAGAAGAAGTGATTTACTTTTAAAAAAAGTTTTAAAAGTAGTTTTAAAAAAGGGAGGATTGCAGGAGCCCCTTGCACTGTTTAACTTTTTTAAAGAACACTTTCAAAAATAGAAATGAACTTCTGGCCACTTCTGGTTTTGTTTTGAGGGTTACTAGGGAACATTTTTTGGCAGTCCTGTGCAGCCTCCAGAGCATCTTAGGGGCAGAAAATTGACCCTCAGACTCACCATAGTTGCCCAAGACAAGCTAGAGTTTTTCCACTCAGAGGCGTAGCTAGGGTTGAGCAAGTAGGGTACATGCCCTGGGCGCTGATGTCAAGGGGGTGCAAAAAAGCTAAAGCCTTGGGTATAACTTCCATGCTTACCCTAGGTACTTTTGTTGCTAGATATCCCTGTGTTCCCACTTTTGGCTCTCACCTAGCTCACTTAGACAGCTCTTCCACTTCTTCTCTGGCTCTACCTGTTAATAGATCCACTCAACAACTGGTCCCCCCTCCTCTTTGGTCAACAGTCCTCTGTAGATTTAAAAATAAAGTTTCCTTCCCTTCCCTTGGTGTAAAGAACATTACTGGCCTTTCCTTCCTACACTGTTACAGTGCTATTATTCCACTTTCAACCTCCTACGGAATCCTGGGGTTTGCAGTTTAGGGAGAGGTATTTAGAACTCTCAGCCAGAGAGCTCTTTGGCCTCAGGAAACTACAAATCCCAGAATTCTACAGGATGTTGAAGGTGGAATAATAGCACTGTAACAGTGTAGGAAGGAAAGGCCCTCAGTTAAGTACACTATTGATCTACATGGGTATGAAAGGATTTTCTGTCTTGTTGAAAGGTGCAAGCAGCATTTCAGGTGGTTCAAGGCTTTGTGTTTCTTGACACCCATCAAACTGAATTGAGCCCACAAACCCATAGACACGTAGACACAGAGCTTTTTCAGTATTAGGTGACTGGCAAAGCCCTTCCTTTTATTGCTCCTCATATCCCATCTGCTGGACCATTCTGTACAGCCAGTGAGCTGGCTTGTTGGGTCGAAAGTGATACAGGTCTGTATTCACTGGATATTGAGCCGGGTGACCATGAGTTCAGAAACTCATTGACAAACTTGGACATATCCTGCCTTGTGCCAAAATGCAGAGGAAGAGGTAAAAATATCTTCTGGACAATTGTGGCACTTTCCCAAAATATCTGCTGCAGGGAAGCCCTGTTTTGTGGAGAATGATAGTTTACGTTATTGGCAGGCAGTGATTGCCTGCTCCCCACTGATTGTGATGCTCTCCATTCATGCAGTTGAAGAGCCAGTCTGTTTCTCTAATTAAGCTGCCTGAACAACAGTAAAAGAGCACAATTAGCCCTGAGTCATAGTGGCATGCATTCCCCCCTCTCTGCCTCATACGGCTGCCAAACCCTCATGTGACACATAGAGACGTCAGTTGCTCACTCAGTTAAGCTAAGCTCCACATGTTGGCTTGATGGGAGGAGCTGCTGACCCTCTTGGTAATTACTCAGCCTAACAGCTTAACTAACATGCAAATTCCTCTGTTGAATGACAGGTAAGCAGTGTGAGGCCCCTGACTTCTGCTGGCAGAGGGGAGTGGAAAAATACAAGAGGGTGGGCGCTGACATAGATGTAAAAGCGTGTGTCAATTGCAAATCTAATGCGGCTTCGAAGTATGACATGATTCATTAGCTTTATTTCATGCTCGGGGTAACGAAGTTGTGGTAGCTGTGTTAATTAAGTGGGGAGGCAGCGGGGTGGGACTTGGCAAGCCTAAGTCAGCTGGCATGGCACACAGATCCCGGAGGGGCAGGGCTGCTCCAAATCATCGGCCTTTCAGCTCTGTCACTGTTTTATACCCAGACTCTCCATTCTAAGTGGAAAACGGAAACAGGACTGGCTTGCTGCTTTACTTGCCTAAAACTGCTCAACTCTATGGGACCCTAGGCTAATTTTTGAAATTTAAGGAAAACAAAAAGAAAGTGATATTTTGTGGTGCAGCAGAAAGTCAGAATGACTTTGCTCAAGATTTGCAAAACTGTACTGTAGCAGATTTATATAGTCTTTCTCCTCCGCATGAATGTGAATTGCTACAACTAAACAAATAGGCCTGCTGCCTGTGGTGTTGTTGCTGTAGCCTTTAGGTAGGTTGAAGTCAGTTGCCATAGTATGAACGTGTGTGCATATGTGTGCACACCTTTAATTCCTGAGTTAGCCAACAGCTAACAATGTATTTCACCTTTGAACTACGTATTACAAGGAAGGGAATAAAATGTCAGTTTTACTTTCTTCTTTACACATATTTCATATAATCTCAAGTTATTTCTGTCCTGAATAGGAAAAAATGTGCAGATTTTTATGACCTTCCCCCCGCCCCCAAAGATTAACGGGGGGGGGAACCCTTTTGGCATGGCCAGCTAGATACAACTGTTCCAAACAGGAAAGCCCCAACACAGGCTTTGTAGTACCTGCCTGTCCTTGAGGAGCTTCTCAGAAAGACAGAGATGACAGCCTAGTTCTAATGCAGAAATGTGTGCGACAACATTGGGGTGTGCTGTATCATTATCAGATACCTAACTCCATAAATAACAAAATACAGTAGAGTCTCGGTTATCCGACATAAAGGGGCGGGCTGATCGTCGGATACCTGAAAATGTCGGATAATCCGGAGGCCCGTGGCGGCCGCCATTTTGGGGGTGTGTCTGGGCGTATGTCTGGGCGTGTCTGGGGCGTGGAAATGCCTACAGCCACGCCCCCAGGCAGCCGCGACGTCGGATAATCCGGAATGTCGGATGAACAAAGGTCGGATAGCCGAGACTCTACTGTACTGTTTACAGGGCTTGGCATAAACCAAGTTCTCTTACCCGCAACCTTGGCCTCTACAATATGGGCACAATGATGATAGACTTTATCTTTGTTAGCACTGGCACAGTATTTTTTCCCCACTTACATTTTTATAATCTTAACACACACACACACACACACTTTTTGGCACAAAATAAGAGCTAACTTAGAAAGACTGTGAACATGTCTTTTGTTTTTGAATGCCCAATCACAACTCAATTGCACTTCTTGTTTCCTGTAGGGCAGAAATTATTTCTACATCAGTGAAGAACCACCCTCCCAGTTAAAAATGAACCAGGAAATTTCTTCTATAGGTAATGGAGGTGCATTCTATTTTGCTTTTACTCTAATTGGCCAGCTCTGCTTTCCTAAATGCCATTAATTACTATAATTTCATTCCTTGCCTAAAAACATTGAAAATAGGAGCAGGATATTGGCTCAGAAAATGAAGAGAGCCTGCATGTTTTGTCTTGTATCTCAGGTTTTAAAATGAGTTCTCTCGTTAAAAAGAAAAGAAAACTGAAAATTCTTGATCTGCTCGCATCCCCCCTATGTTGTTTTTGGGGATCCCAGCCCTTCAGCTTTTCTAAAATAAATTCCTGATTTTAAAAAACTAAAAATGTCCTCCACACAACTTAGGAGACATGAGAGGCAAAGTCTGCACATTTTTTCCACTCCCAGTCTGTTTTAGGACTAGGAGAGGATTTTATTGAACCAGTAAGTAATCCAGAATTTCTTCAGTAAAAGCCTCTCCTAGCTGTAGACCTGATGGGGGATGCAAAGAAAGGTTGCCCCTATGTACCCAAAGAGGTATGTGGGAGAGGTTTTTGGGGGGGGGGAATGGAAAAGGTTTTAAAAATAAAATCTTTTGAGTGAGATTGGCCACGCTGGGGGAGGGGTAGCAGCAGGGGTGTGGGGTCTGGCAAAGACACAATAACCTTCCCTCAAACCTATTCCAGTGTTACTTGGCCAAGGCCATTTCCGCACTAGCCTGTTATAGCGTGATGATTCCACTTTCAACATCCTCTGGAATCCTGGGGTTTGCAGTTTTGAGAGGGGCTGGCTGCCCCTCCCGAAACTGCAAACCCCAGAATTCCAGAGGATGTTGAAAGTGGAACCATCTCGCTATAACAGGCTAGTGTGGAAATGGCCCAAGCCATTTGTTGTTGTTCGGTTTCAAGTAGTTTCTGACCTATGGTGACCCTGAGGCAAATCTATCATGGGGTTTTCTGGAGCTGAGAGTGTGTGATTTGCCCAAGGTCACCGAGTGGGTTTCCATGGCCAAGCATGGAATCGAATCCTGGTCTTCAAGGTCATAGTTCAATGCTCAAACTACTCCAGCTCTCAACTGAGCCACTCCCCGCCTTTTATTATTATTAAAGCCACCATCAGTTACATTACATTCTGTGGAAGAAAACCCACAAGAAAAATAAAAATAGAATTATGGGTGTAGTTTGGCTGAGTTTCAGGCTGATTCAACAGAAAACTTCTTGTGCCTGCTGAAAGTTTTACCACACCTGCCCCCCTCCTTTTCTTTTTCCTGCTGACTTTCTTAACAGACAGCTGTTCCTAGTTTACATCCAAAATCCAAATCACCAAAGGACTAATATCAACCATACCCAGCCTGCTTCTGAAAAAATATATGCAATAGCATAAAAATTAATAGGTCTCTTTGAGGAAGCAAGCCAAATTATAGCCACAAGCAAACTGTAAAGGAAGGAAAAAATGGGAATGCAAGCACCTTTGAAGGCAATGATACCTCCAGGTGCATGTAAAGGACACGGTGTGATCTCAAAGAGCAACCCACTGTCACCTGAAGCCCGGTAGCTCTATGCTGTGCATGGTCTATGCTGCAGTATTTTGAACAGCCTTCTTCATCAACCTCCACAAACTGACAGGACCACCACAACGACAGATTAAGACACTCTCCACTGCTGTAGGCCTCCATGCTCAAAAGAGGCTAAATATATTTTTGACAAGCACCATCACTCCCTCAGGCTCCATCAGATTTGCCAACTATCTCCTTCAATCTTCTTTAAACTGAAGAGAGGGATAATTAACAAAACAATCTGTAAATGTAAGGTATGCATTACATCTTCTTTTCCAGAAGAATAGAAAATAGTGGTTCAACCACACCTATGGCATTAAAACATGAAATCATTGGAATACTTGCCAGAGCAGACCCCAAATCCAAAACCAACTTTTCACTTGTTATTGAAGACAGGCTCAAGGCAATCAATGGAGCCCTGTAAGTTTGAACTTGTTCTAAAGAGTTTTTCCCAAGGCAAGTTTATATGATCCTAGGATAATGACCTTGACCTCCAGTTTGTATATTTGTTTAAAGGGAAAAATCAGGCCAGGGGTTGAAGAAGTCGCCATGCTCCAAAAATACAATTTGTCTTTCATACTTCACTGTGTAATCATACAAACCAGCTCATGCAAACAAGATGTTATCTGTAGTGAATGGAATTCATAAATGTAACTATTTATTTTGGAATGACATGTTTGTGCATTACTGGGGCAGGAAACCACCACCTTGCATTCTCAGCACCCACCAAGCAAAAGTCCCTCAGTGTGATCATGTAGTGCAAGCCACTGGTGACTCAAAAACTTCTCCAAAGACTTGGAAAAGTCTTTTTTTAACTGTAACGGGAAATTAAGGTAGCTTTTTCATGCTTTGAACCTTTTAAGGGTACCTTACAAGTTGTGATGGTAACATTTTTCAAGCTCTCAGCCTTTTCTACCATGTCACCTTAGTGCTAAACTCTTTTCATTTGTTTCAATTAGAGAGTTGGAAGAGACCACAAGGGCTATCCAGTCTAACCTCCTACTATGCAGAAATACATCATCAAAGCATTCCCTACGGATGGCCATCGAGACTCTGTTTGAAAACTTCCAAAGAAGGAGACTCCACCACACTCAATATATTCCACTGCCAAACTGCTCTTACTGTCAGGAAGGTCTTCCTAAACTTTAGGTGGAATTTCTTTTTCTGTAGCTTGAATCCATTGCAGCAGGTCCTAGTCTCTGAAGCAGCAGAAATCAAGCTTGCTACATCTTCAATATGATAGCCTTTCAAATATTTAAACATGGTTATCATGTCACCTCATACCCTTCTCTTTGCCAGGCTAAACATACCCAACTCTCTTAGCTGCTCCTCATACGGCATGGTTTCCAGACCCTTTACCACTTTGGTTGCCCTCATCTGGACAGATTCCATGCTTGTCAATATCCTTTTTTGACTGTAGTGCACAAAACTGGACACAGTACTCCAAGTGAATTCTGCTCAAAGCAGACAAGAGTGGTACTGTTATTTCTCTCAGTCTAGATGCTATAATCCTATTGATGCAGCCCAGTTCAGACTGACATCTCCTATATCCTCAGCTGTTCTTCCAGTATCACCTGCACTCTCAATTAATTCTAAATACAACTCCATTTTTTTTGAAAAATTAGTCTATACATCACTCATAGTTTATTTAGTTACTTCTGAACTCTGACTTGCATCAACTTTGTATTTTAGTTTATACATTTGTTGTCATCTGATATCACTGCTTTAGTGTTTCACAAAACTTTCGTTTGCTATAGGTGAAATGACTCATTAATGAGTTTGAATTTGGCATATTCAGTCAGCTGAAATATGAGTATAATTTGTTGTATTCAGCATGTTACCTGACATGCTGAAAGTACTATGGCAGTCTTGGCTGCAACACTGCTTTTGGCATAGCTGGCACCCATGACTAGTGCAAACTCTATGCAATGTTTTGTGACACCGCAAACAATTCTACAGTTTGTGTGGAGCTACACAGCTGTCACACACTTGACCATACCTGCCAACATATTGACTTTGTCTTCCAACCATATTGAGGGACATGGTCTGTTTTGAGGCTGCCCTTTTCCAGAACGTAAACCGGAATATGCTCAATAATATTGGAAACCAATTAATTATAAATATAAAATGGGACTTTCAATGTTTATACAGTCTTAACAGGACAAAATGGGGTAGGTGTGGGGTGTCTGGTGAAAGCATTTAAGTACTACATTCACTAATAATTGCCCTAGGCTGTCAACAGGCAAGGTGTTTATTTGATAGTCAGTGAAAAAATTAAAAATAAATACTAAATTATGAGAATGATTACTAATTCTAGCCTCCTGAAATTAAGTGGTTCAGTTGATCTCCACTCCCTTTCATCTTGCTCTGTGCTTCCTCTCCCTCTTCTAGCCGTAAATTGTCATTCATCTCTCCCATTCCACTTACCTTCCCAGTCCCTACTCCAAGTATCCTTCCACAATCCCCAAAAATGGTTCATTGAACCAATGTATTGGCTGCTATAAAAGTCAAATTTCTAGCCAATCCAAAACCTGTCACAAAGATTCAAGAATTTAGACACTGGCCAGAATCCTCTTAGGGACTTGCATCTTCATAAGTGGACTTAGATCTGCAGGAATTGGGGCTGGGCACTTCCATGATGTCCATTTCCAGTAAAGGGCTGCTATTACTTTACTGTGTAGAGGAGCCAGCAAAATGACCAATGGGCCTTGGGAGCAATGAACGTTGATCCTATTGTGCATAGGACTCATTGTGGACTGGGACACGGGCTAGGAAGAACCAGTGCACACAAGGACACTGTTGCTGCTGTCCTGTTATCCATCTTCACCAATTCACTCATAAGGTTTCTTAGCACCTCTGTTATGTAGCTAAGTACATGTAAACTTACGTTACATACACAGTGATAGAGGATTACAGCCACTGATCCCATTATATGAACAAAAATTCTCCATGCCTTTTCTTTCTGGTACCTTCATCTTTTCCTACCTTCTTTTCTGATAACCATGCTAAGAGGACCACAGTTTCTTATCTGAAGGAACACAGCCAGTTTCAAATATGCTTAGGACCATGAAAAATAGACTAAAGATAAACATAGTGACCACTGCAGTCCCTAAAAGATTCTCTGGCCATTTCTGCCCTACACTGTTATAGTGCTGTTATTCCACTTTCAACATCCTGTGGAATAATGGGGTTTGTAGTTTTCTGAGGCCAAAGAGTTCTCTGGCTGAGAATTCCAAAGGGCCCTCCCCAAACTGTTGAAAGGATGTTGAAAGTGGAATCATAGCACTATAACAGTGTAGTGCAGAAATGGCATACAGCACAGGTGATATTGGACCTGAAGCTGGAGATTCCCAGCAGTTCTAGTAAATCTTGACATCTCTGCCATGAATGTCTTATCAAATGTGGCCCAGGACTTGTGGCTGCCATGGCAACTATTTGTTTCCATCAAGAAATATCCTGTGATAGCAAGGGTCACAGGGAAGCAAGGACAGTTTTTCTAGGAGACTTTTTGTGCTTGGATATGAATTCTGAATATCCAAGCAGAAAATACCAAATCTTCCTAAACTGCAGCTATAAACAGCTATGTGTTCCTGTCCGTCCTTTAAATACCCTTACTAAGTGGGTTGGTTACAGACTTGTTTTTTATGGAGGAGGAGGAGGAGGAGGACAATGACATTCATGATTGTATTTGTAGTGCAGCTAATGAGTTATATACTCAGGTATTCTTACCCAAGCAAAAAGTCTCATAGCAATCAACCTTTAAGAAACCAGTGCAGATATCCCCATCAATTGTTTAACACCAAAGAAGACTAGGTATTGGGGAATACTAATAGTTTTTAAATTATAAGTGAGAAGAGAAAGAAAACACAGAACAAGACTAATTCAGGAAACAGTGAGACGTTGATGGCTTGAATAGGTGTAGGTTTAATGTTAGGGAAAAGCTTCCTGAACCATATGAGCAATTCGGCAAATTGGAAGAAGAGATGCTAAGATATTCTTCACCACAAATTTTCAAGAAACAGACAAGCAACCTTGGGCATGTTTCTTAGTAACTGTTGCACCAGCATAATAAGTGTTTTCATGAGAATCTGGAGAAAGTTCCTACAGATGCTGAAGATGAAAATAAAGCACACTTCTCTTTGAGGTTTCTATCCTGAAATTGCTTTATCTCAAACAAGGAATTTTATAGGGGCCCTAGACGACATTATATATCATTTGCAACTCTTCATTTTTTCCAGTCACTTTCTTACCAGAAAAAAGAAGGAAAAGATGGAGTAGGTGCACAGTGCTCTTTGACAGAACCAGAAGATTTGGTCTGGAAGCACCCAAATGTATAGATATTTTTTCTCACCATATGATACAATGGTTCACAGTGTAGAAACTATGCCATTTCAATGAGAAATATGTTGTTTCCAGCTGTCCTGAATGCATGGAAAGGGCTGTAAGTGCCCATTGCATACTTCCTCACACTGCCATTCATCTGCATGTCCATAGGCCAAATGATGTCATGGCTGAAAAGGGGCTTATTGATGAAAGTGAGCCTAGGCCTGGTCATACTATTAGGAATAGAAAAGCATTCATCTCAGGCTGTTGTTACTGAGTAGTAATAGGATGTACGGTTGCCAGGTCTCAGGGCCTGGCCTGGAGTCTCAGGAACTGAGCCCTCTTTCCACTCTTCAGAGGGAGCAGCAGAATCCCAGGACAAGAGCACTGCTTTGAAACATTCATGAGTATGTATATAGCTCCTTCATTTGTTGGCCTTGGTCTTTTTTAATTTGAATGGCAACTGTATTTGATACTTAAAATATCCTGCTTAGTGACATCACTGGAGCCTGTCCCTTGTAACATCATCCTTGTGGCATCTCTGTGACATCACAAAAAGCAGTCACCCGTAGGTCTCAGAGTTTAGCCCAAAGAGTTTAGCCAGGTCACTGGCTAGTCCTGACCTGACAACACATGTAAGGAGGTGTTGAAGGGAAGAGCTGTGTGGGCTGTACAGCCTGCTGTGCACAATCTAAGCTGACCTGCTGGGCTCTAGCACAACAGAGGGCACTGGCCATCATTGACGCTGACTCAACTGTTAGCCCAGTTGGCTTTTGTCCATGGAATGGGGGATGACATCATTTTGTCCTTTGTCACTGGCTGCAAGACATCCTGGTTCACCCTTAAGCAAGCTTCCTGCAACAACCTCTGAATATTTCTGTCTACTATAAAGAGAAGGGAACAATCAGAAAGTCCTGAAAATGTCCTACACGTTGCATTTTGCTGCCACTGCGATTCTCTGGCTGCTTATTACAGCCTTTTCCAAGTGCATTTATTTCTTCTAAGTGGCCATCACAAATGTCTGTCAAATGCACTGACACAAAGAGTGGGTGTGAAGGGAGAGAAAAGAAGTTGCAGAAGGGAGGGAAAGGGTGCACTGGCTTGCTTGCCCTGTTGTTCCCTGCCCAAATTCTTATTTTAATTTTAAGGTTATTTAAAAAAACAACAACAACATTCCAGCACCAGTTCTTTGCACCCAAGCCTGCTTACGGTCCCCCCCTCAGCACCTCTATTATTCGGAGGCCGTTTGGTAGTGGTTGCCATGGAGATGAAAAGCAAAATAGCATGCAAATCAACACAAGCCCCAGCGTTCAATAACAACCTTAAAAGGGCAGCCGGATAAGACGACAGAAATCACTTGAAATGCTTCAACCTGCTCTGCTAGCTGTGATTAGATCTAAAAGGGAAAGAAAAATACCCTAATGGATTATAGAGCAGACGAAAGGAGTCTGCTGGCAACGGGGTGCAGCCTGCATGATTATTTGACACACACACACACACACTCACACTGGCCCTTCCACTCACATAGGAAAGACATGTCCGTGTGCACACAGGTATCGGAACTGGCCAAATAACACTCCTTGAATGTACGCCACATTTTAAATTTCTCTTTAACCCCAGCTACTTGAAGCATTCAAAATGTCTTTTGGAAATTCTGGATTTTTTTTTCTTTAAAACAAATGTGTCTTCTCCTTCTATTTTGTTTTTAATAAAACGAGAAGCATGGTTGGGAAACTCATACACACCTACTGCTGCTGCTGCTGCTACTACTACTATTGTTATTATTACTACTACTATTCCTATTCCTTGTATCTTGTCCTCCTCCCAGAACTGGGACTCAAGGCAGTTTACAATTTAAAAAGATAATACAGGTTAAAAGCATACAAAAAGTGAACATTAAAATAGAATTAAACTATTAACAGTATTACAACCACTTACACCCCAGTAAAAGAATAGAATGCAATTAAAACAGATTAAAAAGCTCTTGAAAACAGTCCAGATAAAACAATACAACACCCCCAGCCCTAATTTCTGTATTAAAAGCCTGTTGGGAATAAAAAGGTTTTTGCCTGCTGATGGAAGGCCAGCAGAGACGGGGCCGTTTTAGCTTCCTTGGGAAGGGAGTTCCAGAGTCGAGGGCAGAGTTTTCCAAACTGTGGCCATTTCTGCACTAGACTGTTATAGCGCTATTATTCCACTTTCAACATCCTATGGAATCCTGGGGTTTGCCGTTTCAGGAGGGGCCAGCTTGTGTGTTGTGACACGTTAGTGTGTCAGCTACAGTGTGTGGTTGTGTCACACAACTTTAACGGGTGAAGGGGCTGCCTCTCTTGCTGCTGCCACAGCCACCCCATGCCAAGGAAGACCCCTGTGAGGGCAGCTGCGGGCCAGTTTCGGGTGGAGGAGCTGCCTCCACTTACTGAATTACTATGTCGTGAAATGATGCATGTCTAAAAAGTGTGTCACCAACATGAAAAGTTTGGAAAGCTCTGATCTAGGGGCAGCCACTGAAAAGGCCATTTCTGGCATCCCCACCAGCCATGCTTGGGAAGACGGTGGGACTGAGAGAAGGGCCTCTCCTGATGATCTCAAAGCCGGGCTGGTTCATACAGGGAGATATGGAATGCCAGATAGCCTGGATATGAGCTATATAGAGCTTTATAGGTCATTACCAACACTTTGAATTGTGTCTAGAAACAGATTGAGAGACCGTAGAGCTGCTTTAAGAGGGGAGTAGTATGGTCCCTCTAAACTGCCCCCACTTAGTGCTCTGGCTGCAGTTCTTTGAACTAGCTGAAGTTTCCAAACAGCTCTTCAAAGGCAGCCCCATATAGAGTGTGTTAAGTAGTCCAAACAGGAAGTAACTAAGGTAGATTCAGCATCTCAAGGAATGGGAGCAGTTGGCACACAAGCTTTCGATGTGCAAAAGCACTCCTAGCCACTGGAGAAGCCTGGGCCTCCAAGGTTCAAAGCTGAATCCAGTACTACACCAAACTGCAAACCTGTACTTTCTGGGGGAGTGAAACCCCATCTAACATGAGCTGAATTCCTGTTCCTTGATCCCTGTCTTTTGACTGACCAGGAGTACCTCTGTCACGTCTGGATTAAGTTTGCCCTCAACTAGTCCGTTATTGATGACAAAACAGCTTAAAAGCAAGAGAGCCTCTTTGGATTAGAGTGGAAAACAATAGTACAGTTGTGTGCCATCTGCATATTGATGGCACTACACCCCAAAACTCTGGACAGCATCTCCAGCCGTTTCATGATTACGTTAAGTAGAATGGGGGGGCAAAACAGAATCCTGAGGAACTCTACAGGCCACTGTACAGGGGTTCCATTGGAAGTCTCCCAGCACCATCTTCTGGATTCACCTCTTCAGGAGGGAATGGTGGATGGAGCTACTGTAAGAGTGTGCCCAAGTCACTCTCCAAGTCATCCCAGTGAGATGGTCCAAAAGGATACCATGGTCAATGATACTGAAAGCCAGTGAGTGGTCCAGCAGAACCAACAGGGACATACTCCCCTTGTCCAGTTCCCTGTATAGGTCACCCACCAAGGTGACTAAAGCTATCTCTGTTTCACAACCAAGCTTGAAACCAGATTGAAATGAATCTATATAATCTGTTTACTCCAGGAACTCTTGAAGCTAGGAGGGCACCACATGCTCCAGTACCAAGCCCAAGAATGGTATGTTAGGCCAATAATTATCTATTATTGAAAGATTCAGGGTCTAGTACACAGGTGGTAGCTCTCACTTCTCCAAGGATCCTATTCACATCCCCAGACTGCAGAAATTGAAAATTATTCAATAACACTGAACAAGCAGGAGCCAAGGGTATATCCACTGGAACTGTATCAGTGACAGCAAGTTGGAGTGGGTCGGAGTGATTTCTTCTGCAAAATGCCGTGCAAATTCTTTGCAGTGGGCTGTTGAGAGGTCTACATTTTCTGCTTGAGGACCAGTGTGTAATAGACCTCTGACCGTTCAAAATAGCTCTGCTGGATGGCTCCTTGCAGATGCAGGGGCAGCAGCAAAAAATAATATCTTTGCTCTCCTCACTGCTATGGAGTAAGCTTTCAAATAGACTCTAGCCCATGTTCAACAGACTCACTCTGAGTCTTCTGCCAATATTGCTCAAGCAATAAGCGTCTCACTTAGTTCATCACTGCCACCTCTCTGGAAAACCAGGGGGATAGTTTGGCTCTACTACATAAGGAGGTGGAGATGCTCAGGAACAACTTTGTCCACCCACCTGGCCATATCCTCATTCCAATGGTGAGCCAGGACTTCAACAGAATCACCTGTCAAGATGGCAGAAAACTCCTCAAGAGCCATCCAAATTTATCAGGCTCCTGGGATAGTCCATCCCAATCTGTCCCCTACCCCTACACAGGTTCCAAGTCTCAATGAATCTAAACCTGACCAGGTAATGATCTGTCCATGATAACAGAACTGTAGACAGTTCTTCCACACCAAGATCACCATCAACCCAGCCAGCACAAAAAACACAGTCGAACGTATAGGGCCAGATACCGCTTGGACAGACCCATGATAGTCATGGAGGCCATGAAGTTGTGAGTCACTCCCAGCATGGCAGTCTCAGCATGGATGTTAACATCCCAGTACAACTAGATTAGGAGACTCCAAAACCAACCCTGAGATTATCCTGGCTAGCTCAGGGAGGGAGATTGTTGAACAGTGAGGCAGGTGGTACACCAACTGAATCCTGGTTCTGTGCCAGCTACCCAACTTTAGGTAGATGCACTCAAAAACTGTGGGTTAGGGCACCTGATCGGGGAATGAAATCATGATGGGCCACTGCAACTCCACTTCCCTGCCTCCTAGTCTTGCATGCTACTGCAAAGAAAAACCTTGTGAAAAAAGCTGAGAAACATTAACTCCCCCTTTTCAGCCTCATCCAGCAGGTTGGCATGCTCATCTAGAATCAAAGTTTGAATGGCATTTGTTTCCCCATTCACCAAACTTGCATTTAACAGCAGCATTTTCAGCCCAGGGGAACTGTCATCAAGGCAATCCATACTATCTGAACTGGAAGACAGTTTGGGGGTAACGAGCACCCTTTTACTCTCCCCTCTACCATGATATTGTAAAAGTCTCCTTCCTCCATATCTCCCTCTGCCAGTGGCTACTCCCTGTATCTGTTCCCCACCTCCTTCTTCTGGAAACCATATCCTTCCTTTATTGGGCAGACAAAGCAGCTGCTGCCAAAACAGTGAACACAATATGCAGACAGGCAGATGGTAAAAGCAGGTAACAGCTCTTGCTCCTGTTGGGCGTAAGACTGGCTCTTGCCCTTATGTACCCCTGAAATGGTGACCTCCTCCTTTGGTGTGACCCTCTTTGGCATCATCCCTACCAGAAGCAGACCTGCCCCTGCAAGAGTCCTGCTTTTACATCCCAGACTGGCAAGGTAATTGTGCTGGATGGTGCCGAGTACCTGCTGAGTCAAAGCCTCAGTCTTGCAAAGAGCAGAGTCCCACTGGTGAAGTAGGGGTCCAAGGCAGCAGCAGCAGCAGCAAACAGCAACCTTTTCCTCCCTACAGCCTCCAAGTGGTCTCTGTGGTCTTCAGTAGGGCCATGTCTTTATTAGGACTAATCAAGATGCCACAAAATAGCGTGCAAGAGTTTGAATTCTTAAGAGCATTTAGTCAGTGTAGATGGAATAAATCATGGAGTTGTTTTGGCAGGAGAGGAGGGGAGAACAACAGCAAAAGGAATTCAAGCATTCCAGTTAATCTTGTAGCACTGAATTTGCATGTAGATCAGAGGTGGGAATTGTGTGTCTTTTTAGATGCTGTTGGGTTGCAGATCTCCTCGTTCCTTGCCCTTAGCTGTACCATTTAGGGCTGCTGGGAATTGCAGCACAACACCATCTGCAGGCCCTCACAGTTCCCACCCCTCCTTTAGAGTGAAGTTTCAAGATGGGGATTGCAGACAATGAAATTGTTTCTGCTCAGAGCTCAGGTTACAGCTAAGATTCTAGGATAAAGAAGCATTGTCTGACCTACACTTCTAAAATGTTAAAACTCGGCTGTCACCCAGATGTTTCTAGTCTTAGTGAAATGTACAGGTTGTTAAATAACATTTCTGGTTCAGCTTATTGTCCTTGCTGTTGTTAAAAATTAACCTCTGTATAGATATGTATGAGGAAACAGCCAAGTTGTGGAGAGAAATGTTTGAAATGGTAGTATATTTGTGGTTGATGGCAATTGTGTTATAAGAGGATTAACCAGACAGAGGAGAAAGTTGCATCTTTTCCTGGAAACTTGGGTCAGAGGAGACATACATTGTTATTTACCTGTTGGTTGGCTGTTAAACTAATTGTCAGGGTGAATAATGCTATGGTGGGCATCTTAGGTACTTATATTGGGGGAAGGCATCCAGAGTTTAAATACCCTAGTGGCACCAGATCCTCTCTGATCTTGGAAGCTAAGCAGGGCCAGATCTGGTTATTACTTGGGTGGGAGAGCAGGAATGACTACCAGTGCTGTAGGCTGCATTTCAGAGGAAGGAATTGGCAAAAGCATCTCTGTGCATTCGTTGTGTAAAAAAACGCTATGAAATTCAGGGGGTCATCATAAATTTAGAGATGACTTGAGGGCAAACACACACATGCACAATCCAAAGGGCTTAAGTTTTGTGGGGGGCATTCTTAACATTTTGAGGAGGTTTATTGGCGCAGAATTTCAGGCAAAGTAGTGAGACAGACTGTTGGCCACTTTGAATTTGATTGCTTGAAGAAATCTTTTTTAACAATCTGTTGGTGAATGAGAAAACAGAAGAATGCAAGGAGCTGAAGAATTTGATGTAACTGAAGAGATAATAATGGTGGCAGAGTAACACCAACTGAACCTTACATTTGTGGTGCCTGCAGTGGGGTGGTAGCCATGGAGAAAGCTCTCCATACACTGCTGGTACAGCCATGAGATTCTTCCACCTTGTGCTGTGTAGTGGTGGGATATTTTTCCATAATAATATGGAAAGGTTGAAAAACAATAAGGCTGCGTTCTATATACGCATAAGCCCATAGAAAGAAAAAAATCTCATTGAACTCAAGACTAGTTGACATGTAGTGGATTATGCTGTAAACCATGAAAATGAACAGATAATGAAAATGCCCCAAAGTCTGTTTTTCTTTCATGACAGGACTGAAATGACATATAATTTAATGTTACACATGTGAAGGCAGAACCTTTGTTTTCCCAACATACTTAGGTGAATCAACATTTGTTTAGGTGCTATACGATATACTGTTGGGGAGTAAGATCATAGTGGCAGACGCTTGTAATAAAATTGGTGCATATTCCTCTGTACATGCATAGGGCACCATCCTTGCAGTCAGGAACCGTGGAAAAGCAGGATTTTCAAAAGTCCAGTGTATTTACACAGCTGAACCTGTGATTCATGCAGACATTCAGCTGAGTAGGCTTGGATCCTGCTTCCTCGTGTAGGTTCAATCACCCTTGATGTATCGTGTGGATAGAGCTGGACAAGTGACAAAATCTCTCCCCCACCTTTTGCTCATTCTGCTTACTGACAAACTTCACATTTTGAATGCACAAGATACCCAACATAACCCGTAGGGGGAAAGACTATTTTCAGTCTCTAGGTCCAAGCCCATAATTCAGTGCGTATGTCTATCTTACAGTTAAGCTTAAGCAGGAAATTTCTATTGTGGAATAATCAACCTAAAACTGTCATGAGAACAAAGAGCTTATTTTTATCTATATCTATAAGTATCTATCTAGTTTAATACATAAGCTACAATACTTGGATAGGAAACACACAGATAGACAATCTAAACAACATTCACTGTTTAATGTGGGTTTTTTTCCCTAGAAGTAACTTTTTTCCTGGTTCTGAGTTAAGTGTGTAATTATGCAGAAGGAAGGAGTCCCCCTCCCTATCTCCCTTTCCATCTCTGCCTAGGCTTTGGTATAACCAGATTGTTGAATACTGATAATGGACAATAATGGGAGGTTTAGTTGCATCCAGCACAGCATAACTGGTTTACCCTGGTTGAACGTGGCAGAGAATGTGAGCAGTAAATTTTTGGTTGTAAGGCAGTGGCGGAGCTTGGGGGGGGGTCAGGAAGGGGCAGGGCCACAGCATGAGGGGCATGGCCACTGTGCACGGGGGCATGGCCTGGGGCATGTGGGGGCAGGGCCAGGGCACCCCAAAAACATTGCTGCCCAGTGCGAATCACCCCCCTCCATGTCCCTACACGACTGTTGTAAGGAAATGGTTTTACAATGGGATGGCGGTTCATGTGGGCTTCTTATAACATCTGTTCAACCAGTACAAAAAATCCTTCCAGGACACAGTACTCTCTTGTTCAGGTGCATTTTATTCAGTAAATTTTGCCCACTGGTCAGCAAAGAGAGATCACAAAAGCCATGTGAATGTTTATCTTTCCTTTCATGTCATCTCACTCCTTAGCAGAATGTCAAAAAGTATGTGGTGATCAACCAAAGATGCAAGACACAGTTGAACTAATCTGGTGTGTTAGTACTAGCATATGTCAGATACGAAAATATCATTCCTGAATGCCCAGAGCTCGGAAGCAACTTGATTTTCTAATGAGTTACTTTGAAAACTAATTACTTTGGGTGAAAATAAGTCCATTGTCACTGTGGCTATAACCCGCTGCTTTTTGGTGGAACAGGAATGGGTTGTCTACCTATTATTCTTTGGCTACTTCTGCACAACAACACTGTTCTACACTGTCGTGCTGCAGTCCTGGGTCCTGAAGGGAGTGTGTCAGCAATGCTCCCCTCTGTATCTGCTCAGTCCATGCAGAGGGGAGTGCAATGGCACCAGCTCTTCCTTCCACAGCATAGGCAGGCATTTTCCATTGCTGCACTATGCATGGCTGGGAGCAATAGGAATGCTGCGTGATTGCAGGCGCAAAATAGATTTTTTCTGTTTTGCGAAAACTGCATGAGCATGACACTTTGGATGGCAGCGGGCCAGCGATGACGTCATTGAAAAGCACAACCTGCCAACTGCTGCCATCCTGTCCCAGAAGCTGCTCAGGCCTCTGGTGCAGAAATGTCCTTTACAGGGACAGGGTTGCTGACTTAGTCTGAACAATGGGAAGGGGAGGATGAAGAATGGGTGTCTGCTTCATGCTACCTCTGGCAAAGATCTCTTTGCAATGTCTTTTGCATTTTTCTCAGAATTTCCATGCTAGTTTTGTTGCCTTGTACATCCAGATACATGTCTACATCTTGTCCTATAGAAATCCCAAAAACATAATACTTTTACTGAGTTCTCTTTCCTTGAGGCAAACCTAGATTATATGAGTCAAACTGGGCTGGTTGGCCCCTCCCTAAACTGCAAACCCCAGGATTCCATAGGATGTTGAAAGTGGAATAATCACGCTATAAGCGTGTAGTGCAGAAATGGCCCAAATGTCAGCCAAGACAGCAAAGAAAAGAGAATGGGAAGGGCTGTTAGGAAGTAGTTGGAGGGTAGGAGTTTAGGGGAAGACATTACAGAAATCATACCTTGTCTTGCCTGAAATGAATAATAGGCCATCCATTCCACAATAATCCTGAGTATTCCACAGTGCTCAATGATTTAAATAACTCCAAAATGTCACCATTTTCTTCAAGAAATATGGTGTTCACCACCAAATAGTCCAGCCAACTTGGGAGCTACCTAGATCCTGAGATTACATCCCTTTCACTGCAAGTGTTCACTTAATGAGTTTCAGAAATAGGAACTGTGTCACTGTGTAATCACTTGGCTTGGCCTGGTATTCTGACCTAACAACTCTTTCAGCTAACAGGACATTTTTGCTATGGCTAACAGTCTCAGAGCAGCTGATAGCTTCCATGTCAGGGATGTGGCAAATACATTCTGAATGTTAATCTAGATTTATATGGGTAGGGGGGCAGGAAAAGGGTTCAACACTTTGGATAACTGTTTGAAGTATTGAATGAAGCTAGAATGGACTCACCATACATCTGATGTGGGAATCACTGTACGCTCCAGTGTCTACTAAACCTACTAATTAGACTTTGGGTATGTCTGGGTTTGGGTATGCTCTTTACCTCAGAGAGATCTGTCTGTGACTGAAATCTCTTCTTTAAAGATTTACATTACTATTACTACTACTACTACTACTACTATTGGAGATATGCAAAGACAAGAGGGTTTCTCATATCAGCTAGATTTTCCTCCAATGTAACATGCTAATCAACCATTATTGATAAAGATTTTGGACAATTGTGGACAATAGTTTCACGCTTATACCTAGTGTATACATTTAAAAGACTTTCTCATTCTCAGTTTATTTAAATCCATTCTAAATCATTTTCTCTCTCCCCCCACCCCCCTCTGGACAGCAGCTCCTAGAATTCCTCCGACAGCATGTAACTATTCCAAACTCAAAACATTTCTGATGGTAAATTTCTTTTCCTGAATAAAGCATTTGAATTCAGTTGTCCACATAGTAATCTGTGCCCAGAGTTCTTTTCTAGACGACACACATTCTGTATATACCTATACTTTCTTTCTAAAGACAGAGAAAAGGCAAGAAAGTAGGGCCTCCTTAAAGGTTTGACAGAAATGTATTCGTAGGAAATGATTAACTCTTCCAGGATAAACAGATATATATTTATTCCATTCAGTGAACTAAAGGGGATGAATGTCACTCAAAGGTGCTCTGCACATAAGAAAGGACAACATATGGAATTTGTACGATTAATCTTAACTAGGTATGATCCTTGCATTAACCCTCAGACATAATCCTTGAATTATCCATTCAAAATCCTTAGCCTTTTGTTAGAAGGAACCTTTGTTACAACTGCATTAATCTAATCTTTCTCTCTTCTATACAAGTTCCTCATAACATAGGGTGTTTTGAAACATCACAATTATCTCATGCCACAGCACCCTCAAATCACCTTCTGTTGTTCCATTCATTTATTTATGAGTTGTTCAATTTGCTTGTTCCATTTCGCATATACACCAAAGAGTTGCACACATGCCAAGGAGCTGCAGTTAACAGTGCTCCCTGCAAGTACACCTGTATGCTAGACTTGCATTAGACAGTCAAACTGAATAAGGCAAAAGGTAAAATCTGTGAAGGTGTAGTCTTAAAAAATGTTAAGTGTCAACTTGCTCTTGGCCTCATACTATCCCTCTTGACCCAGAACATGTTATCAGCTTTGCTCTCAGGTTTTATTTGGGGGAAAGAATCTTCTGCAGAGGACTTGTTCTTTGATTTACCCAGAGAAACAGAAGTGCCAGCTCCACCACATTGTCCCCTGTGAGAATTCTAACTGCCACCCAACCAGGTACCCTGGCCACTGATCTAATGTTATGATCTGCTCTGCTCCTGAATGGATTGGTGGTTGTGTTTTTTCCATGGTGGACTTGATCTCTTCTTCCTCATCAAAGCTAAGATAGATGTCAACATCAAATGTAGAGTAAAGAGAGTCGGTTCAATTGTCCTGGGGCAGAAGATCTACATGTGGTACCCTTGCTGAGACCACGAACAACATATTTGAAACACAAGACTGGGGTACACATTTTTAAATACAGCAGCAGTAACACTTTATCAAGGGATATGTTATCAGTGTAGCATGATAAACTGCTACTGTGATAGCCACATTTTGTAATGGCCTAAATGCTGCATCGTCAGCATAATTATGATGCGGAAGCCTCATTGTTGTAGTTATATCTGATGATGCCCCTCATATTTGTATCTGGCAGCACCCTGACCAAAGCATTTCCAAGGTGCTACAGACTGGAGGCTGGAGTGTGATGCCTTCAGTGCTCTCCTCTTCCTGGGACATGTTGAGAGCAGACAGCTGAGGAGACCCCTCTGGGGCCTGCCACAGCTGCTTCACTCAGTGTGCCCCATGACTGAGAGAATGCTGCAGGTATCAATCCCCTATGCCTTTATCTGCAATGCCTTGAAAACACTTCAGCCAGTGTGCTATCAGGCTGCAAAGGTAAGTTCTTGGGGTCACATTCATGACCAGAAAGTGAATTCCTAGTAGCTGTGAGATCATAAGTCCACGTTATGAGCTTGTAACTGCTGGATAGCATGCCAGCCAGTATTTTAAAGATTTTGCAAGAAGGCCATTCTTTCCAGAAAGATTTTTCTGCAAACATAGTCCACTTCCACATTACAATGCTAAGAGTGCTTTATTCCACTTTCAACTTCCTGTGGAATTCTGGGGTTTGTAGTTTACTGACACCAAAGAACTCTCTGGCTGAGAATTCTACATGTCCCTCGCTAAACTACAAATCCCAGGATTCCATAGGATGCTGAAAGTGGACTAAAGCACTCTTAACATTGTAGTGTGGAAATCTATTTATCCCTTTCTCCCAATAAGTAAAGCTGGTCTACACAAAGACATTTCTGTGATTCAGCAAACACCCTTTTACAGTTTCTGGGTAGGAATCCTGAACATCTTAATAAAACTAAGGATTTGATGCCAAAACCACCACCATATGATTTCTAGACAATATTCCTGAACATTTCCAGAAAACAAATATGAACTGGGTAATGACATGGGGGCTGTAATTGAACAATGTGGATAAGGTTTTATAAAATGTCTATTCACAATTTCCCAGTTGTAAAGTAACCTTCTGTCCCATCTTTTAAAAGATTACATAGGTTTGTTCTTGCAACTTAAATGCATTCATTTTTTAAATTAAAAGATAATGTTTATATTTGCATTCAGATTACAGATTTTAATTGCAGTTTTTTAACTAAAGTGATTGACTTAAGTCAAAATTTTAGCATTAATAACTGAATTATTCTAGAATCATACTAATCAGATGAGAGTGCTAAACAGCTATGCCGGACTTTTCCTTGCTAGTTCTCTACCCAAAACCGAGTTCTCTGGGATTATTGCAAAACTCAGACTTGGGAATGAGAATGTTTAGGTCACATGGACTGAAAAATTGATTTTAGTTCATGATTAGGGCATGACAGTTTCTTTAGTTACAAAGAAAAAATATATTAAGCCAATAAGGGCAGCTTAGAAGAAGGCGATCTTTGCATCCAAATAGTCTTCCTCTGTTTTCTACCACACAGAAACTCCTCCTGTGTTCTAGAAAACTGATTTTGAAGCTCTTAACCCCAGGAGATTTTGCTGAGAACTAAATGAGTATGAGTAAACCAAACATGCCAGACTAAAGAGATGAGACCATGCAAGCGGTGGTGGGGCTTGGAAAGGAAAGCATGGCAAGATCTTTGGTCAAGTGGATGAGAAATGGATTTTAAAAAAATCATGCATTTATCTCATTCTCCTCAAAGCTCAAACCAGGAATAAGGTCATGGGAGGGAGGAGTCAAATCGTGGATGATTTTTTTTCAGTTTCATTCTGGTAAGATTTTTAGTGTAGGTATTTAACTTAAATTTCAATAGCAATTTAATGTAAAATTAGTAGTTAATTTCTCCCTTCTAAGGTGAATCCAATTGAAATAGATTTTTTCAGCTTGTTAATGATTAACTAAATGCATTAACCCTTTTCTACTAGCTTACATCTTATCTTATCTCTGTGATATGATAGTGCTCCTGAGATTCTCCCAGCAACTCCTCCAGTGATTCTAATTGTGTCCCACTAACTTGAAGTCATTCAGATTAACCAGGAGTTCTTTAGATTTCATATCTTTGTAGTCCCTTGGTCCCAGCGAATCAAATATACAAAGCAAAACTTTATACTGCAGTGCTTTTTGAATAATAGTTGTTCCAATAAAAGGTATTTTCTCAGTGGTTCTATGTTTCAAGCATTCTTTGACATTCTCTTTTGTCATCATTCTATGTCCTCAGTTTTGTATTATCATCACACACAGATTTTATCCTTTAAAAATGGAAGCAAAGCAGATATAGAACAGTTTTCCTTCCTTTTAATCTCTCCTTTCCTTTCCAGGTTGGGCAAAGGATCCAGTATTTCTTTTGCCACATTTTTGCTACCAACACAAAAGCATGTAAAAACCTTTAATGTTGTTCTTTGACATGTCTCCTCTTCCAAATTCATTTTGTGTCTCAGCTTTTACTATGTTCGCCTTGACAAACCTCTGCTGTGCCCATGTATTCATTTTCAATAACAAGGATGGGAACTGATTCTGGGGTTTCTCTTCCATCTGTATTTTCATCTGTCTTCTATTAACTTGCTAAACTGTTTAACACAGCTTAATAAAACTGTTTAATTCTGTTTAATACCTTTGTAGATTTTTAAAACAAATTTTCTTGCTCACATTGCTTTAAGTTGGTCAAGTTGATATTCTTGTATGCCACCCTGAGATCTTTAGATAAAGGATGAGATATAAATATTTAAATAAATAAATACATAAATAGATAACACTCCCCAGGTTGACTTCTATTGACCGTTGTGTATTTAGTGTACCATCCACATGTTATGAACATAAAAACAACTACATTCTTCTTTCATTCCCCACATACCAAGGAATAGAGACAAATTAGAGCAACACGTGTATTTCACTATATTACTTGCTGCATTTTCATTCACTGTGTGTGTGTGTGTGTGTGTGTGTGTGTGTGTATGCGTGTGTGCTCTCAAGGCACTTGTTGACTTATGGTGACTGAATGAATTTCATAGGGTTTTCTTAGGCAAGGAATACTCAGAGTTGGTTTTGCCACTTCCTTCCTCTGAAATATAGCCTACAGCACTTGGTATTCATTGGCAATTTTCCATCCAAGTACTAACCAGAACTGATCCTGCTTAGTTTCCAATAACAGACAGGATCTGGTGCCTTTAGGGCATTAGGCATTATAATTCATCATAATTTTTATATAGCTTAACTTCTGAGAGCCAACATGGCATAGGCCACTTTTACACTAGCCTGGGCAGGCCCCTCCCTAAACTGCAAACCCCAGGATTCCATAGGATGTTGAAAGTGGAATAATAGCGCTATAACTGTCTGGTGCGGAAATGGCCATAGTAGTTTGAGTGCTGGACTTGGACTCTAGGAGACCAGGGTTTGAATCCTCACTCAGCCCTGCAAACCCCTTGAGTGAACATCAACAAGTCACATTCTCTCGACTTTAGAGGAAAGCAAAGGTAAACATCCTGAAAATAGGTCTTGCCAAGAAAACCCCATGATGGGCTTGCCTTCAGTCAGGAACGACCTGAAGGCACACAACACTGTCAATGACAAACAATTCTTCCATGGTAATTTGTTACTGTTACAGATTTAAGTGTTCAGCTCACTGCATTACTTGTGGCATTGCTCTTGTGTTTTTTTGTGAGTTAAAAAAACAAAACAGGAATGGAATCATAGAATCATAGAGTTGGAAGAGACCCCAGGGGCTATCGAGTCCAACCCCCTGCTATGCAGGAACACCCATCAAAGCATTCCCAACAGATGGCCATCCAGCCTCTGCTTAAAAACTTCCAAAGAAGGAGACTCTGCCACACTCCGAGGCAGCATATTCCACTGCCAGACACCTCTGACCATCAGGAAGTTCTTCCTGAGGTTCAGGTGGAATCTCCTTTCCTGCAGCTTGAATCCATTGCTCCTTGTCCTAGCCTCTGGAGCGGCAGAGAACAAGCCTGCTCCCTCCTCGACATGACATCCCTTCAAATATTTAAACATGGCTATCACGTCCCCTCTTAACCTTCTCTTCTGCAGACTAAACATACCCAGCTCCCTACACGGCTCCTCATATGGCATGGCTTCCAGACCTTCACCATTTTGGTCGCCCTCCTCTGGATATGCTCCAGCTTGCCAATATCTTTCTTGAACTGAGGTGCCTAGAACTGGACACATTATTCCAAATGAGGTCTAACCAATGCAGAATGGAATGGTACCGTTACTTTCCTTGATGTAGACACCATACTCCTACTGATGCAACCAAGAATCACACTGGCTTTCTTGGCTGCTGCATCACACTGTTGACTCAAGTTCAGCTTGTGATCTACCAAGACTCCTAGATCCTAGGAAGAAATGCAATGTAAACAATTCTGCTCCAATTGCCTCCAAAGATGCTTAAATCCCTTAAAGTAGCCCAGCTATCATTTTCACTTCTTGTGTGACTTTTGTTACTTCCAAGCTCTGAACAAAAGAACTACTCTCTTGTCTCAGCATTGTCCAAACTCCTTGCTTCAAATGTCTGCTGCAGATTGTTACACAAGACTGGCCACTTAACCTCGTGACCTGTCACTCATGGAGGCTTCTTATTTCCTCATAACAATATCGTTAGGGCTGCTGCTGAACCATTGCTTTGTTAATAGCCATAGAAAAGCTGGTGTTTCCTGAGTACCAGTTGATGATTTGGAGATAGTTGGCAAACTTGACTGAGATATTATCCACCACAATTAAGTGATTCCCCAAAGCTCTTCTTGTAGCCCTTGATCCTTTCAGGCTTCTCAAATCACCCTTTTTCTGTCCCCACAAAAAAAGAAAGAGAAATGAATGGCCTTTGTAGAATACCCCCAAAAATGACAACTCAGCTTTTAAACAGGCCACATCCCTGCCTTGAATATTTTTAGAAAAAAATGTTTTTAAAAACCAGGTGCAGACTTCTGGTCTCATCTGTTTGGGCATTTTTGGCAGTCTAAGCAGCCCAGAAGATCACTGGGCAGAAAATTGGTCAGCAACTCACTGTCATTGCTCAGTTCTGGTTAGGGTCAGTCACATGTACACTTGGATGCACAATAATATAATCAGTGAGGATGAGGATGAGGAAGAAAGCAGTGCAGTGAAAGGACATGGTAAGTTGTTTTATCATTAACCATGCATGTATTTCTATGCACATTTACTCAGGAACAAGCCAATGTTAAGTCAAGAGTGGTCAGCATCATACCAGTTCTCTCTTCACATTTTAAGTATGTGGTTTGGGCTCTAGGCAGCACATTCTCCTCTCAGGTTTCCAGGCCTACTGAACAGTATCATTTTAGTGAGGGATGTCTATTACTAGGGGTGGAAGTAATATTTAAAAATATTCAAAAAATGTATTTCTCAAGAATTGGGAAACCCTGCTGGGGAGAATCTGATGAAAATCTTTGCAGTTAGAAGCCTACTCTGTGCAAAATTTGTATATGGTATTTTTGTGCATTTTTAAATTATTTTATTTCAATATTTTCTGTACAAAAATGCAACTTTCTGTATTTTCTGTGCAGAAATGTGGTTTTCTGTGTGAAAAAAAATCACACACAGGTTTTGCACAGGATAAATCCTGCTCAGCAAATAGTCTTTGAAAACTGCACAGTTTTGAAGATTTTCTCACATTGGGAGGAAAATTGCAAAAATTATTTGCTGATTCCAAGGGGAATGAAATTAGCAAAGAATTACTTCCCTATCTTATACTCATAGCTTTTTCCTTCTTTGACTTATCAGACACTATTATCTGAGTGAAAAATAAAGTTTAAAATATATTGCTTTCTATCAATTTTACTGATTAGCCATATTTAAGACCTCAAACTTTAGCACAGTGCTGCTGCCTGGTTTTTCAACATTTTTTAGTAAGTTAGGCTACTTAGATAGCATCATCCCTACACTGGGATCTAACTTCAGTTCTAGATGCCTTTGGGCCCTTCTAACTAGACTACTGTAATGCAGAAACTATAATTGGTACAGAATGTAGCACTGAGAGCACTTATGGGTACTAGGTATTTGGAGCACATAAAACCAATTCTGTGTTGGTTCACGGGTAGCCTGTTAATTTCAAGACTTAAAGTTATATCCTTTGGTATTAAACGCTTCAATAGTTTGCAGCCTGGTTATCTGAAGAGCTGTCTTCACTCTGAGATCAACATTGCAATATTACAACATTTCACTGGACCTTCCAGGAAAAAAAAAAAACCTACTAGGTTGATAGACACCAAGAGATCCTCACATCTTTAGTGCTCTCTCTGAGGGAGGTATGTAACACGGCCAAGGAAGGAGAATCTGAGCCACATGGAGTGGGAGATGAGAAAGTAAAGCTGAGTTGCTGGGCAAAAAGCACAGAGTTGCTATGGCACAGCATCACAGATATTCAGAAAAATAAAAGTTTGATTCAGTTTTGTGTCAGGGATTATTTTCTGTAAATTACCCTTTGAGGCTACAGTCTTATTCCAAGCCCTTTAACTATCCCAATTTGGCAGGGACATCCTGATTAATCCTCTGACATCTTAGTTTTCTGGCTACTTGTAAGATGTCACAGTTTCTCTCTCTTCTTCCTGCTTTTCCTTTTTGTTCTAAGCTAACTTCAGTCACTGCAAACAATTGACGTGCAAAGTAGTTTGCAGACAATTAGCAGGAGGAAGATGATAGGAGGTGGTAGAATTTTATTCTTCCTGGTAGGCTCAGGCAAAAGCAAACTGCTGTAGCCTCTCTTAGCTTGTGTGTTTCTCTTCTTTAATAACTTATGCCAGTCTTAGCCACACATGTTCCAGCTTTTACCTGTGAAATGTTAGAGAATATGATGTTCCAGTTTACCTGGGCATAAGCCCCAGTGAAAGCAATGTGACTAACATCCCAGTAGACTTGAATAAGGTTGCAATGCTCCTTCTCTCCTTCTCAGCATAGCAGGATCAAATGTCCACTTGTTAGCTTAGCATGATTAAAAAGCAAAAAAACAATACTGGAGTCTTTAAAGGATGTGAGAAGAAAAAAGAAATCGTATTGTTGGAAGATAATGGTGTTGGAATGAACTGAGGTGAAAGAGGTTAATTGTAAATCTGATTTAGGAACATTATAGATCAAAGTATGAACTGCCAATATTACCTCAGGTCATGAATTGCTAAAGAAACTCAGAAAATAATTATGAATGATTCATAGTTAAAAACACTATAGAAGCACATCTTTATATTATGGTTTCTGTTAGTCATGAGAAAACATTATCTCTAAGATAGTGAGCCTATACAAGAGGCCAAGGCAGCAGAGAGAAAGGTTGAAAACTCCTTGCTTTGCTTGACCTCTCTGGCAAATTTTGGCAGCTATGGTAAGAGTCTGAGATTATGCTGGAGTTCCTTAACATGAGGGGTTGTTGTGTGGAGGGGTTATAATATGTATCATATATATATGGGAATATAAAACAGTTGTTAAGAAATGTTTCTTCAGTCTTCAATATAACAGAGACATCAACACTAGCCCTCTGCTGAACTCAGACGAATTGGTGTATTCTTCTCACTAAAGGTGATTTATTTCTATATTTGCTGAGCAGTCTCAGGTCTTTGTCAGACCACTTGAAGATGTTGTCATTTTGGACTACAATTCTGGGAATCCCCCAGCCAATATGACTTGCTTCTTTGTCCTGTAAAAAAAGTCATTTTTCCTAGCTCTGGTCAATCTAAATACTAAGAGGTGTCAACATGTCCATAAGAAGCATCCATCTGAATGGAAGGCTATGAAGAGCAGCCACCAGTCACCACGGCTCTAAATAGTTGCTTTCTCAAAGACACCAAGCAGTCTGGGGAGTGGTGTGTTTCAAACTGGGGCTCCCAGCACTCTCCTCTAGTCTACGTCCTGGGCCATCCATGCTCTGTTTCCACAGTCAACTTGGCAGAGTGAGTGTTGTGCTTGGATGGCACTGTCTAGTTTACAGCAACAGCCTGCATGAACATTGAGGTCAGGTGACCTGAGAGGCCAAGCCCTTTCACTTAGCTGCTATTAAGTCCTCCTCTCAGAGCTTTCTCCTCAACCTGAGCAGTTTACCTCTGGTTTGTAGAAGTGTCTACTGCTGTGGTTCTTGACTCTTGTCTATTTTCCACTGTCCTCTGGTCTCTGGCTACTTCAGTCCTTGTTTACTGTTTGCTCAACCTTTCTCTTTCTGAAAGTCCAGGAACCTGACTGATTCAATGCATATAATTCAAGATCTATAAAAACACAAATCTTACTAATGAATTATCCTCATACACCATTTGTGGTATCTAAAATTAAGTACAAAAAAGTATCACCACTGTTAGTACCTGCTTTGCATGAGAACATTCCCAAGTTCAATCCCTGGCATCTTCAAATAGGTTCAGGGGAAAAACAAAAACAAAACAACAACCCTGGAGGGTCACTGCTGCCAGACAGAATCCAGCAAGACCGGGTCTCCTGTACTCCCTGTGTGATAAGGCAAAACCTAATCCTTCCTTCCTACCCCCCTCCCCTAGCCTGAATACCTTTCTAAATCGCCAAATGCATTCCAACTGTTCAGTCTTCTTCAGTGGCAAACAGTGTTTAGTAAACTATAACTCTAGAGTAAATTGTTCTTTTTGTTTGCTTTTTTTTCTAAACCCAATTGCATTGATGGCCACCTCATTTAGATTTTGGCACTTGACTATCTTGCCAAGTACTGACATTTTTGTTATGTTTAGGATCTCTGTATTGTTCTTGTCTTGATGTTAGGTATTATTCTGTATGTGTTTACTATTTGTATTCTTTTTTCTTTTTTTTTCTGTATTCTTATTTTGTAATTTTATATTTGTATTTTTTGTATTCTGTTGTTTCGTTTATACCTTTTTTAATATATAAAAGAACTGACATTTTTCTGCAGTTAGGACAGCTAGGCAGAGCCTTCAGCGTGTTCAGGTTTTACTGGAAAATGTCCACGGTGCTCAATTCTAACCCACAAATATGTTTTAGTGGAAAGCATCCAAGGTACTGAATTCACCCCCTGGATAGTCTGTTCAGACTAAAATTGAGAGCAGATTCACCGCTATTTTGACATGGAAAACACATGGAAAACACCAGCTGCTAGTGGCTAAAGAAGGCAGCAGGCACTTTCTTCTTCTCTACCATCATCATCATCATCATCATCATCATCATCATCATCATCATCATCATGGTTCACTACCAACTGATGATGGAGGATGTGTGAAATGAGGGAGAAGAGCAGCAACAGCTACTTGCTTACCTACTTCCACCCTAGAGCTGTGGAGATTGGACCAGCAGGCAGCGCCAGCTGCTACGAAAAACGGAACAGAAGTGGATTGTGGTTCATATTGAGCATGCCCCAACTAGGGGACATTTATACCAACCATTGGTATCAATTCTGTTTCCATGAGATGAGGAAAATCAACAGAAGATACAAGGAAGGATAAAGGAAGGAAAAGGAAGAAATACGTCCTCTTTCTTTTAAACATTACTGCTGTAATAACTGGACATTGGAAAAGTACAGCCCTCAATGTATGTGTGCACCCTGGATTTCAAAGAACACCTTTGCTTCATAGGTGTGAAGCTGAGCCCGAAACTGAGTATCAAAGATAGACAGGTTTGTCCAACCAACTCCTATTGGCACTTCATTGTATTAGGCTGGCAAATTGCTTATAATGACATCAAATAAATGCCTCTTTGGAAGGTAGAAACATATTCTTAGATGTGTTCACTGTGCATTTGATTATTTGAAGTGCCTGATTTCTCTGTAGCTCTACACATTTTAGGTATACACATGAGATTACAACTTCATTCATCACAGGGCTATTTCTATGGAGGAAGAATTTCCTCCTCATCAGTCTGATTTTTAAACAAGCGTCTATTTTCCCCCTACAGTGTTAGTTGCAGCATGAACCTTCCACTTGTCACCATGGCTGCATTATTGAAGGAGTTAATTGGGTAACATCTCGCTCACCTACCCAGAGTTCGAACCCCTTGCTGAAGCTCAGCTGTAGCTCACCCACCCTCCTAATTACATTTATTCACAGAAATCAAAAGGAGAGGGACGCAGTTGAGTAAAGGTCACATTAATAATACAGGCTGAAAGAAAGCCTGTGGATATGTATTTTTCATTAAAGCCACATTTGACTGAAGGGGCAATTCTTTTAGGATTGGCAGCATTTCTCAAAGAGGCTCTAGATACTGGGGGTGGGGAGAAGAATCCTTGTTATTCTCTTGTCATTGTTTGTTGTCTGCTCTGAATCTGAAGAAATAACAAGGAAAGTTAATCATGTTGCTCACAGCGAGAACTGCCAGAGATCACAGACTTCAAACCAGGGGTCTTGGCGCTCTCTGCTAGATTGAGAAGCAGTACAGCCACTCGGACTGCTGTTTACATTCAGGATCTCCTGAGAGGAAGAGAGATGACCTGAAGACACAGGTCTCACATCTAGCTAGGGCCAGATGGAAAGCAGAAATTTTTAGCCAATCTGAAGCTTCAGCTACTGCTTGTTTTATTTATGTGCAGAATTCTAACATACTATGCTCCCTGCAGGCACAGGCACTCACTCTCTCTCTCACACACACAGAGTTCATGTGTAGTTTGCTTAGAATCAATATTCTTAGCTCAAGTTTTATTGTATGAATAGCATATACCATGCTTCTTATTACACATGCTTCTCATGAGTCCAATGGTTTTTAGAGCTCTTCTACACTACACATTTATAGCACTACAATATCACTTTAACTGCTATGACTGCCTCCTATGGAATCCTGGGGTTTGTAGTTTGGTCAGAAGCATCAGAGGAGCTCCCTGGCTGACAATTCTAAAGGCCCTTCCCTACACTACAAACCCTAGCATTCCACAGGATGGAACTGTGGCAGCTAAAGGGGAACCATACTGCTGTAATTCTGCTGTGTGAACAGGTACTTGAAACAAACAAATAAACAAAAACCCTGTATGACTTTATTTATTATGGCTGCCATCTTATGACCATTTGCCTTGGACTTTTACTATTGAACTCAACAAATACTGCACTGTAAGGCCTGTGACATGGATTGCTTGCATGATAAAAATGGAGCAAGCCCTACCTTCAGCAGAATTGTCCTAGCACTAAGCTACTAGAATCAGTGTTAACTATCGACAAATTATGTTGAGTGGCGGTGGGTGGGATAGAAAGAGTAGTCTAGACCAAATGCTACAACCTTGGTCTTAGATTTCACATGTTATGCTACTTCTTAATCACAGAAGCCAGGGAGATTTTCTGTATTGCTGTACTCACATCTCCACGATGACAGGCAATCTTCTGAAGAGTATCCACATGGCACAGCGCAAGCCTACAGTTTATTAGGAACAGAGACTGCAGCAGAAGCCAGGCTTCAACTACATGGAGTGGTACCTACCCTTTCCCTTTATGTATCAGGCACTACCAGCAGTCTGGTAGAATAGGTAAAGTGCTGCTTTCCTTTACAGAAGATGTACAGAAGTCATATATGTGCTCAACACTGACTCAAATATACTGTGATTATATCTGTATAAATGCTGTTCACCTTTTCCACCCCTGCAAATTGGATGCCAGGAGACATACACAGTTGCTCACAAAATACTCACAGAAGTTATTATTGTATGTACCAATAGCACATTCTGCTCTCTGAGTATTAGTCCTCCTGTAGCCAAAACAGCACCATCTGTACAGAAAACCAGAGGGAGGGAGAATGGAAGTGAATATCCTGCAAGAGAGCAATACTTTGTTGTAGTACCAACTGTTACTGTTCTATTGGGAAATTTATTTATTTGATACTCCACCTGTCTTCTGGCATGGGACTCAATGTGACTTATGACCCAGATTCAAAGTGCATCTAAAATCCTGACAAGAAGAAAGATTTAAAAATAAGCTGTCCTACTAAAGGACCAAGAAGCAGTGTGGTGTAGTGCTCTGAGCACTGGGCTATGATTCTGGTCTCCAGGATTCAATTCCCCACTTGGCCATGGAAAACCATTGGGTGCTCTTGGGCATATCACATACTCTCAGCCCCCAGAGAACCCCCTGATAGGTTCAGCTTAAGGTCACTATAAGTCACCATAATGACTTGAAGGCACACAACAACAAACTAAAGGACCACATAAAAGCATTTTAAAAATATAACAACAAGGACGAAAGCACAGAGCAAATCCCATTCAAAGATCTTTCTGCACAATCAGCTCCTTCCACCAATGATCAGGCAAAACTGGTCTCCTAAGACTCCTCTGTAGTTGAGCCCCCTCAGGAATTATCAGAAGTGTATTTAAATGATCATTATTTTTCTTTCGCTTTCCTGATACTAGCATTATTATTTGGATGACAAAAATTGTTTTCATGTATTATATTTTGTTTTCATTCTGTTTCATTGTAGTCAAAACCAATAATGACCTGACTGCAGTGTTGACCCTCTCATGCCTTAAAAACAGTTCTGAGGTGCAGCTGATGCACTAGTTCTAGCTTTGCAAGCATATTCCTCGCCGGTGAACCAGAGATTCCAAGTTCAGTGCTGAATGCAGGAGTAGTCCCAAATTGCAAACCTGCATCTTCTGAGGAAGTGTAACACCATCCAGTAACACTATCCAGCCTCTGTCTCCTGATCTGCCTTTCAACTGACCAGGAGCATGTCCTAAATATCCCAAAGGCTCCAGATCCCATCTAATCTTGGAAGCTAAGCAGGCCAGTCTTGGGTAATACTTGTACAGGAGACCACCAACATGGATGGGGGACTGCCACAGTTGTTTTCTGCTGCTCCAGAGACTAGGACGTGGAGCAATGGCTTCAAGCTACAGGAAAAGAGATTCCACCTAAACATTAGGAAGAACTTCCAATGGGAAGTGCTGTTTGGCAAAGGAATATGCTGCCTCAGAGTGTGGTGGAATCTCCTTCTTTGGAGGTTCTTAAACAGAGGCTGGACAGCCATCTATTGAGAATGCTTTGATTATGTATTCCTGCACGGCAGAGGGCTTGACTTGATGACCCTTGTGGTCTCTTCTAGCTCTATGATTCTATGAATACCAGGTGCTGTAGGCTGTATTTCAGAGAAAGGAACTGGTAAAGCCACTCTGAATATTCTTTAGCTAAGAAAACCCTATGATATTCAAGGGAGGTCACCATGGCCAACAGGTGACTTGAAAGCACACATGTGCACACGCACACACAACACACATACATTTGTGACGGTTGTTGGGCTTGTTCTGTGTTACTACACATGATGAAATCCCCAGTGGCAAGAGGAAAAAAGGTGAGAGATAATTTTGTGGGAATTAGAGCATCTCTTAAACATGATTTCCTCTCATCTAAGTTTGATCTAATAGCACAAACATTAGCCTTCTGAAATTTTGTGAGACAACACACATTCACAGTTGCAGCTTAATTTTCTTTTCTTTTCTTTTTTTTTGAAAGGATGAACATGATTTTTTGTGACTCTGCTTTTTCTTGTAGGTTGGGAGGTGGGGAGCAGGATTGATAGTGGACTTGGAGCCATGTATTAATTCTGCGATCACAAGTCAGTTAATATCTAGGCAAGATCATTTAGAATCTCTTTTCTTTTAGACACAAAATGCATACTAGGAAAGAGGTTTTTAATTGTCGTCTCAGGAATTTGAATGCATAACACCCATTAGCAGGGACAGTGGTGGTCAATGCTTTTCCCCTCTACCCCTCCCAGACTCTCTTGCCTCTGTTGGTGGTTCTGTGCCGTTCTTCATGCAGTAGGTACACTATTTATTTGAGTTGTAGATGATGCTGGGGAACCCAGTGCCTAAGCAATGACCTTTGATTCCACTCTCTTTTCTCAACATTCTTTTTTTTTTTGAAGGCCCCTACTCTTGATCTTTTGGAAGGAGGTATTGGCACTGACCTCACGCCTTCCTCAAAGCTGGTCGACACTGAATTAGTCCAGAGGTGACTGGCAGCAGCAGATGACACTGTGAGCTGCCGTCAGCTACTTAACCCACAGACTAATACACAAAGTCATTTCTGGTGCACAGCTGTCTGAACAATACATTTGCCAATTAAGTTAATACAATTAAATCCCTTGTATCCAACAGAAAGGGCAGTGCAAATCCAGGTGAAAGGAAGGAGGGAATCTTAACAGTTCTCTGATGCATCACCCACCCGAAGAACAAAGGCACAGAAAGAACATTATAAAAACAGCAAAATCCACTGTTAATTAATGTTGAGGTATCAGGAGGCTTATTTATAGCTCTCTCTGTGGCACCGAGAGAGGATGAATTATAAGTCATTCAGCCAGTGGGGAACTTGGGACTATGGGCAGAAACAGATTCAGCGCTTCTCTGTTTTTAAAGCATGCAAGCATTTTATACTAGATGTGGTATAATCTCCTTTTACGCTCCTTTTCTTTATTTTAGCTACTAGTATGAGACCATATTGAAGTCCTTGTTCCCATCCAAAGTCTACCATAGGTAGACAAACAGTTATTCAACTGATTTGAAGAGGATGTCATTTATCAATAAATAACAAATAAATAACAAATAATGAGTAAGTGGTCATATGCAGACTGAAGCAATATATGTAGCAGTGGCATAGCTAGAGTCCCTGAGTTTGCCACCTGGGGCAGGTCCCTGAGTTTGCCACCCAGGGGTGGCCCCTGAGTTTGCCACCCCTCTCAGGGGAAGGAGGACCTATCCAAAATACCAAATAAAAACTGCTTGATTGGCATTGGGTGATTCGGCTCTCAGCATTTGTGTTCAGAGGGGGTGCTCCGCACATGCTCAGAGACACACCAGCATTCCTGACGTGCTGAGTGCCCCCCCCTTCTCCCTTCCTCCTTGGAGGGTCAGCTGGTCTGGTCTCATCCTCTGTCTCGGAGGCAGGGTAGAGGGGAAGACAGGCACCTCTCCCTACCTCCTTGGGGCTACTTCTCTCCTCTCCTCTTTTTCTCCCTCCCTTCTTCTCTGCCTGACTCAGGGGTCTGCTAGTGTCGGGGCTGCTGCTTTGGCTGGAAACAGGTTTGACTCCAGATTGGGAGGGAGAGGGGGAGGGGAGGGGGGAAAGGACAGCTCCCTTTCCTGGGGTGGCACACCCCTCCGGCTGACCTCTCTGGGAGGCTCCAGTGTCCATCTAGTCACTGGACATCTGCCAGCGTGTAGAGGGTGGACCAGCGCCGCCCCCAAAAACATGCTGCCCAGGGTGCCCCATGCCTCCACCCCCCTCAGTACGCCACTGATATGTAGACTTCTGAGAGTCACAGATTTCTTCATTAGACAAAGAGTTCTGCCTGTCACACTTACCTTGTCCTATGATTTTGATAATCTTCTTACACAAACATAAGTTAGTGCTCTAAAGCAAGTTGTTGTGCTGTTGTGTGCCTTCAAGTCATTTCCAATTTATGGCAACCCTAAGGTGAATCAGTCATGGTGTTTTCTTGACATGTTTTGTTTAGAGGAGGTTTGCTATTGCCTTTTTCTGAAACTGAGAGAGAGTGTAACTTGCCCAAGGTCAGCCAGTGGGTTTTCATGGATGAGTTGCAATTCATACCCTTGTCTCCAGAGTCAGAAGCTATTTCCACACTAGGCAGTTATAGCACTATTATTCACATTCACATTCACATATTCACACATTCAACATCCCCTGGAATCCTGGGGTTTGCAGCTTAGGGAGGGGCCTTTAGAATTTTCAGCCAGAGAGCTCTTTGGCCTCAGTAGACTACAAGCCCCAGAATTCCACAGGAGATTTAAAGTGGGAATAACAGGACTATAACAGTGTAGTGTGGAAGTGGCCATAATCTAATGCTCAAACCACTACATCACACTGGTTCTCTCAAATAATACTCCTTATTAGTTTTGACTCCGTAATCAAAAAACAAATCAGAATAATATTTACAAGTTTTTGGTTTCATACAGAACATATGTGATAGCATTAAATAATTCTAGTGTAAATTCTCCTTCCTTTGCAGCTACAAACTATCTTATTTTGAACTTGGCAATCCTACATAAAGACTGTCTTAGATATGAACAAATTAATGAACATCTACTGCAGATCAGACCATAGAAAACCTAATTTTGGACTACAGTCCCCCAGCCAAGTTGGCCAAATGGTTCATCTTCTGACTCAAACCAAACCATAGATGAAATAGCACAGGTTTTATGAATCCTAGTTATGCAAAGCGATGTTACTTGCTGATTCCACCACTAGAAGTGCCTAAACTGCAGCCCCCAATAGTGCGAGACAGGAAATTTCCCTCTGTTGAGACAGACCATTGATTAGGCATGTAAATCTTAGCTTATTTCATTCATTTGCATTCAGGAACAAATAATTTCAGCCATTTTCTCAATGTTCCACAGGAATACAAGACTTCCTGTACTGTTTTTGGGCATAATTCATACTTGGGGACTTCTCTGGGGAAAATTCATTTTTGCAAAACTACACATGTATATTTTGTTTTTTGCACAGAAAACATAGATGGGAAGACTGCAAGTCTTTGTGTACAGAAACCTATGCAAACTGCATTAAAAACTGTTAGAGTGGATGGATCATGAGGGATTATTATTGGAATTAAAGGCCTGTTAGAGCCTTTACTCCAGTCACACTGAAGGTAACCATCTTAGGAAGGTGAGTTTGAAAGAACCAAATTATAGGTAGAAAAATAAGTTTAGGCTCCTCAACAAGAGGAACATTTATTAAGGAAATACCTAATTGGATATTAGCCTGATCCTTTCTATACTAATCTAAATGAGAAAAGTATAGGAGGGAGACACAATGTGGCAGTCATCTCTCAGCAAACAGCAGACAGGAAGAGAGTGGAGAGGTTCAGTATGGACTGGTTTTTCTTTTACAACAGAGAACAGTCACTTAATTAACCCTGACTGAAGCAGACAATGTTATCTGCCCATAACACTTTCTTGGATAGGTGGCTGACATGGAAAGGAGAAAGCAAGCAGGAAAGGAAGACGAAAGATCCTACCCTTCTCTATCTAAAGCATCTCATCCCTAGTGGACAAGAGAGCAGCAAGAACAAGTGCAGATGCTGCTGTTTCTTACAGCAAAAACATGGGTTGAGAGCCTGCATCATCATAGCTAACGATGCCCATCCCTTCTATCCTGCCTTTGCAGTCTGTCAGTGCCCTGATGAGAGTGTTTCTGAGGCACTGGAGATTGGAGCACTGTGGAATGACTTCTGCAGCACTTTCCTGGTCATGGGGAACCTTAAGAACAGGTATCTGGAGAGACCCCTTAGAGTCCTGCTACAACTGCTTATCCCAAGGCACACTATGACTAGGAGCATACTGCAGAGGTCATTTCTCAGTGATCCAATCTCCAGCACCTCAGAAACACTTCAGGTGGGGCACTACCAGACTCTGAAGGTGGATTTTGGAGGTAATATTTGGTCATTCATGACTATACATGTGAATCTCCAGCAGTTAGGATATCATAAGTCTGGCTTATGATATCATAACTGCCAAACAGGATGCCAGCCATAAATTCCAGAGCAGAAAAATCACATGTCACCCGTGTGGGTTTTCTATGCAAAGGGCACTATCACTACACAGGAATCAGTGTATTTTGCACAAAATACACATTTCCCACAATGAGGAACCAAAATGTGAAGAATCTTGTAGTGGGTCTCTTCTCCTTAGCAGGGAGTCTCAAGTGTCAAGTTTTCACATCAAGGATGCAAATACTAAGGAGTATTTTTCACATCCAACCACTGACTCATCTAGTTCAGCACTGGCTAGTTTATTTTTCATTAAACGTAGCGGTTAAGTTGGCTATTCCAGCAGTGGCTCTTTCTGGGGATTCAGACAGGTACCCCCCCAGGCCTGCCCAGAGATGATAGGCATTGAATCATAGAATCATAGAGTTGAAAGAGACCACAGGGGCCATCCAATCCAACCCTCTATCATGCAGGAATACACCATCAAAGCACTCCTGACAGATGGACATCCAGCTTTACTTAAAAACCTCTAAAGAAGGAGACTCTACCACACTCTGAGGCATCGTATTCCACTGCATTGCACATGGGACCTTTAAAATGTGAATCACCACCACTAACACTGAGTTACAAACACCCCTGTGGGTTCCAGCTCAGCACAAAGTTCAGACTTGAAATCTGTTCCACCAGCTGCCGCTCTCTTCCTTTCTTGCTCAGAAATGAATTGCAAATACAACTCAGCAAAGTAATGGACTCTTGTAACACTATGCCTCTACCCCATGCTCTTCTATTTATTTCCAAGATGTGTTGTGATATGAATAAATGGGAAGGGCTAATACTGAAATGAATTCAGATGTGTAGGATTGCCAGCTTTTATTTTCCAGAAAGCCTCTTTGATAACAGTGTGAAAAACAGAATTTCAGTTTGAAACATCTGTTGTACACATAGGAGGAAATAAAAGATACACAAGGAATGGGTTCAAATAAGTCCATATTTTATGAATTATAACCCAGAGCTGAAGTGTGTTCTGCTACAAGTCAAGATGTGATTATCAACTATAAAGAAGGCAAGTCCTGATGCCAAGTGGTATGTTTGCAACCCCTCCATATCCAGTTATCTTGCTGGGGATATTTACTCATTTCACTCCAAGCCCTGAAATTTGCTTGTTTGGTCCAGAAAAAAAAAAGGCATCTTCTGTGGAGGTAACGTTATTCTGTTCAAAATTCACACTTTTGTTTTTGCATTTCCTACACAGAGAGTGCTGTTTCCTGTGCAAAAATACCAGACATGAATTTTGTACAGAGTAAATCCCAAACTGCCAACAGTCATTGAAACCACACTGAGAAACTGGGAAGAAAATAGCTGAAGTGATTCACTGTTTCCTTCAAGAAAGAAAAGTGAAGAATTGCATTTCTAGACCAGAGGTGGCGGGGGGAGGGAGTGTCTGTGCTGGCAGCAACTGCCCTTGTTGAGTTTCTGATAGTTATTGACAGAAGTCTTGCCAGGAAAAAAAAAAAAAGTAGGCAAACCTATAAGTGAGTTCCAGCCACTCAAAAAATGACAGCATTGTGATCCACATTCGAGATATGCCAGTTCTATTGGTACAACCTACACAATGCAATAAGAGGGAGCAGCAAGTTTTGATTAGGTGTTCTAACCCGCCAGCCAGCAAGCTAGCCAAAGTCTTTGCTCAGTGTCTGCAAGGGATTAAGATCAGAAAGGTGAGTACTCAAGGGGAGAAATAGGAATGAGGAACTGGCTGAATTCCAGGAGAAAGGGAAACTCTCAAGACTTAATTATTTTTGTGTTGAGATTTTGTCAAGGACGGGGATGGCTAGGAGGGGTGCTAGGAGACACAGTCATAATAGCATCTTTTGTACAATCCTGGGCCATCAAGATTCTTCTGGGGCTGAAATCTTCAGTAGTGTGAGAGCAGTTCAGGATGTATAGTTAGATGTGATTAGGATGTTTTGTGGACTTCCTGGGGTAAGCAGATTCTTTCCTCCATTTGTTGTAATTCTTAACTTGATTCCCAGGGAAGTAATTCACTGTATTTTTATAATTTATAGCAGCTTGAAAAATCCACTTCTTAAAGCAATGAGGATGGTTGTGTTCTGAGGAGAGAGAAGTCTGTGTGAATGTGCTTAAGACTTCTCAGATAACCACCACGGGAAAACTCAAGTTCTGGGGTCACAGCTCAGTTCAACAGCTGTGGAAATCCAATTTCTCTCCCCCTGCCATGCCACACGTCTGGCAAGGAGGAAGCAAGAGTTTTTAAGACACCTTACAAGGAGGATGCTAAAGTTCTAATTTTTTTTTTTTTTTACATTTCCCATGGGGACAGTAACCAATTCAAAGCGGAAGGATATTCCTTCCTTGGGGGAAATTATTTATATATTTATGGCATTTATCCATCACCCCTCAGACCACCAGACCTCCAAGGTGGTGCACAATGGATTAAAACACTTAATACATAGATCGTACTTTCCAGTACAAACTAAAGATACTCCTTTAGTTACTCCAGAGGTTGGATGGCCGCCCGTTTGGAGTGCTTTGATTGTTTATTCCTGCATAGCAGGGGGTTGGACTTGATGCCCCTTGTGGTCTCTTCCAGCTCTATGATTCTATGAAAAATCATTGAAACCAAACAGTTAAAACAGTCAGAGCGGTTTCAATGACCAAAGACTATGCACAATAGCACTGCCTTGGCTGCCCACTTGAAACTCAGCAAAGGTGGAGCCAGCTTAATTCCTTTTGGCAGAGAGTTCCACAGTCAGGGTGCTGCTACAGAGAAAGCTCTGCCAGATGTGTGCACCAAGATAGACTCGTGAGGTGTTGGGATACACAACAGGGGCTCCACTGGAGATCTAAAATTTCAGGAAGCCATTAAACCCAACTCTAAAAACCAAGATGGAGGCTGAAGGGGAGGTGTTTTGCATGCTTCTCTATCTTCTGTACACAAAAGAGAAAGGTAGAGAATAAGCCTTGGACACCCTGGAGCCCCTCTCATTTCTGCAACCCTGCTGTTGATGTTTTTTCCCCACAAAAGAGAAGTGCAGCTCAGTGAGCCCACATTAAGGAATTCGGTGCCATGCAATCGAGTTTCACTGCAGAATGAACTTGTTGTGTGCCTTCAGATTGTTATGGACTTATGGAGACCCTAAAGCAAACTTATCATGGGGTTTTCTTGGCAAGATTTGTTCAGAGGGGTTTTGCTTTTGCCTTCATCTGTGGCTGAGAGAGGGTGATGGTGATGGCATTTGCTATGCGAAAGGGCCTCCGGAGCATCGTGCGATTGTGAGGAGCGTTTCAGATGACATCCTTGCAATCGTGCGATGCTGCCGGGGCAAGCAGGTGCCAATCACGCATTGCTCCAGGGCCCCGCGTGCACTTACCGTGCATGCGGAGCCTCCGGAGCTGTGGCACTCATGCTTCCTCCCCCAGCGCAGCCTGGGAAAATGCCCAGCTGTGCTGTAGAAGAGGTGGAGCCCTCATGCTGCCTGCCAGCTGGCAGGTAGCAGCTGCGGAGCTGAAGCAGCGGGGATGCGAGAGCCTCTCTCAAGAGGCTGCTTGCGTGATTCTCGTGTCCCAGCTCCAAGAAAAGGTAAGTTGTGGAAAGAGCCTAAGATCACCAGTTGGTTTCAATGGCTGTGCAGGGATTCAAGCCCTGGTCTCCAGAGTTGTCGTCCACTGCTCAAACCACTACACCACACTGGATTTTTGTATTGAACATCAAAAAGAAACCTGTGGACCATCTTGAGAAACAGGGTCTGACCCTTCCAGTCTCTAAAGGGCAGTGGTTTGGATGTCCTTTCTCGCTCAGTCCCATATTCACCAACTACTTAAAACCAGACACAATGCTGAACACCAGCTGTGAGAGAACGAAACTGCCCACTGTTGCCTGAGTACAAAACTCAAGCCCAGAGCCCTTGATCTTCAAGAAATCTTACAGCTTAAAGCTGTAGTCCATACCAATCACTGTTGTTACCCTAAAAGGTGGGAGACCTTGACGTCCACCAGCAGTGTCAGTGTCTCCTTAAAAAGGTGGGGAATTATAGTTCAAAAGGAGGCCTGTGAGAGAGGGATAACTGGGGACCCTTTTCACCTGTGTGTATACCAGCACTAGCTGTAGGACACCAGTTGAGAATCAAAAGAATGTTTTATTGGGGAATTCACAGACACACACAAAAAATCAGTCAGTCTTATGAACCATACAAGGCTAGTGAAGGAAAAGAAGAGAAGGTTGGATACCGAGAGATTTCAGGTATATAGGGTGATATTTACTGATCCTAAAGCAGAGGATTGAGGAGAGATGGCTCAAACACAAGAGTTTGAGGTCAGCACGGAGCAGCAAGAGTCTGGGGTGCAGCATGATGACCAAGGTGCTAGCGTGATACCATGTTACAAAATTACCTGGCTGGAGCTGGAGTTTTTATAACCCTTTTCTCACCCTGAAGGGGTGAGTGTTAATTGCTCTCTGGCAGAGTAAACAAAAGGAGTCTGGAATGGACTTGTCTTACGTTGGGTGACAAAACATTGACGGGAGTCCTGACAGCCTCTTAATGTCTTGGTTGGGTAAGGTGAATGGGGAAGGTCACTGTAGGAAATGCACTCAGCAGGGGTGCTGGGCAGTTTCATTGGCGATTGTATTCAAATGTTGGGTCATTGAAAGGATTACTGGAAGGCTATTTACTCTAGACTTTCTTGCTTAACAGTTCTTGACCTTATGACCTAGCCATGCTGAGGCCGTGCTGACCTAGCTCAGGTGTACAGCCAGAGTCCTGCTTGCCACATGTTTCCCAGCTATAAGTGTCCGATTTTTATATAACATTTCATGCCAACTAAATGCTATTTCTCGGCAATCATGCTATGCCACATGATAGTTGAAGGTATGGTAACAATGTGCTATTGTTTTTGAGGATCAGCTGAGTTTAAACTTTTGTTTGAGTGGTAATGGTTGTCTCCTGGGCATTTGTAAGACCTTTAGAGCTTTCTCCTCTCCAAAACATATCTGTCACCTAATACCTGAATTCTTTTATGACAGGAATGAGGAATGTTTGATATGGCTCTCCTGATGTTAGTTAGCAGCTCCTATCATCCATCACCACTGGCTGTGCTTGCCAGAGCTGATGGGGATTGCACTCTCACAACACGTGGAAGGTCACAAATTTCCCATTCTTGTTTTATTCGCCTTTTGTCTCTTGCTGCTCTTAGGTCATTACGTGATTAGTCTGATCCACTACCTCCATAGGCTTAGGCCATACTAGTACTGGATAAGCAGTGGAAATCAGATATGTATGGTATGGGCATGCATCTGTTGTTAATGTGAGTGATATACAACATGTAAATAAATCCTATGTGCAATCACTGTTCGTGCAAACCTTTTTTCACAATGTTCAGCATGTTCAAGAGCCTTGAGGATTATGTCTATATCTATATCTATATCTATATCTATATCTATATCTATATCTATATCTATAGATATATCTGTGTGTGTGTGTGGGGGGGTCCTACCCAGCATGTGCATCTTTTGAATGTGTGATCCAATTAAAGGCTTGCAGCTAACTGGGCACTGCATCTCTGAGTGGGAAAAAGCAAATGGAAAGCCTATGGTTCAGGGTTTTAGGGTAGCCTGTTGCCACTAGCTTTAGGGGAAACGTTCCTTCACACTACCTTTTCCCTGAATTAGTTAATTCACACTGTACCTAATGAAAACACTGCTGATGGCCAGAACAGCAGATTGAGGGGGAGGAAAAATTAAACAGTGAAGGATGTTCGATAAATAACCAAGGCAAAATACCTCATGCATAATAGAAAAAAAATGAGATTCTAGTCAAATTTCTCAAAGCTGCTAGGATGATGAAATGAAATGAATTAGATGGAGAGGAGGGAGGATTGAAAGTACAAGGCTTCCATATGACAAAAGAAGGTCTGGAATTTATCAAGAGACAGGACTGATTTGTTGCGTGTGCCGTGCCAGGGACATCTGTCAGCTTGATCAGCTGCAATTAGCTGCTCCGAGAGTATCCAAAGGAGGTCACAGCAAACAGCAGTCTCTCTACCTCACAAAAGTAAGGTGGGGCAGGTGAGAGCCACTCCGGTTCGTACATTTCCCATTAAGCGCAGCCTGGAGAGCTTGGTCCTCAGCATGATTGAATGATCTTGTGGAGTGATGGCCTTTATGAGGCCTGCAGTTTGTCTTGTGGAATACCAATTACTGCCATCTCAGAAACTCTGGGAAGTACATGAGCTCCAGTTCTGCCACTGTGCAGGATTTCAAAGAGACTGAGACCGATAACAAGGAAGAGATTAGGAAGAGAATTGCTGTTAAATCTTCTGTAGCAGAGATGGTGAAATATGAATGAATTGTTTTAGCAAGATCACCAAGTGAGAAAATTTTTCTCCTGCCTGTTCAGGTCATAAGGGTTTAGGCTTTTTCAGAGTGAACTCTTTGCAATGGGGTATCTAAAGTATCCATCCATTTGATTGTTCCATCTTTGGTCAAACTATTTAGTCCAATAGTTATGCAAATGTTCTTCATTCAGGAACTACTGGCTAATAAGGGTTAACCCAGCTAATTTCCTACCAACTGCCTAACCTCCATCTGCATATTGATGAGATATTGTTAACTGTAAAGCTTCAAAACAAATTATTTTGATTGGCTGTGCCCTGAGTTCAAGTTGGGCTAAATACCTCCCCACCCCATCTGCCCCATGTGAAATTGGAGTAGGGGGAAGATATTGCAGCTTTGGAAAGAAGAAAAAATGCAAAGAATCTACTTCTCTTTCTCATTCTGTTATGCAATATTCTACATGGCTTATCACCCATGTTTGCCACCCCATTTACAATTGCAAGCTGCTTAAGAGCCAGGACTTCTTTGTTTGTGGCGGCTGAATAACAGCATAGCAGGGTTATTAATGAAACTAATGCTAACAGCCAGCACAATGTAGTGTTTTGAGTATTGGACTAGAAGTCTGGGAGACCTGGGCTCAATTCCCCACTTAGCTATGGAAAGGGAAACCCAGTGTGTGATCTTGGGCAAAGCACACTTTGTCAGTCTCAGAGGAAGGCAATGCTGAACCTCTTCTGATTAAACCTTGCCAAAAAAACCTGAGATCAGGCCTCCATTAGCAAGAGTTGACTTGCAGTCACATAACAACAATGATTTGCTGGGACTCTGTCCCCACATGGATGTCTTAATTGTTTCACATTGCTGCTCCTTGAGATTCTAGGAGTAAAATGGTAAAGAAAGTAAAAGCCACAGAAAGGGTAAGTGCCTGAGCTTGGAAATATCAAGTTTTTGGACTATAGCCTCCAGAATCCCCGGCCAATATAGCCACCGTTGGTTCTGGAAACTGTAGTCCAAAAGTGACTTTTTCTAAGTTCTCATCTTTGCTGATGATGCCCTGATATGGTCAGAAGGGTGAAATCTGTATCAAATTTTGACTGAACTTCAAAAGGCGGATTTGACTGAACTTCAAAAGCCCCACCAAATGTATGTGTATGAATCAAATTCAGAAGGCACTGAAATATTCAAAAGAAAGGGTTAGGAGAAAGCTAAACATGGGAGAAGGAAGTACAACGATGGGCAAAGGCTAAGAAAGACTTGGGGAGCAACAGTGTCAGCAAAGGTCAAGTGGAAAGAGAAGCCAAATCACTCTCAGCGATCTAAGGAGGAAAGTCCAGTCACTGGGTATCTCTGTTCAGTGCTGGTGTTGACCAGTGCTGCCTGATACAATGCTCATCAAAGAAATATAGGTATAACTGTAGTTCAAAATTTGGGTTTGTTTGCCTTGTATCTCAGTCCCTTTTGGTACAGAGTACATCTAGGCCTATCTAATTCAGCAATTATAATAAGCATGACATAAACACAGCCATACAGTGCTCACAGCTCTCTTAATAAGCTTTCACTGCTTGTACATGTGAAGTGATTCCTTTTATTGAATTAATAACATCAATTAGGCCACGCATATTAGCATACCACGATGCCTCATGGGTGAAAGACAACAAATGCTACAGTGATTTTTAAGTTAGTGTTATTATGTTTAACTAGATAGCTATATTTACAAGCTTAGCACATTTAAATAAGATTAAGATGAAGGCTGGCATAATTTTTCTTTTCCAACACTAGGCATTATTAGAGGTGAGTCATCTTTGCCATAGGTTCAGGAACTGAGCAAAAATGCCCTCTCAAAGTTTTCCATTTTATTTACAGGCATCAAAATTAGAGTATTTTGGAGTGAGGAAGGAGACCTTCTTTGCTAGTTCTTTGGAGCGGAGGCTCCATGTCAGCAGTGGTCCAGCTTCCTTCTTTTTTTTTTCTTAAGATAAGTTCTGTTTTCGCTGCTTTCTTGCTGCTTTCATGAGCAATACCAACTGGGTTGACTAAATGGCCAATATTTCCATCCCACAAAATGCCTCATATCTAGAATCATTTTAAGCTATTATGGGGATGGCACCCAAATAAAAGGGGATATTTTGAAAATTTTCACAAAAATGACTCTTTTGGAGCCACAAGGTGAAAAAGAGAATTCCCGTAAATTTTCCCATTAATATATCTTATGAGATTTGTAATCTCATATTTAACAGATCTTTCCTTCCTTCCTTCCTTCCTTCCTTCCTTCCTTCCTTCCTTCCTTCCTTCCTCTCATTTGACCTTACTGTCAGCAAAATGACAGCAAAAGAGAAAAACACATTATAAGTAGAGCTATACAGCTCTCTCTCTTACACACACACAAACACAAACACAAACACACACACACACACACACACACACCAGTATAGTATCCCTCTCATATGAAAGGGCCTGCAGTATAAGTCTTGCCTTGGTAAATGCCAAGGAGAAAACAACTTGCAGAAATGGTTAGAAAGTCCAAAGGGTTTTCAAGATGAGAAGAGGCTGGATGTTTGCCATCCATCTTTGTAGACATCATCACTTCCCTGCCCCTGTTCTACACCACTGTGATTCTCGAGGGCAAGATTATGATGTCAGGAGTCAGGTGAGTTCCGCTACGCCTTTAGAAGGGTTAGTGGATAATTATTCCAACATTGTGCAGCTCAGTTGATGACTCCCACCCTACCCCAAAAGATATGTAAGCACTTTTTGGCTGTTACATTGGCCTCTCACATAATGTTTTAAGAGTGCTATGAACTAGGCGAGCCTATCATGAGATTACAAGAAGCAGAAATTAGTGAGTGAGGGGAAGGGGATCTGGTTTACTGTTCCATTTCTAGGTTTCAGAATCACCTCTGGAATGTGGGTGCTCCTTGGCTATTTATCATAAATGCAGACATGGCGGGTTCATGCCAGGTTTACTTTTGAAAATGAATCTCTGATTGTCAGCCTGTTCAACAGTCCCTTGCTGAATCTGTTTTATGTGAGTGGTATTTTGATGAAGATTAAAGTAATGTTGCCATCATCTCTCTCTCTCTCTGTGTGTGTGTGTCTGTCCAAGGACTCTACTTTTATAGCATAGACAACAAGAAAGAAAGTGAACAAGGAGGCCATCCAGCTTAGTGCAATATTTGGGGCCCAGTGGAGATTCTTTCACTTCACTAACCTTGATTTATTGTAAACTGAACTTGATGGACCAGTTATTGAGGTGAGAAACTGAAGTGAGATGGGCACTTTGAGTGTGTGGAGGTGTCTCATGACCTCATGTTCTTGTTCTAGTTTTCCAAAGCATTCTGGCTTTCGGGTAGGGATTGTCCTGATTCCTTTTGGAAATGCTGGATGTAAGGGTTGGGTCTGAGCATAAAAGTTGGGTCTGTAAGGAAGCTGGCAGCTTGGAAGCATTACCAAAGACCATCTTAAGTGAAGAGAAAGTATTTGTTAAGGAACTTGCATGTCAGATAGACATATGAGAAAGGAAGCAATAGATTGGATAAGACAAAGGGCAGACTCTGGCTACAGCTAGATGACTAAGACAAAGATTGCAGGAAGAAGGCAATCAGATCTGAAAATATAACTCTACAAGCAAGGAAGGAGTAGATCAGATAAAACGAAGAAGGCAGCACTCCAGGGAACCCTGGGTGTCTGTCTCTACCTCTACTTCCACCACTCCACAACTCTGAATGCTCCCAATGCCATTTAATTTCAGAAGCAATGCAGGGTTAGTTCTGTTTAGGGATGGATGAGAAGCCACCAGCAAATACCACAAACCAGAAAGTAGGGCCAGGAAGGAATCCTGCCTGAAACCTTTGTGATCCACTGCGAGTTAGAGCTACTAGTACTGGGCTAGATGGACAAATGATCTGACTCAGTGTAAAGTGTCTTCCTATTTTCCTGTGCCCCCAGCAGTTGCTTGTGATAGTAGCACATTGGCCATTTCTGCCCTACACTGTTACAGTGCTATTATTATCCTTTCAACATCCCATGGAATCTTTGGGTTTGCAGTTTAGGGAGGTGCATTTAGAATTCTCAGCCAGAGAGCTCGTTGGCCTCAGTAAACTACAAACCTCAAATTCCACAAGATGTTGAAAGTGGAATAAGAGCCCTAGAACAGTGTAGGGCTGAAATACCCATTGCCTCCATGTCTAGCAATTAAGGTCTCAAAGGAGTTGACTTCCACTTAGAGAGTAGGTCCCTGTACCCAAGCAGGAACCCTCAACTGCACACACACACACACACAACCCAAAAGCTCATGTGTGTGGTAAAATTTGACAATCAGTTCTCTATCCTCAAGTAATTTCTGCATAGGAAAGAAACAGCCTGCACTTGGCTGATATTTATGAGCAGAGGGAGGTTTTCATATGGCAGGCAACCCCCTCCCCACTCCCAGACTTAAAGTTCTCCTCTCTCCTACTTTGGACAGCACACACAACAACCATGGTAGGAACTGCTATTGTTTCCTTCGTCTCCTCTTATTAAGAGATGAAGCTGGCCTTAAAGTAGGAAAGTTTTTTCTTTTTCTTTTTCTTTTTCTTTTTCTTTTCCTTTTCCTTTTTTTTTTCTTGCTCTGGGAAAATTATATATGACACTTTACATACGGATTAGATAATTAATGTATGCCCTGATTTCCTTCACCGTAACATAAAAAGGGTGAGATAACGGCACTATAATTCCAGATAATTAAAGAGCGATCGACTTAGAGGAGCTTCCACGGCTCGGGAAGTGTGTCCCTCTGTCATTAACACCACCAAAGCCCTCTCTATTCTTCACACCTCATTGCAAGCCACACTCTTGGCGGCTGGCTCCCCAGAGATGGAAACACTGCAGAACACAGTCTGGCTCAAACAGATGCTGCTTCCCCCCCCAATACCACACTCTCTGGTGTCGTTTGGACCAATTTGTAGCATATTTGGGCCACATGGAAGCATCATTATGAATTGGCATCCATCTGTTCCCTGTAAACTACCTGATACCTTTTCAGCCACCCAAGAACTATGAAGAAATTGCATTTAAGAGCAGCAGGGAGCACTCATTAAGCAACAAGGGCTTAAAGCTGCCTGGAAATCACACTCAGCAAATCTGGGCTCCGCTTCTCAGTGGAGTTTAGGGCTTTGGTAACCAAATGAATATTTATTGATTAACTGAAACATTTTTGTTCCTAGCTTCAACCAAAATGCTTTTCATATATCCTCAGAAGCATACTGTTACTTCTGTTATTTTGCTGAGTCCTGGCATCCAAACAAGTTCAAAGCCTGAGATTTGGGATATATCCATACAATCATTGTACTTTGATACTATTTAAGAGCTTTTGGCTGAAAGCTATGGTATCTTGGGATCTATAGTTTGATGACGTATTTAGAAGCTCCAATCTCTGGAGTTCAGGGGAGCACACTATAAAATTCTAAGACCCCTGAGTGTGTGTATATATGCCTTCAAGCCACCTGTTGATTTATGGTGAATTTCATAGGGTTTCCCTGAGCAAGAAATACTCAGAGGTGGTTTTGCCTACACCTGGTGTATAGGCTGCTGCACCTGGTAGTCATTGGTGGTCTCCCATCCAAGTACTAACCAGGTCTGACCCTATTTAACTTCTAAAATCAGATGGGATCTGGTGCCTTTAGCGTATGTAGGTCTTTTCTAAGACCCATATCAAACAACAAATCCTAGGATTCCATGGGATGGAGCCATGGTAGTTAAAGTGAAATAAACCTACTTTAATTGTGGAGTGTGGATGCATATTATATAAGCCAAGAAATTAGTTATGTCCTGGCATGATGTGTGTGGGAAGAGAACCACACTGCAGATAATGCTCTTCTCAGCATGAAATAAGCCAGCAGTTGCAGTAGGAGGAAGAAGGAAGGGAATGGGGGGAAGAGAATTCTTGCTCATGTGTGCACATATGTGCATTGAAGAAGGAAAGAATACCCCAAAATTTAAGGGAATAAAAAGGAGTTTCTTGACATTTGGGAAAGCCCAAGGAGCAGAACCTTATAATTCCCCCTGGTCCTAATAAGAAAATCCATGTCCCATGCCTAAAAGCAGCAAGTGCCAGGGCTGTAGTGATGACAAACAATTATGGATGAATCAAACTGGTCCTGGCCTTACATGGGTAATCAAGAGAGTTCACTAAGACTGAGGTGCAGTAGCAAGGCCTCATCCATTGCAAAATCAAACATGAGAAACCAGTACTCTTGATCACCAGAGCCATAAGGGAAAGACAAAGAGATGTAAAATGTAAATCAGTCCAGAGACCAAGAATTTAAATAAATCCTCAAGCAGGAAGCACATAGAAGCCAGGGAGGGAGATCGCTTGTCAGTGACAAATCCTCCCAGCAGCTGCTGTGGGCTTTATAGCTGCCTGACCTTGAAACGCCAAGTGCTTAGTTGCTCAGAGTTTCTGATTTAAGAGGTATTGGCTCCTTTGCCACCACTCCTTGTTCTTTTGACATGCTGCAAATGGTGAAGGTGTCAAGTCAGTTTTGGCTGAGGTGGGGGCCCATCTTGCTGAAGGTTCTCATCAGCTTTCTCTGCCACTACCTGCCCAGATTTAGAGGAAAAGTTGTCATCAGGAGCCAGAGGCCTTTCTAGATCTAGCTTTATATCAGATTTCTCAGATGCCACAGGATAAGTTCTGACACCCTGGCCCTAAGATCCTGCCTTCAGGCAAACATTCCAGATTCACCACTTTCCTGTGCTTGGACATGGCCCTTGAGTGGCTAGGGGAGGGTAAGGGGCAGTCCAGAGCTGTCCACTGATGTTCTGATACTGGTTCAAGATCTCATCATGCACTCAGCTAGCAAAACACAGTCCTTGGTTGCCCTCACCTTCCCCAGCCACTACATGGCCAAGGAACGTTTTGCTGTGTTCTGGTGTCAGAACTCTCCCTGTGGAAGTGACAGGAGGGAGTCAGACAAGAGGAACTTCTCGATGCTGAAGACAGTTTTTCAGTCCTTCCTCAGAACTTGAGCAATCAAGGACAGATATAGATAATACTGACTCTCTGGATGATGATCCCACCACCACTACCCCATGCCAGAGCAGGTGGATCATAAAGAAAGGCCTCTTTCATTTGCAGAGCAATGAGAAGCCAAACAAGAATGGAGGAGGAACCAACATCAAATGTATAGGCTTAAATATGACATGCCAAGCATTTAGCATTTGACTGTCATGACCAAGCAAGTAGAAATCTCTCAGTGGTGGAAGGGAATTCTTCTTGCAGGCAACTTATCAACAAACTGCTGAATTCTTTTGTGTGCTTTTGGATTTCTTGATTTTCTGGCCCCTTGGACCAGCTGACGGTTATATATCTTGTCTTTCTCCTTCTTCAGCTTTGTTCTTCATGACTGTTTGTGCCTGGTTATTGACTTATGACCTCACAACAACACCCCCCTTCTTTCTCAGGGCTTTTCTGCACTTTGAGGGGGAAACAGGGCAGTCCGTTACTCACCGGACTGGCACGCTCCCCCCGATGATCCACGACGATCCGGAGCAGCGCGTGCCCGTGCTACACACTCTCTGGAGACGAAAATGGAGGCTTCCGTTTGGCGGAGGCTCTCCACCAACCAGAGAAGCTCGCCAGCTGGAAGCCTGCCCCCGGAAGATCTGCAGCCTCGCGCTGGCACGAGCCTGCAAATCTACACTTAGGGCAGCGATGGACTGGGGCACACCGGGCTATTGAAAGTCCTCTTTTAATCGGTCTTTCAATAGCACGGGGAACCACCAGTTCTAGGCGTTCCAGAGTGGGCTGAAGTCCAGACAAACATTAAGTATTCTGGACCCAGTTCGCCCCCAAGTGTAAACGTCCTCGCTGGAGGACACGTCGCCCTGTTTTAAATATAAAATGCGGAAGAGGCCTCAGACACCTTCTAGACAGCACAGGCATGATCCAGACTGACCTGACTTCTCCTGTGGCTGCTTAACCCTACTAGAGCCTGACTTCCCCCAGAACTTGCTGCTTCCAGGCAAAGGACACTTACAGTTGGATGCTAGGTGATTCAGGCATCCTCTGAGACCTCCCAGGATTCCTCCAGGAGCTCTAGTGGATGTGTGTCTGGCTATCAGAACATAGCCAGATGAGTCTTGGTTGCTCCCATTGTTTCTCACTTATTTGTGAGAGTAGAGCATGGTTTGTGAGTAGAGTGTGGTAAATCTCTTCAGATGGGGAGAATCTCTTTGACAACTGTCTTCAAAACATACACATGTTCTTGCAGCAGGGAGAAAATGGGAGGGGGCAGACCCATGGAAATGATTTCAATGAAGAATCACATCCTTTGTGTACATGCATGTGTGTGCATGCACACACACACAGAGCTTGCTCGTGCATGTGTGACCACATTCATCATGCATGTTTGGGGTGGTAAAAGGAGAAAAGTGAGTTCTATAGCCTTCTTCTCTTCCTGCAATCCCCATAGCCATATCCATGTTTTTTTTCTTCATCTGAGCAAACCTCCTACCTTAAAAACAGACTGTGGACTAAGGATAACCTGTGACATCACAAATGAATGCTTTGAATTCTTCAGTCCTGAGGCTGGGATTTGGACCAGTTAAGAAAGCAGCTTTCCATGTTAAGTATTGTGTGGGATATAAGAAGGAGCAACAGCTTGTCCCAACTGGATTTCTATCTTTGGGAAAATACTTTGCTTCATAGCAAGGCATATGTTTGACATACATAAAGGCAGAGGCTGAATGCTTGACTGACTAAAGAATCTCAGGGTGATAGCTGGGAAAGATCTCTGGTCTGAGGCTTTGGAGAGGCACTTGGAAAGCCAAACTGGAAGCTCCTGCATTTTCCCAGGACAACATTCCCAGGATCCCCAAATTTGTTGTTATTGCTGCTCCTGTTGTTAATATATTTATATCTTATCTCTTCTCCAGTTTTGAACTGGAGGCAGCTTTCAACATTTAAAAGGAACACAGTTAAAAATCAGCAGCAGACACATGTTAAAAGACAGTCAAACTGTCATCAGATTTGAAGCCAGTTAAAACAAATTAAAACAACAGCAATAACAAGTAAAAGTCCAGCACATTCAATAAGGACTGTTTCCCCTGAAAAATCATTTTTCAAAGGCCTGGCAGAACAAAATTATTTTTTACTTGCTTTCAGAAAGGTAGTAGAAGGGAGTTCCAGAGCCTGAGGAGACCCTCTCTCACAACTCTACCAATGTATATGTGAGGATGGTGAGATAGAGAGAAGGGCCTCCACAGAAGATCTCAAAACATAACCAGGCTCATAACTTTTGATCCTTATTAGTAGCCAGGAACCAATATGAGCTGTCACCTAATTCACTCAGAAATGATGTACAGGCCCTGAGATTGCAGACACACCAGTAGCAGTGTTAGGCTCCAGTGTAGAACATGTAGCAAGAATCACATGTCATACAGTGGGCATATTCTGCTTAAAAATGCTGCCCTTAGGTTATAAAGCACCTTGGGTAAGGAAGTGTCTTCCCCTATCCAGGTCAATGAATTTTTTTTTAAAAAAAAATAATATAGTGCCTATCTTCTTTATATTTAAGAATTTTGGTCACATTATGTCAAAGAAAAGACACCATTTATAAAATTGTATCTAGAACAGGTGGCATCACACAGAAAGCTGAAAAAGAAAATGCTTTAAAATAAGTGCTGGGAAAGATGTGGTCTTCCAGATGTTGTTGGACTGCAACTCCCACCAGCTCTAGCCACTCTAGCAAATGGTGAGGGAAAATGGGGGTTGCAGTCCAGCAACACTCAGAGGCACAAAAGCTGCCCACCTTTGTTTTGAAGCTATTTGGTAGAAGTTCATTTTTGCAGCTAGTACCCAAACTCATGGTCCTTTGGAATCAAAAATGCTTTTTGTTTATTGCTTTTTCCCCTAGGTCCCCCTCACCACAGTCTGCATGTGAAAATAAAACTTTTCAAAAATGTTCACAAATATTCACAACATTTCCCAGCCTCAATTCAACCATCAAGGCCCCCCCTCACCAAAATGATAAATTAATGTGACAGTTTTGTTCATGCATGTAAAGATTTTTTTTTGAGAAAATAAATTTTTAAAAGTAAAAAAAATGCCACAATGTTTTGTGCAGTAAAAAATGTCTATTGTACAGTATCTTCTGTGCAAAATCCTTGTTATTGTTTTTTTTTAAGAAAGAAAACATAGAACAACTTATGTTGCACTAATGAATTCTTCACAAAAGCCATCTCACATATAAAAAAATCACTGAAAAATTCACAGACCCTCTCAGTAGGGAGACCACAAATTCATTTTTGTATAAAAGCATGGAATAAATGAAAATGTAAACAGCCAACAAACACTGAGTCTTCGAGATCAGTTCAGAGTCCCATTTGGTCTATCATTGAGGATAAGCATGTATTGTTGTTGTTATGTGCCTTCAAGTTGTTTCTGATTTAGATGAATCTATAGGTCAACCTATCGTGTGTGTGTGTGTGTGTGTGTGTGTGTGTGTGTGTGTGTGTGTGTTTTGGCGGTGGGAGGTTTATTCAGAGGATGTTTTCCATTTCCTTCTTCTAAAGCTGAGAGAACATGACTTGCCAAGATCAACCAGTGGACTTCCATGGTTTATCAGGGGCCATTCCCGCACTATACTCTTATAGCGCAATTATTCCACTTTCAACATCCTATGGAATCCTGGGGTTTGTTAGAGAGCGTCCAGCTGGCCCCTCCCTAAACTGCAAACCCCAGGATTCCATAGGATGTTGAAAGTGTAATAATTGTGCTATAAGAGTATAGTGCAGAAATGGCCAGGGATTTGAACTTTGGCCTCTCAGAGTTCTGGTCTAACACTTAAACCAGGATACTGTGCTTGCTCTCAGCCACACACCCTGCCTACCCTTAAAGTTGGCCCTGCAGAAGCAAAATAGACATCAGCTTTTTACTACCTCTGTTCCTGCAGCAATGAAGAGAACAAGAAAATGGTGAGCACACTTTGACCACCCAGGTTATGCCCTCTTACAGCTTTCCTTTTCAGATGTGAGTCTCATAGAGGGTAAACTTTCTTTTTTCCCAACCCAGCACTGCTCTATCTTGAACCAAAGCGAAACAAAAGCCCCTGAGATCTGCTTTTTCTATTTATTCCTGCTTGTTGCAAATTCTCAAAGGAAAGGTGGGGGCACATATGAAGGTTTCCAATTTCAGGTTTTCTTTCAGCACAAGCCTTTTGTTTAGAAAACAAATTTCCCTAGCCTCCCCATGAATTTTTAATTTGTGCATTGACCATGTCCCTTCCATCTCCTCTCAAAAATGTTTTTTTCAAAATAGTCTGATATTTAATGTTCTCAAATAATAACAGCAATGGTGATAGGAAAAAGATATTCTATGCAGAGCCTGCTAATACTAGCTTCTTTTCCAATGCTTTAAAGGCCTCAGTCATTCGATTTGACCATGATTCTCCCTCCCTCGTTTCCTCACACCCCCCAACTCCATTTCAAGGAGAAAAATCTTTCCCAGGGCTAAATCCTGACAAATGCTTGCCTTCAACCACTCGCTTTCTCTCACACCCCCTTTGAAATATGTATGCACATGTTATGCAGTGTGGATGCATATCAATGCCAAGCTATCTACCTTTGCATATTAAATCATTACCACATCTTCGCTGGCAGTAAAATATGCAGAGCGTATGCTAAAGAAAGACTCTCCCTTGCCTAGCCTGAGCAACATAACAGCCCCCTTTCTTCCCTCTCCCCACTGCTACCCCCCTTTCCAGCCTCAGCTGAGAAGCCCAGGTATCTCATGTCCTTTGTTCTCCTTCAGCAAAAGGATTCCTCTCACTTTCCCTTTGTCATTGGGAAGGACTTGTATTTGACATTGGGAAGGACTCCATTTTTTGAAACTTGCCTAAAAAAGAAAGAAAGGAAATCTGGTCTTTAATCCTTTCACCCCTTCTGCACCTTTCGTTCCTGGCTGAAGAGGAGAACTTTCACATTCGAGGTAGTCTTTCCACACAGCCCTGTCTGGCTGGCATTCCAAGGCTCCGAATTACTGAAAGCCAGCCAGTGAGCAAGCCAGTTCACCTGCTTTCCCTCACAACACAGTCTTGCTGCCTGGAGTCCTTTTGAGCCTCTCCAGACAGATATAGCAAAATGCAAAATGAAAACAAACAAACAAACAGTACAGTGATATCAACCAGAAGGCACACATTATGCACGCTTACAAAGTACACAGGCCATTTCATCAGCACGGATGTTAAAAGTCATTTTAGGAGAGGAATTGTAACAAGGGAGGGTCAGAGAGCATCATCTTTCTTGAGATGTTAAGGGTGAATTTAAGATGCTGGTGAAAGAATGCTTGCCTTTCCCATGCCAGCTAAGAGGCATTGGGGATACAAAAGAAAGGCAAGCCTATAAACTCTCTCCTCCCACCATAGAAACAAAGGCAATTCCTTTGAGATCTAGCCCATATCTGTCCTGTGTGAGGCTAGAAATCCCTTGGTAGGTAGAATATAGTGACTCCCTTCATTTTTGGATTTTGCTATGTCTTGCTGTATGACCAGCATGGCTACCTCTGGATGTATATATCTCCAGACAGAAACATTACAGGGGCAATATCCAAAATCCATCCCTGTGGTAGTATCTTTATTTTGTTGCTGCTGTCGTGTGCCTTCAAGTCATTACCAACTTATGGTGATTCGAAGGTGGGGCTTTCTTGGCAACATTTGTTCAGTGCGAGTTTGCCTTTTCTTTCCTCTAAAGCTGAGAGAGTGTGACTTGCCCGAGATTACCTACTACATTTCCATGGACAAGCGGGGATTCAGGCCATGGTCCCCAGAATTGTGGTCCAATGCTCAAACCACTAGACCGTACTGGCTTTGTATTGAGCCAAACAAAAAAGCGTAAAATACATCACACCAGCTTCAGAGCTTCACAGGTTTCCGTGTCAGGTAGAGATGCTTAAAAGAAAAATTATACTGGAAAAATAAAGTGATGGTCCCAGTTCTAGATTCTGCTTTGGATGTTACAAGAAATGTGTGCAGAAGAAAAGTGAGGTCTTCAACCCATGACTGAAAGATGAGTGGGAACAAAGGCAATAATGTTCTGTTTCTCCATTTAAAGTTACAAAGCGCTCCCTTTTGAGAACTGTATTAGCATCTCTCTGGTTGGAAGCCAAGTGTGATGTGACAGAAAGGAGCATTTAGGATTCAGAGGGAGTGGCTCTTCATGCTAGCAACAAGAAGGCACCTACTCCATCTTTTTCTCTTTAACAGACTTTTTGCAGTAAGGAAAAAAGATAGATGAAGCAGCAGACAAACAAGACAGGGTTACAAGGGCAAGAAGACAAGAACAGCTGAAACCCCTGTAAAATTCAGTGAATGAAGCGTGATTCAGCATCATCTGAAACTATACTCTGACTCACCCTATCTTGCAAAAGAAACTGGTGAAAGCTCATTAGAGATCACCTCTTGGCCTAGTTCAGTGAGCTATAGCTTTCATTACTCTAGGGGTAGATAGAATGCTGATCACATCAATCTGCTTGTAGATCTCTCGGCAACTTGGGTACATCAGCAAGGATTTATGGCTACTAATTTTTTAATAATCACAATATCAAAATGCATCTCCCCTCTTAAACTATATTGATGACATGGGGTACCTAGCAGTGAATGTTCGTGTAGGGTTGTGAGCTCTGTTCTACTGTGCAATCAAATTATTGAGATCAGGATTCTTTATTTCTAAGCATATTGTGGCTGGATGTCTGAGTTTCAGAAAAAAATGAATAAGGTAGAACTTGCAAGACTGAAGCGTGACCACTCCTTCCTTACTCTACATGCTGAGAGGGAAATCCACTGAACCTTAAACACGTTTTCTTCATTCTGTCATACATGGAAGCAGTGGCTAAGTCCAACTAGATGCCTGGGATGGGTATGGAGACAAGCCTGGATAACCAGAAAGACATATGTTCTCATGGCGGTGGCTTAGTAGGGAAGGTGCTTCAGCTCAGCATCTGGAACTGAAATCTCACTCCCACCCCCACTGGCATACTCTACTGAAGCAACAATGTGGGTGTTTCATTCTGTAGACCAGCCTTTCCCAACCCAACTCTCTACAGAAGTATCACATTATCCCCAGCTAAAATGGATAAAGAAGACAAGGGTCTGGTATCCAATGTATCCAGGGGATAGATAATTGGGAAAGAGTAGTATAGCCACTCTAGCAGTACCTCACTGTGGTCCACAGCACCCCTACCAATACCATTTTTAGCAGAAATGATGGAGGGCTGAGAAGGACATACCCTCCACAGCTTACCTTCTCATGCTGCTAGAATGTGGGCCTTGCATGAAAAGCCTGGGCAGGGAGGCTCTCGCAAGCCTCCTGCTTCCCTGCTGCTCGGGCTCCGCAGCTCCTTCCTGCTCGTGCGAGAGCCCCGCCCATGCCTTGCTCCTTCCTTCCGCAGTGCAGCCTGGGAGTTGTAGGCTGCACTGAGGAGAGGATGTGTAACAGGCCCGGTTCCAGAGGCTCTGCACTGCAGGTGAGTGTGGCCCAGGCCCATGAGCATTGCGCAAGCGCAGCTTATTCTCGGCTAAAAGCCAAAAATAAGAAAATGCGTATTTGCTGCGCTTCCAAGCCTTGAGCGTGGCGGAAATGCGAGTGCGTCATGCAGACCACTCCTGACATTTACGCGATACTCAAGGGGCCCTTTCGCTTCTACACTGCCATGCGAAAAGGGCCCATATTTGGGTTGGCAGAACTGAAAGGGAAAAAAGATGCTTTAGAGAGCAGATGTATTTCAGCAAGCAAGCCATGGTATGTGAGAAGGGTAGTGGACTCTCCAATTGTGGCGGTCTTTACACAGAAGTTAGATGGGCATCTTTCAGTTGTGTGTTCCTGCATGGCAGGGATTTGTACTAGCTCTAAGATTCTATGGCCATTTCTGCATTGCACTGTTATAGTACTATTATTCCACTTTCAACATCCTGGGGAATCCTGGGGTTTGCAGTTCAGGGAGGGGCATTTAGAATTCTCAGCCAGAGAGTTCTTTGGCTTCAGTAAACTAAGGCCATTTCTGCATGATGGGGCTGTCCCACTGTGGGGACAGGGTGGCAGCACTCCACAGGTCATGTTTCTGCATGATGTTGTAATGGTCCCATCACCATCTTGTCCCCGTGTGTCATGCTTGTGAGGTATATGTCAAATCAAAAAAATCCATTTGCGCCGCAACTCACATGACTCTCCTGTCACTGCTGCCCATGTGGATGGGCCAGAAGTGTGGTGGCAGTTCTTCTTTCCCTAGAGCAGCAATGGAAGCTGCCTGGCTGCAGTGTGGAAGGAAGAGGAGTGGCCATCATGCTCCCTTCCCCAGGGAGCCAGTGAGGTACAGAAGGAAGTGTTCCTGTCACGCTCCCTTCCCTGCTGAGGCTGCAACAGAAGGACTCACACGAGCCCCATCGTGCAGAAAGGGCCTACAAACCAATTCCACAGGATGTTAAAAGTGGACTAATAGCACTATAACAGCGTAGGGTGGAAATAGCCTCAGATTCCAAGGTAGCTTCAAAGGTGGTTTAGAGAAAGTTGCTTCATTCCAAATTTGATCTTGAAGTACGAGGACCATATTCATGCTAGAAATGTGGAGTGTGTGTTTTTTTTGAGGGTAGAAAAGTTGCTCAGTGAGCAGAAGAATGGTTGTCAAACACCTCTTCCTTCCCTGCCTCTCCTTTCAATCCACCTCTACATCCACTGTAGCTTTTTTTTTTCAAATCCACATTTGTGTGCACCATATATAGTCACACAGACTGCTGTTAGATTGGTACAAGTGGCAAAGAATGGAGCCTTCCTCATTGCACAGTCCTGTTAAGGAATTCTTCTGAAGTGTCTGGCACTGACCCTCATCATAGACAAGAGGGACCATTTGTCTGACCCAGTGAAGTGTGAGTAAAAGTGAATTTTGATGAGGCTGGCAGCTAACCACCACTTAGCTTTGAGGGCTTTCCCATCTCCTCAGAATTTCTGCCTGCCGTTTTCTGAATCTCTTGGCCTTTTCTTCCTGGCAACCTCTTGCTTGCCTAATTTCGTAAAGGCAGGCAGAAATGAGAGAAGCTGTCAGTATCAAAGAGAGCACTCACAAAACAGGCAAGGAGGCAGAAGGCCTTTTGCTGCTCTGTAAGTTGTCAAGTGCAGCAAGATTAGCAAGGAGCCTTTTCCCTCCCAACTCCCGGGTGGCTATTTTCTTCTGCTGCCCATCGATCCATTCACCTTTTGCTGCTCTCGAGCGAAACCCCTGGGTGCTCTACTGTTCAGCGTCCACAGTAATATGGGGAAGCTGCTCTTTCACTCACAGCAATTAAAGTGTCTAAGAGCTACATGGGATGTCGGGGCTGCTCGTTTGATCACATTTCTCACCTTTGATGCAGAAGGTCATCTGTTCAATTTTTAGCCAAGCCTTGGGCCCTCTCTCCATGCGTAATGCCAACAGTGTCATGAAGGTGGAGAATGGCTCATAGGGAACCGGGGTGGATGTCGGAGGGGGCCACATCATACCTACTTATTTGAAAGCAGTAGTGGAATGGGGCAACTATGATCCCTCAGAAGGTGTTGGATTGCAACTCCCATCAGCTCTAAGCAGCACAATCAGGGTGGTAGGATTTGTGTTCCAACAAAATCTGAAGAGCCATACTTCTTCATGGTTGTAAAGAGAAACTCCAAACCACTTAATTCTGGTCTTCATTCACACTACAGAATTATAATACTGTTAATCTACTTTAATTGCCATGACAACATCCTGTGGAAGCCTGGGATTGGCAGTTAAGGGAAGGGTATTAAACATTCTCAGGCAAGGAATTCCTCCGGTGTTTTTGCCAAACTACAAATCTCAGGATTCCATATGATATTCAGCCATGGCAGTTAAAGTGGGATTATAGCACTATAATTGTGTTGTGTGAATGGGCCCCTCATCGTCTTTCTTGATTATGCTGGTGCTGTTACCAGTACTAGTATTACAAGAAGTTCTCAGTATTTAACCATTTTTCTTTCTTTCTTTTTTTTGCTTAGGATGCCAGAAACAATAAAAATATATTGAGAGTGAACATCTCACTTTTTTTTTTTATTTCAACCAATCAGAGAAAAAGAGAGACTGCCAGGGAGCAGAACTTGCTCTATCTGCCAAGTAGGGATGCAAATTTTCACTTATTTTGTTCTTGAATGTGAGAATGAATACTTTCAAATACTTTTTTCCTACTTAGTGAGATTACAATAATCTGTGCTTATCCCTGTACAATTTTTATATGGTGGGCTTTTTTTAAATAAAAAAACAATTTTGTGCAAAACAATATTTTGTGCTGGAAACAGGGCATTTTGCACAAACTCCACTTTTTTCCTATGCAAATCTGTTGAGTTTTTTTTTTCTTGCACAAAAACTATTTTTAAAAACACAATTAAGTTTTTCACAGGTTTCACAGATTGTTTGGGACTTTTTAAACAAATAATTCATGTGCAAAAAACAGTATTTTATGAAGCAAATGGTATATTTTGAACAAAGAACTCTTTTGCTGTAAAAAGTTGAGTTTTGCACAAAAATACTTTTTTTGCAAATTTTTATTTAATTTTAACTCACATAATAAAAGAAAAAAGTCAACATACTTATCAAACTCTTTTTCAATCATTCTTCTATTTTTTAATTATTATTTTTATTCATCTTTAATAACATAAAACAAACATCACATCTTACAAATTTACAATAGAAAACAATGCAAAAAACATAAAGACAAAAAGGTATATCCATACATCCATACACTTTCACATCTCCTCTGCCGATTTCTTTATCTGTTCTAATGACTTTACCTCTTACATTTTTAATTCCATATAATATTGCATTCAGTACCACACTTCTCTCATAGAAAACAGATTTTCTATATACAAACCTATTCTACCTTACTTTATTTTCTTCTTCTGTTTTCTTTCTGGTGATTCTCTATTTAGTGTTTACCAGCAATAAATTAGCAAATGAAATTCATTTCCAAAAGAAAAAAAATCCTACCTTTCTCTAAGTTTCTAAATATTAAATCAAAATTGTTAATTTCTATCTCAAGATTTTTGTTTCGTTTCTCTCTTCTTTTTCCTTTATGAGTGGTTTTATCCAAATATGATTTTCTTATCCCTCTATCTTATCTCCAACTTTAGTTTAATTGAATTAATCTATTCTCCTTTTTATTTTTATGTACTTTATATTAAAAAAAGGAAGAAAAAAATTTACCATATCTCTACCTTCTTCTCTCTATCTTAATACTAATAATTGTTTTTACTTCTATTTCTTCTTTTCCCTATTTCTCTTAAATTTTTAGATTTAATTTGTTTTTATGTATCTATGTTTCTCTGTCTCTGTCTTTAAGCTTCTATCCTATTTCGGCCTTATAAAATTATAATTCCTAATAGTTTCCAATAGATTTTCTTTTATGAGGAGATTTCCTCTTCTATCCCCATTATTGCAATTTCCCCCCATTTTTCTTCTAGGATTGGTAATATTGGTGTCCAAACCTTTTAAAATAATTCTAATGAGTTATCTGAAAGTATTGTTGTCATTCTTCTTTTAACCCACATTGATTTCCTCTTGACGACTCCTGGTATAACTTTCTTTTAGTCATGAAACTCTTCACAAAATAAATTTTTGAAACAATTTTTCACAAAAAATCCCAAATTATATATATAAAAAGCCTTTCCAATAGTTGGCCAGATTCTCAAAGAGTTGCCTTGATGTGTCAAGACCCTCTCTTCTGCTGAGCATGACAAAATTTGCAAGTATCCTTTGCACCCATTAATGCCAAGGCCTCTCTCCTGGTTGGCAAAGTCTGGGAAGAAGAAATATTTCCTTCTCCGCCTGTAGATTTTCTCTTTTCTCAAAGAAATCATTTTCATATGCATAGTTGAAATCCACACGATTCATAGAAATCTGTTGGAGGGTGGGAGAGAGTCTATTTGAAAAGGGAGAAATCAGTTTTATGTTGAAACTTCATATCTCGGGTAGCCCTGTTAGCAAAATAAAACCAACTGAGGCTGCTGGACTTACTGGGCAATAATTTGCTTCTGGGGTGCATGTGGCTCTGTGGCCATGGGGGTTGGTGCTGCACCACTTCTGCCTTCCCAGCAGCCTGTGAGCTACGTTGGGAAGGCCCATTATTGCCGGCAGTGAATAAGTTTAAACTGGCTGGTTTGAACTTGTTGACTGCCTCTGCCCAGGCCAGAGCTGACTGTAGTCTTCCCTCTGGTCAGGGCAGTGAGTATTTATTTGAGCCTCCTTCAGCCGGAGTTCACTTCATGTCAGAGTATTGTCCAACCCACATCCCCCGTCAGGACAAAGTTCAGGGACCGGATGGGAGAGACTTATTTTCTCAGATGGGAGAGTGAACAAGTGTACACAATGGGTGGGTTAGGAGCAAACTTTCCTTTCAAGCCCATTCATTGTATATGCATTAAAAACTCTGGCAACAGCTGGTTACCAGAGTATATTGCCATGTCTGCCTGTTATCCTTTCACTGAGCACTATCTTCCCCTGACTACTGATTCAGGTCTGCTATAAGAAGAGCAATCATTCGGTGCAGCTCTCTGCAGATGGGGCTGCTTGCCCTCTGAAACCAAGCTGTGGCACAAGGCCCACCAAGTCTCCTCTCCTTTTGAATATGGTATAGGGAGAGGAAATGTGTTCTCTCTTCTTATTTTCTTAGTCCTTCAGGATGGCTCATGTCCATTTTAAGCAGAATGGCAGACAGCAAAGAAAGATTTATGCAATAATAGAGGTGGGGAATTGCTCAGACTCTGAGGTCTCTGAACAATAATCCATAATTCAGAAATTAATACATGGTAGGGAAGACAATGGGATTTGAAATAAGGATTAGTGGGCAAGGCAAAGGGAAACACAGCAGGATTGTCATCTGTGGATGCTCCGGTTATACACATACCCAATTATAACTTTAGCCGCTACAAGAGAAGCTGACTTAAACCATTAAATCTTTATTATTTTTTTCCTCTAGTGGTTGTGTGTGTGTGTGTGTATGTGTGTTGGGGAGAGGGAGGAGGAAGTGGGAGTAAAGCTTCCTTAAAGATAGAGAGTTTAAATTGAGCTTTAAAATTGTGACTGAGCAAGATTTAATGCTGACAATTAGCCTGGACAAACAGTTAATCGTCCTGCAGGCATAATTTATATATTCTCTGTGCAACAGGGAGAGATTGTCAGCGCATCGCCCTGCAAATTAGTGCAATAAAAGAATCTCATAACCTCTAACAGCTTAGCTGTCTGACAATGAGAGATCATTCCACCACTTTCTCTCTTGTTTCCCTGGCCACCATGAAATCAGTCCAGGCTGCTGGGTTGGATATTAGGTCTGATTTCCCCGGCTGCTTCCCAGTTAACTTCAGCAATGCTTTCTACTAACTCTTAGTTGGACTGAGGTGTTTCACAATGAGCAGAGAATTAAACCAAAAGCCAAATCTGATCAAGTGAAAAACCACAAGTTGATACTGGAGACTTCTTGCAAGATCAGACCAATAGGCCTCTGCTCATTCTCCATCACTTTTTGAGTGTCTTTTGGGTGTCTTTACAGCTGGGGAAGGCAACTGTGGCCCTCCAGATGCTTTGGACTGTGACTCTCATAATCCCCTCCATTGAAAAAGCTCCCTAATGCTAATGGGAGTTGTTACATAGAAGGACTCAATGAACCACAGTTGCCTACCCCGGCTCCACAGGAAGCAATTTTGAATCTACCTTAGATATGCATATTTGGCTCATTCCCTGTCCACTTTTGCATGGTATTCCATCTGCACTGCTGGAGGATCTGGGGGAACATTCTTCATCATCAGAGCAGCTATGTTGGTGTATGTACTATGTGTATTTTCCAACACAAAAAGGGAAAGTATCACACACCAGCACTGCGGTCTGTTGTGGGAAATTATTGATGCATCCTTTCCTCTCCCAGCTCCCCAGCCCTCTCTCCTTCCTTTTGTGTGCATGTTCACTCTTTGCTGATAATAGATTGGTACAAAGTCTGAATAACCTCTGTGCCACAATGTGTAAGCCTACTTCAAACTACAATTTAGAATTGTGGTTGAGAGACAAGACACTAGCTATAGTTTGTTCATTTGGACTAGGGGTGTGGCTGATATTTGTATTTCATAACTCAGTTATAGAAAATATGTGGGCTTGTAATGCTCGCCTCAACCATTCCTTTCCTGATTCTATCCAAGCTGAAAAAGAAATTCAGGTACTTTACCCTTCCCAACCACCTCAACACAGTTATCCAAGCTCCTTCTTACTTTCTGTCCCACTGATCAATCTGGTTCTTGACTCTGGCTGTTCTCACCAGCATCTCTTAGACAGTAGAAGGGCTGTGCCCAGGATTCTACAGAGGACAGCTTTCTATTTGAATGGGTATCATGGGACAGTCCACTTTTGATTTCAAGATAAAGAAGGGATAGCAAAAACCTTGAAGTTCCCCACTAAGAACTAGCATCTGGACAGCAGCCTGAGCAGCAGGCTCCCACCTCATCTGGTCAATATTTTACCTCCAACGGTGAAGTGGATCGTACTGGTATTTAAGTTATTCTTATTTCTAAATCTGCACCTGTACTTAGAAAATACTCCATACAAATTGTACGCAGCTTTCTCTTCTTTGTTGTCACTGCATGACTGGGCTAGCTTAAGGTCAGAAACCTCTGGAAACTGGGGATGGAGGAAGAAGCTCAGAGGCTCACCAAGGCTGGATGAAGGACTGATTCCTATGTGGTAGCTCCTAAAGCCACCAGAGGCATAAAAATGTGACAAAAACTTCAGCTTTGACTGAATGGAACTAATATAACAAATACTTGGAACAAATACTTGGAATGGAGCTAATATAACAAATGCTTGGGCATCAGGGCTCCAGAACCATTTTCCAAATTAGGGTGAGGGGGTTTGAATAGTTATGGGCCTAATTTATCATGGAAGGAGTTTTTGCATCACTTGTATGGATATCATGATGCAACTATGGCCAGAGAAAATGAGAAAATGGAGGAAGGCACATGCATCCTCACAGAAGTGCTTGCTACAAACACAATTTACTTTCACCTCCTAAGAGAGGTGCAGAGATATAAACTGAATTTCAATTCCAGTTGTTAGCCTCTAAAGCAGATCCACTGAATCAGTTAACTTATATAAGTGTTCTCATTGAGTTAGTGGGTCTGTTCAGCTTGAGACTAATAACTGGATTTAGGCCCAAACATTTCTTGTAAAGCCAAGAAAGGACAGGGATTTTCCACACGGCAGGTAAAAGAAAATGAAGATGGCCATTTCTAGCTGGAGTGTATATAAATATGATCTATATTACATACTGAGCCTGAGGAGCAGTCTTCTTCAGTCTAGTGCTGTCCATATCTTTTGTCAAACACATCTGGAGGGCATAAATTTGTTGTAGGCCCTGTGGTTTGCAATGAATGAAGAATCAGTCCTCCTGCCATTTGCAAGAGTCTCACCTGATTCTGCACTGTTGTTGTTGTGAACTGCCATCATGTTCACTTAGGATTATGGCCACCATAAGGTTGCCATAAGCCTAAGTCTACATGATGGTAGTTCACAAGAACAACAGTTGTGAAGGAGAGGCCTTCAATATCCCATCACCAACCCTGCTCAGCTCTTCCAGACTCACAGCCCTGGCTCACTTGATTGTTCCCCTGTGGTAAGGTCTAACTCTCTTCTCCTCCTGCCTCCTGCTTCTTTGCCTCCTGTTTCCTATCATGCCTTCTCATGATACTTCTGAAGTATGACAGTTTCAGCTTAGGCCCTTTCCGCACCACCCTCCCAACCCGACATGCAGCACGTTTTGGTCACAGCAAAAAGCTGCCCTGGGATACAGCAAGAAAGAGCCACAATGACACTTTTGCATGATGTCACCACAGGCCTGTCCTCCTCCCACCCCTGGGTGGTGCAATCATGGATTAAATCATTGATGGGTTTTCTCCATCAATGACCTGTGATCGTGCCACCATTATGGGCTTACCTGTTCTGCAGAAGCCCAGGAAGTGCAATGGCCATGCTTCTTGCCCTAGTGCAGCCTGAGAAGGTACTTAGCTGTGTTGCAGAAGGAAGAAACATGGCCATTGCACTTCCTTCACTATGGAGCCAGCTGGTGCAGAGGGGAACAATCCCATCACACTCCCCTCCTGCCAGAGCTGACACCGGGATACCCACTGGAGGACTCCATGAAAAGGTCGAGTGAGGAAAGGGCCTTAGTCATCTTGGCTTTTAGGGAGCGAAAGCTTGATTTCCTCTAGGACCCATTTATTTATATTTTTGGCAATCAAGAGTATCCACAGAACTCTCCTCCAGCACCACATTTCAAATAAGTTGATTCTCTTCCTATCATTTTTTTTCCACTGTCCAGCTTTCACATCCATTCATAGGAACTTGAAATAGAATGGCATGGACAATCCTGACTTTGGTATTCAATGATATATCATTACACTTGAAGATCTTGTTTAGTTCCTTTTAGCTGCCCATCCTAGTCTTCTTCTGGTTTCCTAACTGCAGTCTCCATTTTGCTTAATGACTGACCCATGGTATAGGGACTCTTCGACTATCCAGTGTCTTCATTGTCTACTTTAATGTTATGTAAATCATCTGTGTTCATTATTTTTGTTTTCTTAATCTTCAACTATAAGCCTGCCTTTGCACTTACCTTCTTCATTAATCATTCCAAATCTGTTATTTTCTGCTAGTAGTACAGTCTCATCTACTGAAATTGTTGATGTTCCTTCCTCCAGTTTTCACATTTCCTTCCTCAGAGTCTAACCCAGCTTTACATATGATACATTCAGTGTATAAGTTAAACAGATGGGGTGGGAGGGAATACAGCCTTGCCTGACTCCTCTGCCAATTGGAAACCATTTCTTTAAGAATGACCCATAGTTGTTTCTGTGCAGAAAACAGGAAATATTATTTCCTATGCAGTTTCCTATATAGAAAACTGCGTAACTGAAATTGTTGATGTTCCTTCCTCCAGTTTTCACCCAGCTTTACATATGATACATTCAGTGTATAAGTTAAACAGATGGGGGTGGGAGGGAATACAGCCTTGCCTGACTCCTCTGCCAATTGGAAACCATTTTGTTTCTCCATACGTTGCCCTAATAGTGGTCTCTTGTCCATAATACAAGTTACACATTAGGTTAGTAACATGTTACTAACCTAATGTGTAACTTGTATTATGGACAAGAGACCACTTTAAGAATGACCCATAGTTGTTTCTGTGCAGAAAACAGGAAATATTATTTCCTATGAAGTTTCCTATACAGAAAATGCTGTTTTCAACCATGTGTAAATTTTGCATAGACTATATCCCCACTTACAACAATTTCTGCACATTTTTGACCATTTCTCCATTCTTTCCATCCCTAAGATTCTTTAGCTGGAGGAGCTTTACAGAAAAAATGTCAGGGGAACAGACAGACACAGATGACTAATGTAAGCCTTTATATTTGCAAGTAAACATTTTTAGATGTGGACCCGAACCAATGGCTTCAGTTATGTCACACAGAAATATTGAAAAGGACCAGAAACAAGGAGGCATGAGCAGTCTGTATTCATTAAATTCTCAGGAATACAACAGCTACTGGACAAGATGTTTTTCAGGAACTACTTCTGGTATTCTTATTTGAGGCCATTTCCTCACTACACTGTTATAGTGCTATTATTCCCCTTTCAACCTCCTGTGGAATCCTGGGCCTTGTGGTTTCCTGAGGCCAAAGAGCTCTCTGGCTGAGAATTCTAAATGCCCCTCCCTAAATTGCAAACCCCAGGATTCCACAGGAGGTTGAAAGCAGAATAATAGCTCTGTAACAGTGTAATGCAGTAATGGCCTGAGAATGTGGCTGGAATCCACTATGGCAGCTGTGAATGCATTACCTGGAGTTACACACTCCTGACTGTTACATATTAATGATTCCTACATAGCCTGTACTTTAGGGACTATGAAACTTCCCTAATCCCCACTTACTGGGAAACAGCCTCCATGATAGATGGGAGTCCCTTCCTCTGTTGCTCAGGAAGTAGCTGCCTAATGTTCTCACAGCAAGCAATTTCTGGTGTAAAGGGGAAATTGAGACAGAGACTCTAGCCCTGGTAGTCACAATGGAGATTGCCCATGCAAAGGAGTGAAAGTGGCACACACTTGCTTCCCAGGTGACAGGGGAACAAACCCTCTTGGATTGCATTGGCTGCTTCTACATCAAGACATGATTCATGTGTAGCACTATAACTACAGAGCTCCAAATCCATAAATCCCATACAGGATTCTGCCCCATTTTTTAAAAAAATATCACAGCAAAGGCAGCTGTTGTGCTTTTAGTATGCTATGTTCTTTCTGCAGTTCTCAAGCAGCTGAAGAATTATATATATTTCCTGCTGTATCCCAGGGCAGCTTTTTGCTGTGACCAAAACATGTGCTGCAACATCACACCAGAGTTACTGCCTAAGGAAGCACCATGAGTCCATCAGCTATGGTCCTCCATGTTGATGGAAAGCATCATACAAAGAGTGCAGGTTACTTCTGAGCAAATAAAAATGCAGAAAGAAGCTGTCACTCCTCTGATCACATCTTATCCAACATGACTCATGGTACTGAATAAGTAGGACAACATGGCCTAAATATAATTGCCTTGCATTCAGATGTGTTAAAAAGCAAATCGAAATGAGGGTTCTAGTTACCTAAAGATTTATGGCATATAACATGCCATTCTTTCCACCACCCCATATTTGCATAAAATGCTTATTTTACTGGAGTTTCATCAGACCTGAAAATGCAATATGAGTCCAATAACATTTCTCCAGAGATAGACAGTAAGGCTAGGGAAAAAAATCAACAGGAGGAGGGGGGAGAGTGTTCATTCAGCTGTGTGTCTTTATTAACAAACACGCCAAAATGCATTTCTAATATTCCGCAATTTAAATGGAGCTAGTGTGTGGGGAAAAGAATAGCTTGTGCAGGGTGGCTCTTGCCATCATCCAATCCATCTTTCTATTTTCTAGTGTCAATCCATTGTTTTAAGGATATAATAAAGCACTAGGCTAAAATGCTGGCACAACTGTAAATTTAATCTCTGCATTTAGGGATCCTATTTAGTTCCCATAGCAAGAATTTGCTGGGCTCAAGTTTTAAAAGGACCTTCCACTGAAGCACACTCTTGACCCCCAAACACACCAGAATTAAGAACACCTTATGGAACTGCAGTGTATCAGAACACCTATTATCGGAGCCCCCCCCATATCCAGATCTGATGACTTTTTTTTTCTGATATTTTCCTAATGTGGTGTGCAACCATCCACAGAGCTCCTTATCAGGGCCACCCTACATGAGCAATAATGTCCTAATATCAGGTTATGTGAATATTTTGGCCATACTGCAGACCATTCAGAATGATTCAGTCTTGAATTCGGATTTACAGGTACATCCACTTGCTATTCCACTTTTATGACAACTGACTTCTCAGAATCTCTGCCAGAGATTCAGAATGCTTCAAATCATTTACTATTGAAAGTTTATCCTGAAGAGTAACAAACTCTGTTATCAGTTAGAATCAGTTCAGAACTCCAAGGCTGCAAAAGTTTGATTTTATTCATGTATTGCATTAAACAAATGAAAAGGCCCCTGAATTATAAGAGTCTGAGTGGTGGAGAGAGAGATGCATGAATAATAAAATTGTGTTTCACTATTTTCTTTCGTTCATTCATTCCTTTTCTTTTGGAGGGGGTGCAGTTGTTTGACCCTTTGTATGTTGCAGTGCAAAATTAGGGATGGGCCAACCGAATCCTCTGAATCTTTGGCAGGGATTCGAAATTTGGGAATCCGAATCCTTGTGCCAAAATAGGCAAATGGAATCTTTCGAATCCGCCACTCAAACAGTTTGTTGGAGACCAGGACACCCGAAAACCTGGGAGACCAGGATGTCTGAAAACCTGAGAGACCGAGATGTCCGAAAACCTGGAAGACCGGGATGCCTGAAAACTCGGGACCAGGATGGGATCCTGCTCCTCACATGTTTCCCTACCCAACATGGGCACAGGTGATTGGCTGGCAGACCGGCATAAAGCCTTGCATGCCCTGGAGGCTGCCATTTCTCCCTCCTACTGCCTGTGCCCCTAGTGCTGCCTCTCCCTGCTGCTGCCTTCCTCTGCAAGGTAATTTAGGGATAGGGATTGAGAGGTGAGGGACAAAGGAGCAAAACTGAGTTTGTGTGGGAGTCTAGGAGCTTGTGGGAATGTCCCAGGGGATTCCAAAGACTGCAAAAAGGGGTTCAGGGGTTCCATGCAGGCCATGCCAGCCATACTTTCCCCTTCACCAGCTTTCTTTGGTCAGTTCTGGGACTAAGATTGTCATGATGCCACTTGCTCTCATTGGCCCTTTCCACACGCGGGGCAGGTAAACAGGGGGGGCGCACGCAGGGATGGATCTTAATGCAAAACGGGTTGCTCCGTCCCCGCAGGGAGCATGTGTTCGCCGCTCCAAACAGCCGTGAATTTCGGCGGTGTCGGCGGCGCCCAAAATGGCGGCCGCCGGCTTCCAGCGGTGCTCCGCCAATCAGGGCAGCGCGCCAGACGGAAGCCCACCCCCGGGCAGCTCTGCAGAGATGCGCTAATGCGTCCCTGCAGTTCTAAACGGGGCGCGGCAATGGGGCAACGTGTGCAAGTCACATAAAAACCACTTGAGAAGTGGTTTTTATAAGACTCGCAGCGCCACCCCCGTGGCCGCGCGAGGGCGGTTTGAGGTTTAGAACCTCCCATTTGCGAACCACCCTTGCACGCCTCGCGGTGTAGAAGACCTCCTGGGGAGGTCGCCCTAGCACGGGCAATATGCCCGTGTGGAAAGGGCCCTAGTTTCTGTGTCTTGAATACAGGAAAACTTCAGTTAACCCATTTTGAAAACTTGGCAAACTCTGCCAAGACAGCAAGGTCCAGCAAGTTTCTTGCTTGTCTTGCAGACAATTTAATGGTCCAGAAGGTGGAAGAGGCCACAAGGGGATCAAATATTCCAGATCTGATCCTGACCAACAGGGATGACCTTGTTAATGAGGTAGAAGTGGTTGGATCTTTAGGGGAGAGTGGCCATGCCCTATTGGAATTTGGCATTCAGTGGGAAGGAGAAGATAAGTGTAGCCAGACACTCATCTTAGATTTTAAGAAAGTGGACTTCTGTAAACTTAAGGAGATGCTGGCTGGAATTCCGTGGTAAAGAATAGTGAAAGGGAAAGGAGTTCAGGAGGCATGGGAGTTCCCTAAAAGGGAGATACTGGAGGCACAGGCTAAAACTGTGCCAATAAGGAGGAAAAATGGAAGGCATCTGAAGAAACCAGAATGGTTGACTAAAGAACTCTCAGCTGACCTAAGTATTAAGAGAAACATGTACAGGAAATGGAAGAAGGGGGAAACCACCAAAGAAGAATTTAAGCAAGTAGCCCGGATATGTAGGGAGAAGGTCAGAAAGGCCAAAACACAGAACGAACTTAGGCTGGCCAGAGACATTAAAAACAATAAAAAGGGCTTTTTAAAATATGTCCACAGCAAAAGGAAAAAGAAGGAGACGATAGGATCGCTGCGCAGAGAAGATGGTGAATTACTCACAGGGGGAAGAGAAAAGGCAGAACTACTTAACACCTTCTTTGCCTCAGTTTTTTCCCAGAAGGATACAAGCACTCAACCTGGCGGTTGGGGAGCAGGGGAGGAAGCAGGGGAAATGTGGCACATAATAGGTAGAGAGGTGGTACAGGAATACCTGGCCACACTGGATGAATTCAAGTCTCCAGGGCCAGATGAATTGCATCCTAGGATATTAAAAGAGCTGGCAGAGGTCATTTCGGAACTGCTTGCTATAATCTTTGAGAAATCTTGGAGGACAGGAGACGTTCCAGCGGACTGGAAGAGAGCAAATGTTGTCCCCATCTTCAAGAAGGGAAAAAAAGAAGACCCAAATAATTATCACCCAGTCAGCCTGACATCAGTACCCGGAAAGATCCTGGAGCAGATTGTTAAGCAGTCAGTTTCTAATCACTTAGAAAGCAAGGCGGTAATCACAAGAAGTCAACATGGATTTCTCAAAAATAAGTCATGCCAGACTAATCTTATCTCTTTTTATGATAGAGTTACTAGCTTGATAGATGAAGGGAATGCTGTGGATGTAGCATACCTTGATTTCAGTAAGGCCTTTGACAAAGTTCCCCATGACATTCTTGCAACAAAGCTGGTAAAATGCAGGCTGGACAGGGCTACTGTTAGGTGGATTTGTAATTGGTTGACCGACCAAACCCAAAGGGTGATCACGAATGGCTGCTTCTCATCCTGGAGAGAAGTGACTAGTGGGGTGCCACAGGCTTCTGTCCTGGGCCCAGTGCTGTTCAATATTTTTATCAATGATTTGGATGAAGGAATAGAGGGCATGTTCATCAAATTTGCAGATGACACCAAATTGGGAGGGGTTGCTAATACCCCAGAGGACAGGATCAAAATTCAAAATGACCTGGATAGATTGGAGAGCTGGGCCAAGGCTAACAAAATGAAATTCAACAGAGAGAAGTGTAAGGTCCTACACTTAGATAGAAAAAAATGGAATACAGAAATATAGGATGGGGGACACATGGCTGGATAGCAGTACGTGTGAAAGGGATCTAGGAGTCTTAACAGATCACAAGCTGAACATAAGTCAGCAGTGTGATGCGGCAGCCAAGAAAGCCAATGCAATTCTCGGCTGCATCAATAGGAGTACAGTGTCTAGATCGAGGGAGGTACTGGTACCACTCTACTCTGCTTTGGTTAGACCTCATCTTGAATACTGTGTCCAGTTCTGGGAACCCCAGTTCAAGAAGGACATGGTCAAGCTGGAGCAAGTTCAGAGGAGGGCGACCAAAATGGTGAGGGGCCTGGAAACCATGCCCTATGAGGATAGACTTAGAGAGCTGGGTATGTTTAGTCAGCAGAAGAGAAGGTTAAGAAGGGACATGATAGCCATGTTTAAATATTTAAAGGGATGCCATGCAGAGGAAGGAGAGGCTTTGTTTTCTGCTGCTCCAGAGACCAGGACAAGGAGCAATGGATTCAAGCTGCAGGAAAGGAGATTCCACTTGAACCTCAGGAAGAACTTCCTGACGGTCAGGGCTGTCCGGCAGTGGAATACGCTGCCTCGGAGTGTAGTGGAGTCTCCTTCTTTGGAGGTTTTTAAGCAGAGGCTGGATGGCCATCTGTCAGGAGTGCTTTGAGGGTGTTCCTGCATGGCAGGGGGTTGGACTGGATGGCCCGTGTGGTCTCTTCCAACTCTACATTTCTATGATTCTATGATTCTATGAAGCTCCCTTTTAGAAAGTCTTTTTACACTTCTCCACCCCCTTTCCTCTTTTTCTTCTGTCTAGCTGCAAGTTTATAAGCAGCATTGCCATTGGAAAGGTTGCAAAGGAGAGCTGGAGAAACACAGACTTTTGGTCTGTGTTGCAGCAGCATGTCTGTGGTAAACAATGAATGCCAAAAAACCTGAGCTGGGAAAGAATGGGATTCTACTCTAGCTGATTCTATAGGAGGAGTGTGTGTTGCCTACAACAAACAAGGTGAACAGTAGCTGCCTCTAGAATCGTTTATTGAGCATGCATTAATCTGTATTTTTTTTTTATTTGAGACTGGAGGATAGGGATTGGGAATTGTTGAGACAGGCCCAGAGATTTGACTTGAGTGTCCCTTGCAGGACTTGAGGATAGAGAATTGACTGGATTAGAGGCTTGTTTGTGTGTATGCGTGTGTGTGTTTTTAGGTGCTTTCTTTGTTGCAGGACTTGAGACTTGACTCTTGAGACTGCAGGGTGCAGAATTGGGATTGGACTAGAGGCTGTTTGTTTGTTTGTGTGTGTGTTTTAAGTGCCTTCCTTGTTGCAGGACTTGAGACTTGACTGGATGGCACAGTCTTCTTGAGATTTCAAGGACAGCTGAACATTTCTTTGCATTGCTCCCTTGCAAAGCTCTTCCATACACAATTCTGGGTTTTGTAGTTTACAAGAGGTCACAGCCTTCTCTAACAAAGTGTGCTGGTGCATCATCAACTACAACCCCAGGATGCCAGAAGGAGCTATGCAAAGAAAAGCTAGTTTTGACCTGGATTATCTCTGTATGTGGTCCTGTTTACACAGGCAGGAAAATGTGGATTAATCCACATTTTCCTGCCTGTGTAAAAAGGGCCTTCATGTCATTTTCAATCTAGGGAGATCCTGAGGCAAAACTATGACATTTGTCCTGGCCAGATTTCTTCAGAGGGAGGTTTGCCTTTGCCTAGGCTTTTGCTAAGGCTGAGAGAGTGTCTTGCCCAAGATTATCCTTCTTTCCCTTGCTTTTTAAACCTTTTTTTAAAAAGGGATTCAAAAAATTTGAGATTCGTGAGATTTGTGGATTCCCAGAACCTTCCAGGGATTCAGATTTGGAAAATTCTGGATTTGTCCCATCCCTATGCAAAACAGTACCACTTTAATGATTTTGTCAAAACAGTTAGGTTTAGAGTCAAAATATATCTTAACATAAACATGGAGGCCTTACAGACATTTGTTTTGTTGGCAAAAATGGTGTGGGAACACTTTTTTTGCATGGAGAGATCCCATCATTTTCTCATTGCAAGCTTCTTCTGACAAGCTGCACTTGGTTTGGAAGCTAAAATTCACATGACCATTCTTGCTGTGACTGAAGAAGGAGCATGAGGGTAAAAAAACAAAAAAAAAGTGGAGATGGGCATTTGCAACTCTTGCCAAAGCAGGACAGAATTTAACAATGGACTGGAATATGGCATTCTAAACTACATTTAGAATCAAATGGGGGGTTTTTTTGGAAGGAAGGGGCAATTTATTGAGAACAGGGGAACAGATGTCTCTGGCTGAACAGACTCAGAATTAACACCATTTCCATATGTAAGCACACGCAGAGTAGCAAGGACCATATCTATCCTGGATTTTTAAAAGTTTCCTGGCAGGCATTGTGTGGATATCTCTTTTTGGATGCGGTATAGTGAACTATTTTCTTACTCTTGTCTTCCATCCCAATTTGCCTAACAGCTCTCAAGCCCTGGGAAGGGCTGCTGCTTCAGACGAGCGGGAAGGGGCAATTCAGGCTATGAAGATACAGCTACTCTAGGCTCCTGAGGGAAGGAAAGGGAGAGCTCACCCACATTTCTTCCCTCTACAAGCCAAGTACAGTTGCTACTTCATGGTGTGGATTGCCTTCCCGCTCCTCCCCTCTCTACCAGTAAGCACAACAGCAGTAACCTGTCCTAGAGGCAGAGGAGGGGAACGATGCAGAACTATATGGGAGGAGCTATGATCTGCTATATGATCTCAGCCTGTGCATTTTTAAGAGAGGCTTTGCTTGTTTTTACAAAAAAAAAACAACAACCCAAAAACCCTTGGCATTAGAGAGAACTTGGAGAAGCATGGTGGAAAAGAACATATCCATACTAGAGTTGAGTAACACAAGACTGGAGCTGTCCAAAGATTCTACCTGGGTAGTGGTAAAGTAAGCTGAATAGATCTTATGGAGATGAGCTCTAGGTAGCCTTGCCAGATGGACAGGAAACAGGTAAAGTGAAGTCATTAAGGGTGTGATCTAAAGGGGATATAACTATTCAGCTTGCCAGCAGAGAAAAATCCCTTAAACAAGAGAAGGACATAACAGTAGACACATAAAAATAGAGATGACTATTGCCCTGGCAAAGTCCAAGTGGGATTCATGTCAAGTCAGCAAGGCCTGGTCCAAGATATTATTGTCCTTGCAAGATTAGAAGAAACCAAAAACGTACCTGTAACAATGATATCACTCTGGAATCTGGAGGACATTACAACCTTGGAGGTCTCACCATCTACAATTTTTAATAGTTTGCTAAATGTGGTAGCACGTATTGATCCAATGCTTGCTGATTCTAGCCCCAAAAAATACTGATGGAGGATTGGACCAGAAGTTCTGATTCAAAATGCTAGGTTTAGACTGATGCTCCCTCTGCCACCAACAGCAGGAGACTAATGCCAGACATTACTGTGTAGGGAAGTGGTGGGCAATAGAGATACATCCTTACTTGAAATTTGTGAGGGACAGATACATGTAATGATCTAGCAGGGTCAATTCACCCATATGATGATGTGCAAAAACTGGAAATAGATACACCTTGCAGTGTGGAAAGGAATGCACATCCAAGGTTGTGCATATAGAGGATTTCCAATGAATTTCTCATATCATTTATTCCAGATTGTCTCCCAAATTGCAGCAAAAGCATTTTTTCAGTGGTAGAAATTTGGCTCCTGCTTTATGTGGTGGAAATCAAGACACAGGTATCACTATACTAGCTATGATTGTCACTATATCAAATGCGATAAGACATTCCTTAGGTAAACTCCACTGATTTAAGGAATCTGCTCCAGGTGAGATTGACAACTGTATTTAGGCCAAGATTTTTCAAGAAACCATTTGGAATAGGATGGCTGTAGTAACACTAAGAAATGAGTGCTCAATGCAACAGGTAGCTTATGTCTTATGTAAGTGTCTCCACACATAGGCGCTATGCATAGTGCACTTCTTCTAACACAATGACTGCAATCCTTAGGGGTGGGAATCATGTGGCCCTCAGATGTTGTTGGATTGCCACTGCCAGCAACCCTAGCTGGCACAACCAATGATGAGGAATGCAGTCCAGCAGCTGGAGTGCCACATGATTCCCACCTGGCTTATGCAGTAACAATGCACTGCGGGGGAGGCTTTAGTGATAAAATACTCATTTTGTATCACGTTGAGTGAAATGGGCCAGATGAAAATGCAGCTAATAGCAGGAAAGAATCAGAGGCAGCAGGGAGACAGAAGTTCAGCCCACAATGAGTGGTACACGTAGGAGTTTGATGCATGTTTACATAGCAGGAAAGTCCACTGTATTCAACAAGAATTGCTCCCTGGTCTCTCTACAATAGCACAGGTGACAGTTCTGCTATGAGAATCTTTTTTAGCTGAGAAAGAAGACAATTATTATTTACATTCAGTTTGCAGACTAGACTAAACATGCTACTCAAAAGTAAGTCTCAGTGAGTTCAATGGAGCTTATTCCTGAGTTAGATGGAAGTAGAGTTGCAGCCTCCTTTGTGACTCATTCAGGTTTTCAACATCCAAAAAGTAAGGCAGGATAAAACAAATGAAAGACATGTCACCAACACAGGGAACTGAGTGAAGACTGCATATAGTGTATGCATGTGTTGTGCATGTATTTGCTATATATTATATTGACTTTGTGAACCATGAGCCATTTGCTATATATTATATTGACTTTGTGAACCATGAAGTCAGCTTTTTGGGATCTCTGATAAAGAACAAAAATCCCTTATGTAAATAGATAAAATTTAGAAGTGCATGACAACTGAATTCATGGCCAACGAGCAAAATTTTGACAAAGAAGGGGTCTTCTATTCCATTGACATTACCGTTTTGATTGGCGTGTTGCAGGGGATACAACTCCATTAAAAGAACATTTGCAATTTAGTTTAGAGGAGACAAGGAAAAGCCACTGCTCATAAAAATGTGGGATGAGAGGAAGAAATATGCAAAGATTAATGACAAAGAGGTTGTAAGGTGATATCATGGCACCAGCAGCAGGAGAAGCAGGGGGAGGGGAATAATATCTTACACCCGCTAACATTTCTAGAGCCCCTTTAAGGCATGAGTGCTAATGAGCCAACAAATTATTGTGATAGAAAGAAAACCATCCCTCTGCTTCTCCACATTCTGAGAGGCGGTCTGGAACTGCCCAAGTGGAAAATTGTGTGGGCCTCCTTCCTTCCTTCCTTCCTTCCTTCCTTCCTTCCTTCCTTCCTTCCTTCCTTCCTTCCTTCCTTCCTTCCTCTAAAGGATACTGTTTCTAGGAGGCCTCCATAACAGATCTAACAAACAACACACATACAGAGCTGTAGCCAAGACATCCACAATGGAAAGGACACAAAGTATCTAGTCAGTCATCCCATGAATTTAATGCCCACTTCCAATACCACACCACATCTTCACGCTGGATAGCTGCTTGTCCCCTGTCTCTTGAAAGCACCTTAATAACTCATGAAGGGAGCAGATTGCTGATGCCATAAAGCCACAGAGTAGGTGCACAATTAACAAAGGTAACATCTTTGCACAGCACATGGAGAAGGATGCAATTATACCCTTTCAAATCCTTTGCTGTAAGATAGAATCTTCCATGAAAAAAGACCAACATTGAAACCAATGCAGGTGGTATGTGGATACATTAATATTGTGAATTATTGAAGATGAGGCCCTGGGAGCATAAATATATACTTAGGAAAGAAGATTTTGACAGACTGCTGCTTTGCCCATGTTGTTGGTGTGGGCTTTCAAGTCATTCCTGACTTATGGCAACCTTAAGGTGAACCATGTGTTTTTCTTAGCATGGTTTGTTCAGAGGGGGTTTGCTCTTGCCTTCCTCTGAGGCTGAGAGAGTGTGACTTGCCCCAGGTCATCCAGTGGGTTTCCATGGCTGAAAGGTGATTTGAATCCTGGTCTCCCAGAGTGCTAGTCCAACCTTTAATCCACTGAACCTAACTGGCTCTCCCATTAGGGCAGCCCAAAAACTGGACAAAGATACAAGGCTTTATTTGGCTCTGTACAAATTCCTCGTCCCAACAGCAAGATGTTGAAGCACAAATTAATGGGAGTCTGTCTTGACTACATCCAGCGAAATGCTAGGGGTACATAAGTGGAAGTTCCCTGTGCTACAGCCAGTGGCACAACACAGCATTGAACAAGAACTGTGCGCCTTCCTTATCACTATGAAATCTCTCCCCCATTTCCCTCCACCTTTCATTCCATATCCGTCAAAGTGGTTTCACAATCTTGTGCTTCCAAGATGAGATGATTTGGAGGATTCTGTTAAGACCCTCTGTGCCCTGTTTCAAATACTCTTTAGAAGCTGAGATTGGGGGAGGGATATCCTTCTTCATTAATGAAACCAATAGAAGTGTACTCCCCTTTGAGGAAAAGACTAAAGAAAAAGTGCTGGGGAATACCTTCTCTGTGTTCCGTGAGCCTGAAAATGCTGCATAAACTGGCGAGTGAGAGTTTTCTAATCCACACCAGCAGTTAAGGGAACAGATTCAGAGGATGACATTTATTCCAACTTAATTAATTAGTACACAATAATCATGCACAAGCCCCTAGCCAATAGCATTGAGCTACGTCTGCAAGCCCTGAATATCCAGCTACTGGCACTGCTGTGAGATATGTGGTAAAATGCTGCCTCTGTCATGAAGAAACCTAGCAGGAAAAATCACCAGGAGGCACCACAGGGAAGAGAAGAGCTCCAGATCACAAAGACTCCTCTCCCCCTCCCCTCCCTTCCCCTCCCCATCACCCCTGATTTGTAATTACCAAATTAACACATTCTAATGGGTGAAGTACTCTAGCAACAGACTATGATTAATGCACATGTCCAATTAGCTGTAGCTTCTTTCCCTCTAATTTTAGCCCACTTAAATAGCGTGAGGCAATCTATAATGTCTCTGAGGTGAGGCTCCCACTCGTCCAAGGCTCCCTCCTCCACCATTTAATGGAATCCTTCATGCTTAATGTGAGAGGTACCTCTGTGCTGCCACTCTGCGGGAAAGAGACTGGCTTCTCACACCTCTGTGGTAGAGACTCTGCCTGCCACAAAGGAGCAGTGTGCAGAGGATGTTTAGGGAGGATGTTTAGGAATGAGAGAAACTAGCAAGGCAAAGTTCCAGGCAGAAGGAACATAGGGGAGCACCAGCTCCCTCTCCTCACCATCTCAGTATATCTCTGGCCCAGTTTTCCTGACCTTTATGAGAGACCTTATAAAAGGAGTCTGGGGTGGTCTCTGAGACCTGAACTGAGCTATTTTTGGCCTGTGCACAATAAAGATATCTGATATCATCTCTGGAGGAGGCAGAAAATGGTTTGTTCAGCTCAGAAAGTTACTCTTTGGGATCATAGCTCCTCAAATCCCCCCAGCAAACATGGCCAATCGTCATCTTAGTGCTAACATGGTAGAGCTGAGTCTTGCTTATCCAGAGGCAAACTATGTGGCAGTATTTGAGCTTGCTGAGCTGTACCATTATGTGTGAAATTTCCAAGGGGAAGTTGTGTTTAAGAGAGCCAACAAGGTGTAGTGGTTTGAGCATTAGACTATGACCCTGGAGACCAGGGTTTGATTCTCTGCTCAGCCACAGAAATCTACTGGGTGATCTTGGGTGCTTCGCATAGTCTCCCTCCCCTCTCCTACAAAATAGGTTTACTTTAGGGTTGCTATAAGTGAGAAATGACTTGAAAGCACACAACAACAAAGTGTGTTAGTCTACTGCAACAAAAACAACAAAGAGTTTTGCAGCACCTAAAAGACTTACACATTTTATTTGGCATAAGCTTCAGTGGAGTACAGCACAATTCATCACATCTTTCATTTAAGAAACTGGGCTGTAATCTATGAAAGCTAATGCCAAATAAAACAAGATAGATGTTATTGTGCTACAAGTTGGGGTTTTTAAAATACTTGTACTGTAGTGAACACATAGCTTATATTGTAATATTAAGTGCTATCTGTTGAATGTGGCATTTGTGACAAATTGGGTAAAACCAACATAGTACTGTACTATGGCCATAACATCTGGCCTAACTTCTTTTATTTTTCTGTTTTTTCCTCCATCTCTCTCTTTTTAAAAATCTAACCTAATCGAGAGTTCTACAACAGACAAAAGCTGTCAAACTTTTGTGTCATTTTGTTGGTTGCTCAAGTGTGTGTTTTGGATGTTTCCCTTGGGGACCAGCACTGCTATCATTGCTTTATCTAGATGAATCTTAAATGTTGTTTACTTAGTGGTATCTTTCATGACCAACCAGTGTAATATGAAACCTAGACCATGGCTACACATCACAGCATTCTTTAGGGAGGTGTATTTTTATCTTTTGATTGGATTTTCTAGTGGAATTTTGAGGAGCCAGCCTAGATTAGGAGCTATCGTATTTGCCTCAGCAAGTTGACTTAAGATATAGCCATGCTGAACAATATATGGCATTTAGCTGTCATGGCTTCATCCTCTGGATTTCTGGATTTGTAATATGGTGACATCCTTGAAATTCTCGGCTGGAGATCTCTACTGCATTTATTTCCCTGAATTACAGCATTAGAACTCATCAAGCAGAGGATTCCAAATACATACCAACCACCATGTCCCAGGATTCTGTAGAACAGAACAGAATTGTGTTAATTAACGTGCTATCAAACAGCTATAATTTTGTAGTGTGGATGAACCCTCTGATTTTGAATTGATTTTGGTTTTGCATAGATTTTAAAGCTTGTCATAAGCCATCCCAAAAGCAAAGTTTGAGAGGTAAAATGAAAACATTTTGATTAATAAGTACAAAGAGTCCAGAAGAGACCTGGAAACACAAATGAAAAGGCACAGGAATCCACTCTGCTTGAACTAGTAGCCTGTGGCCATTTCTGCACCACACTGGTATAGTGCTATTATTCCACTTTCAACATTCAATGGAATCCTAGGGTTTTCAGCTTAGGGAGAGGCATTTAGAGGGCCTCAGTAAACTACAAACCCCAGAATGCCACAGGATGTTGAAAGTGGAATAATAGCATTATAACAGTGTAGTGTGGAAATGGCCTGTGTTTAGGATATTCTCATCACCTGCTCAGGACTCAGGTGTGAAATTTAGATTATGACTGTGGCTGAACAGCAGTCAACAAGTACCAAACAAGACCTATGGGTCCTCTAAGTTATTATTTGAAAGCTTGTATAAAAACAGTTTGATTTTATTTCAATATGTGAGGTTTTGTGTATGTGCATGGGTGAGTATGTGCATATGTAAATTACACGTACAGGCTCTGTATATGTGCCTTTTTCAAGTATGACTATAGGTGTTCCTCTTACCCTGGGGACAAGATGTTGTTTTAGATTTTTGCAATATTTGACAGCTGCACCAAAGGTTGAGAGTTCAACAGCAAGCCATTCCTGCACATGTACCCACAGACCAGCTAGCTTTGCACACTTTGTCTGCTGAATGATATCAGCCAAGCATTACAAACTGGCCACATTCATATTACAAATCAGATAATTACAGACTTTGGTACCACCACAGCTAGTCTGCACCAGCCAATTGTTGTGTGATCCACTCTAGTGTCTAACCTTATAGCCTGTCCAGTCCACATTTAACAGCACACCCTCTTTCAGCTTCTATTGTTTTTGACAACCTTATCATTGAACAATCCAACTCCCCCCCCCCCAGCACACTTAACACATAACCCCTTAGAACTCAAAACACATTTGTGGCCAAAATTTTAATTATTCCTTCCACTCATCATCTTCCACTCCTTTTCCAATTCCAGTTGCCTGCAACTGGAATTACAATGGGTCATTTTCTAAAGTGGGTTCTAAGCTCTCATGGAATCAAAATGCTATATACAAAATATTAATTCAGTTTGCCATTAAAAGTAACATGGGTGGGGGAGACTTCTTATAAAGCCAGATTTCTTCAGTCTCCACAATAACAACCGTCAATAAATGTTATGAGCCCCTGAGGTTGAATTTGAAAGGAATATTAAAGATTAAAGAATGTGCAGGCCAATTACTGAAATAAGTAAATGACTTAAGAAGTAATCACATATAATTTTGTCTTGTTTGTTTTATATTAGTTGGAAGTGTCCATAATCCAACATCCCCTGAGGTCTTCTGTGGATTGGATTCACAAGTGTACCATAAAGAGTTTTTTCTTGGCTTACAAAATTGAAACCCAGGCTCAGACTCGAAAACTGAGTTGAAATTCTTCCATACTTTCTCTATGGTAGCCGATACAGTGAGGGCAGGACATCACCAGCCTGTTACATTGTCAGCATATAGCAGAGCTTAGCATCAACACATAACATGATGTACCTCACCATACGTTAGAGACTCTCCCACAAACATCAGGGAGCCATGAAACATAACAGAGGAAGGAGAAGAGAACTGTGCAGACACTTGCTATAATTATTAAGCTGCAAGAAGATTGTAGTTTCCTGTATGTGAAAGTGGGTAATTGAACTTTACACTTCATCAGGCAAATCTTGTTGGACTCTTTAATAAAGATACACAAATATTTCACAACTGGTCAGTGTGGTTCACAAACCCCCTTGGCCCAACTGTGACTAGCAAGAAATCATTTCACACAATTTACAATATCCAGATGCTGCCAAATATTGGTAAATTATGATATAATGTTGCTGTTGTTGTTATTGTCATTGTTGTTCTGTGCCTTCAACTCATTTCCAATGTATGATGACCCTAAGACGAACCTATCCAAGGGTTTTCTTGGCAAACTTTGTTCAGAGGAGGTTTGCCTTTGCCTTCTTCTGAGACTGAGAGAGTGTGACTTGCCAAAGGTCAGCCAGTGGGTTTCCAGGGCCAAGCAAGGATTCAAAGCCCAGTCTTCAGAGTCATAGTCCAAATGCTCAAACCACTACACCAACCTCACTCTCTATGGTGTAATGCAGAAGGCAAAAATAAAGCACAGAAAAAGGTGGTGCGTATGTGTTTCTAGATTATATCTCATTGGGAGTATGTAATATACTGTACATGATGCTGCCTTTGGAAAATGTTTAGAAACTTCAATAGGTCCAAAATGCTGTAGCTAGATGGCTGACCAGGGCTGATTACAGGGAACATATACCCTATTTGCTGGTGTGTCAGAGTCACATTTCCCCCCCGAGAAATACTGTTCGAAAATGGGGTGCTTTTTATACACCAGTGCATCCTATATGCTGACAAACAGTATTTGTCAATGTATAAATGGGGCTGGTGCACCTTATACGCTGGCAAATATGAGTAACTCAGTTGTTGCAACAGCTTCACTGACTACTGGTTCATTTCTGGTCACTGTTATAGGGCTATTATTCCTCTTCAACCTCCCATGGAATTCTGAGGTTTGTAGTTTACTGAGGCCAAATTGCTCTCTGGCTGAGAATTCTAAAGGCCTCTTCCTAAACGGCAAAACCCTAGGATTCCATAGGATGGTGAAAGTGGAATAAGAGCACTATAACAATGTAATGCGGAAACGGCTTGAGTGAATTAGATTTAGCCATAACCAAGGTGTACTGATAGGACTTAGTAGGGATGGAAAGACTATTTGAAAATATGCCAAAAAGTGGTCAAAACTATGTTTCTCAAGTGTCCAAAAATACTGACTAGGAGAAATCTAGAAGGACAAAAATTTTCACACTTCAGGATGTATTCTGCACAAAATTCACAAATGGGGATTTTGCAAAGAAAACAGCATTTTCTGTGCAGGAGGCAGCATTGCCTGCACAGAAAATAATTCTTTGGTACACAAATATTATTTTCTGTACAGAAACAAATGTTTCCTATGTAGAAAATGCCTTCTGTGGGAAAAAAAGACTATATCTTCCACAGGTGAACTTTGTGCAGGGTAAGTCCTGGACTGTGAATAGACTTTGAAAACTGCACAGCCTTTGAAGGTTTTATTGCAGTGCGAAGAAAGTTGCTAAAATTCTTCATAGCTTCATTTGAGAACAAAATTAGTGAAGCATCACATCCCTAGAGCTTAGTAATTCTGGGCTCAGGGTGAACATTGTGCTTTGCCATGCCTGAACTATATCAATAAATGCTCATGCTTATAGGAGATGTGGGTATACTAAAATTCAGCAACAGCCATTGTAACCGCCCTCAGATCTGTTGAAAGATCAGAAACATATTTTGTATTGTTTTTCACTGTCCAGGAACTGAGATGTCTAGGCCCCAGGGATTTTGCACCTTGTCCTCATTCCTCAGCCCTCCTGCCAGGTCACAGCTCATAAGAAAGGGGAGACACCTGCGAAGGTCTTCTTTCTTCTCTCACGTTTCACTTGCTTTCTGTTCCGTACTTTGCTTGAGATTAGCAACCTATTTGCATATGTCTTATGAGGTATACATTTGATGTTCGGGGCAAACTCAGCAAGTTTGCCATTCCGGTTCTGCTTCTAATGTTATTTTACAATGTGCCTACTTATAACAAGGCTAATAAAAATAATGTTTAAAAAATACATTAGGCAAGATTTGGGAGCCTCTCAGCAGCCAACTAGAGTAGCAAGCACAGTAATGGACATATCATAATCTTCCTGTGCTGGTTAATATACGTCCAGGGTTACACTGATGTTTCACTGCGCTCCACACATTCTGCAGAAGCCCATTCCTTTTAAGTGATTTTGATAAGCTGATTGATGCAGTCCCTGTTTTTCTCATATATGTGTGTTTGTGAGAGCCCATCTGCCTGATGCCATGGGCTTCTATCTAATAAAGGACCCATAATGTACTTATTTTCCTCAACCCTGACTTTCCTCCACTTTCTCCGGCAATTTACTACTTTATAGAAATTTAATCTGCAGCTGAAATTCACTGTATTATTAATGGAGAGGCAGTGCAGCACCATACTATAATTAAACTACACACACCACATACATACATATATATATATATATATACACGCGCGCACTCAAGTATTTGACAGAAAGCCACTAACACTGAGAATTCCACTGAAGGTGCTTTCTTATAGTGTCCTGCTGTGTCTGCCGTATATATTAAACTGGGATACAACCTGGCCATAAAATCAGTATTGAATCAATGATTTTGCCTTCCAAACTTGAGTGTCATTTGCTTCTGGAATTTTGGAAATATTTAACCTTTTCCTCCTCCCACCTTCTCCCCCTTCCCCTCTAGAAGGCGGTTCTGGAGTACTGGCCCTGAATCATTATGCTGGAGCAGTGTTTGAAGCAATTTTACTTTTATGACTCAACTTCAAGACTTAACCCTGATCTCCAGCAACACCTGGAGGGCCACGTTTTCGCCAATCCTGCTCTAAAGAAAGGTCTTTTATAAGTGGCAGCTTTTGGACTTGGGCCCCAGAATGATATACCACTAATCTAGGCCAGTCTTGAAGCAGTTGGCTGCTTCCCTTTCAGAGGGGTAATAAATCCACCCTGGGGTTTACTCTGAACTTTGAGGAGCTAAACAAGATGCAGGAACCTATTTTGTGGATAGTATTCAGTATCCTGGAGAGCCAAACCTTAAGGCTAATGCCTTGGGCACTCCTTTAAAATTTAGAGTAAAGCACAGAGCAGATGTACAACTCCACTGACAGAAGCCACCAGCTGCCATTGGACCAGGGCAGTCTACATGACTATAAAAATGATCCTTCCAAAGAATTTCCCAAAGTTATAAAATGGGATGAAATCACCCTGGGTAGCTTCTAACTGTGACACAGACAGGGCAGCTTCCTGTTAATGATATAATCAGGCATACATTGTGCTACACATGTGGAGTGTTTTTTGTGGATGATGCATAATGTTTGCACCCAGCTAACAGCACTATAAGTAAAGATGAGCATGTGGGACTATTGTGCGTGTGATAGCACATTAATCTGCACAGAGCACAACATGAATACATTGCCTGTAGGTATTGTCATTTTATATAGTGCATCACAGTTGCAAAATAGCCATGTGCACTGACCACGGATCCACATCCATTGTGCTACACTGATACTCAATAAGGGGGTTGCATGTTGTAACTCCACCTGGGAATTTTTATCCTATGCCAACACTGTTTGTACTGTCTTGCATGCAGAGTTGTGGGAGGACAAACTCTTTGGTTGGAATACTGTTGGTGAAGTGTGTGCATAACTTGAGGATACTGGCTTATTGAATGCTTTGTTGTGGACAACGTGCAATGGGGCATTCACTAGCCCCTTGTGCAGGATCCAAAACTTCTTCCCAGGAAATGATGAGGCCTCCTGTCCTGGGGCATAGGAAGAGAAAGGAAGAGAAACAAGTCTCCAAGTGATTTATTCTCCTCCCACCTCTAGAAAGTTGCAGCCTGGAATGGTGTGCAGTCCCCACAGCTTGGCCACCTCCTTTCATCCCCAGCCCCCTGCCATCTAATGCAGCTACCTCCATGGAGCTGGACAGGTAGTGGGAGGAGAAGGAAAGCATGAAACTGTGCAAACATCACACTCCACATACCTGATCTAGGACCTCAGCCTTTCTATTAAGTGGCCTGAATAACGTATGCGATCATTAGCACAAGAACTGAAGACAAAGCCTCCAGCATTAAACCGACCAAATATCTGTAGAGATATTGAAGTGCTGCCTCTGTGGGCTCACAGGCTCCCATACGCCATGGGTCATGCAAGATGTTGACATCAAACTGCAGGAGGCTGAGAAGCCTGCAAGTTGCTGATTTGAGATTAACTGTATTAAGCATTCCTTGGCAAGGTGGCTCAAGCCCTGAGGGGTGTAATGCACAGCGACAGCTAATCTCAGTGACTGTAGGCTTTTTTGCTACCCAGCACAGAGTTTCAGGTCAGGAAGTGCAACCCTAGAGAAGAGAATGGGGTTTATTTTGATCTTGACATGCTGGCTTCAACCATAATGGGAAAGTTGAAATTTGCAGTTTTGCGGCTGGGTCACTGATGGGATTCAGAGAGGATGCAGCATTCTCATTGGGCTAATATTTGAAGCTATTTCAACTCTGTTTCATGCAGCTGGGATTTTCTTTTCTTTTCTGTTTTTTTTTTTTAAACTGCCTGTGATTTATTTTCCTTGGTTTACAGAAAAGCCAGAGAGCAATTGTCTCCAGAACAATAGAAGGAGACAGGCTTCCCTGAAAGAGCTGGGGAAACCTTTTTTAAAAAAATGGCTTAAATTATTTTAATTTCAAGTCATTTTTTTAAAACTAAAACCATTCAAATATTGTAGTGTATGATATGATGTAAAAAGTGGTCACAGTCTCTCAACCTCAGAGATAAGCAAAGGCAACCCCCTCCCAAACAAATCTTGCCAAGAAAACCCCATGATGCATTCACCTTACGAATCCCATAAATCAGAAACAACTTGAAGGCACACAACAACAACAACAACAACAACAGCAGCAGCAGCAGCAAGGTAAGTAGTAAGTGTAGTGCACTATAGTACAGTGGTTCTCAACCTGTGGGTCTCCAGATGTTTGTGGACTTCAGTTCCCAGAAGCCCCAGCCGCTATGGTCAATGCTCAGGGCTTCTGGGAGCTGAAGTCCAAAAACATCTGAGGACCCACAGGTTGAGAACCACTGCTATAGTAGTAAGTGTAGTAAATAGTCCAGACTTCTGTAGAAACCTAGACCCTGATCAAGCACCAGCATTTCTCCTTTGCCATCTGCAAATGACACTTCCATAGGTTTGACTGCTGTCATTCTTCACAGAATGTTTACCAAAGTTTCAGCACAAAGGTAAAGATTCCAGAATGTGCAGAACCTTCTCTGGAGGTAGGAAAGAGATGGTGATGTCCAAACTGGTCGTTCCTAACGGGCACCATAAAGGAATAAGCTGGCAAGCCTGGTTGGTGCCAGCCAGTCACAGCTCAGGGAATGCTGTGGTCTATGTGGGAGAAAGAATAAAAGACTAAGGCTTATCTCTGACAGAAGACAAATGGGGAAACACGGCCTAGAGACAGGGAAAAGCTGTAAAAGTGTTAGGACAGTCAAACAGGGGGAAGAACTAACTAGATTATTGGGGGAGATGTGAATGATTAAATAGTTTGGGGTTAATGGTTGACCTAATTGTGTATTAATACCTTTCTACTTTTTTATTCTTTTTTTCTCTCAACTGTGGCTGTTCCTGTAGAGCTTTAATACAGAGCTCCTTACCACAGTTACCTCACTGATTAACACATCAATTGGTCCATATAGCGATCAACTTGTGGCCCAAGTAGACGATCCAGGGAGGGAGCTTGAAGGGAAAGGGGGAAAAGGGGAGTGACAAGAGCCCAACAGCTGGAACAGTGAGGTTAGTCTAGAGAGTGGATCTGTCTCACACACACACCTACTGAAGCTACGTGAAACATTTAGAAGTCTCAATATATCACAGCAGCCAGTCTGATCATTACCATTTTTTTAAGCTTCCTGAAGGCAGTGGTTTTTAACCTTATTTTTCCCCTCAGGGATCCCAAGTAACTATAATTTCTTGTCATGGACCTCCAAGATGTAATTTAAGATTCAAACATTTAAATTTAGATATTCATTTAAATATTTATTTATTTATTTATTTATGGCTTCTGGAGACTAGGATTCAAATCCCTGCTCAGACACTGGGTGACTTTGGGCAAGTCACATCCTCTGAGCCTCAGAAGAAGGTAAAAGCAAATCCCCTCTGAACAAACCTCTCTTCCACTCAAAATATAATCTCCTATGATAGGTTCACCTTAGGGTTGCCATAAGGCAGAAGTGATTTGAAGGCACACAACATCAAAGTGCAGTTGATGGTGGGAGGTTCTTTCTAGTCATCATGTCTTTCCCCTTTGAAAACTGACATATGGTGATTCGAAGGCAAACTTACAATGGGGCTTTTCCTGGTAAGATTTGTTGCCTTTGCCTTTCTCAGAGGCTGAGAAAATGTGACTTGCCTGAGGTCATCCAGTGGGTTTCCATGACTGAGTGAGGATTCAAACCCTAGTCTCTACAGTTATTGTTTGGGTGAGCACACATGTCTGCCACTGTGTCCCTTTCACTGAGATTGTAGCAGCATGTGTGGGGTGGGTGGGTGCTGAATCTGCTCCCTCATTTGCAAATGATTAGCAGTTTGGATGCATGTACATGCCTGCTAGTGTGTCCCTTTTGTCAGAGACATGGCAGCAGGGTGTGTGGGTGCCAAGGGACACAGTGACAGGCATGTGTGCATGCCAAAACTGCTCCCTCATTTGCAAACGAGACAGCAGTTTCAGCATCTGCACACATACAAATCATTGCTATGTTCCTGTTGCTGCTCTTGCTTTTGGTGTCCAGCAGGTCTCCGTGGATCCTCTGTGAGGTCTCTGTGGATCCCCAGACCCCAGGTTAAGAACCACTGCTTGAAGGTATTTAAGATCCTTTCAAAGCTCAGGCAAGAAACTACTGAGCTTCAAGACAGGGAAATCTTCTTATTTAGATCCATTATAGTAATGAAAAGCACTGGCCTCAAAGAGGCACTTGGAAAAGATGAGTTCTTAACTCTACCAAGGAACTTCTTCAGTCTAGATGGTCACAACACACTTCACAGCACCCTTTAAAATGTCAAAAGTCAGTTATACTTAAGATCCCCATTTTCACCCCCCACAGTGACTTCTCTGTGCTTTTTTAAAACTCTAAAAGTGTGGGGGAAATCACTTTCCTTTGGAAAAAAAATCCTACTCTCATCCAGAAAGTCAATGGATGTATTCTAACTTTTCATGCACACCTAATTGCATCTCAGCAGTCCCTTCCACAAAGGCTAAAATATACTCCTCTGGACTGGGTATCTTTTTGTTACGAAGTTTTAAGATGGCAGTCTCCCTATTCTATGTATCCTCATCTTCTAAACATCATGGTATGTAACCCAAAGTAACAAACCATGTGCACATAGATGCACAAGAGAACACATGGATTTGTTGTAGCATCACATGCTGTGCACACAAATGAGAATCATACAGCATTCTATACTTAACTTTCCCCTGAAAATAATAGTAATAAAAAATCCTAGACCAAGACTGACCCATTGTCCTCTTTTCTTCCCAAACTTCATCACCTTCTCCCAAATTATTTGTCACAGAAATGTTGCTCTTCCAAGTGACCACAGCCGTCACGACCATTTGAAAACAGAGCAGCCAACTGGCCCTTGTAGGATACAGCAGTTGGTGGATGAAGTTCTTCTAGACTGAGAGCCCATGCCAGGTATGAGGTTCTGATCCCTGGATAATAAAGCAGCCCAGAGTGTGGCAGCCACAGTTGTCCTTAAAGATGTACAGTCCATTCAGCAAAAAGAGCTTACCTATTCTGGGGGAACGAAGAGATCCATCCACACTAAACAATTACAGCGCTATTATTCCATTTCAACTGCCATGGCACCAACCTATGGAATCCTGGAGCTTGTAGTTTGTCCACAGGCACCTGAATTGGTAAAGCTCCTTCCCCAGCTTCAATGACAGGATTCAACAGGGTGGAACTATGGCAACTAAAGTGGCACACCTTAGTGCTATAATTGTGCAATGTGAATCGGCCCAAGGAAAATGGACCAAGAGAAAGTAATACTATAATTTGTTGTCATGCGCTTTCAAGTTATTTCCAACTTATGATGACTCTAGGGTGAGTCTATCACAGGCAAGATTCCTTCAAAGGAGGGGCTTTGCCTTTGCCTTCCTCTGATGCTGAGAGAGTTTAACTTGCTCCAAAGTCACCCAGTGGGTTTTTGCAGTGAAGTGGGGATTTGAATCCTCATCTCCAGAGTCCCAGGCCATTTTCGCACTACACTGTTATAGCGCAATTATTCCACTTTCGACATCCTATGGAATCCTGGGGTTTGCAGTTTTGGAAGGGGCCAGCTTGCCCTTCCTGAAACTGCAAACCCTAGGATTCCATAGGATGTTTAAAGTGGAATAATCGCGCTATAAGAGTGTATACGGAAATGGCCCTAGTCCAACATGCTAACCGCTATACTGTTCTGGCTCTCTTAGCACCTTTTAGCTTCAAAATTTTGGCTCAGCCTTGCCATCATGAGAACTTGTGACATTAAGATGCATAGAAAATAAAGAAACGCCTAAAAATTAGATGTCTTATGAAACAGACAAAGGTAAAGAGAATTTTCAGAGGACTGTGAGTAGCTTTCTCTTTTCTCACAAATATTCTAGTAATTCCCAAGAGTTTCTGTTATTTTGAAGGACAGCCTTCTGTGACCTCTCTTCCTTTCCACTCCATACCTTTTCTAACATTTCTCCTGAGCTACTTCAGTTCCCTGATCAAAAAATTTCCAGTGTTTTAAATATACGACTCTTGGAAGTCCAGCTCCATACAAAACTACCAACAATTTGCTGATGTAATATGCTTAATTCTTGCTCGGTACCAGCTTTTTGTATTTATTTATCTGTCTTTGTAGCTTTGTAGCTCTCCTTCAGTCAATGGAGAGATTTTTATACAGTGCACTTGTGAGGGATGATTGACTACAAGGAGTCTTTGTTATACTATCGGCTGTAATTATTTTAATTCAAACACATTCCCTTATAGGACTGACATCATAAACGTTGTTTTCTATAACAAAATAGCTGTCAGGTCTGTCAAGCGGATCTGCTTACTGTTTTATATCATTACAATATTTAATTTCAGCTCAGTGCTCGTCATCAGATGTTCTCCAGCCTTCCTCCTTCCTTTGTCAGGGGACCAGTGAGCTGCCTTGTTTCTTAAAGTGATTGCTTTTTGCAGGAGAGGTCAGGCCGAGAGTGTACTGCTGCCTGAGGCAGGCATTTCCCATGGGAGCTTGCACTAACCCTAACTTTCCTACAGCATTTCCGCACAATGCACTAACTGAGTACCCATTTCTGAAGGTTAATGACAATAACTTTAGTTTCACCAACTGTACAAGTAACAACCACTGAGCTTGGAAAAGATGCTATTTTGGACTATACCTCCCAAAATACCCCAGCCAACCTAGTCGGCAGGAGTGATTGCCCTCAAAAATAATTTTTCCAAGCTCTGAATAAAACCCTACCTAGATTTGTCACATAGAAAACAGATACACAGCTGATGTATCTTCCTTTTAAAAAAAGATTGAATAAATAAATACATTTTTGGACTGATCTAAAAAGTTGTATTTGTGTAGTCTGTTGTGAAATCTTGCATGTATTTTCCAGGGTATAATTCCCACTGAACCCAGTTGATCAAGAATCATGTGCCGTGTGGTTCTCTCAAGGTGTGTCTTACTGCAAAATGAAGAAAGAACTTTGGGGCTTTCCCTTACAAATACTTACAGACCTACGGATTTGTCCCATTAGTGAGATATAAATAGGAGGAGGACCATGTTAAGCCATGAGACAGACTTTCTAATATCCACTTCCTTGGATTTTTAAAAATTTATTAGAGGGAAAAATGTATTAAGAGTATTTTCATCATTACACAGGCATATGTTGTGCTATGCATGTGGAATGATTTTTTTTTTTTGGACTACACATAATGGTCATGTTCAGTTGGCAATGGCATAAACAGAGTTGCACATGCGGGACTCTTGTGCATGCAGTAGCACATCAAAATATACAAATTAGAATGCAAAGAATGCCTCTATGTATTGCCTCTGCATTGTATGTTGTAACTGCACAATGGGTGGTCAGCCATGCTCATTGACCACTGATCCACATGCATTGCACCATGCTGGTATAAAGTATCGGGGCTGTATAACATCTCTGCCAATGGGTGTTTATGTTATACTCATGCGATACAGGATCTTGACCATTGTGGGAACAGGAGCACAGGGTTGTTTTTGTTTTGTTTTGTTATTATCTAAACATGTCAGCAAGTCCAGCCTAAGGTGAAATCCTACCTTGGCCCTTGGCAAAATTGGTCAGCATCCCAGAAGAAATTGGTTTTCCCTTTAGCCAGCCAAACAATACTCAGCTGCAAACATTTGTTATGAAAACTGAAATGGAGGTACCTCCCAAGGAAGACATTTTTTGAACACTCAGATCCACTTATGTAAAAAAAGCAGAAGCAGCACTTTTGTGTTGGTGACACTACTGCAGTCATCATGAGGCATGAATAAGCTCTCAGAACAGGCTGCTTCTAATTCACAGTTTGATTTTGATTGATTTTGGATGTCTACTGTGCAAGGATAGGTTTTTTCAACTCACTATATCTTGAGCCTCCCCCATACAACACCTGGAATGGTGGCCTCTACACCTCAAGGCTCATATGTGTTCCTGTTGAGCATGCAAATTTAAAAAGACAAGAGTGCTTCATCAGTTCTAGCCTCTGGCCCAACAGGAACCTGCTCGGTGAAAGCAAAACAAGGGAGCAGGGGGAGCCTCGTCTTCCCTTCAGTGGATCTCAGCGATATATGGAACTTGAGAGGTCAGGTCATCATCCTGGATGATTTGGAACTCTATTGGCCAATTAAGGGGGGGGAGCTTTCACGAGTACAGCTCTTTTCCTGACCTTTTCAATGTAGCTAAACAGAATATGCTTTAGGAATATGCTCTACCAGGAAGTCTGTTTTGCTTTGGATGACCCCTTTCTAGAAGATTAGGAAGTGGTGGCACCTTAATTTCATCTCTCCATGATTTCGAAAAGAAAGAGCTTCAAAAAGTCTTGGACTTCAACTCCCAAAATCCCCCACTGAGCAAACTGCCTTGGATATTCATGGGTCCAAAAATCTATTTTTTCCAAGTTTTGACACTACTGAAAAATAATTTCCTCCTTTTTAATCGTGCCATTACTGAGATAGACAGGATGTGATGCTGAATGTTTGGAACCTTATCTAGGAATATTGACCATCCCATGTAGGAAGCTCTGCTTCTTCTAGGTTTGGAGACAAATAGTAGCGCAAAGAAGCAGAGGGATTTCTAATTATAAAATCCAGTTCCCGTGCTCACACCATTGAGCCACTAACAAATGGAACTCAAATAAAAGACATATGCAGATGTGAGGCAAAGCAAATACCGACTGACTTGGTTCCCCCACTGCAGTATGGGAGACAGTAGAGACCACTCTGATCTTTGTGGAGTAGGGAACAGATTGCGCGCTCCCTTTCAGTGGTTTCCCTTGAATGTATCCCATAAATATTGGGGTGGCCCAGGGCCATATGTGGCCCTCAGTCCAATTCAGGAGCTTTCTGCAAACAGATCAGATCATGTCTCTGGCAGGACAAATCTGTCCTTCTCCTGGCAATCCACTGCATGGAGAAAAAGGAAGTGAAGCAGAAGGGATGAGAGAAATAAGGAAAAAAGAGTGGTACAGACAGAGAGCAAGTGGGAGAGAGATTGGGTATAGAAAAAAAGCGAACTGACAGATAGAGTGAGGCAGAGAGAGAGAAGTACGAGGGGAGGAGGGAAGAAGGGAGGAAGAGAGGTTTGGCTCTAGCTCCAGTTTCTCCTGACTTCAGTCCCCGACACTGTCAACACATAACCCCTAACAGACTATTCTCCCCCGTGCAAATATGCCCTTTGACAGAAGGAAAAGCTTGCCTGCCCCTGGTATAAGTGACAAGGCACCATTAACTTGTTGAGATGGAGCAGGCAAAACATGGCCCCCCATGGATGTTTGTGTGGCCCTTGACACCTCCAGGATCCCCAGTCCAAACTTTTTCTGGCCAAAAGAAGAGGGTGAATTACTGATTGGTCCTTGAAGCCTCCAGGTACAACAATTTACCTTTTAAAAGGGCTGCAAGGACTCCTTGTTCTATTCAACATCCCCAAAATACCACTGTTAAGAACCAGAAGTGATCTCCCATCCACTTTGTTGTTGTTCTTGTTGCATTTTTGGTAGTCCATGTAGCCACCACAGGTCTCTGGGACATAAAAGTGGCCCCTGGCCCTGACCCTACATTCCATAGAAAGTGTTGCCCTTGATGACAATATTACAGTAGGAGTAAAATCTGTCTCCCTAGCCCATTCTTGACAGTGGGAGACACAGTTCCACCAACAGGGAACACTGGAAGCCCACCTTATAACTGCAAATCTGACTGTTGCTCTATCTAGCCTGGCCCAGTATTGCCTATAGTGACTGATGCTGGTTCTCCATGGTTTCAAGAGGGAGTCTCTCAGACCTGCCTGGAGTAGAAGAGGCTGAACTACTGCAGCATCACTCCAATATGCAGCCCCTCCGTTCACACACAAACAGATGCCCATGCCCTGCCTTTATTGTAATGTGAGGTGGCTCACTAGTAATCAGTCACAATGGGCAGCAGGAGCAGCAGAACCAAAAAAGGATCTTTGTCTGTGCCTGCAACACGACTAAACATAAGAATATAGACACACAGAGAGTGTTAAAAGAATAAATAAAAATCCGACGGGTAGTGGAAGTGAGCCTTCCAAGAGCATCCCATCCATTTGCTAAACTGATGATATCTAGGTCTACTGGCTGTTCAAAGCCTCACTAACCCTCGGCTACTTGGAGCTTATCATTTAATTAAAAATAATGCCTAGGTTTGGGGGGCCAACCTGGTGATGTACGGTGAGCCATTTAGCTTGCCTTTCTCTCCCTGCAACACACATTTCTGCTTTGTCTTTGTGCTTGGCGTGCAGAGAGGTGTATGTTACTATAACCTTGCTTTCCGGCACAAAAGTGCTATAAACTACCAATAAATTTTACTGACTTTCTAGTGACCTTCATGTGGGTTGGACAAGTCACATTTCACACCAAAGATGGAGCTGTAAATATTTTATCTGTGCAGTAAACACAGCACTGACAGCAGCGCCGCACTCATTTCCCCAGGACTGCTCTCTCTGAATGTTGCCACCTCGCTGAGAAAGCGATTTATCTGCTGCTCCAGGAAAAATCCTGGCAGAGAGGGAAGGAAGGAGAAGCTCGCAGAGGGAGGCAACTGTCTTGTTCACAGCAGCCCTTTTGTCTCTGGCAGCCACAGCTACCTTGCCATTGTGTATATATTTTATATATCTCAGCCCTCTTCTTCTCTTGTCTACAGTAGCAACAGAGTGGACCAAATTAAAGGGGGAGCAAGTTTATATTTGGGATGTAGCTGTCAAGGACTATGTCACCATGGGGTCCAGATCTCACATCACATTGCTGCATATGCTTGATGTTCAAGGTTGCCAAAAAGAGGTTCTATTAAGAGATTCTCTTTATTTTCAAGTGGAGCTGGATTAATCGGCATGCCAAGTGTGCTATAGAATAGGAATGCATTTGCACAGAGTCAGGCTTTCAGTGATGGATGCAGTCTGTCAGTACACCTGATCATCACAAGCCATAAAATAACTCCCTTCTCTCCCACCAATCTGTCTCAACTCAAACATGTGGTCTTAGAACTGTTAACACAAGTTGTTCCATCTGTTAAAATGCATTTGAAACCCCACTAGGACTGGGAATGTTGCTGAAGAGAAGATCATGATCCAGAAGGGTGAAAAGAGCAGGTGGTAACAGAGTGGGACAAAAGGAGATGTGAGGGGAGTCTGCCAGACTACAGTTACACACAGCCTTCATATAGGTAGTTTAACTCCTGGGAGTTACAAATACAAGCAAGCAAGAAAAGGGTTGCCCCTGTTTTTACAACTGGGCTGTTTAACACAGTACTGGTTAAAAGCTGGGATACAAACCTCCAAATTCAAATTCTTCAGCCACAAGATGCCATAAAGCAAACAAATGTACAGGCTCAGAATACAGCCCTTAAGTGAGGATATGAAGATAATAAAACTATCCTGCCTCATAGGGCTGCTGTGAAAAATTTCCGAAATAACTGCACATGAAATGAAATGAACATTTTAAGGTGATGTACAAATGCTCAGTAGTTTTGTTATCACACAGCATTTCTCTTTTTGTAGGGGCCATTTCTTTCTCTTATGCTCATGTTCCCCAAGTGGGAAGCTCCCATAAAGTGACAGCCCAAAGCCAAGCCAAAGCGGGGTATCTGCAGTGCTTAAGTTCTAGTTCTCTTACTGTTTATGACAGCTCCCTCAGCTGTTATTTTTAGAAGGATATAGTGAAGCACAAGAACCATGAGAGGTTTGCCTTAGGGTCATCATAAGTTGGAAAAGATTTGAAGGCACACAAAAGGAACATTAGTGAGGCATAATTTTGCTACATCTGAGAGCAGTTAGGATGTAGGATGTGGGGGGTTTACTATCCCATTCCCTTTTTAATTCAAGTATGTGGCAGCTACATTTGGCAAAATTCTTTGGGAGCTACTCTGTTTAGAATACTTTGGCCAGGATCCTCCACTGAAGAGATGGAGCATAATATTATAATTAGAAAGTTACATTCAGTTGTGAAATACTGATTCACTCATGAATTTCAGCTGTGCAGCATGCACTCATACACAATGTGCAGTGATGCTCAATGCCTAATGCCCATCCATATCTAATGTGCATCCATGCACAACAGTGCCATACGCAGAAGTCTGCTTCCACACCTTGAACTGAAAATGGCCATTCTGCATCAGACAAAAATGCCACACTACTTACCTGGGCAAACTGATGCACCAGTGTGTTGTACTGGTATCCATGTTGGACTAGGATTCTGAGAGACCAGAGTTTGAATCCCTGCTCAGCCCTCAAACCCACTGAGTGACTTAAGGCAAGTCAGACTCTCGCAGCCTAAGAGGATAGCAATGACAAACCTCATCTGAATAAAGCTTGTCAAGAAAACTAGAACTGGCTAGGGAGTTAACTTGAAAGTGCAAATAATAACAGGAGGTCAGCCCTTGTTTACCCGAGACTTAGCCTGAGTGCTAGCAGTGGTCCAAAAAGGTGAGACAAGGGGAAGCATCATTTTTGCCACAAGTTTGCAGCCACCCCAGGCACTCACATGCTACTTCTTCTGTCTAGCCTCCCTTTGCCATGCCTCATCATATCATACCCCCCCCTCAATTTTAACACAGGAAGCTTAGATGAGGGTCTGTCAAAAGCATCATCTCATTCCTACCAACTTTGTGGAAAGACATGCCAGCTACTTCAGGCACAATGGAATGCAGGCATGATGCAGCAGGAAGGACGGGGAGGAGCCACAGAGCTGCATGAATAAAGGAGGGAGAGGGGGCAGGTGTGACAGCAAGATACCAGAAGGAGCAGGCTGGAGAGACAGGAAGAGCATCAGAACAGCAGTGAGCCCTCCCTTGGGGAGAGTTGAGCAATGTGCCCATTCTGGCATCCTGCCATCTGGAACAGCATAGGGTCATCACAATTTCCTATAGCTCATACCCACAGAATCTTCCCCTCCCTCTGCTACATTCTGTGGGAAAAGCCACCCAGTGCCCACTGCAGGAGAAAAGAAGAATGGAAACACCAGTCATTGACCTTGGTGTGAGGAGCAGAACATTTCAAGTGGGGGGATGTGTAGGAAGTGCATATCCTGACAGTTATAATTGAGAGGAATAAGCAGACATGCTACTTGAACCTATACAATACTTGCTAGAATAAAAATGGACAAATTATGCATTCAAGGCCAGTCCAGGCTGCTTGGCTGTCTGAGGCAGAGAACAAGATGTCACCCTCAGCTATTCCATGTTCAAAAGCCAATCGAACTGGCACCTTCATCTTTCTTCAATACTAAAAATGGGACAGCTTCCTGCCCCACATGGGGAGCAGGGTAGACTTCATGGCGCTTCATCCTCCAGCACCTTGCTGCTAAGTCCCAATATTTGTTGCTTGAGGAAACTTTCACCTGATAGCTGCCAGCACTGGGTGAAGTGCCTCTGTCTAAGCTGGGTCCTCCTGGTCTACAAAGCTGAAGGCCTTCCAACATAGGCTACAAAACCTGTTTCCTTCCAGTACTGCAAGAGCATGCTAGAAGGACCAGAAACCCCTTGGATAGCCCATATAAAAACTTTTGTGTAGGCAGCGGACAGCTGATATGAAGATCTGCATTACACTTAATGAGACCATTGATCTATCTAGAACAAGAGTGGAGAGAATGTAAATCTGAATATACTGTGCCAGATCTCAGGGTAATTTGCTGGAAAATAGTAAGGATTTCTGATTCCCAAATGTGCAACAGTTACAACAACAGTGTGAAAGAATTGTGAGCTGTGCTCAGTTGTTATCCTCAGAACAAATCCCTGGACCCAGAAAGTAGATCATGGAGTTCTAACAAAAAGCAAAGAAGTATAAAACAGAGTAGATCCTGCAAAGCTGAAGTCTGGCCACCCTTGATCTACCCCAATATTGTCTATTGTGAATGGCAGCATCTACCCTACAGCACAAGACGTTTTAACTGGTAGTGTTACAGGTTGGATCTGAGATCTTGTTCATGCAAAACATGCAAAACATACTGTCTCGTGCTGGGTTACAGAGTCTTCCTCATCAGCTAATGATACTATCCCAACCAAAAAGGGCATATGATTGAATAATTGCCACATCTCTTTGTTCAACTGTATTTTAAGTGGCAACTCCTTTCATTTTCCAAAACCACTAGTAAAGGCCAATAATACTTCAAAATGCCACAGTACAAACTCACAAAAGAGACACAACCAACTCACAGTATGCTTTTGGCGTGCCTGGAGGAACAATGACCAATCAGGGGTCATCCTGCCTGAGTAGGATGGGAAGGATATGCCCCCCTTTGCAAACCCCCTACTTTCTATAATCCATGTTAAGTTTTGTGAGTTAACACAAAATGTGTGACATTACTTATATACTCAATTAAAAATTACATAAGGAGACTTCTTGTCAGATCACAGTTTAAACTGTCAAAACAACTGAACGATGCATCTTCAAAGAAAAGCCATTTTCCTAGAAATAAGTGACTTAAAAAAAAAAGAAAATGAAAGGAGATAGAGCTCCTGAGCTATTTTACACACAAAAAAATCTAAGCCATCCATGCCCAGCAAACAACCCCAGTCAATGGGAAATAGCACCTACTAAGTTGCACAAATCACAGAGAAATATAAACTAGTTATAAATTAATTTCAACAAGGGGTGTTGAGGGGATAGGTGTTAACAATGCCAACATCCAGCTGTAACCACACATGGTTCAGTATGAAATGTGCCTGTTTTGTACAAATGTTGCATATGTTGAAAAATCAAACAAACAATGAAACTCAAATGTACTTTATCTTCATGAAGTGTCATCTTAGGCCATTTTCACACTACGCTGTTATAGTGCTATTATTCTACTTTCAACATCCTAAGGAATCCTGGGGTTTGCAGTTTAGGGAGGGCCCTTTAGAATTCTCAGTCAGAGAGCTCTTTGGCCTCAGTAAACTACAAACCCCAGAATTCCACGGGAGGTTGAAAGTGGAATAATAGCACTATAAGTGTGTAGTGTGGAAATGGCCTCTGTGTTGAAGTTAATCTATTTCTCAGCCTTGAAACTTTAAGGGGGGGGGTAAACTACATATTACACCACAACCATGTGTGTATCAGCCCATGTGTTCTGTTACAAAGTACTCAGTGGAGAAGGTGCTTTTCAGTGGAGAAGAGGCAAGGGAGGGAAGGACTAGGAGTCTCACCCCCTCCTTGGCACCCAAAACTTCCCCAAAACTCTCAATTTTCCAGGTATCATCATAGCCATAAGGGATTCCATACTCATGTTTCTGAGATAAATATAGACCCAGATACCTGATGGGAAGAAAAAAAGCAGGGTGGGGTAGAATCAGGAGAAAAGCAAGTGACATAAAAAAAAAATCAGATCCTGTTTACTCTTCCCCTTCTTTCAGGTTCTGATTATAACTTGGAAGAGACAAATGGCATAATAGTTGTTGTTGTTATTTCTGACTTATGGTGACTCTACCATGGGGTTTTCTGGGGGCTGAGAGTGTGTGACACCCCAAGGTCAACCAGCTGCATTCTATAACTGAGCAGGGAATCAACCCTTGAACTCAGAATCATCATCTCTTAGCATAATAATAATGTACACGTAGTCCAACCCTTCTCTTCAGGGGTTAAACAAATAGTCATTCTTATTCCCAGGTCGAAAAACAAGGAGGGGAAACAGCTGGGACACCTAGTTGGGAAAAATAATAGATCAGTGAGAATCTTGCGCAATTTTCTCCTGCTGAAGTGCCACAGAGAGGCATTATTCTGCACAGAAAAACATTCTTGTGGTGTGTGTAAAAAACTATTCTATGTGTTGAAAATATTGCTTCCTTTAAACTTTTTTCTGTGCAGAAAACTGTGTGTGTGTGTGCACAGATCCACATGTTTTTCTACCCAGAATAATTCTTCTACAACACTTTAAGGACATTAGGATACATATTGTGGAGGAATGTTTGTTTTCTCCTGCAGTGGGGAAAAAACTAACATGATTATTCATCTCCTTAGGTGAAGATGAAATAGTTGAGGATTTAAATCCCTACTTCTTTATTCTTGGATAGCAGTTCAAGGATTATTGCTTTGTGACGAACTCAGAGTAACTAGTTAACCCCTAATATCTGAAGTAATCAATAGTCTAAATGTTAGTGCTATGAGTAGAGAGCAAGTGCTGTGTAGTGGTTTGAACATTTGACTACAACTCTGGAGACCAGGGTTCAATTCTCCTCTCAGCCATGGAAATCCACTGGGTACACTGGGAGTGTCACACACACTCTGCTCTAGAAAAACCCATGATAGGTTCGCCTTAAAGTCACCATAAGTCAGAAACAACTTGAAGACACACAACAACACCAATTTTAGTAGTGGGAAGAGAACTCTGCAATTCCACTGAAACCCAACCCCCAATTTTGGAGAAATCAAACTACATAAAAATACAAATGATCTACCTCCTACTGCTTTAAAGATGCTGTTGCAAAGATGTGTGATGAGGTTGCCTGTTTCTCTGTTCCCCTTTGCATCCCAAGATGCTGGGGTGGGAGGAAGAGATAAGGGCATGTTACCCTGTGACTTGGGGGTCCTGTAGTCCTGGGGAAGCCAATTGAAGAAGAGGAGACCCGGCGTGGCAGCCGAGGGGAATCTGCTGAACCGAGCGGCAGCAAGGCAGAATAGAAGTCCAAGTGATCCGGCGAGAGTTCTGAAGAGCTCTCAGAGTGGGGGATATTTATTGGGGAAAGAACGACCACAGGCTAGTCTGGTCTCGGGTGAAAACAATAAGTTTTAGGTTGGAGACAAAGCCTCCGAAAGGTCAGAATTTGCACGATTGAGTTAAAGTCCGAATCGACAATGGTATGGCCGGTATGCAGATGCAGATAGCTCAGCAATTAAGTACCTAGCTTGCCAGGGTGCCCTCTCAGGGCAGAGGGTCTCTTTGTGGTAGCGTGCATTCATAATGAAGGTGTTTGTTTCAGGAGGTCCCCTAAAGCAGATCTGGCAATATCTGGCTTGGTTTGGTGAGAGCAGCAAGTAGTAGCCATGCCTAGCTTCACGCTTGTTCGGCGGGCCTCACAAACACTTGGCTGGTGGCAGAGTAGGGCCGAATTGCGATATCAAAATGATATCTTTGGTTCACCAAAGGCCAGGCCAGTACACAGTGGTAACAGGCGCCAAGACGCAGCTCACCTCTTTCCTTGGTTTGAGACATCCATCCATCCATCCATCCATCCATCCATCCATCCATCCATCCATCCATCCATCTATCACTTCATTTATATCTTGCCTTTCTTCCAGACTGGGACTCTATGACAGTCAACTTCTTCACCAACTGCAATTGGCTGCATTCTAAGAAACAGCTGCTGGAGTAACGTTGGAGGAATTGGGTTTCATAAATGTAATCTTGTGGCCAAACATATGAGGCCTGATCAAACACTTGCTATATATCACCAAGGTCTGTGTGAGAACTGCTTATTCACAATTGCACCATGTCTCCTCCAAGCAGGCAACACTTGTCCTCCTTACAAAGCAGGAGGACAGTAAGCGAAAGGTATGCGAAAGAGACAAATGTTTGGCTGTTCATCAATACAGTCATCACTCACAGTTTCCACAAGCAGCCCATTGGCATCCATAGCACCACATAAAAATATTTTACACAGCCAAGGAATGGATAATCCGTGAGAAGAAAGGCTCCATTAGCTTTGCCTGGAGAATGTACCTCCCTGCTCCACCCTGCTCATTTATTTCTGCAATTGTAATTAAGGCCCTGACAAACTGCCTTGGCTTCCTAAGCCTTTTGTTCAATTTATTGATTAGCTATTTCTCAGAAGTTCATTACCATCCAGAGGCTGGGAATTGGGTTTGTGTGCATGGATGGGTAACCCCCCTTCTCCTCCTTTTCCTCCTCCTCCCTCTCCTTCTTCTTGGCTTCATCTCTGACTCAGATGATTAAATGCAGCCACAACACATCTATCCTGTATTGAGCAGCTCTGCCCAAGGTCAAACATTCATGCAAAACAGGAATGCTGATCTGCATGTCTAAATATCATCTGCATGAATTTCTAGGAGGATGCTCAGAAAGCTCCTTGGCAATTTTGAAATGGAAGTGTATTTAGCAGAAGTGTAACGCTTCTATCTCCCAATGGCCAGTATTACTACAACCGATTCTCACTTCGCTAAATAATAATAATGGGAAAGTTAACACAGACAAAACTCTTAAAATAAGCATTAGAGGAATATAACAGGCTAAACCTAATCATTATTCTGAACAGGAAGCCCATAAACGAAATAGAAAATGGGCTGGTTTCTTCTGCAAAGGATGAAAATGGCAAGAAATGAACATTCCGTTCTTATCTACTACTGTGCAAAACCCACCCACCCATCCATCCATTCATCCCCTGATATGAGGATTTTTGTGGCCAGTTTCTGTCTACAGCAGATCCTTGTAGACAAAAATCTTGGCTTGCAGAGATGCTTTCCAAGAGGTCTAATTTGAAATGTCCAGCACACACAGGGATGCAGTGTGCCCCCTATTCCTCTGAGACATGAGAGGAGGGCTAAAAACAGAGAAGTGAATCAACAATGATGAGTACATGCTAAAGGGTCAAGTAGCTAAAGGGTCAAATAGTCAAGAATACAGTCTGTTTTTTCCCCACCCAGGGTTACTTCTCTTGCAAGAAAAGTACATCTGATGCACATTGCCATCCCAAGAGCATTGCTATGTCTTTTAAATGTAACATGAGAAGTGGCTTTATCATTTCTAGAGCTAGGTATGGGCCTCATTCCTGTGTCACATCAGCATGTGATCTCAGGACTTTCAGAATGTGATTCAGCTTGCAAGCACAGTTTATTGGGGTCTCCATTGCTGACTCATACTTCTGATGTCTTGTACCTTTGGCTCTTCCATCTTCAGCTTATGGTGCACTATAAGCAGCATGATGGGCTAATTTACCAGGTCATTCATATCCCATGGCCTCCCACACCCCATGATTTTCTATCACACAGGCACCTAGCTGCCCCTGAGCTTTTGTGTCTTTCAGATAGACGAGAGAATTGTACAGCCTTCCAGAGGTTGTTGACTGCAACTCTCAGCATTCCCTATCATTGGTTGTACCATCTAGGGAGTTACAGTCCACAGCACTGGGAAAGCACACAATTCCAACTTCTGCTTCAGGACATCAGAACAACTGTATACATGCTACATTAAATATATCAAGGCTGTATTGGGGTTGAAGTAGCAGCAACTACCAGGACCAAAAAACTAAGCTGTGCAGACAATGATACTAAGATTTGGAGGGGAAAGGAAAGAGACAGAAACTCAGTAGTTTGGTCAAAGAGACTTAGTGGGCCTGATAAGGTCCACAGATTGAACAATTAAAGGAAAAAGGTCTGATATGAGAGGAAGATTAAGATATGAAAGATCATATAGTGCAGCAGGAACAGCAAATGAAATTCTGCACTCTAATTTAGTGTTGATTTGGATCAGCCTCATGTTCTTTGCCATCAATACTTAGAGTAGATGCAATAAGACTTAGAGTAGATGTTCTCCCCTCTGAGGGCCCCCAGCAGCCAGATGCTGTGGCTACAGAAGATCAGCTCTACTATTCTGTTAACCACACAATGGCAGACGGTCTGACTTAATAATGGGCCTGGTCCATTCAGAGACCTCATACTACTTGCCAGTCACAGGAGACCATGTTACAGATTCCTATTCTGCTCTGTGTCCAAAGAGACGCTGTGTGGTTTAAGGACACTGGTATATAGATAGCATGCTAGGCTTCCTCACAGATTGTAAGGAGAGAATTCTGTCTTGGAACAACTATGTTCCTTTCAGTCATTCTCAGAATTTATATATTTTCCACTACCAAATCATCATTCTTGTTATTTTTCTTCTTGTTCCTTCAGCCTATCACCTGGGATTATAGTGGCACAATAAATTATTTCATAATTAAAGATTTCCATCACACATAAACTGTCTGCTATACTGGGATAGATGGGATTGACATAGTCAGTAATCAAGAAACTAGATGGATGGATTTAGTTAAGGCAAAAGTATAAGTAAGAAAGTACAGAAGAACCCACAAAAATAGAGAAATTTTACTTCTCCCATCTCTTCCAAAGATTTTTTTTGTCTCTGATTTTTCTCCCCTTGCCCTGGGGGCCCTTTCAAGAGACATAATGGATATTGTGACTGAAAATAATAGAATTTATAGCCCAGACTCAACACTATAAATTTAGCTATTATATTCCTGATGGGAAAATGAAGAAAGAAATGAATTGAGACAGAATATTTGTCTTAATAAGTGTCTCTTTTCTATACTCTGTCTCTGTGTTTAATACATCTGTGTATACATACATACTAATACATATATATGTGTATGCATGTTTTGTGTGTGATACATGAAATTATATACACACTTGAATATGTGTTTAAGAAGACATTCAAGCATTGACAAGTAGATCAACACACAAAGCAGAAAATGGTACTTTAAGAGGAAAGGGGGGCTTACTTTGTCTCTGGTATGCTGGAGCCATTTTCCACTGAGATGAAATCCTAATATTACTTTATGGCTCAAACCTGCAAAAAGTGTAATGCATGAATCACTACTACATGCAACCTCAGTCATGGTCAGATACGTATCCCAAAATGTTCTTTACAACAGAGAGAGCTGTCTGTGACCAAAATCTCTACTTTACAGATTTACATTATTATTAGTTGTAGTATTTTTTGAGATATGCAAAGATGAGAAGGTTTCTCATATCAGCTAGGCTTTCCTCCAGTGTAACATGGCAAATCAACCATTCTTGATAAAGATTTTGGACAACTGTTGACCATAGTTTCACACTTATTCCTAGTACATATATTTAAAAGATCTTCTCATTCTCAGTTCATTTAAATCTATTCTGAGTCATTCTCTCTCTCTCTCTCTCTCTCTCTCTCTCTCTCTCTCTCTCTCTCTCTCTCTCTCAAAATCATTTAGAACCATAACAACAGAAGCCAAGCCCTTGTTTTGCTGGACTAAATTATTTCCCTGAGCTGATGATAAGGATCTGCTCTGTAGTTCCCACTGATTCTTCCCATTTTTCCCCAGAATACTACCAGTTTTTAGAACAATCAGAATTTGATTTTCTCATTATTATTCTTCCTTCCCAGCAACCCTGCTCACACACACCCAAAATGGGTGTCTGTGATAGGATCACTTGTCCATACCCACCCAAGAATGTATGTCCAGGATATGATCATTTGTCATTTAAGATAGAGTAGATGATATGAACCATGCCAAACACTGTAATAACTAATTTCAAACATTTATTACAACACATGAGAGACTTGAAAGCTGTCCTGCTCTTGATTTTAATAAATGCCGTCTTGAAGCAGCCGCTTATCAAAGTGACACAAATTGTGTGGTAAATAGATTATGGCACAGCTGAAATACTGGAAAATGAGATCAGAAATGCTGCTCCATCCCCATTTAAAATACCATAAGATACACCATCTCGCAATGATGCCAAAGAGCCAGAACCAGCTGATCTTGCTGGGGACCAAGCTGTTGTAAAATTAAGGCTGCTGAACACATCACATATTAATCACATATTCATTTGGGCAGGGTTATTTCTTTCCTTTACTATCACTGTGGGATGTTTATTTATTCTTAGGATTGGAGAAGTCACCCAATAGGTAGGTCCTAAGAGCTTAGCTCAAGCAGTGAAGCCAGGACAAAGAATTTCCTTCAATCTTTCAATGTGCATATGCAGGTTTTGCTCCAGGGAATATTCTTATAGACTTAACTCAATGCCCCTCAGATTGCCCAGTACAAAAAAAATGGCTGAAGAATTTCTAACATTAATTTCAGAATTGGCCCATGCATGCTTTTATTGTGTTTTCAGTCAGCATGCCCCTATTACAATTTTCCAATATGCACAAGCTCATCTTTGCATTGATTGAAACACCACATGAAAAGGAATTCTGATGTGATCATATAATCACGCCATTTGTGCTGTAATTTAATCAGTGCCCAAGTGCTGATGTGTCCTGAAAACTTGAACAAACATCTGCATGATCAGCAGCCTAAGCGAAGTCTCTTTTTTTTAATGGATGCATGGGAAGTTGCTCATGGGAAGTTGCTCATATTTTGGTACTCCTCTGAGGATCAAGTGGTTTAGATTCTCCAAATTAGTGGAGAAATTCAGACAGTAAATGTACCATAAGCATCCCTAGAAGCTAGGTTGTAAAGAGAACAGCAGGTCTCCTGCCACCATCACAAAAAAGTATTCTGCCTTCGTTTAATTCATTTAATTAAACAAAAATAAAAACAAAAACAAGCCTAAAGATAACAGTAGACTCTTGGAAATTTCATTGTGTGACTGCCAACTACATGAGTAGAAATGTCTCACAATTCAACATACATTTTCTCATGAGAGCTTCCTACAGAAAGTCAAGTTCTTCCATAAACGTATTAATAAGAATGTACATTAATCTAAGTGGCATATTCCCTTTACTATTACCTGCATTAACAGTGGGACCTGCAACATTGCAGGTGCAGAGTATTTTGCCAGTTGGGATATATGTCCAAATATTGGCTCCTCCTACTCCCTAGCCTGCTACTAGGAACAGCACTTTGACAGCCAGTGTGGTAAAGTGGTTACTGAGCTGGACTGGGATTTGGGAGAGCCAGGTTCTGGTCTTCCCACTTAGCCATGAAAGTTGGGCCAGTCAAACACTCTCCTTCAGACTAACCTGCCTCATAGGATAGTCATGGGAACAAAGAATAGCTATACTACACGAAAACTCTGAGAGTAATAATAACCATCTTGCTGCTCTCAGACACAAAATTCCAACTTCATTGAACATTCTCCTCACCATGCTAGTGGCAGTACTCTACTCCCATGGGCACAGTTGGCCTGGGATTTGGTCAATGAAGGAGAAGCCCGATGAGAGAGAAGGGCCAGGAGCACCACTAAGAGCAGCTGAACATCTGGGCCTTGATACAGCCTCAGCCCAACAACCAGGAACTCAAGGAACCTAAGCAATGGAGCTCCAGTGAATCTGGCTGACAAGATTAACTCACCTAGGAAGGACTATCCCTTACTCTCAACAGTGTGAGTGTCAGTCTTGCTCAAAACCACAAACAAGGAATAAGATACAGGTTTAGTTAACAACTAAAACTGTGGGCAGAGGGATAATGGGATACCAGGCTTCAGGCCACAGGATGGGAGATCTTCATTGTCCAGCAAGGGAGTAGGGCCTCAGAGTCTGCTCATATTCAGCACTTGATTCCAGTTTCTGGCCTTTTGAACTAGAGCCTAACCTCAACTTGTGACCCCTTATTGCTTGCTCTGGACTTCTCTCAGAACTATTTCTTCCAGACTATACTGTGGCCCCATTTCTTCCAAGATGGGTGGGAAGACATATTAAGTCCAAACAACCTTCCTATGTGATGTTCCCATGATTCTCTTCTGCTTTCTTCTTTTTCTGTTCAGGCACAGCAGTGAAATGTAATATATGCTTTCTGCAGCAGGGAAGCTCCATGGGGTTTGGGAAGAGGTGTGTATGAGACTAGTCATATTTTACAAAGACTCAGTCATCCTACAGCCACTTTCTGGGTGCAGGTAATTTTGAAGTGCAGTATATAGAAGCAGTTGAGAAGGATATAAAGAATATGGGGAAGGACCAGAAATCTCAATTCTAACATACATGTTCTAAATAAAGAAAACCATCTCCCACAGTCTTTTTAGTAAAAATGTTTGGAAATCCTTGTTGTTTATGTTGGCCCTGTGATCCAGTGATGTATTTAAGTCTTTTACTCCAAATCTCAAGTCAAGTCTCAAGTCTCTACCTTCAAGTCTCAAGTCTTTGAAGATGCTTTCAAGTCAAGTCTCAAGTCTGGGAGCCAACCTTATAACCCAACTTATATTCCAGAACATCTGGAGAGAGTCAAATAAAGTCAGTTTTAATTATTTAAACAGAGTCAGCTCTCCACATTTGCAATTTTGCCATCTGCAGCTTCAGAAGTGGGAAATAGGATCCTTCTTACTTCCCATTGCTGAAGCTTCAAAAGCTTTAGAGGGAAGAATCCTTCCTCCTCAAGTCCATTGCTTAACAGATTTGCTGTTCCCCTCTGAGAAATACATCCTGCCCTCTGGGGGCGAATCTTGTCCTCTACATTTAGGAAACATTTTAGAAGGTCTGTCCGATATGCAGTGGGGTCAGGCTGCTGAGCAGATCTCAAGCCCATTGCCTAACCTGTTTGCTGTTTCCCTCTGAGACATGTGCCCACACATTGGGTTGAGACAGATTGTCATGTGACTAGTAGGCAAAAAGAGATAGAAGTGTTGTTCAAAGTCGTAAGGTTTCTGGCTGAATGTGTTATGTTACTGAACCAAGGGCAGCAAGTCAATCATTAAAAATATACAAGTCTCAAGTCAAGTCAAGTCAGTGCATCATTTATTGCCAAGTTGAGTCCGAGTCAAGTCACTGAAGCAACTTAAATCTGACTTGAGTCCGAGTTAATCAACTCAAGTCGACATCACTGCTGTGATCCAAATTTTCCTTCCTTATATTCTGCAGAAACACTTCCTAGCCACCTCTTTTCCTGGTTGGGGTAAAGAGATCCAGTCAAAAAGAACAGAACAGAACACTGTTTTAAAAACACACAAGATGAAACAAAGCCCCCACATCAAGATTCATCTAATAGGAAGTGAAATGCAATAGCAAGGGGCTTTTTGAAAATTACCCCACATACTCTCTTCTATATTCAGTGTAACCACACCCAAAAGAAATAATGTTAAATAATAAATAGTAGTAGTAGTAGTAGTAGTAGTAGTAGTAGTAGTAGTACAAAAGAGAAGTGTGTGCAGTTCATTTTAATGGAAGATATTTGGCTAAATCCCTAGCATTGCTATTTTGCCTCTAGATGGTCTTATTCATTTGAAAAGATACTGCCCGCAGAATAGAGATTGGAGTTTTGAATATGCAAAAGAGAATATTTGCCAGGAAATAGTCCTTTGCTTTATTCAAATAACTGTGAGGCTTTCTGTGGCTTTCACGAATTCCAGGAAATGTGTTTACAGAATCATCAGCTACAAAGAATTGGATTTCCACATCACAGCTCAGGGGGGATTTTCAGGGTTTTTGTTAAGACACGGAGACTCCGGCAGCAGAAAGCCACTTTAATAAGGGAATCTACTGCAATTTCATATTAAAAATCTGCAATTAATAACAACAGAATTGAAAGTAAATTCACAATGACCTCAGAACTCCCCAATGTGAAACTGGAGGGACATTTAGACTTATAAAGCTTTTTCTCCATTCTTTTTGTCCTTGATAATGACTAGCTCAGACATCCTATCAAGATCTTGAATATCAGCCTCACACATTTTGTTGTTGTTGTGCCTTGTGTTCCTTCAAGTCATTTCCAACTTAGGGGAACCTTAAGGCAAACTATCATGGGCTTTTCTGGGGTCTGAGAATATGCAGTGCACTCAAGGTCACCTGATGGATTTCCATGGCCAGGCAGAGAATTGAACTCTGGTTTCCAGGGTTGTAGTCAAATGCTCAAACCACTACACCACACTGACTCTCACTTGACATATTACACCCAAGGATTCCTGCAACCAACATTTGATCCTGTCCTCCTGGTAACTTATGAATTGCATCCATAAGGGCAGGTGGGGTGGTAGGTGGTATGTTTGAGCCCTAATTGATTTGACTAATATGTGAGTGTATGTTTCAGTAGGAAAAGTGGGCCACTGTGTTACTGCTCAGATTAAGATATAATTCAATGTTCATGTTTGGAATTTTGTCAAAATTTTCGAATTCAAATGTTGAGAAAATCAACAAGCCTGGAAAAATCAGCAACCCATCACCAACGGGTTGGATCCCAGTAGATAATAATGTTCACGGTATTTGTTCATTCTCTTCCTGGCATCCAGAATCTACTTCAAACCCCCTGAACACTGGGAGGTTCTGTAGAGAGAGAGAAGGAGGAAATGGCAGAAATCACACCCCCACTGCCATTTCTGTTAATAAAAGCTTCAACTTCCAACTGTGCACAAAAGGTCCCTATTATTGTGAGCCCAGAATTTGTAGAGAACCATGTGACAAATTTCTCCAGGAGGAAGAGGAGTTTTCTGACAATCTTTCAGAGGTGGAGCTGACCAATAGCAGTGAATATAAACACAACACTCCCTTCAGGTTTTTTTTTCCCTATTGGTCTCCATTTTCCACCCCCACAATGTCCCATAGACCCAAGCATAGTTCTAGGATAGTGAAGGTGATACTTGGGAGGCGAGATGGCAATCACTTGTGTAGTGGAGCCAAGGCCATCAGGGTTAAAATCCCAGTACTGTTTGCTCAGCAAGGGCTGTAATATCATTTGCTAAACACACACACACACACACACACACACACACACACACACACTCATTTACATACACCTTTGGGCTCCCCTGTTTTCTGTGGTTTAGCACCAGTCCCCACAGCAGCTGGACTGGGCATGGATTTTCCCAGCAGCTCTGTACTCATGCATGCTGTTGTTCATGGACTTCAACATTTATTCCACCAGCACTGGTGTCAACCATGCAAAAGACTTGTAGAGAAGATGTGCATAATAGTCTTCTTTTTTTCAGAGGATTAACAAAAAGAAAACCAATATAGACGTTTCTCTGAAATACAACTTCTGAAAACCTTTGGCTCAGTTTTAGTTGCTGTTCCACAGGGATTGAGAGCCTGTATGCCATAATGGTTTGAGTGTTAGGCTGTGACTCCAGAGACCAGGGTTTGAATCCCTGTTTGGCCATGGAAACTCACTGGGTGACCTTGGGCAAGTCACACTTTCTCAGCCTGAGAAGAAAGCAAGGGCAAACCTGCTCTGAACAAATCATCCCAAGAAAACTCCATGATAGGTTCACCTTAGGGTAGTCCTTGGTCAGAAACAACTTGGAGGCACATAAGAACAACTACTTCAGGGATCAGCACCTTTCTCAGCGTCTTCTAAATGTTACATTACTGAGATCTGAATGCTAACACTTCTTGCCTCTAATGAAGATGCTTACTTCTCTTTCAACAAGAATCAGCTTGGTTTAGTAGTTTGAGCATTGGACTATGACTCTGGAGATCAGGGTTCAAATCCCGCCTGAGCCATGGAAACCCACTGTGTGACCTTGGGCAAGACATGTTCCTCAGTCTCAGAGGACAGCAAAGGCAAGTCTCCTCTGAACAAACCTTGCTAAGAAAACTCTGGGATAGGTTCACCTTAAGGTTGCCATAAGTCAGAAAGGACATAAAGGCACACAGCACCTTCTTCTCTTTCTTTACAAGCCCTATACAAGAGTATAAAGTATGACAGTGTTCAGCTCAGAAAAAGAGGTTGATTTCTCACACATAATGCTGTGTGAGAAATTTGCCTATCAAGGTCCCTAAAATTTTATTCACCTATGAAAGAGGCTTTCAGCTATTGAAGAATTATATCGCTGGTTTTTCTAAGCTGGCCTTGTTTATCATTGTGAGGTGGCCAAGGGGCTGTGTTTGTGTTTTCTTTTCCATTGAGTGTCCCTTTATTACTCTACAGTTTCCCTCACTGCTTCACTTCTTGATTTTAAGAGGGAGAATTTACCTCATCATCTCTTCCCTTGGGCTTTAACTGACGTGCAGGAAACCAGGGGAGGAGGCAGTTGGCTGCTTCGGAAATGAAAGACAGGGCTTTAAACACATGGTCCTAAGTCACCTAAGTCAATGGAGATAATTCTGGGGAACCTGAAGCCCATCCATGAGAATTTCTCCAATTTTTTCTCCTTCTTTGAACATTTTCTCAAAAGGAACTTCTATTCTATCAAACTGAATGAAACTGAATGAAGAAAGATTTAGACACAACAACTACTTCCAACAACCCCATAAGCCATTTCACAAAAGGAAGGAAGTACCTTTGAATCCAGTTCACTAATTGAGTTTGGAAGTGTTCTTCCTTGGCCTACTTGAAAACCAAAAGGAATATCATAATGATGTTTCCACAATATAAAAGACTACCGAAAGGAAACATAGAGGGAAAAGACTGTTCTTGCAGACTAATCTTTTCCCATTCTTTACTGTAATAGCTGTTTAAAAGTAGAATCAACTGTCTTCAAGGCTGGTGAAATCTCTCTCTTTGGAGATCTTTAAACTGAGGTCAGATGTCCATCTCTCAGAGATGCTTTATTTAGAGTGGCCCCTCCATATTTGTGAGGGTTTGTGGGGGCAGAACCCCTATGAAAGTGGAAAAACCATGAATAATTCCCCCCCCCGACGATCCCCCTCCCATTTTCAGAGTTCAACTCCCAGCCCATGCTTAACTGCCAGCAAGGGAAGAGAAGCAATAGTACTTGCCCAAGAGGAGGAGGCAGTGGGGAAGGTCCAGTGCTAACAATCAAAGAGAAATGCTGAGCTGAACTGAAGTCAAAGTCAATCCAAAAGGTCAAGAATGCCAAAGGTCAGCCCAAAAGCTCAAGAAAGCCAGAATACAAAGGTTGTGGGAAACTGAGTGGTGATTTGCTACAAGCAAACAGCAAGCCATGCCAACCAGTTTATATAGCCGGGGAGGACAAGTGTTTCTCATCATTGTTCTGTTTTCTCAGTCTCACCAAAACAGCCTTCCTCTGAGCTGCTCTGTTTTGTCTCCTCTGTGACTGAAGGCCGGGGGGCAAAGGTGAATCTAATTCCCCTAAATCATTGCTGGGCCCTTCTCCCTTTGGCACTGGTTGCAACAACTCTGTCTCAGCTTGTATTTCAGCTGGTGGGGGTGCTGGCAAAACAGTCTGTTCTATCATTGGCGCTGGTTCTGGCATAATCAATTACTCATCAACCTCTGAGCCATCATCTATCACACCCATTCTCCTCCAGAGCTTCTCCTCCCATTCCTTTGCCTCTGGCTCTGGCTGTCCTGAAAGGGCAAGGGCTTACTGGTACTTTCCCGTCGGAAGAAGAAGAAGGAGGAGGAGGAGGAAGAGGAGGAGAGCAGAGCAGAGCAGTGAATTCTGGCATTCTATTTGCTTCCAGTTGCCATCTTGAGAAGGAGATTCTTCCCAGAGGATTAGGGTAGGAGCAAATAGAGCGCCTGACTAATCAGTGGCTATTACACAGCAAAATGTAAAGCCATATGGCAGAGAGAATACACCTCCAGGAGGGAGGGGCTTTGCTCACCCAAAAGGAAAAAAATGTCCATTTTAAACACAAGCCTCACAAGTCTCTGGTGAGGAATGTAAGACAATGGGAGGAGCAGAATGAGAGGGGGAGGCAAGCACATGCCTCACAAATAATCAATTTGTGAAGGTCAAACCCACAATTGTAGAGGGAGGACCGTACATTCTACTGCATGGCAGGAGGGGGGTAGACTAAATGGCCCTTGCAGTCCCTTCTAGCTCTATGATTTTATCATTCTATATTCCAGTCACTAATTGTCCCATTTCTCTTCCCCTTGCATCTGAAAATGTGTTCAGGACATGAAAATTGGACATTAGATTTGAAATATATTGGAAACATGTAAAGAAGCAGTGAAGTGAGAAAGATCAGTACTCCTCACATCGCTTGATGTGGGGGTCCAGCAGTATATTTTATGTGCCAAAGACTAGTACCATCTTTGGGTCTATTAGCTACAACTCTTCCTTTCCCGGAAAGCTGCTGTGGACCTACAGCTGATGGCAGCAGTCCAGGGACAACCACTTTGAGTAGCACTGGAAAAGAAATTATCAATAATGGTGGGAGATTTCACATTTGGTCTTAGCCAAAAGGCTGAGAAGCAATGGGGAGATTTCCATGCCACTGGAGCAGTGGATCCATGCCATGTTTTAGCCTAAACTGTAAAGAGACCATCCATGATGCTGACCCTATTTGAAAGAAAATACTCAGGGCTTTGGATAGCTCCTTTAAAATTCAGACTAGAACCTGGTTTTAGTCCCACTGATACCTAAGCCAGCAGGACCACTGAAGGTGCCCAAAGTATTAAGGACTACTCTCAGCAAATTGTGGACATGGGTTCCAGAAGACTCCTTAACGCCAGCCTGGAATCCTGCATCTTCCTGCAGGAGAAATCTCTGAGTCTCGTTTTCCAATGCAGCACAGCAGACATCTTATTTTTTTACTGACTCTCTGAATGTGTGAACTGGCTGAGAGACTGGAGAATGATTTCCATATGAAATTTAAAATTGGTTAATTTGAGTTGCTTCCTAAACTAATTGCTGGGGACTCTATTCTCTCTCTCCCTTTTTTTAAAGAGTAAAAATCTTTATCCTATTTGCAAGGTTCAAGTGCATTCAGCACACCTAGCACCCTTTTCCAGTGCACAGCCGCTTTAGAGCAAGTGCAACTAACAATAAAGCTCATAACATGTATGGCAGTTTTATCTGATAAATTGCAAAATACTTGGCACACCTGGGGAAAAGGCCATTATTCCCATTTTAGGGGTGAGGAAACAGGGAAATTGACTTGCTTCATCAGAAGATTGATTCACCCAGAAGGGCAGCATGGAGGCGGGGTGGAGGTGGGGGGACTGCTCTGGGAACTAAAGCCAGCTTTCTAGCCTAAATGCCCGTCCAGTGCAGCTTTGCCACCCTGCCCAGCTCCATTGTTCTCTCAGAAAATAGCCCCTTTGCATTTGACAGATCCATCAAGCACCTGATGGGAATCACTTTTTTCCACACATGTTTTCCCTACCCCCACCCTCTTCTCCTTCACCCACTTCCAATTCAAATTACAAGGCTGTTTTGATGCTATTATTTGATGCCGTTGCCGCGCTCCTGCCAAACAGCCATCCCAAGCCTGCCCCTTGCCTGCGATCTCTACTGAGCGCCCAGGAGTGACTTTGGCAGCTGAAGCAAGCACTTTGATGAGAAACTCTTTGCACCTTGGTGTCGCCATGGCAACGGGCTTTCGCTGAGCAAGAGGCAGATCTGCCAGGGCTCAGGGATTCAGTGTTCAAGTGCACGGATTTTCACGTCCTGGATGCAATTGCATCTTCTTGAATTCCAGGCCAAGCTGATTTTAAAAAAAGAAAAGAAAATCTGTGTTTTTGGAAGCACGGGACGGTAGGAAGCTGAACACTGTGTGCTGGACAATGAGTGACTAAATCTCACCTAGTCTGCCAAGTTAAAATCCACGGTAAACATGAGCTATAAACATTAGCAGGTCATGGCCTTGCATCCCTGGATGGGAGGTGAAAGTCATGTGGCCCAGTCTCTTAGGAGAAGACAAGCTCTGTCGTGCCCAATTATTGCTACGGATCAGCCCACTGATATTGTTTTATGGAATTTTTATGGAATTTTATATTATTTTATGGCTATAGGAAGGCAGAGAGCAGGCTGCCTTACCTGCTAACCAAGGAATGGCTTATGTAGGAAGTATGACAGGTTTTGAAGCTTGTTATCTTCAACAAATCCTTATTGACTGAGGAATTCCTGTGGGGCTTTTTGTGCATTGTAGGAAATGTTGGAAGCACTCACTTGGATAGTCATTTTCAAACCAGTGCCCTCTACTTGTATTGAGCTACAGCTCCCACTATCCCCCAGCCAGCATATCTAGACGGCACAACACTAGGGAAGGCTGCTCCAGAACAAAGTGCTGGCTACAGAGAGGGACAACATCAGCTTACTCTCAACAGTCTCCTGCAGTTGCAAATTGAAAGAGATGGGGAGGGGGAAGGTGGAGGAACAAAAACAGATCTGTAGCCTACGTGCTTGCTAAAAAAAAAAAAAAAAGAAATCACTTGAAGTTCCTTTAAGAATTTTTTTAAAAAAGTTCCAAAACGCCATATAAAAATAAAAGACAGAACTAAAAATAATAGGATCATTGCATTAAGATATCTCATCAGTTAAAAGCAGAGTAGAATCCAAAAGGAGTTGATTGTTAAATACTGAAAGTTTGTTTTCGTCTGTGTGCACATGTCATCTGTCAGCTTATAGCAACCCCATTAATTTCATATGATTTTCTTAGGCAAGGAACACTCAGAACTGGTTCCTTTCTCTGAAATTTAGCCTAGAGCACCTGGTATTTGCTGGCCGCTTTCCATCTAACTAACCATACACTCCCGAAAACAGGACTAGCGTATTTACCTGGCATCGCCTGGGGTTTTTATTTTCCTCTTAAGAACTTACCAAACTGTCTTCTCCATTTCCTGTAACTTTGCTCCATATTTTCCAATGCAATTTGTATTCAGAGTTATTTACATACACAGTTTGGGTTCCTGAGGGAGTACACTGTCCTCCTCCTTGTTGCTAGGCCTCATGTCCATAGCAACTGGCCTATTTCTGTACCTGTAAATTTTCCCCATATTCCCCAATCTGATCTTTATTCAGAGTTGTTAACATTCAGAGGTTGGGTTCCTGAGGGAATACACTGTCCTCCTCCTTGCTGCTGGGCCTCATCTCCATAGCAACCAGTCTATTCCAGTGCCTATAACTTATCCTCATATTCTCCAATCTAATCTGTATTCGTAGTTGTTAACATACAGAGGTTGGGTTCCTGAGGAACACACTGTCCTTCTCTTTGCTGCTAGGCATCATCTCCATAGCAACCAGTCTATTCCAGTACCTGTAACTTTTCCCCATAGTCCTCAATCCAACCTGTGTTCTCTGGTGACATTGAGGCTTTTGATTTTTTTGCTTTCTGTTGAATTTGTGCAATGGCGTTACGTTTTTCTGGAAGCATTTTTTGTTTTGAATTTCAACTTTAAGATTCCTCACATATGGAACCCATACAACCTACTGTGTGAGGCAAGAAGACCTTGTAACTATGTTGTGTAGTTCACTTTAATTTTTCTCACATATGCCTCTCAAACATTTTCTGGCACCCTTATGGATGGTAGGCCTCATCTCCATGGCAACCGGCCTGAGGCCCAAGAGCTCTCTGGCTGAGAATTCTAAAGGCCCCTCCCTAAACTGCCAACCCCTGGATTTCCATAGAATCTTCACAGCCAGCCAATCATAGGAGGTCTTCTCGCCTCACCCAGCCAATCGTATGAGGTCTTCTCACCTCACCCAGCCAATCGTATGAGGTCTTCGCCTGCCTGGCGCAGACAAACAGACAAACTCACAGACAAACTTTGCCTTTTATATAGTAGATTATAATCCTTTAAAATGACCAAAATGGGTTTGGCTACCAGCTCTCATTCAGCAATGCCTCACCAGGATGAGATGGTTTCCATACTGATTTTATTTTTAAATCCATTTTCTTTTAAATGCTATAGGCACCCCTACACCAGCTCAACCAACATTTTCATACCCTCCACCATTTCACAGATGGAAACCATCTGACGCAGACAAATAGACAAACTCACAGACAAACTTTGCCTTTCATATAGTAGATTTTGTAAAGGAATTGTTCCAGAGGTTTGGCACTACCTTCAAACAGGCCCTGACTCACATATCTATTTGTCCAATCTCATGTGGCAGTGGGACAGAAAACAAGGCTTTTGAACTTAAAGCTCAGAGAGTTTTGTATGGGTGAAACTGATTCCTGAGGTAAGCCAGTCCTAAGTGTTTGAGGATTTTTAAATGATCTAAAACACAAATGGTTAGCCAATGTACCTGAAAGAAGATTGGATTTAGTTCCACCACATACTCGTGCCAGATTATACATTGGCAGGCATGTATTGGAGCAATTTCATTTCACAACCCTTCTTTAAAGGCAACCACGTGGTGCAAACACTGCAGTAGTTGTGCTAGGAAGTAAGTTATCACTAAAGCATGAATGGCTGCGGCTAGCTCTGTTTCTGGGTTTAGTTTCTTTTAAAAAGTGTGCAACTTGCAACTCGGGCCATTTCCGTACGGGGTGAGGGCATCGCTCCGTGCCGCTACTTACCAGATCTTTTGGCTCCCCGGTCCGGTCCGGGCTGCTCCGGACCAGTGCGTGGTCGTCGCTCCACACTGCTCCAGCATCCAAAATGGCAGCTTCTGGTTGGTTGTGGGTCTCGACCAACTGCTGAAGCTCGCCAGCCTAAAGCCGGCCCTCCACAGATCGCAGGCTCGCATTGGTGTGCCCCTGTGAATCTGCATGGGAGAGCAGGCATGCGATGGTGCACGCCGGCTTTTTGAAAAACCTGAAAAATCAGTTTTTTCAAAAACACGCTGGAGGACCACTTGGGGTCACTCCGGAGCAGACTGGGGTGTGGATCTACATGAAATAGTCCGGACCCAGTCCGCTCTAAGGTGCAGACATCCTACGTGGAGGACCCACTGCACCATTTTATTTAACCCGTGCGGAAATGGCCTCAGTCAAACCTGGTAAAAGGATTCCTGCCCTCTTCCAGTCTTTGTGTATTAAGGAGAATAGTGGGTCCTGAAGTGCCCATGGGTAGTGTGCCTGTTCCTTAAGGGTAGGCATAGCTCCATCTAGACCACGTTGCACCATTTCTTTCACATTGCCAACTTGGGCTAGTTCAGCATGGGTGAATACTACCTCTAGTAGTGTGATGTAAATGGGAGTGGAAAAGGAAGAAGCTTAGAGCCTAAACAGGCTTGTATAGGGACATACTGTCCTTCAAATAGCTAGCTATGAAGTTGCGTTATACTCTCCAACACAAACTGAATTTCTGAAACCTCTGGTGTCAAACTCCTGGTTTCTTCTGTAGGACGGGGGTGGCTGTATGGGCTGTGCAAGGCCACACATGTGTTTCTTTCAGAACAGAACCAGCTGTGCTACTTCAACCAGGGGAGGAGGCAATTCTCTAGTTTAAGTGGGTGTGCAACTCAATTGTGCTTGGCTTCACCAGGGCCTCTGAACTCATAGTAACATCTGCACCTGCCTCTGCCAGCCTCCACCAGCACAGCAAAGTGCAGCAACATCTGAGCTGGATGGTACACAACCATTCTGAACCAAGGTAGAGTACTGTTGGGATTTTTTTTTCTATTTTCATTACATTCATACATACATTGCATACATACATACATTACACAGGCAAACACTTAAAGGCACTTAAAGGCACACCTGTTCTTCGCTTCACCAATCTCTGCAAAAGGACAAGATAGCACAGCTGTATTTCTGCTAGTTTAGAGATCAAACACCTTGTTCCAGGCATGGTGTTACTATCTCGTAGATACCAAGTGGCTGTTTAAATGGTGATAGCCACAGCCTCTTTCCACACAATGATACAGGATCAAGTGGAACAACTTGGCCCTTGGGAAGGCAGCCCTCTGAGAAATACAATACAATACCGGGTCCTCTGGGTCTCCCCCAACCCCCAAATCCCCAGCACCTTCCCCAACTTTTCAGCCAAAAATACTCAGGTTTGTGGGGGAGCAGATTATGGTTCATCATGCTGTTCGTGGGGAGGTCACCCCTCACTGAAACAAAAATGTCCCAAATTCTATATGGCTATCTGAAAGACTTTGTCTTCCCATATGGGCCTGCCAGAGCTGTAAGACAAGCCTTTCTGTGCCCCAAAATGAAATTGACTGTAATTTATTTATGACTCCTTTGTTCATCAAAAGCTTCTACATTTAGGTTCAAACTATTGTTTACTATGTAAATGTGAAAAGGATCTAGGAGTCTTAGTAGACCACAAGCTGAACATGAGTCAGCAGTGTGATGCGGCAACTAAGAAAGCCAATGCGATTCTGGACTACATCAACAGGAATATAGTGTCTAGACCAGGGGAAGTGATAGTGCCACTCTATCCTGCTGTGGTCAGACCCCACTTGGAATACTGTGTCCAGTTCTTGGCACCACAGTTCAGGAAGGATATTGACAAATTGGAATGTGTCCAGAGGAGGCTGATCAAAATGGGAGAAGGCCTGAAAAACATGTCCTTTGGGAGGTGGTTTAGGGAGCTGGGTGTGTTTAGCCTAGAGAAGAGAAGATTAAGAGGTGACATAATATAGCTATGTTTAAATATTTGAAGGGATGTCATATGGAAGATGGAGCAAGCTTGTTTTCTGCTGCTCCAGTTAATGGGACACAGAACAATAGCTTCAAACTTCAGAAAAAGAGATTCCATGTAAACATTAGGAAGAACTTTCTGACAGTAAGAGCAGTCCAACAGCAGAATGCAATGCCTCAGAGTATGGTGGCGTCTCCTTCTTTGGAGGTTTTTAAATAGAGGCTGGATGACCATCTGTCAGGAATGCTTTGATGGTGCATTTCTGCAGGGCAGGGGGTTGGACTCAATGGCCCTTGTGTCTCTATTATTCTATGTAGCTGCCCTTGATAAATTATGTAAGTTATATTTCACTGCCTATTGACTTTAGTTGGTCTGTGTTCTTTGGGTTAAGTAGTTCTTTGCATATATATTTGCTATGCTTACTCATAGGCCCTTTCTGCAACTTACCTGTTTTCGGTGCTGGAGCACAGGGATTGCGCGAGCAGCCTCTTGCGAGAGGCACTCACATCCTTGCTGCTTTGTCACCGCAACTTCTTGCTGGTCACATGAGCACCCCGCCCGCGCCCTGCCCCTTCCTACAGCTGCGCAGCCTGGGAGTTGAAGACTAGCACTGAGAGAGCGACCGGCGTGGCTCAGGAGGCTGCGCACGGCAGGTAAGTGCACTCCAGGCCCCTGAGCATTGTGCAACCTCGTGGCATTTTCGGCTTGAAGCCGAAAATATGAAAACCTGTTAGTGGTTCACATCATACTCTTGAGCGTCGCATAAATGTGAGTGTGCCATACAGACTGCTCCTCACATTTATGTGATGTTCAAGGGGCCCTTTTGCTTAAGAAATGCCATGCGAAAAAGGCCATAGTGTTTAGTATTATTCTGTTTTGTATTTGTATTACTCTATATTGTATCATATGGTTGGTTATCAGTCATATTTAATTGCCTTTGGTTATTTTGTGTTCTGTATATATTTTTCATCAATAGGATTTATTATCATATCCACCTTTTGTTTGTTTGAATACCCCCACCAATTTGTTTCCTAGCTGGTGGTTTGCTTATCCCCTTGTGCTTCCTGTTTCAGAACTCTAAGGTCTTCAAGACATCCATCTCTTTCTATTCCACCATCTTCACAGACATTTTGGTGGCTTTTTAGTGGCTGACTCTGGAGCTCCCTCACCATAGTGTTTGTGATGGCTCCATCTTTGCTGCCTTTTTTACAGCAGGTAAAGACATTTCTATTCCATCATACCTTTAGGAATTGGTTATTAAACAAGAGGAGGCCTGTTTATATTGCTCTGCTGCTTTTAACCTTTGTCTTAAATGGTTTTGATTCTGCTGTTAGTTTAATACTGTTTTAATCTGAATGTTTGTATGTTTTTAACTATGCACTTTTATTTGTCTTTTGTGGCCACTTAAGCCCCAGTCTGCAAAAAAGGTAGTGTGTAAGTAGAGTGGTGGATGATGGATAGATGGAAGTTCCTCCCTACACTCCCCATGAAAGTGACCAGAAGAGGTGAAATGTCACTGCCAGTCACACAAAATGGTGGCTGAGGTAGTACTATGTGGCCCTCCAGGGTCTCTTAAGTAGTCACGAATTAATCCAGCAGCCACTACTGAAGTTAGTCCATGGCTGTATACAGAATCCAAAATGAGTATGAGTGCAGCCAGAAGGTTCTGTTTTGGTTTGGCTTTTCTGCAGGGTGAGAGGATACATACATACTCTCCAGTCTAGGCTTTACACTCAAGTTAAATGCCTAGGAGATGCCAAAACCCAATTTAAGCTTCGCTCATTTAACTATCCAAGACAGCAATAGATACTATTAAATGGAAACATCTTAAAGGTATTAAAGTCATTTACAGAAAAAACACTTAAGTGTGCATGTGTGGGTGGGTGGGTTTAGTAGATTCCTACCTCTATAATTTGATGCAAAATGTACACCAATTGAATGCACATTTGATTGCAATTGTACATTTGTTCTGCCACTTTCTTTCCTACTGTAACAGAATTTACCAGTAATTCTACTCTGACACTAAAAAGGCTTTAGCATCAGTTGTGAAAGCACACTAGTTGAAAGGAAGGAAAAATACAATCTAGATGCACTTCGAAAGTGCTACACCTCAAGGGACAGAACACAAAATTCTGGGATGAGGCTTCTGCCTTCCACCATTCCAAACACTCATATCTTCTACAATGCCAGAAGCATACTTTGGAGTTCAAATTTGTGGGGGTTTGTTTGCTTGTTTGCTTCAGTCATTGCTCAGCTCAAGCTACCTGAGAGCCTGCAAGCAAATCAACCAGATAATTCTTAAGCAAATGGCAGCATTTAAATTTATGAGCTGTTATTCCTCCTAAGAAAACCAATGAAATTCATAAGGTTGCCATAAGTTGGCAGGCAACTTGAAAACACATACATACACATATTCTTCCTTCCACAGACCCCAAGAATATTTATATTCTACCTTTTTTGTCCTTAAACTTTAAAAAGAAAAAAAGTGAAAATGCTGGAAAATGGGGGCTGGGCTGTTGACCACATTGCAATCAACAGACATGGCAAAGAAGTCATTAGCAAAGCAGATGCTGGATGAGAGTTTTGCAGGTAGCATGGACAGCCAAAAAGATAACTGAATGCACCGTAGAGCACATCAGGCTTGAACTCTTACTAGAAGCCAAAATAACCAAACTGAAGCTATCATTCTTTGGACATACCATGAGATGACATGACTTCCACATCTTCTGAGTACTGTAGTCCTTTCCAATGACTATAGCACTCAGAAGAAGTGGAAGGCAAAGCCAATGTGGTATATAGGTTGGATTAGGACTCAGAGAAACCACAGTTCAAATCCCTGCTTTGCCATGGAAATGCATTGTGTGATCTTGGGCAAGTCACACACTTACAGCCTCAGAATAAGGCAATGCCAAACCCCCCTCTGAACAAATCCCTTGCCACAAAAAACTTTGATAGGATTGCCTTAGGATCACCTTAATGTGGAAAAAACTTGAAGGCACACAATAACAGCAACAACAAAGTGGAATGTAGCAGGAAAAGGGGAATTTGCAAGCCCTGAAGATGGCTCTTGAGGACAGGGGACATAGAGGTCTCTCCTTCATAGGTTTCTCAAAAGTCAAGGCTGATTTGATGGCAAATAATAGTAACAGTAGCAGATACCCTTTGTATGAGCTGGAACAGACAATCTTCAGAGTGCTCTTTTTCTTTACCGTTCAGTGCTTTTACACTTTGTTTCAGCAGCTCTTTTTGCACCTCCAGGGATGAAGGCCAACAGAACAGCAGGAGGGAATGATATACACACAGCACTTTCTGCTGCAGGTAATGAATTGGACACAACTTTACTATTATAGCAGCAGCAGTAATCATGGGTGCAGCATCAGGAATGGCTCCAGCCACGGGAAGCCCCACCTGTCATCCCATAACCCACCCACACCTTGGAGACCATCTCCTGGGATACCAACAGGGCTAGAATGATGTTGAACTCCTCCCTGGTACAGATCAGTGAAGGGTGTTTTTTTTGGGGGAGGGGGGCTTTTTTTTCTTTCTTATATATGATCAGTGAAGCCAATTGGATTGGGTATCTTGTAAACAGCACCCCATTATACAAAATAAAAATGCTCAATTTTGGTTAACTTCAAGTCCTGTAGGAAGACCGTTCCCATTTTTGGGGAAAATAAAGAATATAATTACAGTGGTTGGTTGGTTGGTTGGTTGGGTAGGTAATGACAGCAATGCAGAAGTTGTGACATTGTAAAGTTAAGAAAATGTCTTTTTCTACTTTCCCTGTCAGTAAAGACAGTACATAAAAAGTGGTATGCCACATTTTCTGTGGGAGGCAAGAACAGAGGGAAGTAGCTAGAGCAGACTTACCGTACCTCTAGTTAAAGGGCTAGAACTGCTTACAACTTTTTCATCATTTTTCTTTCATGGATTCTCTCTGGAAAGTAAAAAAAAAGAAAGACAAAAAGAAACAAAGAGGAGAGCTACAAGCAGAAGATGATCTCCGGGCCTTTGTCCTGTGAAAAAGAGCCATCTGAGGCTACAATAAAAGTGCAGTCCAGAATTCTCTCTAGAGAGTGGTTGCTTGTTTGGGGGACAGGAAAAAATGAATGCATTGGTGGCAGATAAAAGAGGGTGGTCACTGACAGCCCTTGTTTAAAGAATTGCTTCTGCTCTGAGGACACTGCTTGCATACATTCCTAAGCCTGAGAAAGCAGGGGAAAATTTGACTCCTTTGGCACTTGGTCTTCTAAGAGAAAGGGATAATCTAGAATATGAGCCCCTCCATTCCACCTCCTTAGAACCCCTAGAGCCATCCTCCAAACATGGAGATTTCTCCCTAGAGGCATTGCACAAACAGTAGTTACTATAATAAGAGGCATATTTATTCATAATTAAACGTGATTGTATGTATTATACTTGCTGTATCGATGATAAGCCAGCATGGTATAGTGGTTTGGCACTAGACTATGACCCTGGAGACCAGGGTTTGATATCTCACTCAGCCATGGAAACCCACTGGGTGCCCTTGGGTGTGTCACACACTCTCAGCCCCAGAAAACGCTGTAATTGGCTAGGGTGTCTATAAGTTCAAAACAACTTGAAGGCATACAACAACAATACCTATGATAATAATTTGTGACCAAGGTGTATAAATGAACAAACATCGCAGATGATATTCAGGGTCATCAGTGTAATTTATATTACTGAGAGGGGATATTTTGTGGCCTTAAAGGTAAACATAGCTAAGCTTGAGGAGAGTGTAAAAAAACCCTTAGAATTAATGGTGTCACCTGAAACATGCTATAGGGGAGAGAAGCAGTAATACAAACATAATATTTTTTTTTTTGAAGAATCATGTTGTGTGTATATGTATGTGATGCACAAAATCAGCACACTTGCTCTCAGCTGAACAGACTTCTCACCCAGGGTGGGCACTGGAGAACTGATTTTCTGGGTTTTGATAGAAGCTAGATTTGCCAGTTATTAGTTGGTTGGCTCTGTCTTCCCCTTTCCAAGAAAAACTGTCCACAGTGCTGATTGTCTACTTGTATGAACCAGGAAGCTTTCATCCTTTTTCAAAGCAGAGCTCTACAACACTGCTGATTGGTTAGCCTTTGTGTCACAAATGAAACAATTCTCCCCTCCCTTTGCTTTTCACAGCAGGGTGGTGCCCAGTCCAGAATTACTGACCTTTGTATCCATTGCAAAGTCAATCTTCTACATCACATTTAAAAAGTGTCACCACTTGAACTAAAAGCAGCCAAAAAATGCACACCACTCTGTTCGCAGGTACCTGTATCTGTCTACACACACAGAAGAACTGTTGTGAGATGAGTCTCTAGCACAATGGTGAAAAATTCACAACAGGTACCTTAAGTGTGTTTATATGTGGATTTTTGGGATTTTCTATTTTGTTGCACATTATTTGCTCTTGAAGGTACTTCTAGGCTGAAGGCTCCTACCACAACCAATCAAAAGGTACTAAAAAGATATGCTTTTTCTTAATTAGCAGCCTTTTTTTTTTCCTGAAAAGGAAAAATGCAGAAGTAGTAGTGGTGGAAATACAAAGGAAAACTGCCAATTAAATTTAGATGTTCCAGCACACAGAAGGTAATGTTTCTCCAGCTGATACCAACCTACCAAAAAATTAACTACCTTCACTATATCAACTAAAACAATTATTATTATTATTATTATTATTATTATTATTATTATTATTACCACTACTACCATTATTACTCTCCTCTCCCTAAGGATCAAGGCAGGGAACAGCAACAGATTAAAAGAATAGCAACAGAGATAGCATAATATTAGAATTAATTTTTTTAGCAACTATGACTACTCAAAAGGAGACTGAAAGCAGTTTCAGGATTCAGTTGCAATTTTGTGAAAACATGGGAGCAGTAGTGCAAAAAACCAACAATGATCTCAAATGACAATAAGTGCTGACAAGCATGCCTTTGGTTCTTCAACCTTAAGGGGTGAAAAGGACAGAACTAGAGTGTATATGGGAAGGAGTTCAGCCTTCAGTCCTTATCCCCTGCTCTCACACCTACCTGGTCCCATGAACAAATGCATGCTCATCCCTCCCTTCCCATTTTCACCAGCCTAAGATGAAGACAAACTGTCTCTAATTATTTTCACCTTGCACAGCTGAGCCCTTCAGCCCTCTATCGTCTTACCTGAACACGCTCATTCCAAGTGGGTTATATATGGCCAAGCCCTGTGGCTGCATTTCTTCCGCAGCGGAACTCCAGTGTCACAGCAATCATAGACCCTTTCCTCAATTGCATTTTCCCAAGTGAGAGCCTAATAAAGAATGTTAATTTACTTGGTCTTCCTATAATGGACCAAACTGTGAACCAATCACACTCAGAGGTTGGGAGATGGAGAAGATTTACAAACTGAAGGCTTCACTCTTGTAGCCCATGCCTGGACAAGATTCTATAGCTCCATCAGACAAAAAAAAAAAAGGAGGCAAGATAAACTTGTCATTCATCATATTTGTGTAAGGGCTTATTCTAAACCTCTTCCTCTATAGCACAAGAAACCAGGAGGGAGGTAACAAGGAAAAGCTTCTCTTCTCAATCCATCTGGCAATATATGTTATTTTGCATTACCCTGTGGTGCATTGTAGAAAGTGACAGAGACAGAGTAAGTGACAAAGACAGAGACTGAAGATCCATTGGCACTGTCCTTCAAGTATGACAGTGCTGTGGACTGACCAAGCATTGACAGGTTACGTAATGATGAAAATCATTGCAAAATCTGATGATGAAAACAAGGCCAGTACTGATTTTCAAAACCAGATTTTGTAATGATTTCCATCTTTATGCAATCTTTATAGCTGTCATACAAAAGGAGAGTCATGATACCTAAACTGTAGAGCCACTGTCAAAGAGAATGGTGGTTGTAGCTGACAATGCCTGCAGCAACACAGCTGGATCCAAAGCAACTTGACAGATCTTCACGCCTGTTTCCTGCTTGGTCACAGATGGAACAGTCAGGTAGTTGGTCTTAATAATATACTATTGAGAGCCAATATGATGTAGTGGTTTGAGTGCTGAACTATGACCCTGGAGACCAGGTTTTGATTCCCTGCTTGGACATGGAAACCCACTGGGTGACCTTGGGCATGTCACATACTCTTAGCCCCTAGAAACCCCTGTGATAGGTTTGCCTTAGGATTGCCTTAAGTCAGAAATGACTTGAAGGCACACAGCAGCAGCAACAACAACAGCAGCAACAATAACAGCAACAACAACAGCAACAGCAACAACATACTATTAATTTAAGATTATAAAGACTGTAAGATCCTAGGCACAGAAAACAGTGCCTGAAAGGCATTTGTCACTCCTATATAATTAATACTGTGCATACCACTACCTCTAGCTATAAGTACAAATCAAATAGCTAGGAAGAATAACTAAAGGAAGCTAAAAGGCACCAGTCCATACTTCAGGTTTCCAAAAGAGCCAAAGTCTTTGTCTGGGGCAGGGATGTGGACCAGAAGAGAAGCAGAAGGAGGTTTCCTCTATTACAAGTTTGGATCCATCCCATAATAATATTGACTGCAGTCAGTGCAAATGAATTCTGACACTTTCCACACAGGACTCCAAACTGAAGTAGCAAATGAGTTGCTTCCTCTGTGGACCTTATCACACCAAGGTGTCATAGTGCCAGAGCAATGCATTATTCCTGGTTTGGGATCAGTCCTATCACATGACATCGTTGCTCACCAGCAGCTATTGTGTTGCCATCTATTTGAACTGTGCCTTTTTTTCATGCTGTAAATAATCCATTAATAACCCCCTTTCCCACAACAATTTAGTTAGCTGAGGGAGTGTGATTTCCTCATAGTGCTTCCTTCAGAAGCTGATCCAGTAGTGGACACAGTGTGGGCATTCCCAGGTTGCCCCACCCTCAGCTACTCCCAAAGAGATCTCTGCCCAATAACTTTCAGACTAATCATGAGGTGTGACGTGGGGAAAGGACTCAGCAATGATGCTGTAATGTGCAGGGAAGAACAGTGAGAATGATGCTACTCATCCACAGATGTCAAAAGGGTGTGATAGAGAGTGTTAATAACCCAATACAATCACAAGAGTGGCTACAGTGGGATTCCAGCAGAACAACATGGTATTAATGGTGTGATAAGCCTCAGTACTTGGTTCTCCTACCCATTCTCTGTTAAATATGGAAGGAGCAATATAATAAGGATACATACCTAATTTTGCTATTATTTTAAAATATGCAAGCCAGCAACCTGCCAAGATATCCAGGAAAATAAGGACTTTTGTATCTTCCTTACCTATCTCCCAGTGATGCACAGGGGAACAAAAACAAATTTCACTTCCCACACTGGGTTAGAATCTCAGTTAAACTGGGAATAGACAATGGGTATAGTTTAAGAATGCCTAGCGTTGAATGACCGTCACCCTCTTGAGTGTCTGTACTAAAGGGGGTGGATCACTGACCTGTGATTGGTCAACTGAGAGATAAATCTAGTGGGTCTAGCGTTGTTAGGAGTGGCCTCACCATCAGCTCACTTAAGGTGACCAGGTTTTCACAGAGGCATTCTCAAAGGAGCACACAGACTCATTAGGTCATTTCTTGTTTTTGCTGAACATATTGTTCATATGACCATCTACACAAGCTTCACAACTAAAACTGTTTGGCTTTATGACTAAAATTGATTTGAGTAACTACCAGAGGAACACCCTAAAGGAACTGAAAGAACATCTGGCATTTGCACTGTTTCCAGTCTGGACTTGGAGTTGATGCAAGTAATTTTATCTGCAAATTGCTCACTAAACAAGTCACAGCAGGCTATTGAGGGTTCTGAAATATCCCTCCAGAGTACCATATGTAGGAGCATATGAGCCACAACTGACCTGGGTATGACAGCATATTCCCCACCTCTACCTTGTCATTTATCTTTCTGTTTTCCATTTGGTGTTTTTTTTTTTTGTACCTATTGCTGTAGTGATGAACTGTCAGTATCATTTCATGATTCTTTTTATTATCAGGGTTATGGAATATGCTAAATGGGGAACAGGGGGAGGTCCAGCCAGTGGAAAGCAAAGTTAACTTTCCCTAGGAGTCAAAATATCAGGAACCTAAAGTGGTAGCAGCAGTAAGCGGTGGGGAGTAGTGGTAGGAAACAGGGGCAGCATCACCACTTGGAATGCACAGCTGTATACTGGGATTTGTTGCCAGCCAATGGACAATCCCCTTAAGAACATCAACACAGACACAGGGGGAGAGAGAGATTGGGCAGACATGTGTAATAAAGTGTCTGTGGAAGCTACATGCTCACTGGGGGATTCTAGGAATTGTAGTCCAATTCTCCTTAAATTTCCTAAGTTCTAATAACAGGATTAGTTACATAGACTTTGGCCCTTTCTGCATGTGGTTATTAAGGCGGGCCAATGTGTCTTGCCACGGAGGTCTTCTGCACCTTGGAGCAGACTAGGTTCAGTTTATTTACCTTCGTTCCGCATGTAATTCTAACTAAATGTGCCCCCATGTGGTGGTAAAGCACCATTTGAAAACCGAAAGAAATCAGTTTTCCAATTTTCCAGATTGATCCAATTTGTACTTTCTCAGTGGTGCAGACACATACATTTGCGCCAATGCAAATTGATGGTCAGGGGAGGGCTCATGGGAGGGGCCAGGAGGTAGTATGGACTTACGCATGTACGCACATATGCAATGACGTACAAAACCATGCAAAAACAAAAAAAAACAAAAAAGGCCAATTGCAGCCGAGGGGGCAGGGTGAGGGGAGTAGCGGGAGCAGCCACGGCAGAGGCAGTGTGGATTCATGAACTCGCACTCAGAATCAGAATGGAACATACGCAGTAGCTGTGCAGGAGGAAATGAGGGAAAGTCTGCCTTGTTTTGGGCCCAGAAAATCCGGTAAGAAACAGCAAGAACCGATTCACCAGCCTCATGCGGAAAGGGCCTTAGAAATAATAGACCTTTAGCACTATAAAGTTAACCACAGGGAAGCATGCAAGGTAGTTTTTCTCCAGTTCAGAATTAAAATTGATCTGATGGGATCACACCCTCTGACTTACCAAGAGCAGACACTGGGCTCAAGTTTATAGTTAAAAGCTCCCTGAGTTAATGTTCCTTCATTACAAACCCAGATCAGTATAATTATAAAACACTATCACTTTCTGTCCCATGCCATCCAGCAGCAAACAGCTGCATAGATTCCTTTAGTCCTAGGAGCATTTTCTAAAATATATGTATATGCATGTGTATAATCTCATATTTTATTTGTTACAAATGTGAAAGTGATACAAACAAAGGGTTACATTGAAGCAGAGCAAAAGAGCTTTAAAAAAAACCCCAGAAAAGAAGTAACTTTGAGAAGGGACCCATAATTAGAGGAGAAGACACTGGCCATGAAAAATGTAATTTTGTCATGAATACTTATGGGCTTTCCTTTGGCATGAGAAGTATATAATCAAACCAAGGCCAAAGTGAAGGCTGCCCTGAAGGAAAAATAGTTTCAAAGACAAATGCAATTATAATACAAATACATGCAGTGCTGTATAAGGTATATGGGAAAGTCTCAAGGAAAAACCGGGTGGTAAAATTTTACTTGAGAGGGGAAAAAATCTACTCATGCTTAGTAAATCTGTCTCCAATATTCTTGATCATCATGGACATACTCATTTGAACAAGACCTTGAAAGCTTACACATTTTATCTGCCTTGCTTTATGTTTCCTTGTCTAATACAAGCTGCTAACAGTGTGATGTTGGAACTATGCTGAGTGCCCATTTATGCTGGTCTGAAACAAATATTCCATATTCATGAAACTTCTGCTCTCTTTGCAGAGTAAATTTGACATCCAATTGAGTTGAAAGTCTGGATCCTCAGTTAAGCCTTTTAAAATTCAAAATATGGAATTTTCAGCATCTGAAATATACCTGTGCTGATTGTCTGAATATTGAAATGTTAGGCAGCTTATACGAGCAAGAACTGAAACACAACCAGTGACTAAAGTCCAGTGTGATTATAACACTGGAGATTTAGTTATCATGGTTAGGAGACTGAGAGCAGCCCACATTTTCACCCTCCCTAGCCAAGATCCTACACACTGGCAGCTGTCTCATCTCAGGAGGGCCTCCTGTACTTGTCACTTACCAATGGAAAGGGAAGGCGGGATGTGATTCAGTCTAAGGAGAAGCAGCTGGTCTTAGCTCAGTCAGGAGAGAAAAGATGAAGGTGCTCTCTCAAATGGAACACACCCAACTTTTCCTTCGACTAAGAACTCAAAGAACCCAGCTCTTCGTGGTTTGAATAATCTTTCCCTCCTTCTCCCCTTCACTGATACATAATCCCAGCAGGGGCCCCTCTTGAGGCTTGAGCACTGCTGACCAGTGGGAAGCTTTGAGACAGAGTACAAGGGCAGGTGAATAGCCCTCTGTGCCACAACCAAAAATGGACTTAAATGCATGTAAATTGCACTTGCACACATGTAAGTCATAATAAGATGCTGGCCTCAGTTCTTTCCTTTCCCAAATTCTTCCAACTATCCCCAGTCAACGTTAATTAAGAGCAAAATTAGGTCTGCATCAACTGTAATCAGAGCTAGGCTTAATTACGCTTTGCAAACTATCTTCTAACCTTGGTTCTGAAGCTAATCATGATTGACATCGATCCTAACTGACAGCAAACACTAACGCATATAAGATGGGGGGACTACCAACATTTCTGCGTGTGCTGCCCCATCTTGCCCATACCTCCCCATAAATAGAACCCTTTGAGTGACTGTGAGCTTCACTAAAGCAGGAGGCCCGGCTACTGGTCCTGGTTCAAACAAACCAAAGTAGAAACTTCCTGCAGATTGTCTCAACATGATGGGATTTGGGTCACTGGAGGACAGGACTGGCATGTGCAGCCTCACCCCTCTTACACATTGTTTCTTGTACTCTGTTTAGGCATAATGCCTGAGCAGGGCTATAGCTGTCACTAGAGGTATGGAATGTGTCCATTTGTAAGGGTGGAAGAAAGAGGTGGAAAGAGAGAAGTCCTCAGCATGTCCCTATGCTCTCAGGAATGACTAGGAAACTTCTGAAAGTCAAAATAACACTGTGGTGACACCTTTATTGGGTGAACCAGGAGATGCAAAAATCATTGCACTAGCTTTCGAAAGCATACTGGTCTTTTCATTAAAAATCATGTAAAGGAAGAAAGGTGACTTTGCTGGAGTCACAGGTCTGCATCTTGTTTGTTTGTAATATTACAGACAGAGAGAGAGAGAACCAATGCAGACAGAAATTCAGGTCCTGTTGTTATTGTAGTTTCTAGTCCGGGCCTGTGGTATATTAGATATCATTTGATATCAAGAATTTGGCCATCACAAACTGTTCCACAGGCATGGCCGATACAGCTGAACAATACAAGATAAATCCAGGCAGGCCAGTAATTTGCCCGAATGCAGCTTCGGGAGACCTCCAGGCAAGTACGCTTTGAGAACAGATTATGTATGCATGCAGCATACAAAAGATTCCCTGCCCCGAGCAGGCAGCTTGACGAGCTGAATAGTCAACTGTCAAGCACTCCTTGTTTGTATACTGTCTGCACTATTGACAACTCTGTCATAATTCAATCATGCTAAATACTGACCTTTCGGAAGCTTTGTCTCCAGCTTGAAACCCATTGTGTTCCCTGGGAATGGACTAGCCTACAGGCACATTTTCCCCTATATTTTGAGTGCTTCTTAGGGTCGCTCCTGGCTTCCATCCCACCTTGCTGCTGCTCTGTTTGCTGAGCCTTCCCCTCAGCTTCCACGTGCTGAGAATCCCCACTCCAACAGACTTTTCTTCTGACTACCTGGGCTACAGGATCAGGTGTAGTATTTCCCCTGAAAAATCTCTCTCAAAATCCTCTATCGAAACTCCTACCTTTATCTTCTTAGGTCTGTGTGAGTGATTGCATACATGCGTGTTGACTGTCTTTTTAATAAAGAAAACAATTATTATTTACTTCTGCTTGATTATTGACTCGGCCCAACCCCGTAAACATTGGGTCCAAGATCTCGCTAGGTTGCCCTGCCTCTTGCATTGCTACAGCTTGTGCTCTTGCTAATTCCCATTCCCCATTATTTGGAGCACATTGAGGTGTCCCTCATGGAACCCCAGAAATCAGGGTAACACTGTCTCCCACAAAAAACAAATCTATGAAGTCCCTGGGAACAAAAGCAATAAAAGAAGGCAATAAAATTTCCTTTCTCCATTTTGCAGCATTGAAGGCTCTCCCCTTGTGATCTGTATCTGTCCTGGTCCTTTATGAAGCCATGTTGAAAACATTTAGCATTATACTTTTTCTGGCTAAAAAAGTCTTGAGTTTTAAGGTCAAAAGTCCCAAATTCAAGTCACACCTTAAATTGACATCTTACTTCTTATGACATTAGGTAACTATTCCCTCAAGCTAACAGTTTGTTAATGACATACACACTTGTAAGTGCACTACTCATCCACAGTGATTTTTGACAATACGGAACACACATACCCATATGATGACTGTTTAAGAACCGCTGTGCATGTGGGACCACTGCACATTAAAGTACACAGAGTAGCATGTGAATGCACATTGCCTCTATGAATTACACATGGCAGTTTCACAATGGGTTGTCAGCCACAAGAACTGACCTTTGATCTACGCACAATGCACTATGCAGACATTCAGTATAGAGGCAGCGTGATGTAAGTCCACCAGTAGATATTTATACTGCGCTGAAGTAATGCAGAATTTTGACCTCATGCTCAGTAATTCCTCCCATGTAACTTCATGGGGGAATAATAACCACTGACCTACATCACAAGATTGTTGTCAGGAGATTATGTACTTGAAAGCCTTGAATACAAAGGAAAAGAAGCATATATATTCTACAGTTATTAACTACTGAAATTTCATTCTTTAAAATATGCACATTTGCAAAGTTTTGACTGGCAAAATATTCTGTGGCCAGATCAGATCTGACAGTTTAACAAACAACAACAACAAGAACAATAAGTGAAACACTCTTTTCCTCTTCCAGTTAGTTCTGGCTCTTCCTGTCCATTTACAGTGATTGCAGTTCCCTGTCTTTCTTCACCACTTCCATACAATGGGTTCCTCAAAGCAGTTTACTGCATTTCAGATCAAGAGAGAGATTCACAAAGCAGCATCAGCCTCATCTGTAATTCCAAACACTCTGTCAAGAACAAATGTTTGAAAAGACATCTATCTTCCTGCTAATGTATATATGTTGTGAATCTATTAGAGGGCAGGGGAGAGAGAATGCCTTAGCATTCTGAAAGATGCTAACAGGCATCTGCCCATGGAAGAATACTAGAATAAAACTTCTAGAGCGATCCTTGTCTTTTTTTTCTTTTTCTTTTTTGGTAGCAGTTAAAATGTAATCTTATCAGTGAGAAAAGGAAAATGCTAGTGATTCTTTGCAGCATAGAAAATGCCAATGAAAACAAAAAACAAAAAGCCCATTGGAGAGCCATATTTTTAACCGATCTTGTGCTTGCTTCTGTTTCATAAGATTTATTCCCTCATTAATCACTGGCCTCCCTTCATCCATGTTAAATATAAAAATGATTAGGAAAGATCCCCATCATGGTTAAAAAAATAATTAGCTGCTACATCATGTTGCACACATCCAGACAGAAAGGAGTGATTAAATTAGGAATATTAAAACCCCATTAATCTGTGCTCAACTTAAGCTCTGCTTGTTCATCTCACTATGGCACTTATTATTTCTGACACTGAAAGATATTTGAATTACTAACTGAAACAAGGTCACTATCTGAAAGATGTCAGGTCAGCAATTAGTCAAAGGTGGGAGAAGCTCCCCGAACTGAGTCATGCTTGACATTCCACAAATGTGTCAAGATCTCCTCACTTCTCAATGTCGTCAGGGTGAGCAGGTCACTTGGAGGAACCTCAGATCGTGCAGATAACAATGCAATCTGGTTATTAGAGAGCTGCATTTGACACCGGTTGACAAAGTCTGTGCACACATATACTGTTCAGGAAAAGTTTCACTGCACTTAAGATCTCAGTATGTCTGGCTGTACACTCACTATCACATGTGGAATGGGGAAGAGGAAAGGAAGGCTGAGAGAGGCTTGCTTAGGATAGCCTAGGGCACAGGCAAACCAGGCCTGCTTTTCTTTTTCCTCCCACTGGAGTAGCAGCACCCCTTTTAATCTTATTATCACACCCTGGTTCCCTCCCTCTTGTTTATTTACAACCCTGCTTTCCCTAAAACCCACACCCTTAGTGAATAAAAGGGTAAAGGTTCTTAAAGGTTACATCAAAGGGAATGGGTAACTTGCGGCAGCGTATGATTACAAACAAAACTAAAGAAAACACTCTCTTTAGCCAGTTACTTATAGAAAAATAGAGTGAAATCTTTATTAGGATGCCAACCTAGGAAAAAGGTAACGTAGATTCAAGGACAGTAAAATCTTAAAGGTATGCAACAAATTCTTCTAAAACACCGGAGTGTTTCCCCAACAGAGCTTTCACACACATCCCTTTGGCTCTCCCAGCACAAAGGTCTGTTTCCTCACTGAGAGTTCCACTCTCTGATCCTTTCACAGGTTGTTTGGTTCCTTCTCTGCCCCCACACTAGGCCACTGAGAAGCTAACCCTCTCCCAGAAAACCCTATTTTGGTTTACTGGACAGTCTGACTTAGAGTTCTCTCTGTAACTCTCTCTGAAGGAAGACTGCTTCCAACCACACTCCCAGTATATATGCTCTCTTGCTGTCTTACCCACAGCCCCTCCTTCTGGTTAGGGCTGGGTTTCCCCCAGACAGAGAGCCAATCTGATTACATCACCCTCTGTTACTAGGGCTATTCTGCTAGCCACCCTCTCAGGCTCTATCACACTTCACCACACAGAAACCTTCAGGAATTATGACTATATACAGCAACACATATGCCAAATACTGGTTATTCTTCATAGCATACAGTAGGATGCTCAAGTTCCATTATGTACAATGGTGTAGTAAAATGGCATCCCTTATATAAAATGGCAAAATCAATATTGGATTTTTGGATTTTTTTAAAAAAAATATTTTCAAGCTGTGGTTGGTTGAATCCATAGACAGAGAATCTACTGATATGAATGGCCAACTGTATTCCTAAAAGTAGCATGGCACAAAATGAGGGCTATGGCCCAGTTTTTCAATAGAACCTCAAACAACAGTGTACACATGCAAGCGTGTTAGAGTGGGGAATATCAATGAATGTGGGGCTGGTCCAAGATATTTTGCTTCATGCGGCTGAGACTCTTTCTGCCTCTACATTTGGGGTGCCACAGCTGAGAAGGCCCTCTCCCATGTCTCAACACAGTGTATTGACCTCTCTGGTCAGATATGGAGGAAGGTCTCCTGAGCAGACCTCAGTCAGCCACATAGAGGGAGATGCACTCCCTCAAGTATCAAGGTCCCAAGTTGTTTAAGCCTTTAAATGTCATCACAAGCACCTTGACTCTAGACCAGAAACATATTATCAGCCAGTGAAATTCTCTGACATTATGTGCTGCCTATATGGTATTCTACCTTCCCCAGATCTAACCTTATCAAGGTTTTATGAGTACTGTATAGCTATGAAAGTTCACCCAGCTGATCAAAAAACCACGTCATGGTTTTCAAGCATTGTTCAACTTCAAGCTGGAATAAAAGCCCACAAACCCTTCACAATATTTCCTCCACATAAAAACACAGGTGTATGCAATGTCACAATAAGTACAAAATCTTAGGTTACATTGTCCTTATGGTGCTGAATCTTCAACAGGAAGAAGAGCACAAGCATCAGAGTGAGAACAGAGAAAGCAGATGAGTAAGAAGTTTATAAATTAAGGGCAGTAATTGTTTTCTGTTCCCTCCAGTCCAAGAATACAGCTTTCTATTCTGCAACAATGCTCCTCTACAATAATGCTAAGAGCCACTAGCTAACATTTGAAGCAGGATAGAGGTGGGCAGGAGATGGAGGGTAGAGATGGATGAGAGAGAGAGTTTAGGGCAAAGTCAAAGCTAAGGGCACAAGATTTATACACTGGAATTCTCCAGCCAAAACACTGATGCAGGGCTCTTGGGGAAATATATTTCACCTCAAGAAGATCAGGCTGTTGATATGCCATAATAAAATCCTTGTCCTTCATTTTTTGTTTAAGGGTGGAAACATTCCTACATGGTGATGATTTCTCTATCAATAAAAACGCCATGTGTGCAGTATTCGGGGAAATACAACATTTAGAAAACTGAAAAGAGGCAACCTGCTGGTCAAAGGGATCCTTTGGTTCCTTTCAACATCTACCTGTCATGAATGGAATCTTTGGCAAGAGAAATTGCTGAACTGAACTAAATTCACGAATTCCAATCCATTAGCAGAGGCATGAAGATAGACAATGGCTTCACAGCACACTACATATATGAATACAAGAGTCCTTGCTACTGCACATATAACAAATGGAATTTTCCCAAAGAGAGTTTTGAACCCAGGGAAACTGACTTTTGTTAAGCAGATTTATTGCTTTCACATATGAATACCAACTGACCATTGTAAAGATCTGAAAGACCTGTGTCGCCCTATGCAGCCCTTTGAAAATTTAGGGCAGGGGGTCACGATTTGCACCTTTCTGGATCCTACTACATTCCATCCCACTCCCACAATTGTATAAATATGCTTTATACCTGAGACCTTGATGCCACTCAGTACTGCATGCACAGAAGTGTGTTTATATCCATGAAAGCTCATGTGAATATAAAAACCAGTTAGTCTTAAATATGGTGCCACATTTTTCCCCTCCCCCTTCCTCCCTTCTTTTTATTTGCCAAGCGGGTATACATACTTGCCCCCTTGATTAATAACCACGGACATGCAGAATGGTCCCTCAGGAGCGAGGCTTCCAGTCATCAGGAGGCCCTTTTTGAGCTATTTATTTGGAGTCTCACATTCCAGAAACTGCAACTTCCAACTTACCTCAGCATAATGCATAACCCAGCTGGGTGCTACAGTCTTTCTCACTTGCCTGCCCCCTCCTTCCATTTCCTTAAAATCTATTCCAAGTGACTGACATTTGCTGAGTGTATTTATGCAGCCCTTTCTAATCCCTTCAGAATATTAAGACTGCTTTACTTTGTCTTTGGTTACATTAACTTCAATTTTCCTTATGAGTAAGTATTTGGTGAAAAATTAATATACTGAAGTTGAAAAGAATCTTATGATGGGAAAAGACTAATTTCGTCTCGTGGCTGCTCAGATACCAGAGTACACTGGGGTTAATGTAATTAACTTACAATTTTAGCCTGGGTTGTGTACATACACTGAATCTCCCGGCTGGAAACAAGATTAGATTTTATTACACTATATATCCTGGCTATCTTCACTATGCCTCCGATATTACTTCCCTCAATGACTTCAAGGCTCTTTTCTGCAATGAAAATGCAGAACCATCTGGTACTGAGCCCATGTAGTTTATTTAAGGATTTAATTAAGTGCTCTAAATGGAGAGCTTCTCCGAATTAACATTTTAAATGTGACTTATTGCAGGTTTAATATTGTCTTAATGCCAACCTGGGAAACTCCATAGCCAAGTTGTTGACGTTTAAATTGAATTCATTTGGGTGGCTCCAGGGGGACTCATTAATTAATCTAAACAACTAATGGGGATTGGTTCTGACTTTTGATGAAGATTATTTACAGAGACAATTTGCTGTGAATAAAGAGTCACAGTAGGCATATGTTTAATTGAATTTTTTTTTTTTTTAAAAAAGGACATCTCATTGTATTTAACATCAGGAATGCATCTTTAGGAGTAAGCTTTGAAATGCCATGAAAGGGAGGATAGTTGGAAACTTCCTCATTGAGTGTTAATACAAAGGGAATGGGTAATTACATTTGCCTGTGTAATTTGCAGCTTGTAGAGGGAAAACAGGTCTGTCTCGTTAACAGTTTAAGGAGAAAGAAGAAAGCTTTGGATGGTATTGAGTGCTGTATCTGACTTTATTTTTTTTAAAAAAGTTTACAATCACAAACTTTGACGCTGAAAAGTCATCCAAGTCAAAGCTCCTATAGTGGACCACAATTAATCTTTCCTACCACAGCGGTCAGATCTTTCTTTCCTGTGTCCTTCCTGCTGTCTAAGCTTCAGGGAAGGGAACTGTTCCTTCTCATCAGTAGCACTAAGACCATGGACATCAGTCCTTTAGGGAAATTCACTCTGCTTCCTCATTGGCCTTTTAATCACAGGCTAAAACAGTTCTGAGGGTGGTTATACAGTATTTGCTAGTTTTCTGTTGAGTCATTAACTGTGGCTACAGCGTTTCAATGATTTCATGTTTCTGCAGTTTACTTTTAAGCCTGCTGTCTTAATGTGGATTGTGGATATTTTAGACCAACCTTTTCTTTATCATGGACCCCCTTTAAATATATTTTGTTGCCACAGACCAAGATTTAACTCAAGATTTAAAACCCTAAAGTGCATCCCAATATTCATTTAAAGTTGCTCATCAAGGATCCTGCGATTTCTAGAGAAGGGAGAAACAAGAATATGCATACTGTACTTTTATTGGAATGGTTCCATGCAAATTTAAAATAACAACAACAATGATAAACAACAACAACCATGGTCTAATGTATTACTTGCTAATTTTAATTAATTAATGAAAAGGCTGGTGCTATATTTCACTTAGTCTTGTTATATTGGGCTTAATAGTGGAAACTTGTATTCTGAGTTCTAAATCTATGTTTTTTAAATAGTTTTTTTAAAGATAAACAAGAGCAAAGAATGATTTTTCACACAAGTATGTTGTTACAAAAGGCATCGATACTCTCACAGTCCTCTTTGATATTTCCAGAAAATCTGCCTATAAGCGAGCCCAGAAATCTGGAAGGGATCTGTTCCCTGATCTACAAATATACGAGAGTACATTTTTGTTACCAAACAGTTTTAGTGTCATAACTTTTGAAATGTTTGAGATACTGTAATGAAACATTGTACAAATAATGCCTGTCACTGACAAAAGCCTCCTGCACAGCTAGTGGAGAATAAACCAGGAGGGAAGGAAATAGTCTACCTCTGGAAAAGTGTTTGCATAAGTTGGGTGTGGCCACGGAGTCTCACATTCCTCATCAGTCTAGCATCTGGAACAGTTGGGATCCGAAGAATAGCAACAACCAGTGCAGAACACAATTTAGAAAGATCTATTTATTGTTTTCTTTTTAACTATTCATGTTTTTAATTAGGTCTAATTTTTATAGTTTAATTCTATTTTTAACTTTGTATGTTGCCATTTTTTTTATCTATATTTGCTTTGTATGCTATGTTTTTTTTTTGAAAAAGCTATACTTGCCTTAACTGTTGTAAGCTGCACTGAGTCCCAGGAAAAAGGTCAGGGTGTGTTGACAACAATAATGTAGGAGTTATCTTTTGTAGAACTGTATATTTGAAATGCTGGGTTTTGGGTTTTTTTAAGGGCCAGTGAATTGGAATGATCAAGGTTGAGTACAAGTCATATGGAGCAGAAGAAAAGTGTTACAGAAAAATGTACTTCAAGTTAACAGAAGCCCTGGAGAACGGACTAAGCATTTTGTAGGAAAGGGAACCTGTTAACTGGCCATCGGAAATTCTTTTCATCTCTCTCTAGTTCACCCGTATTTAATTCCAAGGTGCTGAGATTATTTATTTTCTACCCTTCTTAATAGTGGAAATTCTCATGATGGTAAGATGCTTGATGCTTGCCATACAGCTAGAATTCGGCGATTAAATGATGGTCAGTAACACCTTCTGTTGTTCCATCTTCCTTCATCCCTCCCAGCACAGGCATGCTCTTTCTTTCTGAATGGACTATATATCTGAGACAGTTCTAATGGCCCCATTCTGGGCTGGTCCGTCATCCATGGATCAGATGGAACATGGTACCTGGCCTTGCCTCCCAGTCTCATTTGCTGTTGTGTTTTCAAATGGTCCTAGCAGCTGTGGTCTTCAGGAAAAGCAACACTTCTGTGACAAATAAGGAATGGGATGGTGGGACAAGGTGTTGAAATTTGGGAGGGGAAAGGATTCTGTGGCAGTCCAGGAACGCTTTTCAAAGGAATCTTTTGAGCTGAGGAGAGGTATGTGATACTCATTCGTGTACATAGCATCTGCCATTACTATACTGCTGTGCATTTTCCTTGTGTATATGTGCACATGCATTGATGCTGAACGTTGCATACTATGAAATTTAGAACTGTAAGAATGGAAAGACATAAGAACAGCCTTTTTGGATCAGATCAAAGACCTATCTGGTTCAGCATTTTGTTCCCATTATAGCCAATCAGTTAACCTTGAGAACCATGAAAGTAAAACATGAGTATTAAAAAAAACCCTATCTCACATAGACATGCATACACACTTGCATACACACTTCCTGAATTAAAAAAAAATTCCAGAAACTCTTATCAGAACTCAGAAAAACTGGTTTAAAAATACAACTGATCTGAGATTACACAAGACACATTTGAGGAGTATTTTTATTTTTGATTTGCAGTAACTTGAATCACCAATAAAACAAAGGTGGGAATCATTTAGTTCACTGATTAAATTGCATGTGTCCATTTGTCTCCACTGGGTGTCCAAAAGCTAGGACACACAGATTTTGCTTTAAAGATGCCTTGCAAATCTGTGAACTTTCAAGTGCAACTGCAGAGCTTCCCTGCCCCCAACAGGTCCCCCATGAATATCTAGAAAGAGAACAAATCTGCACAGGCTTCTCTTAGCACAAAGTAATCAGTCACACACTCCCCCACTTGAAATGCATTGATCTCTCCAGGGACATAACAGCTCTTTGTAGTTATTAGAGATCACACAGCATTCCACCTCTCCCCCCAAAAAAAAGCAATCAGTCTGAAGACAAAATGTCATGGGAATTTGTCCAACCAATTCTTAGAGGCAGATTTCAGCAATACTTATATCAGATACCAGCGAATGTGCAGAATTTGATCTGTAACACCAGCTCTGAGTTCCTGTCTCTTGCTTCCAAACCAACAAAAAGTCCTGTGGTAACTTAAGAGACTAACATTAAGTATATGCTGGCATACTGGACTAGAACCCACTTTATTTGATGCCATGTGGAACCCTATGACCTTTTGGCCTTCTTTCTGTGACATAATTCTTAGATATATAGCAGGAATTAAGCCTAAAGCCCTAAACAACAAAATTAGTGTTGTGTGTTTTTTCCAAATTTAACTGTGGCCATTTCCGCATGGGCTTAAAGAAACGGTGCAGAGCGTCCTCCAGGGAGGACATCTGCACCTGGGAGCAGACTGGGACGGACCTACTTAGTGTAGTTCTGCACCTCAGCCTGCTCTGGAACAACCCGAAGTGGTCGTCCAGCGTGCTTTTGAAAGACTGCTTGAAAGAGGTCTTTCAAAAGCATGGAGCGTGCCACTCCATGCCCGTGCTCCGGTGCAGATTTGCAGGCTTGCACCAGTGCAAGCCTGCAATCTGCCGGGGGTGGGCTTTACTCTGGTGAACTTCAGCAGTTGGTGGAGAGCCTCAACCAACTGGAAACCGCCATTTTTGTCCCCAGAGCAGTGCGGAGTGGCAGCCACACACTGCTCCGGACCAGCCTGGACCCAAGCGTAGACCCAAGAAGTCCGGTAAGTACCGGCACGGGGCGATTTCCTCACCCCATGAAGAAGTGGCCCATATTTCTACCAAAAATAAGTAGGAGAAAACTTCCAAATCTGCAGTTGTCCCCTAAAGGCTGCCCACAAACTGCATGTGAAGGCACAGAAGAACTGATAGTGAACATACCTGGAAAATAATCCTATATCTAGTCATGAAGTCAAATCCAGCTAAAGAAATCAATTCTTAAGAGCATGGTAAGATATTATCAAGAACACTGCCAGAAGCTCTAATGGGAGGACCAAATTTGCTGGTTTTAAAATACTTCATTCCACGTGGATCTGAAAGGTTTTTGGGGGAATGACTTATACCACTTCAAGTGTCTCTAGTGTTTTTATATCCACGTTCCCCCTTCTGATGACTTATGTTCCATGTTCTTGGGACTTTTTCAACCATTCCACAATGAACCACTATGAACCATTTGCTATGAGCCATTCACACCAAAGGTTCGTTTCCATCCCTTTGTTTCACAGATAAAATCTCTCAGATAACAGCTGACATTTGATGCCATCATTATAGCAGAAATTGACAATAGGGTATACACTGGATGAGTTTCAGTTGGTAGGTACCACTGCTATGGACAAACTACTAGGGCAAGTAAAGAAGGCAACTTGTCCTTTTGATCCCTGTCCTTCTTGGATGGTCATCCAGGGAGGAGATGTGATTAGATCTCAATTACAATATATTATCAATACATCTCTCAGGGAGGGAAGGTTTCTATTTTGTTTAAAGAAGCAGTGGTGCGACCGCTTCTTTAAAAGCCCTCTGTGGACCCCCAGGACCTTAACAACTATAGTCCGGTATCAAATCTTCCCTTTTAGGGCAAGGTGATTGAGAAGGCAGTTGCCTTCCAACTCCAAGCAGTCTTGGATGATACACAACTCCTAGACCCACTTCAAACTGGCTTCAGAGCAGGTTACAGAGTTGAGACTGCTATGGTCACCTTACTGGATGATCTTCACCTGAGTATTGACAGAGAGAGTATGTCCCTGGTGGTGCTTTTGGATCTCTCTATGGTCTTTGATATCATCAACCATGATATCCTTCTGGACTGCCTGAGTCATTTGGGAACTGGAGACACTGTGCTTCAGTGATTTCAGCCCTGTCTCATAGGCAGGTTCCAGATGGTGGTGTGTGGGAATAGCTGCTCCTCAAAAAAGCTCTTATACGGCATACTATAAGGTACTGTTATATCCCCAATGCTGTTTAAACATCTACATGAAACCAGTATACCAATACTAAAATCACTGCACTGGCTGCCATTTAGTTTCCAGAAAAGTACAAAGTATTGCTTATTACTTTGTATTTTAATAAATACTATTAATAACTATTCCTTATTCCTTATTAATATTCTTATTAAAGTTTTGGTCCAGATTACCTACAGGATCACTTCTCCTGTATAATCTGCCCCACACACTCAGATCCTCTGCAAGACTTCTACTTCAGTCATCCAAAACTAGACTGACTTTTACCCAGGGGACATTTCCTTTAGCTGCCCCCAGACCATGGAATGACCTCCTGGAATAGATTCATGAGTTCAAGATGCTGTCTGAGCTTAAATCAGCAGTAAAGACCAGTCTCTTCCAGCAGGCCTATTCAGATGATTTTTACATTATGGTTTTAAAGTATGTATTGATGGATTTTAATATGTATTGGTTTTATATGCTTTTACGTATGTCTTATATTTTTAAAACTATGTATATGGTTTTATATGTGTTGTGTTATTTATTGTTGTTCTCTGCCATGGTACGTAGAAAATAAATACGCTTGTTGTTGTTATAGAATATTACTATCTCATCTCACCCCACCCTGCTGCCTCCTTGACATCTTTCCCCAAGCAAACAACACTCAAACCAGTCTTTCCTATCACTTCCTTCTCTCATCACTAAGCAACAAGCATTGTCAGGCAGAGTGTGGTGAGATGGATGCTGCCACTTTAAATATCCAAAGTAATGTGGCATAGTTCTTTTGAAGTACGGAACCTGGCTTTTATCATTTCCCTAAACTTTAATACATGAATCCATGGTCCGCTTCTTAGCTTTTATGATACCTTTCACATTTTTCTCTCTCTGCCACCTTAAACATGAAATGCAACACACAAATCTTCCTCAGGATGCTCACAAGTACCGTTCTATTATGTACAGTTTGGTGCTATAATACTGTCTAATACTAACAAATACCAAGCAGCACAAAGGAGCATTAATGCCTCCTATTTCCTTCAGTGGCTGGACCTTTTTAGGTGCCATGCCAGCTTGATGCCATGGGGCCCTCTTGGCAGGTTAGTGTCCCTCCAGTAGCTGAGGTTTCTCATGGTTTCTTTGGCCCTTTCTGCACCGGCCTATTAAAACAGTGCAGAGTGACCTCCAACGGAGGTCTTCTGTACCGTGGAGTGGACTGGGGCGGACTACTTTTTGTAGTTTCGCACCTCAGTCTGCTCCGGAGTGATCGGAACTGGTCGCTCAGTGCGCTTTTTATAAACCTCTTTTAAGAGGTTTTTAAAAAGTATGGAGCATGTGACTCCGTGTCACTCTGTTGCCGCACTCTGGTGCAGATTTGCAGGTGCGCACTAGTGAGTGCCTGCAGATCTGCTGGGGGTGGGCTTTAGGCTGGCGAGCTTCTCCAGTTGGTGGAGAGCCTCCACCAACCAGAAGCTGCCATTTTGGATGCTGGAGCAGTGCGGAGCGACGAACTTGCACTGCTCCTCGTCCCGGACCCACCAAAAAGCCGGTGAGTAGTGGCAGGGAGCGTTTCCCTCGCCGCGTGCAGAAAGGGCCTTTGTTTCACTACTGTGTAATGCATTTAGGGACAAATATAAATCACCCTAGTTTTATTCACATGGAATACTCCATTGTACAGTGTGGGTGTACAGTCTGATGGTTCCTGCCAGGAAACTGAAAAGGACAGTCTTATGAAAGGAGAAAAAGTTTGCAAAACTGACGAAGGAGCTGCAGAAGAGTCAGGGAAACAGGGATGGGTATAGCTTGGAGGGAGGATTGCTGATCTCAAATAAATATTCTGCCTCCTCATGAATTTTTTTCCTTCAATCTCCTTCAAATTGTTAACATTGCAGAGAGTGAGACACTGAAAAACTTCTCACCTAGAACTATGACATTCTACATTTTCCTGCCCCTTTGATCTGGATGCTTAAACACTCTATGTAAATGCTCAAGTGAATTTTTAAGTCCCTGCAATACTAAAAGTTTGGAATCTGAAGGGAAATTTCAGAATTCTTATTTCAGAGGGTGCAATGCCCTCATTTTGTCCCTCTCCTGCAGCCACATAAAGAGGATGCACCCACATTTGTACAGTTATTAGAACAACATCAGAAATGGCATGCCTCTGATGGAAGAACATATACAAGTGATTTGAAAATTCACCGAGAAAAGGGACCTGACTAACCCACAGTATTTTAAATGCCCTCAGTTATTCTGGCACAAAGATCTTGCTGGTTGCAAGAGAAATGAAGGTTGATTGCCTGAACTAGGTGGGCACCGAATAAAGTTTGAACAGGATAATATGAAGGAACACAGATTCACCACTTCAAATACTACCATTTTCTAGTCTGCATTCCCTCAGTATGTGTTGCAGAGGGCTGGGAAACCCTCTAGAACAAAGTTTTGGGTGGCACAGAGGGTGGGGAGGGGATGGAAAGAAAAGAAGGTGTGTGTGTCTCTGTGTGTTTCCCACATTGTGTGTGGAGACAGAAATTGCTTCTTCCTCAGTCTTCTGACAGGGTTTCTCTCACGAGGGCTAAGTGCCCAACTGGATGCTGGCCACTGATTCCTGAAACCATTTAGTACTCCAAGGGCTGTTCAGAGTTTGATGACTTGCTTGCTTTGTAGGCTAAAATCAATATTATGCAAATAAATTTAAATCTTCTGATTTAAGAATAAAATAGGCAGCTCACACCCATCCCCTTCCTCTCCAAATGTCATGCATAACAATATCAACAAAATTCTCATCAAGGACAAAACTTGTCATATTTTCCCAGATTACTATTTGAGCATGTTGTTTCCATGCAGCACACACAAGTACAAAGTTCTTCAAACCCACCACATCTATGCATATGTGCTGCCCATCCACCCCCAACCTCCATTTCAGGGAAATTATGCAGCCTTAATTAGCATGCCATGAGTTAAGGAAATCCCATCATAAAAAGATCAAAAGGGTGTTTTTTTTCTCCAGGACATTTTGATAATTCCTATGGGTCTGCCTGTTACTTACACACCATGTAAGACATATACTTGGAAAAGGAGCTTTGATTTTAAAAACAAGTATATTTACTGAGTGATGCAAGAATTAAATGATGCAAGGCAAAATGTAGAGACTAACCTTTTTGTTCTCATGGAGCGCATCATTTTCTTTGGCTTGAAATTCACAAGTAGCTGTTTCCATGTCCTGGGAAACAGAAAAAGTGTATGTTACTGTCAAGTATTAAAAATGCAGGTAATTGAGCTGTTGTGGTGTGCTAATCAGAGAGACATTTGCTATTTTAGTCTTTTGTGAACAGGTCAAAAGCTACCATATTTCCAATTATCAATCATGTGTCTAATGCCAATCAACCACATTTATACCTTCTAAAAGGGGAAGAGCAGCATTAGTTTCTATAGAGAGGTGTATTGGAAACAACTGCAGAATGAATTTTCCTCGGGGGGGGTCTGTGCTGGGAGAAAGGTGAATGAATGAATGAATGAATATGGAAATGAAAATGAAAATTGTGTTTCCTTTTTTTTGGAACTGCCCCAAGAATTTCATAAAACATCTCTGCAGCTCCATACCCTCCAACTCTCATGCTTTGGCAAGGACAGCACAGGCTAATCCTCTATCATCCAGCTTTTTCAGCTGTTTTAAAAACAACCTAGTTTCAATCTCCTCCTCTCACTTTCCTCTCTTGTCCTCAACTTACTCCAATTGCTGCAACCTGAGGTTAAAAGTGCAAAAGTCAATTGCACTCAGTTAACTCAGCAGAAGGGAAAAGAAAGGAGAGGGTGGAATCTTGCCTCTCCCACTAGGCTTGGGCAAAAGCAAACTGCGGCAGCCTCTTGTAGTGTGTCTGTTCCTTCTCTTTACCGATTTTGCCATCTTAACCACACTCTGAAGTGATTTGGCTACATCTGTCTCAGTTTTCATCTGTGAAATGTTGGAAGGTAGGCAATCCACAGAAAAGTTATGGAGGGTATGCCAAGGCTAATATTGATATTCTTGTTATGTGCCTTCAAGTCATTTCTGACTTATGGTGACCCTAATGTGATCCTATTGTACAGTTTTCTACACTGAGAGTGTGTGATGCACCCAAGGTCACTCAGTGGGTTTCCATTGCTTAGTGGGGAATTGAACCTTCATCTGTAGAGTCTTAGGCCCTTTCCTCACAATGTCATCATCCTGCCACAGCAAACAACTGGCTGTTCCTGGTCCAGGCGCCATGCTACTGCACAATGTCATTGCTATCCAGCTGCTGTTGCATTCCCAAGCATTGCAAATCAGCTCTATTTAATTTCCAGAAAAAAATCTGTTAAAAAATCCTTTAGCACTGCAATCTTGTCAACTGGGTCAGTCCAGTTCCTCAATAGTGCTTGATAGCACCTCTTGTCATCTCCAATCCAGGAGTGGGTGGGGTGTGGGCACGCCCAGGTTGTCCCTCCTTCAGCTACTTCCATGGCATGGGAAGTTTGGAATCTACCACGTCTCTGTGTTTATTTTAAATTTCTCCTTTGAGTTAATTTTTAAGTACATTTTTTAGTGTTACAGCTTAAAAACGCAATAGGGTACTGGTTTGTGGGGTGGGGAAAGGCAGGAAAAGGGACTGGTCAATGATGCTGTAGTGCAGAGGGAATACTGGTGGAAATAATGCTACTCATCTACTGAAGGTGAAAGGGTACAGTAGAGAATGTTCCTAACCCAACACCATCACGGAAATGGCAATGCTGGGATTGTAATGGAACAATGCTATTGAGGTACGGTGTGGAAAGGGCCTCTGCCCAACTCTCAAACCATTACACCATGCTGGCTCTGAAAATGAACATTGCCCTCTTCAAATGGAGTGGACATGCTAAAACCACCAATTCAATTGAATTCAGGCCTAAACCATGATAGGAATTTCTTCTCCCCTAACTCTTGCAACCCTTACTGCCAACTGGAAAAAAAAAAATCTGCTTTGGAGGGCTTCCAGAGTAGTTTCTGAGGTCATGGAGGGGAAAGCTTAAGGAGGAAGGCTGATTCCTTCCTGATTTCACTGACAGAAGCACCTTTACTGAAACCTGCCCTGAACTTAAGCTTTGTACTGAAAACTTTCTGCTGCAGAATGTACACCCTTAACAAACTGAGGCTGAATCAGCTGAAGCCTCCCTTCTTTCCCACAGGTTCATCCGCTACTTGGTGTTACCTGTGGAAAATATACTGATGAGTGGAATTATATTGATACTCTCTCTGGCCATTTCCTCCCTACACTGTTACAGTGCTATTATTCCGCTTTTAGCATCCTCTGGAATTCTGGGGTTTGTAGTTTCCTGAGGCCAAAGAGCTCTCTGGCTAAGAATTCTAATTGCCCCTCCTTAAACTACAAACCCCAGGATTCCATAGGAAGTCAAAAGTGAAATAATAGCACTGTAACAGTGTAGTGCAGAAATGGCCCCTCTCTCTCTCTTTCTCTGAGTGTGTGTGGGTGTGTGTTTTAAATGCATGTTAATACTATTTGTGAGCTGCCTTGGAAAGATTTGAATTCAGACAAGTTGGATATAAAGAATTTTTTAAAAGTAAGTAAGTAAGTAAATAAATATAAATAAGTAAGTAAGTAAGACTATTCACGGCATCAGAAATCCATTGTACAACGTCTTTGCAAAGATCACCTTAATCAACATTTTGAAGATGGGCATAACAACCAGAGATATAGATTTCAGAAGGATATGTTTCATTATAGGTCATAATGAAATTGTTATACATAGCTGTTTAACAATTTCAGCAATATACTGAAGATAAGATAATTTAGACAGCCATCACAAAAGCTCCATATTATAAATGGAAACTCTAACTGCTGATAGTCAGGAGATCATTAATGATCTTTGTATGACTGAGCAATTTCTAATCTCTCTCTGTATATGCATGTGTGTGTTTCTTAAATCTTCTACATTCAAAACCAGAAGCTGCAGATCTCCAATTATAGTTGCATCTTTTCTGGACTAACACTTGCAGGTATCTTTTTTCCCCCTTTGGTTGAGAGGTATTGAGCTGCATATTTATGTTTGTTTCCTATCCCTAAATATCATCTGAGTGCTGTTTGCACAGCTAACAGCACTATAGCAACACTCAGAAGACTTTGCAAATGTCAGCCTCATGGCAGAGCCACATGGAGAAAGCAACCTCTGATCCAGCACATCCACAGCTATTCCACAGCCTCCTGCTGGTATTTTACATGAGCACAGAGGCACAGTTTTTAAGGCACCTAACCACAGATATTCTGGGTAGTTTATTACCTAGGTATTGTTATATTCATATCCTTTCCTTTTCCCTTAAGGAATTCAAGGTGAAATACACTGAGATTATCACACCATATTTTTATTTTTATTAGTATTACAAAACAACATTTTTATTGCCCATTAACAATACATTCTCTGAGCAGCATACAGACTTTTTAAATCATAAAATGTAAAAATAACCACAGGAGCATAACATTAAGAAATCAATTTAAAACATCAGAATCAAATCAGCAACAGTATTGTCCATGTACTAAAAAGTATGAGAATTTTTTTTTTGTTTTAAAAAAATGAAAAGTGAAGGACAATTAACCAGGGATCCCACTTGAGAGAAAGATGGAATATAAATGCAATAAATAAATAAATAATGACAAGATGACAAGATCAGGTCAATCAAGTGTCTCTGGTGAGGAATTTGAATACAGAAAAAATATAACCAGTAGGAATCTGGCTTGATTTTTTTTCTGTATTCAAATTTCCCATACTGTTCTGAAGGAATTATTCTGCATTAAACAAACACATTTTCTAAAGCAAAACTCTGTTTCCTAAACAAAAAGCTTGTTTTCTATGTAGAAAACTCTGTTTCGTAAGCAGGAATCCTTCTCTCTGTGCTGAAAACATTTTGTTCACACATACAAAAATGTGTTTTTCTACTCAGAAGAAATTCTTCCACAGCATTTCAGGATGTTCAAATACTGAGAGACTGCCACAAAGGAATGTTCATTTTCTCTCATGCAGCCAGAAAATTCATCACCGCATACAAGGATGAAAAAGTTGAAGATTTACGTCCTTATGATGCAATGACAAGGAGAATCTGTCCCACTGGCAGACATCCTCAACCTGAAGGATAGGCGCAAATGGCTGTCATCCAGTAGGACTTGAAAGTACTGATCTTGGGCTCAGTTGTACCATTTGTTTTAGAGAGAAGATTTCTTGAGTCAGTGGAAGACAAGAAGTAAAAGATACAGTGGGCCTTCCACAATGTAACCCCAGTACCATTCTCCATTCCCAGCAGCTTGTGATCCAGTGGCATAGCTTGGCACAAGTGGTGCGTGCGGGCACGGTGCACAGGGAGGGGTGACAGCACAGAGGGGGCAGGCAAAGAGCAGAGACACCCCCAAAGCAGTCCCACCCAGGGCTCACCACCTTCCTCGCGCCTCCCCCTCCCCCGTCCCTACACCACTGTTGTGATCCTTAGATAAGTTCCTGGAAGCAAGCCATTTTTCCTCAACTAGCACTTGCTTGGCCTCTCAGCAATTCCCTTTAATCATTATTCACACTGTCCCCTTGATTTACCTGTAAGATGTCAGTACTGCTGCAAACTGATAAAGAAGCACAAGCTATAAGAGCAATAGCTACTGAAGGGAAGAGATTCTTGCTAAAGAAATGTTTGATTCATTTCAGTAGCTTCATGGTGACAATATTGTTACAATCCTATATGTATCGAACATTTCAAGGACAGAAGATCTGCTCTTTTAAAGACTTTTAAGTTTCTGTCTGGCCAACCTTAATACAGCTCGCAGGTTTACGGCAACCCAGCTCAGCCTCTGTGCTCAAAATGGCACTGTATGCTTTAAAATAAATTGGAGTGAGCAAAGGTCAGATGCCATCAGGCTCCCTGAGAGAAGTAGTAATGTCATTTCTGGTTAATTTTGGAAACAGGAACGATATCCTAGGTGAATAGATCTATCGTTCATGGTGGAGATACTTTGAGAATCAGTTTCCTAGTAAGCTGGCATGTGAAAAAACCACGGGATGCCATGCAAAGAGTTTCCACAGCACCACAGACAGAAGAAAAGCTGGGGCTCTTTTGAGGCAAAGTAACTCCTAGCACTAATAAATCATTGCCCTTTTGCTGTAAACTGCAAATAAAATTGTAATTGACTTTCCACACTGCTGGCGCTATTGCACTTATTCTGTACATTCATCCCACAATGCTCTGGCCACACTAGCAGCTTTGACTGAGAAAGGGGAAACCATCATTCACCTGAGCAGTGATATTGGGAGGGGGTGGGAAGCAGGATCAAAGAACTATTTGAAAGAGCCATCATTTGTTTAGTGCTAAGTGTTGATTCATTTAAATGTGAATGTCTGTTACTGCACCTGAAATGTCAAAATACAAAAGATTTCCAGTTTGTTTGAGATCAGCTACGCAGACTGGATTTTGTCTATGTATGAAGGGAAGCATGCTGTTAAAATGGCAGAGGGCAGAAAGGAGTGACTGTTCTTTCGTTTTACTTTTCTTTAAATTAGCATCATACTGGCCTGAGTGCTACTATGATATTTCATTTAAGCAGCATTTTTTCAGTTTTTTAAGCAAATGATATGCAAATAAGTGTTTGAGTGCTTATTTAATTTTTTTACTATGTAATTATAATTATATAATTATAAATATAATATAATTGAAATATAATATAACAATAAATACAATATAAATTTATAATATAATATAATTACAACCCTTTTATATATAATACTAGTGTATATACCTGCTATTGCCCAGGATTTTATCTTGTAGGTAATGCTTGTTAGAAAGATTTGAGATCTTGTGTCTGTAATTCCCCAAACTGTCTTGTCCAGTACCTGTAACCTTCCCCCTATTCCACAATTCAATCTTTACTCAGAGTTATTAATATACAGAGGTTGGATTCCTGAGGGAAATACACTGCCCCCCTCCTTGCTGCTAGGCCTCCTCTTCATAGCAACTGGCCTATTCAGAGCTCTCTGACTGAGAATTCTAAAAGCCCCTCCCTGAACTCCAAACCCCAGGATTCCATAGGATGTTCTTAGGCAGCCAATCATATGAGGTCTTCGCCTGACACACACAAACAAACTTTGACTTTTATATATTAGATAATGGGTATAAAAAGGTACTCACTGCAATGGTTATCATTGGGCTGTGACAAGTTCACCTGTATGATGGATAGGTTAAGGTCATCTATGCCCTTTTTAGCTATTTTCTGAGAAACAGAAAAGGAAACCATCACTTTGCAAAGCAATTATAATGATAACTACTGGGATATCTCCTGGGATTCTAGCTGTAATTAATTTCTCTTTAAAAGTATTTCCCAAGCTCAAAGTCACCTAAAATGAACAGAAGTGTATGTATACTCTTGAAGATACCCTTCCTTGGCCACATGACTCCATGCACAAAGTTCTCCTGTGAGAAGAGGTTCATAAGTGATAGATATGCTCTCACGCAGAGGGCCAATGTCTTGTCCGTCATCATTTTCAGCCCCATGGGCTGTGCCTAAGACAGACTAGCAGGCTCATCATGAGAGATGCCTAGATAAATAAATAAACGTTAAAATAAATGATGGTATTGCTGAACCCTACAACCTGAAGTGGCTTCCTGTTTGCCCACTGCCATTGTTTCTCGGAGTTAGGGTGTATGAAGAGAGAGATTAGTGGTGAAGGTACTGTCTCTTAGCATGGTCATTGCCCATCAAGGCTGGTGGTATCCATGTCAGTCAGGTAGCATTCTGGTCTGATCTGAATTTTAATTTTAGTGGAATGATGCAAAATGTGGGATTTACAGGAGGGTTCAGCACCTTGGAGAGCTCTTTTTTAAAAGTTGAGACTAAAAAGTAGCATGGATTCACCATCTCACTCACATGGGCACGGTTTTCCCTCCCCAAGCAAGATTGAAGGGAAAAAAGACTTGCAATCTTTCTTTGCAGTAATTGTTCCTTTTCCTCACCAGCAGTAGACTCTTCCTTTGGTCAACCAGCCCCAGAATTCCTTAACCTAGCAGTTTCCAGAATGCACATTGTAATAAATGAAGCTTGATCATAAGATTTTCCCTCAGTCATGGCACACATTCTACCCTAGGTTCCTTAGGATAATAAAGAACTGCATTCTTTCAAACATAGCTGGGAAAAGACCCTATCCATCCCTTTTTTCACTTCTCTGGTGAACCAGAGTCTCCAGGAAAACCCAAGCGCATCTTTTAAATTAGCTTCTTTAACTCCCAATGGAGGAGGGAAGGAATCAGCACAAGCAATCAGGCTAATCTCCCTCTCTCTGTAAGATGTACAGCCTCTTTCAGGAAGGAAGGTCTATAGTGGGCAGACTGGGCACTGTGCTCGAAGAAAACTGTGTGCCTTGTGGATCTCAAGAACATTGCCTTACTTTAAAATTTAACAAGGGCTTTGGGATACACACAAAGAAATTACGGGAAGTCTGTTAAATGGCTCGATGGCCCTTGTGTCTATTAATTAAACCATCTACCCTTCACAGTCTGGGCTAGTGGGTGTAGACTGTCATTCCTAAGTCATTTTTGACAACAATCAGATTCCGACTAAAACTTAAACAAAGAGAAAGAAAACAAACTGGTGCCTTTTCAAATATTATCTCGCGGCATGCTTTGTAGTCTCTCCATCTTCTCATCGTGGCAAGACCAACCACTGCATAAAAATGCTTTTCATCATTTGCAAAATTTGATGCCCAAAATAGCCCCCTGGTTGCCGTAGCAACTAGCATTTATTTCCCCTCCTCCCATTCCACCCCCCCCTTACCCTTTGCATATTGCTGCATATTTCTATCATCTCTTTCCAGGCACAGTTCATAAACACGGCTGCATAATAAAGAATGTTATCACCAATGACTTACAGCCCAGCTGCTGCAAATAAGATATGAAGTGGCAGGGAAATACAATTTCATGCAGCTAGGACAACAGATTGATAGGGTGCCCTTCAAATTTGATGCCACTTCTTTAAGTCTGTCCAAATTAAAAAAAAAAAGTTGGTTTGGTATCCTCCTCCCCCTTCTCTGGTAGCAATAGACAATAAAGGCAAGAGATAATTCATAGGGATTCTCATTACGTCTGGAGCAACCTTGCCCTGAGATATTGACGATTCAAAGAGATGCACGTCTCTTCTCCCCTCTGCCCTGGTTCTCCAGCCCTCCCTCCTCATTGAAACACTTATCCATCTAGTTTGTGAACCTCTTTTAATTTAAATATTGTCCCTTTCAAATTATTATTCAGGCTTAGATTTCTTGGAGGGAGGACTGCTATAGACAGAGATTAAATAAAAATCCTCAGCTCCCACGGTTGCCATCTTCAAAGTTTGATTTGATGCAAGAGATATGAAAGCTACGCTCCTTTAATGGGAAGAGATCTCAGGGACATTGTTTCTGTCAAAAGATAGAGAAAAGAGAGAGAGAGAGAGAGAGAGAGAGAGAGATTGCTTCTCAAGGATGCCTCTTGGCAATTGCTGGCTGATGGGCTGATCTCAGCATGAGGGTTTGGACACTGATCTGAACTGATAAGAGTTCTCATCCCGGTTCTTTATGGTGAGATGATATGGTTGCTAAATCCACGGAAACATACAGTCATATCTGCTGGCAACACAGGCCTATTCCTAGGGTATCTTGCTAAAGGATACCAGCTACACACCAATGTTAGCTAGTGGCTTCCCTGACACTGGAGTAGTGAATTCACCCCACATGTTAGACCAAACATTAAAAGAGCTGTCCAAAGTATTTAACACTATCCCCAAAATAGATTCAGAATTTTGGATGGGTCCTTTTATATACCAGCTAAAACCTGGAGTAGATTAATGGTTTCACTGACATAGAAGCCACCATTGGATACACTGGAAGAAGCAACTACAAATTACACGGCCATTTTGGGAGAAACTAGTGATGCTTGATTTTGTACAGGTAGCATGCAATCTTGTGAGTAGCTGGCCTAGTGACATACACATGTAGCTGTTAAGTTACATGCATATGAGTATGTGTGGCTTATGCATGCATCTCTCTCTTTTTGGATAGAACTTAAGGTACTACTCCATAGTTCTTTGCGCAGTTTCCAAAACCTACCCTGCAATACGCATAGAGCTGTCAAATCCAGGAAGGGCTGCTGCTGCTGCTATTGCTACTTACTAGTGGAGCAAGGATGGAGTGGAGAGGCAAGTTAACAGATGTAGCTCTGAGGAGAAGGGATAGGAGATTGCTCTGTCTCTGAATACAATGTCATTTCCTTCTCCCATAAACTGATTCATCAGTGTGTGAACTGACTCCCTGTTCTTTTCTTTCCCCACAAATGAGCAGCAGTTCCTCCCAGGGTATGGAAGTTACAGAGAAGAGGTTTTGGGATGAGCACAAAGCCAAGAAGATAACCCCTAGTGCTCCACTGAAAAATAAGACATAGGGAGGTGGGATGGATATGTAACATGCATAGGCAATATATCATGCTCAGACTGTTTGATATAGGAATTTGGCCTTAGAGACATATAAAACAACTTAGCATGTGATCCCCCCCCTGGCCTGCAGCAGCTTTATAGAGTCAGCCTTACAATTAGGTAGCCAGGATACCATCTCAAGTGTCAGATGTTGGAGGGCAGCAAAGGCAGCTTGCCAGTCACTTTTCTAGAATCTCCTGGCCATTGCACTGTCTTGGTATTCTGTACCTCCCTAAACTTGCCTTCCACCCTTTGATGTGGTAGGGGAGTGTTGACACCATCCCATTCCTAGTGAAGAAGATTCAACAAGCACTTTGTACTTGGCCTCAAGTAGCGAAAGGCCTTTGGTATGCTTGGGAGTCCTGCATGACAAAGAGTTGAGGGAGCACAGAGACAATGTTGAAGGTGAATACAACTCCCAAGGGGCGCTTTTATAGCCCTCTTAGTAATAACAATAGCATGTGTATTTCTATACTGCTTATCAGCTAAGTGCTTTCTAAGCGATTTACAATGTGTTAGCTAATTGCCTCCAACAAGCTGGGTACTCATTTTACCGACCTGCAGAAAGATGGAAGGCTGAGTCAACCTGGAGCCCAGCAGGATCGAACCCACAATCTTGTGGCTGCAGTACCGGCATTTAACCACTGAGCCACCAGGGCTCTTCCCCTTCAGACTCCCTGAGCTGTGTTTTCTCTGACCAACCCTTCTACTGTTTTAAATTAGTTGTAGGGCTTGCCCTGCATTGTTCAACATAAAAAATTACCTGTTTTCCCCCAACCAAAAATGGATCTCTGGACACTTCTGGTTATCTGTTAGTGGTTTTTAGGCTTGTCTGACAGTCCAGCCAGCCACTGGGGGACCTTGGGCATAGATTCATTTATGATTGACCTTAGGAATTCACATAAATAGATACCAAAGAGGAAAAAATGGGAAGAATCAGCAGACAGACTGGGAAAGTGAAATATAAAGTTTGTGTGAGAGGGAGTGTGCATGAGAGAGGGAAAGAGAGACAAACTGTCTTGGGTGAGCGAAGAGCAGTGATGTAAATCTTTGTAAATTTTACCTTTCTACTATTTCTTTCCCTGTTGTGACAAAGCTGACAGTTTTCAAAGTTTCAGTTTTCAATAGCTATTCACACTTTAGGAAAAGTAGAAAAGAGAAATGCACATGGGGTTTTCATACAGAAACCTGCATTTTCTGTGCAGGAGGCAGGTTTGCTGAGCAGAAAAATAATTTCTTACAAAATTGTGGTTTTCTGTGCAGGAAACTCAGAAAATGCAGTTTTCAGTACAAGAAACTTGTTTTCTGCACAGAAAATGCCATTTCTTTCATGTGCATTTTTCATCTATAACAGGTATCAAACTGCAGAGATTATCCTATGTCTAGGATTGTCTTTGTAAGGGCTTCCAGATAAGAAACCTGTTTTTGTCTGTTTTCAAATATTTGCTAATGTTCTTTCCATCCTTGGTGAAGAGTTCCAGCCCTTACCACTGCTCTTACTCTTCAGTCTGGCTATCAGAGAGAGTCCAGTTAAGCAAAACTCTGCCCAACAGGCTTCCCTAGTACCTACATTTTGATTTTTTAAATGTAAGCATCTTAATCCCTACTCAGGTATTCTAATCTATTGCAAATCCTATGTAAACAGAACACTCCTTTAGGTATTTGTTGAATGTTGAAAGGGAATGCTGTGGATGTAGCATACCTCGATTTCAGTAAGGCCTTTGACAAAGTTCCCCATGACATTCTTGCAAAGAAACTAGTAAAATGCGGGCTGGACAGGGCTACTGTTAGTTGGATTTGTAATTGGTTGACCGACCAAACCCAAAGAGTGATCACGAATGGCTGCTTCTCATCCTGAAGAGAAGTGACTAGCGGGGTGCCACAGGGTTCTGTCCTGGGCCCAGTGCTGTTCAATATATTCATCAACGACTTGGATGAAGGAATAGAGGGCATGCTCATCAAATTTGCAGATGACACCAAATTGGGAGGGGTTGCTAATACAGGACAGGATCAAAATTCAAAATGACCTGGATAGATTGGAAAGCTGGGCCAAGGCTAACAAAATGAAATTCAACAGAGAGAAGTGTAAGGTCCTACACTTAGGTAGAAAAAATGGAATACAGAAATATAGGATGGGGGACACATAGCTGGATAGCAGTACGTGTGAAAGGGATCTAGGAGTCTTCATAGACCACAAGCTGAACATGAGTCAGCAGTGTGATGCAGCAGCCAAGAAAGCCAATGCAATTCTCAGCTGCATCAATAGGAGTATGGAGTCTAGATCGAGGGAGGTACTGGTACCACTCTACTCTGCTTTGGTTAGACCTCATCTTGAATACTGTGTCCAGTTCTGGGCACCCCAATTCAAGAAGGACATGGTCAAGCTGGAGCAAGTCCAGAGAAGGGTGACCAAAATGGTGAGAGGCCTGGAAGCCATGCCCTATGAAGATAGACTTAGAGAGCTGGGTATGTTTAGTCTGCAGAAGAGAAGGTTAAGAGGGGACATGATAGCTATGTTTAAATATTTGAAGGGATGCCATGTAGAGGAAGGAGAGGGCTTGTTTTCTGCTGCTCCAGAGACCAGGACAAGGAGCAATGGATTCAAGCTGCAGGAAAGGAGATTCCACCTGAACCTCAGGAAGAACTTCCTGACGGTCAGGGCTGTCCGGCAGTGGAATATGCTGCCTCGGAGTGTAGTGGAGTTTTCTTCCTTGGAGGTTTTTAAGCAGAGGCTGGATGGCCATCTGTTGGGAATGCTTTGAGGGTGTTCCTGCATAGCAGGGGGTTGGACTGGATGGCTCGTGTGGTCTCTTCCAACTCTACATTTCTATGATTCTATGATTCTATGATTCTATGACTTTTGATACAAAAATTCACAATTAAAAGAAAAATGATGACCACCCTATTTCTAGCAAGCCCACTTAAAGCGTCCAGGTGGCATGCTGTTCAGTAGTTATGGGATCATAAGCCAGACTCTCAGTCTCATTTTGGGATTCATGTTTATAGTGTTTAATGATCAAATATGACCCTCCCCCAAAGCCTACCTCTTAAACTAGGCACTGCCCTAGCCAAAGGGTTTTCAAGGTGCTGCAGATTGGGGTGCTGGGAAATGATAAGTGCAGTGTTCTCTCTCCCAATCATGGGGCATGTTGAGATAAGCAGCTGTGGCAGGACCCCACAGGGTCTCTCTAGCTGCTTGTCTACATGCACGCCAGGCTGGGAGAGCACTGTGGATATCATTTTTCAGCACCCTAATTTGCAGCACCTTGGAACCCTTCAGCTGGGGCACTGCCTGGCTTAAGAGGTAGGTTTGTGGGATCACATTGGAAGAAGCAGCTATGACAGAAGAACTCCACTGTGGTAGCTACCTCTGACAATGCAAGATCTCAGTCTTAAAAGGGGGTACCATCAGATGCCTTGAAAGAAAGTGGTTGTACTCTTTAAGAAACCAAAGAATTGTTATTCAGTAATGCATATCCTTTCTCAGGCAAGATCTTGGCAGGTGTTGTGATGACTCAACTTCAGAAGCTTTTGGAGGAAACAGATTATTTAAACTGAACTTCAGCCCAGCTGGATTTGAAATGGAAGTAGCTTTGGATGGTCTGACAGATTGCCTTTCTTAGGAGACACACATGGGAAATATGGCCCTTTTGATACTTCTTGGCCTCTCAGCAGCCTTTGTTTCCAGTAACCACGGTATCTTACTGAACTATGCAATTTGGATGTCAAAGGCATAGCGATATGGTGGGTTCCACTTCTCCACTACAGCAGTTTTGGCACTAGCTCAAAACATTTTGTTTTAATGTAGGCATTTAATGGTCTGATTTTGTCCTCTCTCTTACATTTCCTACTTTCTTCCCTCTTAATTGAATATGTATTTTGGCTTTTTTAAAAGTAGTTGTGTACTGCCTTGGTAACATAAGGAGGAAGAATAGTTAAAAAAAAAAAAGCTCAGTTCTACCTAGAACTTTATTTAGTCATTTGATTGACTGGTTGAGTGATTGACCAACCAGCTGGAAGTTCTAGGCAGAACTGTGTCTTTATTTGAAACAGGTAACTTTTTTTCCTCAATTTTGCTTTTCTGTCAATTATTCTAACTATGTAGAATATCCTCTACAGAAGTGGATGAGTTCTATTACCTATACTCATAACCCTTAACACAAAGTCAAACTGGAGTCCTTTTGACTTTTGAGTTTCTGATGTGAGCTTTGTTCAATAATTCAGTTATTTCTCAGAAAATAAGAACTCAGGCCATCTTAAATCTACTGGTATCAATAAGATTACAGTGCTTCGAGAGAGGGGAGGGAGGCTTCTTCCCATGGGTGTCTTAGATGTTTCTATCAGAGGTGAAGTCATGCCGCCCTCCTTGCTGTCCTTGCATCAGCAGACACAACCCCATTTATTCTGACAGACTTTTTAAAACAGAAAGTTTTAAAAGAACAATCTAAGGGTGCTTTATTTTTTAAAACTGACCTGTTTTAATAGGTTTTTACATTTTTATGGGATTTTATCTTTTTGAGAGTAGGTTTAAATTGTTTTAATATTGTGAATAGTTTAATATCACTTGAATTTTCATTTTTTGTATGATTTATATTGTTGTTTTTAAAATTTGTGAGCCACTTTGAGTACCAATTTGAGGAGAAAGGCAGGGTACAAATAGGAGGAGGAGGAAGGAGGAGGAGGAGGAGTAGAGGAGAAGGAAGAGGAAGCAGAAGCAGAAGCAGAAGCAGAAGGAGAAGGAGGAGAGGAGCGGGGAAGAGAAGAAGAACCCAGAATTCTTCATGACACTTGCATATTACATAGCACTGTAACTACAGTTTCTACATAACAAATCCCAATCCAACCCACCCCCAGTATGCACTTACCCAGCAGGAGCTACTGCTGTGATTGACAGGGCTCAGTTCCCCTGTTGCTCAGGAAGCACAGAAATTATGGTTCCACCTCCTCCCACAGGGACTCTCTAGTGTGGCAGGCAGTGACAGGGCCCCGTCACTATTCCCCTCTAGCCAGATATTGCTCACACGAGGTGGGGTAGGCAGAAATGGCAACCAACTGCTTTCTGAGCAACAGGGGAATGGATCCTTGTCAATCACAGCAGCTGCTTCCTGATAAGTGCAATCTGGGGGACTTTCATGGTCTCTATGTGCCCCCTAAACAAGATGTTTCATAGGGATCATGAAAATTAACAGTAGCAAGTATGTAACTCCAGGTTACACATTCATAACTGTGATACTACAACCATTAACATTACCATTCTGAAGCCATGTTCCTCTCCCTTCCCATGCAAGAACAAATTTACTGTGGTTCAGAGCATGAACAGGTTAATTTTTGGACAACTACTTTCAGCATGTTCCGCAGATAACATGGGCAGTGAACATGCTGGCAGTGGGATTCTGGGAGCTTTGAGATGAGACTGTTTAATGACAAGTTTCCAAAAAGTCATAAGCAGAAGAGGAAATCTTTACCATTTATATAGCCAAGACCTCAAGTCCCATCCTAGAAGAAATGCTTATTGGGTGAGGGAATAGCTCTTAAAAAGGCTGCAACAGTGCAATGCTAAGTTCTGTTACTCAGGTATAATCCCCCTTAGTAGGCATTGGCCCATAATTCCACTTACCACATTGCCACAATGAGTGTTGCCATCAAACTGTGGGAAATGGGACAAGAGCCCCGTCATTCTCTCCAGCACAAAGCTGGAGATAAATGTTGGCAGTTGCTTTTTGGCTGTCAGGTTGGCTGACATACTTTGAAGGCCACTGCAGGGCTTCAATACTAAAACAAGCTCCTCTATCTTCCTCAGCCCTAAGTAGTGGAGATAGAGAGGAAAGCAGCAGTCATTTCTTCAGTTGTTCTGGAATTCCAACAGAGCTCAGAAAGCTACTTTTTGAAAGATATTTCTTATTATTCCTTAAAGGGTTTGAGAAGTAATCTATTGTCATTACTTATAACACTGTTAGAAAGTAATTGCTACTTTTTCTTTTCTTTTTTTTTCACTTTTCCATTACCTTTAATTACTCTTTATCTACTCTAGCTTTACTTTCTGTTTACCTTTAGCCCCCTGAGGGTTAGTGAGAGGATGGCGTAATAAGGTAGGAAAATGCCTATCAAAATGCCTCTAAAGGTCGTTGGTTGCTCCCGCGTCAGTGGCGTAGTGGATCTAATCCAGATTTTAATCTGAATCCTAAAGGTGATGAACCCTATATCCAATATAAGTCCAACATATTGGATAGTTACTTTAAGGCCCAGACTAAAACCTGGAGTTGATCTACTGCCCACTTGGCATGGAAATTGCCAGCCACCTCTGGTAAAATGACAAGAAATGCCCTGAAAAAGTATCCTGAAGAATAAAGAGAAACCATTGCTTATTGCACCACTACTATAACGTCACTTTCATTGTTCTATTATTGTTGAAACATAACTTTGTTCTACCTTCATTATCAAAAAAGGCAACTCATTGCAGTAAACTACATTGCTGGTAATTCTGCACTTCCAGTCTTTGCCCGCAAAACTGTGGGAATGATCCATGACCATACTGTATGCATGAAACTGGGGACAAGGGACAGGGCTTTCTTCTTGACTTCATGTGCAGGCACAGCACAAGGTGGCATATATGGGGAGCATACATTTAGATTTGGCTACCAATGCCCGTCAAAATTTGAGGATTGTCATCAATGGGTCTTTCTCTATAAATATTGGAGTCTCAGACAATCAAAGCAAAGTGAACCTTAAGTTTACTAGTGAAGTAGAATTTCTTATGAAACAGACCCAAACTCTGATTCCTAGCCAAAGTTATAATTTGATTAGGTTTTTGACCTATGTAGAGGCCAGGTTCAAGAGCAGTACCTGTTCATTTCCCTGAATAGCAAAATCCATTTCCCATTTTTCCCTTGAGTAAACAAATAAGTCCCCCAACCACTGTGTCCCATAAATGCTCCATAATATACAGTATCTAAAATGCACATTTAATCCCTTCTTTGCTACAACCTTAAACCCCACTGACACCATAAAACATCAGTGGACTGCTGGCTATGATTGTCTCTCATAATCGAGAAGAACATTAAGGCAAGAAGAACTGCACTGAAAAATGACACCTGATCTATTTCCTCCCTACCCTTGCTCTCTATATGCTGCATTTTTGTCATTGCAGGTCATACACCTGCTCCCTGCTTTATAATACACTGAAATGATAAATGTTTGGATGAACAGATTACTGGAGGCCATGTCAATCTGGAAACAGGAAAACTCACTCAATTGCCAGCTTTTGTCTGGTAGAAAAATAAAACACCAATTCCTTGAATTTGTCTTTCTTCCCTCCTATGTTACAGATAATGATTGATAGTCAAGAAAGAGTCCATATTAGAGCTTGAGGTTCTTTGAGATGAGACTTGTCTTGTCCAGTTTTCTGAGAGGAGAGGACAATTTACACAAAATGAGGTTAGCCAGACTTGACCATGACCTCATCTTGACATTTTGCATAGTAGATACAATCTCTGAGGAAAGTGCTGCATCTTTGATGCAGTTATCTACTATGAGGGCTTTAGAAAGAAAGCCTATAAGGCCTTGTCAGGCTCTTGGGTACAGACCATGGTGCATCTGTATCATATTCTTTCTCAATCACTGAACTCTCTTCAGTTTTAGGATCCATATGATCTCACTAGAGCTTGCTGAGTTTGTTAACTCAACATAAGCTAACAACCTCAATAGCCCTGGATGTTGTTGACCAGGAGTGGGAATTCTACAGCCCTCTAGAAGTTGATGAACTACTGCTCCCAGAAGCCTTAATCAGCATTGCTATTAATGAGACATGCTGGGAGTTGCAGCACAACATCTGGAGGGCCACCATATTCCCAGCCCTGTTTAGACCTTGGTAGGCTGCTGCTATGAAGGCAGAAAAGTCCTGTGGAAGGAGCAGGGTTGGTTGATGTGTGTTCCATTTTATCTTCTTCTATGTAAAATAACTTCTGATTGAAATAGGGTACACTTTTCATTGAGATGTTAGAGGAGATCAAACAGGATACATCCTTTGACATTCCTGCAGTAAAGTTTCCCACGAACATTCATATGGTCTTTGTGTGAAGTGCAGTGGTCATATGGTCCAGGAGAGAGTGCTATAGCTCGGCAATCCCCAAGCTGGTCCCCTCCAGATTGTATAGGACTACTAGCCAGAGAAGCAGAAAGCAGAATTTATAGTGCAGCCTTTCCCTGTTTGGAGAAGGCTAGTGTAGCTCCTGGCAGCCTGCCACCAGGTGTCCATGTCGTTCACCATTGAGGAGATGGTTGGCAAACTGAATGTTGAGGTAGAAAACACTCGACTAGCCATTTTACCCATGTTTGGACACCCCTCCAGATGAATGGCTGAGCAAGGCTTGAGGAAGGAGATGAATTCCACTGCTTTTACCCATACTGTGCTGGTTGAAGGGTTGGTGACCACTCTGATGTCAGTTCCGAGCATGAGAGTGACTCACAGAGACTTCTGAAGTATTGCCTGCTTAGCATACAAAAGCCCACTAAAGTCTGGAAATTATCACAGCTGCCTTGACTTCCACTCACCAAAACCAACATGAATCTCATGTCCCTGCCCCCTCAAATGAATCCCACTTACATTTTGTGCCTGACTTGTGCATAAAACTTTGCCAGATTTACACAAGCCAACTCTATAAGTCAATTCTCTTCCCAATCGGGCCCTATATCTTGATGACCTTTTAGAAACCAGTGACTGCTTTGCTGTTGTTATCCGTAATTGGAAAAGCACTGGAGATAAGAAAATTTATAGCAATGAATGATCTACCTGAGAAAGACAATAAAGAATATCCAGCAGTAGAAAGAGGAGGGGGGAGAACTGGGATGAAAACACAGGCATGTCATGCGCACATATGCACAAAGGACAAAATGAACTTGTTTGCTTTATAAAGAAATGTTCATAGAATTCAGTAGTCCAACTGAGTCTGAAAAGACAATTAACAGTACTGTGATTTTCTCCTGAACATTTTTCATGAAAGGAGGAGGAATGATAAAACAACCATTGCTTACTTATCATGCTTGAAAAATACAAACAGGCATTGGTTTGTTTTTAATCCTCATCCACATACACCTTTCTCTGCATGTTCAGCACCAACTCGTCCTCTGAAACTGTTACACATGTTCCACCTTTTTCATTAGGTGCTCTATTGAGCAGAATGAGGGCAGAACTTGATAGACCTCAAGTGGTATCTTTATAACCCTCAGCTGAACTCCATTTGGAGAGGGAGCAGAGGGACTCAGCTTGGTTATGTTGATATTTATCAGTATGAAGCCCTTGAAATAATATTGAAACAATTGTCTACATAGTAAGATGGGCGATTCTAGTGAACACAAAGCAAACACATGTAGCAGATTATCACATGCTAGATTTTTCAAAATACAATGGTGTGAATCAGTATGAACTAGTTAAATGACTACTGCAAGACTGTTAACTTAAAGGCAAAGATATTATCATCTCAAAATCTTCTCAGGTGTAGCAAAGTGGTTGCAATGGTCTTCCCTGAGACACCAATGGATCCAACTAGTTCCCAAGACATTTTGGAGAATTTGTCCATTGATTTCATTGGCTGCTTCAGGAATGCCCTAATTGACTCCTGTAATGAAAGGTTTACCTAGGTGTTCAAATCCATAGGTCCTAGGTAATCCCACATAGGTGGCCTGCTCCTTGAATTTTGGTGTTTGAGGGAGCTGAACTTCTTCAGAAACATAGAAACATACCTTAAATGTAAAGAATGGTATAGCAATAGCAGTTACATTTTTATACCCCTTATCAGTGCAGAGCACTCCCTAAGCGGTTTACCATGTGTTTAGCTAATTGCTCCAAACAATCTGGGTACTCATTTTACCAATCTATGGAAGGAGTCAACCTGGAGCCCAGCAGAATCAAACTCACAACGTGAGGCTGCAGTACCAGCATTTAACCACTATGCCACCAGGGCACTGCACCACCAGGGCTCATCATGTACACTATGGGGATTATGAATTAATTTGATTAATTACATTAATTAATTAATTAACCCATTAACTAAATCAACAATTAATTAATTTGAATTAATTTGAGAACATTTAGGCAAAAGACTATGCTACAGTGGTGATGGCAGCATATAAGGCATTGTTTTCTTCTTTTTCATGCACTCGTTTGCATTATTTTTATATGGTTATTTCAAGTTGTACTGATAGGACAATCAGAAAGGTATATGGAACCAAAGATAACTTGGATTCTGACAATCTGATAGGAAAGCCTGGGATCCTCTATAGTACATATCACAAACCCATCATTCTTTTATATGATAGAACATCCCTTTTTTTACCAAGTGCTTCTTTTGAATTGGCAGATAATCTTCATTTAGTGATTTTCCTGTTCATGCTGGATGTTTCACATTGGTTTTTAACACGAAGTACCACCAGTTATAATTGAATCACCAGAGAAATTTGGTGAGAATCCATGGAAGATTTTTAGATTTATCAGAATTTATCAGGTTTGGATGCCTACAAAAAGACTTAGATGCTTGAGACAGAAAATTATTGTGTGGGCTTCTTTCAAGATCTATAGCATCTCAAATATTGTTTGAATATGCAAATCAACCAACCAATCAACTAACGTGATTTGACCAAAGGATCAAAACAGAGTTGAAAACTCAGTGATGAGCAAGACACCTACTCAGCAATACACACCCAGACCACAGAAGTTGGCAAGAAATGATAATAACTTTATTAGTCATAGCCAAAGAGGCTTGGGCCCAGCAACTGGTAGAAGGAGTGGAGCAGCAGCCCTTAAATACTGTAGGAGCAGAGTGAAATCTACCTTCCAGCTTCATCTGGAGCCTTTCCTTGTTGATCAAGAAGCAAGCTATTGACCAGTTTTCCTGCCCTCTCCCAGAGCCCACAAAAATTACACCAGCTTCTGGGACAGAGAATGAGGTGCCACTACTGTAGACGGTGCTGCCTCTCCTCCTGCTACTAGCAACCACAAATGCCATTTCCCATAAGTTGGGAATGCCATTTGTGTAGGGTACAGATTCCTAGTTGACATATAAAGAACGTATGCTTCCCTTCATAAGATAACAGATTGCTCCTGACAAAACATTGCTAGCTTTGAAGAATTAAAGAGTGGCTTTCTAATTTATTTTATATATTTATTGTAATCTCCCCCCCCCCCAGTGAAAGAACATGCCCACAAGGGTTATTCACAGCCAGTGATTCAGAGATGAAAAGGTGCACGGAAGATAATTCAAAAGGACCATTCACAGCATCCCACCCTGCGTTTGCATACACATCTCCTGGGGCAAGAAAAAGAGGCCCTGACAGAAAACCGCTGACATTCCACTGTGAAGAGAGTGTTTAGTGTAGGCAGGTTGCCCAGATGCCATTTGAGCTGCAATATGCAACCTCAGGGAAATCACTTTACAGATGGGAGGAAGCGAGACACCCTGGGAGATAAAGCGTGGACAAGAGTATCTGCCTCACAGGGGTGGGTTGTCAGAATGGATTAATGTCGAGGCTAGGAGAGGGAATACGAGGTGACTGGAAAAGTAGAAATCTCATGCACTGAATTTATTCTTCAGGTTGAGTCAAGAACATGGAGTTTTGTAGCACACACCCACATTCGCTCTCTGAATGAGTCTGTTTCTTGCAAACTCAGCTTTTGAGCTTGGCATTCACTGATGTTGATGATAAAGCCTCGTCAGGAAACAAGGGCCATTTCCACCCTACACTGTTATAGTGTTATTATTCCACTTTCAACATCCTGTGGAATTCTGGGCTTTGTAGTTTACTGAGACCAAAGAGCTCTCTGGCTGAGAATTCTAAATGCCACCCCCTAAACTGCAAACCCCAGGATTCCATAGGATGTTGAAAGTAGAATAATAGCACTATAATAGTCTAGCGGGGAAATTGCCTCTGTGTGGGTTTTGCTATAGCAAGTAACTATTGAATCCATGCAAGGTTTAGGCACAAACACTTTATGGGCACTTTCAAGAGTGGTTTGGGTGTGTGATCCTGCCTTCTGTGGAAACAAAGAAAAGGAATAAAAGGTCTTATAACCACAGAATGAATCCAAAAATGGAAAAGCTGCAGATACAAGTAAAAGCTAGCTTTGGAAAACATAGGATGCTGCCTCATATTGAATTAAAATTTTTGTCCCTTCTCACCAGTACCATCAATCATGGTTGGTAACAGCTTTCAAGGATTTCAGGCAGGATTTTTTTCTTGCCCTACTTGGAGATATCTGCTATTCCCTGGTGGATCTTTCCTTCAAGTGCTGGCTGGGATAAAAGCTGCTTAGTAGCCATAGGCCATTTCCGCACTACACTGTTACAGTGCTATTATTCCACTTTCAACATCCTGTGGAATCCTGGGGTTTGCAGTTTAGGGAGGGGTCTTTAGAATTCTCAGCCAGAGACCTCTTTGGCCTCAATAAACTACAAACCCCAGAATTCCACAGAATGTTGAAAGTGGAATGATAACACTATAACAGTGTAGTGCGGAAAGGCCCTAAAAGAATACAACTAAAAATAATCTTAGGAAACAAGGGAATGCTTGCATTTTTTAAAAAAAATTGCATAAAAGAAAAATTTCAAACCTGTATGTAGCAAAAGCGATATGCACACAAATAATAGTATATGTAAACATGAGTTTTTATTTTTTACTGCATATTGCTAGGTGATCTAATCCAGGGTTTTTACTGTGGCCCAAGGGAACTTACAGTGCAGCCTGGGTCACATTCTGATGAGCTTAAAACAAATGACTGAATCATTTCCTTGCTAGAAATGCTTGAAAGGAGATAGCCTACCAGAGCCATCAGAGTTAAATGTTACTTTTGCTGCTATATAAGATTGTCAGCTCTTATGGGAAAGGTTAGGGTAGAAATCAAATAAATAAGTAACAGTTACACAATTGAAGAACTAGAGATTCAAGATGAATTATAGTTCAAAGATACCACAAACAGCAATGAAAAGAAAAACAAAGACAACCAGCTGTGAAGCTCTTCAGGTGCCCTTAGCACTTCAGAGGCTAACTGATTGATTGTGTCTTGTGTACTTTCATAAACAACAGCTTACTTGATCAGGTGGATGAAAGACAGTGGAAAAGGAATGACTTCACTGAGCAAGAGAACTGTTTCTAGCCAAGCCTCTTTTAGACTCTATTTGCTCTTCTTAAAGTCAATTTAAAATGGGACAATACTTCAAGAAGGCTTTCCATCTGAAGAATTCTATTTCATTTTGCAGACCGAGAACTCTCCCACTGAGTGTCACCCAAAGCCCATTGGTTTTGGAAGATCTCATAGTGAAACAAAACATTCTATTCTATATGATTTGGAAGATGTTTTTGAAAGAAAGCCTCTCTTTAAAACTTATCAAAGAATGGAATTCCAACCTCCTACTTCCATTTCTCACCATATAATCGCCAATATTTTCTTTATTTTCATTATAAACCATTGTGTGATTACAATGGGCTGTCAATTTGTGAGTTTTTTTCCAGTGAGGCTGGAGGTCCTGAGCTGTAAACATCTGTGTAAGAGATGAAATGTGAGCAGTGCAGATTTCCCCCATCACAGCCTTTCCATGACAGGAATGCTTTAGTAGTTAAAACTTGCTAAATGTGCAAGGGGCCCTATCTGAAAACAACTGGACAACCCTAAATTGTTTTGCCATACAGATTCTACCTGTACCAGCATGTAAGTGACCAGAGCGTGCTTTTTCCTTCAACAACAATTCTCAAAAGTGGGAGGCAGAAGGCGAACACAGCATACAAGGATCCTAAACTACTGAAATACAGAGCTTGGGAAAGTTATCTTTTCAACAACCATTCCTAGGATCTCTTAACCAACCAAACCATTGGCAATGTCAGCTAAAGGATTCTAGGAGTTGTAAATAACAAATAATGCACCCTCCCCCACCACCAAGTTCAGCTGTATTATGCAGCCAGGATCATGCTAGAGGTAGCCTGGCTATTTAACAGTACAGGAACTGCTAGTAACATATCCTCCAACTATTCTGATTTGGCAGAGATGGACCAGATTAATCCTTTGTCATCTCACTTTTTCAAATGCTTTTAAAATGTCCCAGTTTCTTTCTCTCTCTTTCACTTCCCTTCTTTGTCCTCGGTCCCTTCAGTTGCTGCAAACTGAGTTCAAAGTGCAAAAAGAGTTTGCACTTCATTAACTCTGTATAAGAGACAGGAGAGGAGTGGGCAGAATCTTAGCCATCCCAGCAGGCTCAAGCAAACGCAAACTGATGAAGTCTTCAGCTAGCTGTGTGTTCTTTAATAACTTAATAATAATATTAAAGGCTTGGCCACACATGTAACACTTTTCATCATAAAATGTAGGAGGATATGCAATAAGGCTTTTTTTTCTCCCATAGCGAAGGAAGTCTAGAAATATTGTGATACAATCACTCACACACACATCCCTTGGCATGCTCCAAACATCCAATTCAGCAAGGTCCTTGGCATGTTCCTAAAATAAGCTCAGCTTTACTGATAGACTTGGAATAACTGTGGAAAAAAGTCAAGGAAGAAAGTGCAAATGCAAGTTTACAGCTGCACATTAAGAAAACAAAAACAACAATCACAGGTGATCTACATAACCTCAAAGCAGACAATGAAGACATTGAAATAGTTCCAAGATTTTCCATACTTTGGCCCAGTTATTAATCAGAATGGAGACTGCAATCAAGAAATCAGAAGACTAGGAAATGGAAGGGCAGTTGTGAACGGACTAGACAAATCCTGAAGTATAAAGATATATCATTGAATACTAAAGTAGGGATTGTCCATGCCGTCATATTTCCAGTTTCTGTGTATGGTTATGAAAGCTGGAGAGCAAAAAAGTTGACAGGGGAAAAAAAACTCCTTTGAAATGTGATCCTGGAGAAGAGTTCTGTAGATACCCTAGACCAGGGCTTTCCAAATGGTGTGCTGTGACACGTTAGTGTGTCACCTGAAGTGTGCAGGTGTGTCAATTACAATCTTGGAAATGTATATTGTTATTTACAAATCATATATTTTTAAAAAATATATGAAAGGTTTTCATGAGATATGTTGTGTCCTCATAAATTTTGTTATTACAATTTATGTATGTGTCTGTATCTCTTGTAATGGGGTTAGTTTAACCTCCAGTTTGCTAGTAAAACTGAATTACTTTGTTGTGAAACGATGCGTGTCCAAAAAAGTGTGTCACCAACATGAAATGTTTGGAAAGCTCTGCCCTAGACTGCTAACAAGATGAATGGACTCTAGAGCAAATCAAGCCTGAATTTTCCCTACAAGCCAAGATGACTATGACTATTGTAGTTTGGCCATATCATGAAAAGATAATAATGGAAAATAGTAGGAAAAAAGTAAGACCCAATTAGAGATGGACAGACTTAATCAAGGAAGGCACGACCCTGCATCTGTAAAAATCAAGCAGCGCTGTTGGTGACAGTGTGACTGAGGTCCCTCATCTATAAAGTCACCATAAGTTGAAGTTGACTTGACAGCAGTTAACAACAACAACAACAACAAGGGATACGGTTTAACTGGTGACAGCTGCTCCTTTGACAAGCTATTTGAGTCTAGAGATAGACAGTCTACTCCCAAATTTGAGCCAAAACATGAATCTTGGGGATGGCCCCAGACATTTTGGTGCCTTAGGGAAAGACACAACGGTGCCCTCTCCCCAGTTTTCGTATCAAATGCAGTTCAATTGGTAGTTCAGTCTTACTTCAATATTGACTTTGGAGGTATCCTCCAATACAGTGGAGATGTCAGACTAACATGGGGGGAGGACGGCAAAATGTACAGCAAAGAGCAACAGCCAGGAAGCCCAAGGAGTATTGCTGGGAAGATGCCACTGGTTCCCTCTGCAGCTGCTGCTTGAGGTGTTCACCTTGGTCAACCTTGTGGTAGGGCCTGAGGAAGTTCTCCGGATGTCCTGGAACAAGATATGCTTCTTCAGCTTGCAGGTTTGATGTGAATATTGTGGTAAGTGACACACATGATGTGAGCTCTTTGAAAGAAGAGCAAGATGCAAATGTGTAAGAATAAAATGATTGCTTGAATGTAGCTGCTAAATAAGATACACAGCAGCCTAGGGTCTGGAAACTGTGGCAGGTTGAGGGGCCACTTTTGAGCCCAAGGTCCATCTGAGGGCCACATGGACAATAAAAAATGAAACAAACAAACCAAAATGGCTGGAGGTCTACTCTTCAAAAATGGGTATTTTTTAATGTTTCAAAGTCAAAGGAGACCTTGCAACCTATCCAATAGGTACAGTGTAGTCTTCACCCTCTTTTTTGGCCAGAAAAGGGACAATCTGGAAGTGACCAGGGCCACAGACAAAAACAGCTTTGCCTAGCCATGCTATAGCTCAAGATGAACAAAGCAGCCAGGGCTGGTCCAAGACATCCTGCTGTCCTCCACACCATGTACAGAAGCTAAGCAGGCTGTCCTTTAATCTTAATCCACATCAGCAAAGACAGAGTGTGTGCCTGTGGTCAGCAGGTTCCATAGGCCACAATCCTCTTTTCTTCTATTCTTTCCATCATCTTCTGCCTCAGGTGGCCTCTTTATTGTGCATAGTACTAGCCATGAGCATAGTCCACTGTACACTAATGGGTTAGAGATTTCATCCATGACTCAAATACCTAGCTTTCGTTAAACATATCTGCACAATCACGAGCATTTTTCTAGGCAGGAGCCTCCTCTGATTCTCACCAGTGGGATCGGTGTGTCATGTGGAGATGCAAGGGAGGGCCTTGTCAGCACAGTTGTGGAAAGCCCTTGGAGGCCTGATATGCACCAATACTGGCCACATGTCAGTGCCAGGTTAAAACTTTGGCTGTTCACCCAAGTTTTTGAGGCTTAGTGATCAACACTTGGTTTTTCATCTGTTGGATTGCTGGTCCTGTTTTGATTCTGTGGGGATTGTTTCTCATCGTTTTAAACTTTCTAAAACTGGTTTAAGTTGTTTTCCCTCCTTTTGAGATCTTCTCATACAGATGTGGGTATCAGTAATCCAAATCAATAAATTAATACATATTTTAAAAACTATGCTCCAAGTCTTAGGGAATAAAATTGAAAATGGCACAGCCCTATCTGCTAAGAACTCCTGAGGAATGGTGTATGGGCAGTGCTTTCATTCTTCCAAGCAGCATGATGGGATTGGTAGGTAGAAAGACAGGACTCTACCTGAACCATATGAAATCATCTGTTCTCTCATTGTGTGTGTGTGTGTGTGTGCGCGCGCGCGCATGCGCATGTGCCTTCAAGTCACTGTCAACTTATGGTAATACCATGAATTTCATAGGGTTTTCTTAGGAAAAAAAAATACTCAAAGGTGCTTTTGCCTGTTTTTTCCTCTGAAATATAACCTGTAGCATCTGGTATTCATTGGTCAATTTCCCATCCAGGTACTAACCAGGACTGACCCTACTTAGTTTCCACAATCAGAGAGGATCTGAGCTTTTAGGGTATTTAGCCTCATCTGTTCTTTCCTTGTAGGGGGGGAAATGTATGAAGATTAAAATGTTAGAAAAAATCATCACTGACCCTTAACTTTGTTTCTTTCTGACCTAAATACAAGAGGCTCTTGAAGAATCCATTTTTACTGAGATACTCTGTCTATTTGACAGCAGAGATGAAGGACTATGAGTAATGTCTATAAATACTTGTTCTTTGCTTTCCCCTTATACTAAACATTGCTCCTTGTTTGCCTGTACAAGAACTTGGTAATACAATCAGACACTAATAAGTTCATTTTCTACTTGACTGCTCATTCATTCAAATATTAGTACATAGGAAGAATACAAGCTTTGCAATTGTGGGACTTGGCTAATCAGTTCATAATGAATAATATATATCAGAAACGATATCCAAGAGAGGCACCCGTCATATAGACCAACTGCCAAAGACAGATGGGTTGTCCTGTTTTTGCCATGAATCTCCCATTTCACAAGGGTGATCTTCCAACAAGGACTAGACAGATACTGAGAGGCATGTGGAGAAAGAAGATCCCTGGCACACCAGAGAAAGGATCTCAGCTTCCCTGGCTAGGAAAAAATAAGCACTACAAAACCTGGGTAGTTCCATGGCTAGATGAGCCCACAAATGACATATATTGTATCCCTGTCCATCTGAGTGCTTACTGGGGCTCGTTCATTCAGTCTTGGCCAAATGAAATTTGCTCCATTATCAAATAATTCCCCATGATTTGTCTCAGAAATGTGGGATTCTTGGGAACGCTAACCCTAATTTTCTTTTCTAAGCTCTCCTTTCCTTTTCTCTTCATTTAATCTCTCTTCCGTTCCCTAATTTTTTATTTCATCTCTTTGCTGTTTAAATAAAGGTCATAGATATCTGGGTCACAATATTATCGTTACTGTTATTAGCAAACACCTTGTAGAAGCAAACCTTTGCTATCCAAGATTTAAACACTGCTATGGAGTAGAGACTCAAGAGATTCAATCGGACATCGCATTCAGGCCTATTAGTCCACTACACAACCCAATGGTTGCCTCTCCTGGCTCTTTGGCCACCAAAAGCTTTGCTAACACAGGACAGGACAGGGGAGGACAGGGCAGGACAGCTCACTATCAGTGTTAAATCAACATACACTCCTTCACTTTGGCAGCCATTTTCCTTCCTAGCAGCCTTTAAGCATCTGGCAGACAGTTTTCAAGCAAGAATGATCTCCTTCCACTCCTCCCCTCACTCACTCATTCACACACACACACACACTCCAGCTCATACAAAATCTGGGCATGCACAACCGAGAGCTCCTGATGCCTCCAAAACCTCCTTTTCTCATGGTAGAAAAGCAAAGAGAAGAGTGCAGGGCAGTTACATATACTGAAAGGTGCCCCCCTTTCCCTCCCCTCCCCTCCTCTCCCCAGCACCCGGTGTCATCTTGTTTTATTTTTTGACATTGTAGAGCTCTAGAAGAGTGATGTGGTTGCCAAGGAAACCAGCAGAGAGGTGCACGGGGCTGCTGCCACATTGTGAAGTGTGAAAAAATGCCAGCAATCCAAACCCAAGCACGTCTGGCTGGCACTTTGCCAATTACTGCCAAGTGTGGCTGGCAGGACAAAGGAGAGCCGCGTTAAGTGGAGTGGTAGAGAAGCTGGCGGTGGTGGTGGCAGAAGTGCTGGTGCTGGTGCTGGTGTGTGTTTGTGTGCGGGTGCATGAGAGGAAGAGAAAAAGAGAGAGAGAGGAGTAAAGAAAACATCAGCATGAGCATCTGTTTTGGTATGAAAGAGTTAGTGGGGAGGAAGGGGGGTTGTCTCTGCTTTAGGACAGCAGCCCAAGGTTATCCACTCACACAGAAATCTCTGCATTTGGAGCAAGGACATAAATTCATCTGGAGATGGGAGCCAAGGACAGCCAGTCGCAGGCAGCTGAGGCAAGCTCTACCTTTTTTATGGCTCCCATTATGAGAATTCTATTATGGTTGGCAATTTGCAATAATCAATTTGAAATCACAGTTTGATTAGTTAATGCACCTTTGCTTGATGTCTCTTGAGAACCTGAATCTGTAGGGTTTTTTTTTTTTTAAAAAAAAATCCTCTTGCTTTTAAATACATACTGCAGCTGCAATCACATAAGGCATCAGTGTGTTTATAAAGCTTAGAATCTATCAAGAGGAGCCTTATCTTAGCTCTTGTGCAAGACAGAGCACTTGTGCTGTTCAAAGAAAGGCCTCAAACTGCTGTGAAGCAAAAGAAGTCCTCTACTCTACAACAAAATGGTAGGGTTGTCGTGAAAAACAAGAGATATGGCTCCTCTCTCTTTGTAAGACAAGCAACACCAGCTGAAATTCCCTTTTGTACACAACCATCAAAGAGGCAAGAGTCATGTTCCATATGCCATATGGCAACCCTGTAATGATATAGCATAGCAGTGTTGATGATAGGGTGACTCTCCTGTTTATAGAGTTGCTGTAAGTCAGAGTAGATTTGAGAGCAGTTAAATAGTGGTGAAGAGGCTAGTTCTCAATCCAGGAAGAACTATCCTGTATTACCTGAACCTCATCTATCACATGAACCATTAAATCAGTGGTAGGTGGCAAGTAATCCATGGGTCGCAGGCATTTTTGTAGTCCCCATCATGCTGCCATTCTAAAAGATCAGTGGCACTGAAATTCAGGACTGCCACAAAAATCTTTTTTCTGCCATCCTTTCCCTTCTGAAACGGAAGAAGATACTCTGTAGTTAAGGAAGAGGTACTCTATTAATATATGTGACAGAAGGGATTCTGGAACCCTCTTCCACCATAGAGAGCCACCACAGTTACCATCAAATTTCAGCAGCAACAGTGATGACCTTAGAATTCCTGGTGGAAGCTGCCAAATGTGATGCCCACAAAAGAGCAGCAGCACTGGGGCCCTATCCTACTCTGTAGGTTGATGAGGTCCAGCGTAGCCCACCTACCCCTGGAAGAGTACCCACTGTTAAGACAAGCCACAGCCTCCCCTCCTGAGAACTGGAAATACAGGATGACAACAATAATAATAATACTGGTCTACTTTACAACAGAGCTGTTGTAAAAAGGCAAGGTGCTTTGAAAACACCATGAATTCTGTATAAACATTAAGTATTGTTGTACTATATTGTTTATTGCTATAGTAAAACTGAAATGAAATATGAAAAGAAGACATGAATGTAAACTGCCTAGCATCTGCCCCAACATATCTGGCTTCCACATCTCCTGTTCATATGCTTCTGTGTTCCTGAATGTTGCAGTACGGTGCATCAGGGTTAGTACGTGACATGAACAGAAACATTTGGGAGCAAGGGGGAATTCACTAGAAAAAGAATGAGGGCCCTTTTTACATATTTGTGTGTGGAGAGATCTAAGGTCTGTCTCTAAATATGAATATTAAAAGAGAGCAGAAGCATATGGCCAGAAGGTGCTTTTGTTGTTGGTTGTTTGTTTGTACCTTAAGAGTTTCTTTTATCTTCTGCTTGCTTGTTGTATGTAGTAGTGGTGCATTTTTGGCTTTATTACATCCAGTGGTGTTAATTCCATTTTAAGCCACCCTGTGGATCCATGATGGGGAAAAAAGGGTTGGGAGTATAGAGACATTTTGAGCAAACAACACTTGTGTCAGAAGAACACCAGTAACACCTGACTGTTACATTTTCACAATATGAGAATTCAAAAGGGCTTTAACAACACCTCCAATCACTTACCATCTAATAATAACAATATTTTTGTGGTGACCTCAGATGGTTCCCCTGCTTATTGAAGTCAGTGCCTCTGCCATCGTTTCATGGACCCACTCAGTGCTAAGACAAACGGAAACCTGCTTCTTTAGAATCTGCCTCTCATTCCAAACACAATTGTCTTTAAGTCTAACTGGGGGCATGTTCCCTTACCAAAACAGCTTTCCTTGGATCCCAGTGGGCAGTGAAAGGAACAACTGTGTCATTTAAAGAAAAGGAAAGGGAAATCACATTTCAAATCTGGGTAGTACAAGTGGCAACCTCTAGAAGAGGGGGGAGAAGAAGAAGAGGAAGAGGGAGACTAGCTTGCTGCAAATGGCGTTACCTGGCAAAATAATCAGAGATGGTATTTACAGCCTTGCTATCATTTTAATGTCACTTTGCATCTGTTCTTCTTCAGACTGACTGAACAGACAAGAGAGGGGAACATCTGTTTTCAGCTGCAGTCAGACACAACATGCCCCAGCCGGAAACTTCCCCACTGTTTCAGTGGGCTTTAATTATGTCTGTTTCTATAACCAGGGTCATCTCTCCGACTGCAGACAGACAGGCACAAGCCCTGGCTTGGCTCTGAGCAATTCACAGGAGCAGGTGCCAGCCGTGGTGGGGCTGCTGGTGAGGTTCCTTCGCCCCCTCCCTTCCTGCCAATCCCTTGCTTGCAGGACCAGACACACAGAGGGGAGAGAAGAAAAGTGCAGGTGTCACCTCCACTCTGCAGAGACAGACAGGCATCACAGGCTGACAGAAGAGACACCACAAAGGAGAGGGGAAGCGATGAAATCAAGGTCTCATCCCCTCTGACAAGATAAAGAGTTTGAGGGGAAGAGAAGGATCCTGATGAATGAACAGGCAGCCCTCGGGGCCCTGTCACTTCCACTCACTGGGAAGATCTACATGGAAATCTGTCAAAGGAATTTGGCCAAAACTAGAAGGAAGCTTTAAAAAGGTCCAAGTGACACCTTCCCCATTTATATAGGAAAATCAGTTTTGCCCCAAAAGGGGTTATGGTGGTTAAGAATAGTAAAGGGGAAACAGCAGGTCTGTTTAGTTGAATTACTGTGAAGGAATAAAAACGGTGGCCCTTGGCCTGATCCTCAGGGCTTTGTGTACAGAGACAGAGAACTGTTTCTTGGCTGTCTTCCTCAGAGCCACTGTGCTGTCTGATGTGCTTTGAATCTCATACTTTGCCTCATCTTCTAGTGGGTGTAATGAAGTCAGTCTTGCCCTGCTTCCAAGATGAAGCATACTGATATGATATTTATTTATTTATTTGTATGTATGGCCTATGTGGCATTTTATTGTATAGTGGCAGAAGTATCAGCTTCACTAGGGTTAGAAAACATTAGTTCTCTCTCCTCTTAGTGTTCTTTCTCTTTCATCCTGCTTTATTCACCCTATTTTTCTTTCTCTCCACTCCCTAATGCTCATTCAGTGCTCATTTCTACCCCCACTCCCATGTACCAGGCTTCAGGAATTAACTCTGTTTGCCTTTCTCCTCCTCTCTGGCATTCTGAATAGTTTGGAGCATTCTAGGCCTTGGAGTGGAAGGCAGTATATAGAATTGTCCAGAGGCCCAGTAAAGAAAGCTGGCCTGCAAATTTGTTTCCAGGAGAGATTAGGGACCCCAGGTACTCCACTGGAAAGCTCTGTGCAGATGTAATGGTGATAGGGAAGGAGGGTATCTTCATTGACACCATTTCCACAGAATATGCCTCCACTCAGTCTAGCCTTTGTTTGGCCAGATCTGGTGCAAGTTTTCCACCATCAATGCTTGAATTTCCGTGCTGCATATTTCATTGCTGGTGGCTCCCTAGTAAACCAAGAGGCTTGCTTTACTCGACTCTGTTGGAATGGACACTCAGACAGAATCATTTCCACTAATCGAATCATTTCCTCATTCCAGGTATCAGCTAGGGTATTGACAGGATCACCTGCCATGATTGCAGGAAAATCTCCAAGACCCATCAGAAAATCATCCAGATCCGTAAGCTTTCTGGGACAGACCATTTTAGTTAGCCCCCCAGCCCTACAAAGGTTCCAAGTCCCAGAGAGTGTACACTGTCTCTGACCAAGTAAGAATAGAACATTTTTCCTATTGATTCTACTCGACATCTGAGCAGCTTTTGTTACCATTAACTATGGTACTCTGGAATGCAGCTTAGAGGCACTGTTTTACATACATTCCAGTTCTGTCACATTTGCTGTTTACCATATACCTGAAACCACTGGGAGATGCTGTCCAAGATGTGAGGTTTGGTGTTACTAATATGCTGATTATGCCCAACTCTATCTCCACTTTCCATCTAATTCCAAGGAAGGTATTTCAGTTCTGCACCAGTGTCTGTTGTCAGTAATGACTATAACAGCAGGGCGGGGGCCTAATCCAGACAAGACATAAGTGTTCTTGGTCAGTCAAAAGTCAGACCAGAGTATAGGGATTCAGCTTATGCTGGAGGGGGTTAAATTCCCCCTAAAATCTGAGATAGATCACATGGGGGTACTTCTGGATTCAACCCTAAGCTTGGATGCTCAGGTTTCAGCAGCAGCCAGAAGGGTGTTTGCATAGTTAGAGTTAGTACACTGGCTGTGCCTGTTCCTGAAGATGTCAGATCTGTTCATGGTAAATTGTGCCTTGATTATATCTCATCTGGATTGCTGTAACACACTCTGTGGGGTACTGCCTTTGAAAACTGTTCAACAGGCCCAAAATGTTATGGACAGATGGCTGACCAGGGCTGGCTATAGGGATCCTATAACTCCCTTGCTGAAATAGCTTAACTGGCTATGGTCATTTCCAAACAGAATTCAAAGTGCTGGGGATGACCTATAAAGACGTATATGGCTTAAGTCTAGACCATTATCTCCCTCTCAATGATATACATCAAGGGGAGGAGAAGAGGCATTCTTCTGCCACTCTTCAACTGCCCTGATTTGGCAGGGACAAACCTGATTAATCCTCTATCATTCCACTTTTTTGGCTACAATACTAAGGGCAGTCTACCTTCATATGAGCCTTCCTGCCTCCTCAGCACTGGATTTTTCACTTGAGACCTTGATTTCCCAAGTTCCACGGATTTCTAGTATGATTGGTAGATACATAGGAAAGGGACTTTCCCATTGTAGCAAACAGAATGCAGAATGTCCTGAACTGAAAAGTTGATTTTTTCTTTTTCTTTACTGATGTTTCACTGTTGACTGAATTCCAAGAGGCTCTTACATTTACCTGCTGCTTAATAATATTTAAAACAAGATGAAGACAAAGATGAAGAAGAAGGAAGAAGGAAAAGAAAAAAAGAAAGTTTCTCAGCTTGATTTGTAGCTGCTGCATTTTGTATACTGTTTTTATTTTCTTTTGAACAGACTGTTGCTTGTCTTTAAGTATCAATTATTTTTATTGATGTTACATTTTGGAAATGGAAAAATGAAGGAATATAAGTCCTTGAACAAGTCTTCTGCTTCAAGTTTTGATACCACTTACTCAGTGAACCCCCTAAATAGACTACAGATCTGGTGTACTGTTGAGAATAACTCTTTCCTTGTATTAAGTCAGATCATGTAAAATGAGATGGGAGTGAAAGGCAATTAGGGAGCATTCCCAGGGGTTACCTTGCCACCTTCTGCAATGATAAAATGCTACCATGATTTGACGTACTCTATTTGTTTGAGTTGCAAGTCTTTTCTTAACCCTGTGTATCTTTAGATAGGAAATTTCTGATATTTCTCAAACATTGCTCTTCTTTTTCTTGAGCAAGGAAAGCTGACTTTGTTCAAGATTTTATCTCTTTCTGTGCGTTTGTTAATGTATACATACACCCATCTCTGCTCTGTCCAGACTAATGCACACACATGCACACACACACACACACACACACATTTTATTATTTATAGTTTTAGTTGTGTAACAACATACAAGCTCACACCAACACATATGCCATAACCTCTTGGCCTCAAAGGGACAGTTCTGAGTGTGCCAACTGAACAGTTCAAAATTCAGTGTTGAATCAATCCTTTAATCTGCACTATATAACTTTATATTTGGCATTATTGGATTATTGTTTTGCTAGCCTTTTTTAAAAAAGATGGAGGGAATGTTTTAGTGCTCAACAGAGACTGACCAAAAAATGGACAAAGAAAAAAAATGGCATCTGTGATGAGAAAGGTCACATTACTAAAAGATTTAAAATATCTGATAAATCAGTTGTTTAGTTAAGCACTGTTAAATAAATATTTGATTTTTAATGTATAGGACTAGCATTCCGTGTTGCAGTTACAGATTCATAATCTAAGTCCTTTACTCCAAGTCTCAAGTTGAGTCTCAAGTCTCTACCTTCAAGTCTGAAGTCGAGTCTTGGGTCCTTGAAGACACTTTCAAGTCAAGTTCAAGTCAAATCTTAAGTCTGGAAACCAACTTTGTACTCCAACCTATATTCCAGAATTTCTGGACAGAGTCAAATGAAGTCAGTTTTAACACATTAAGTAAAATCTGCCCTCCATATTTGTGATTTTCACCGCTGCAGTTTTGGAAGTGAGGAATAGGATCCTTCTTACTCCTCATTATTGAAGCTGCAAAAGCTTTAGAAGGAGAGATCCTTCCTCCTCAAGCCTCTTGCCTAACACATTTGCTGTTCCCCTCTGAGATCATGCCCTGCACTCTGGGCACAAGTCTTGCCTTCCGCTCTTAGGAAAAGTTTTAGAAGGCTCCTCCTATATGTAGTGGGGATAGGATGCTGAGCAGACCTCTACCACACTGGCTAACCTGTTTACTGTTCCCTCTGAAAAATGTATCCACACTTTGGGCTTGAGACAGATCGTCACATGACCAGTAAGTGGTAAGGTTTCTGGATGAATGTGTTGTGTTACTGAACCAAGGGCAGCAAGTCAGTTACTAAAAATATGCAAGTCTCAAATCAAGTCGAGTCAGTGTGTAATTTCTGCCGAATCAAGTCTGAGTCGAATCACTGAAGTGACTTAAGTTTGACTTAAGTCTGAGTCAATCGACTCGTGTCTATGTCACTGTCTATAACTGCTCTGTATTCAGTAAGACTATGTAGCTTTACTATCAAACTATGTAAATGTCTGTTCAGATCCCAATCAGGGTACAAGGACGATAATGTTTCCAACCTCCTCCCACCAGTCAGTGAGCCTGTGACCCTCAGAAGCAGGACCCCTGTCACAAGTCGTTATCGTAACCTCACTTGCTGGCAAGTACAGGGATGAAAAAACCACCTTCCTTGAACTCCATCACCAGCTGAACAGTGTCTGTTGGCTGTTAAGGCAAATTTGGGAGGTTCAGGCCAGGAGATGTTACTTAGGCCCTTTCCGCAACTTACCTGCATCTGGCACGGTTGCGCGGGATCATGTGAACAGCCTCTTCCGTGAGTCTCTCGCGTCCCCCTGCTTCTGCTCCGCAGAAGCTGCCTGTTGGCTGGCCGGCAGCATGAGGGCTCCCCCCTCTTCCTTCTGCAGTGCAGCCGGGTATTTTTCCAGGCTGTGCTGGGGGAGGAAGCACAAGGGCCGCAGCTCCAGAGGCTCTGCACACAACATAAGTGTGTGTGGGGCCCCGGAGTGATGTGCAATCGCACACCATTTTTGGCTAAAAGCTGAAAATGATATAGTGCATGATTGGCGCCTGCTAGCCCCAGCAGCGTTGCGTGATTGTGAGGACGTTGTCTGAATTGCGCAATGCTCTGGAGGCCCTTTCGCATGACGAATACCATGTGAAAAGGGCCTCAGTTATGCATATGTAATTAAGTAGCCAAAGCAGAATATCAGTATATGTGTGTGTGTCTTTTAGCACACATTAAAACGTTTTTTAAAATATTAACATTATTACTATTACTATTATTATTATTATTATTATTATTATTATTCATTTATATCCTGTGTTTTTCCTAATAATGGGCCACAAGGCAGCTTGCAAATTAACTTGGTGATAAACTGTTGCAGGTTGAAAAGATAATTGTGAAAATGTGCTAAAGTGGATATGTGGCTATGAGACTTCTGTTTTTATGCCAATACCACTCGTCTTTAAAAAGGATAGAGAAGTGGTGCTGAGATGATCTTTGTGAAGATTTTGCTATAGTTTTTTTTTTCTTTCATCATCAAAAAAACTCACATTTTCTGTGGGATGAAAAGAGACAGAATCCCCATAGGTAAAACATCAGAGAAGAGAGCACTGATAATGACATCATGGTCATGCAGATACCCTGAAAAAGGTGGTGAGCAAAGTATGGCTGTACCTTAGTAAATATCAAGTCTGGAAGCATAGCCTATTCCCTGCCTACTTAGAAAATGGGAAACACAACAGGAACATTTAGTCATATTCCCCCAAAACTTGCCCTGCTCTTTTTAAGACAACACTAAGGCCATTTCTGCGCTACACTGTCACAGTGCTGTTATTCCACTTTCAACATCCCATGGAAACCTGGGGCTTGCAGTTTAGGGAGAGGCATTTAGAATTCTCAGCCAGAGAGCTCTTTGGCTTCAGTGAACTACAAGCCCAGAATTCCACAGGAGGTTGAAAGTGGAATAAGAGCACTATATCAGTGTACGGTGGAAATGACCTAATATTAGCAACAGAACCAGTATGGTGCTGTGAACCACTGTTCACTTCCCCACTTGGCCATGGAGACTCATCGAGTAGCCTTGGGCAAGATATACTCTCTCCTCCTCAAAGGAAAGGAATGGCAAACCCCCTCTGAACAGATCTTCCCAAGAAAACCCTGCAATGAGTTAAATGTAGGGTTGCCATGAGCTGGAAATGACTTGAAGGCACACAACAACAACAACAAATATTGGCAACAGCAGTTTTTTAAGTAAATTGCAGACTGACTTTTAAAACACAAAAGGCCCACAATGCTTCTGAACATGTCCAAATACCATCAGTGCTAAGGAAATAACACTACTGTTACTCTTTTCTTCATTGTTAGTTTTAAAACTTCCAGGAGTTATTTAAAGGGGGTGGCACTTCATCTAGGCACAGGGTAGCACGATGATCACTGTCACTATACAAACAGTGGTCATCAATATGGATATGTTAATATGGATTAATAATTCATGTGATGTATGATGCTTCTCGCTGCAAGTACCGTGCCAGCAATTTTGGTATCTCTAACATTCTCCACTGTGCCACTGTTGTCATTACATCCTCTGCCCACCCCTGCACTAAATCATATGAAAACATAAAATGGCTTTAATGTCATTGATAACTATTGGGAAAATCTGTTTGTGTACACATGGCCATGAATATGTCTCTGCTTCCAATCTTTATAGGGCAGAGGCAGTCAGCTTACTTCTTCCTTGAGCATTGATAATTTCACATAAAGCAAAAGCAAAAAAATTTAGTGTACTTTAGAAATGAGGTCTGAAAAAGAATGAAAATTATTATAAACACATTTTCAAAAAGCTTCAAAATTCTTGTTATCTTTACCCATACCTCAGTGTACACTGATTGGGCAAAAGCAATGAAGAGTCTTGTGATATTGTACCTTTCGTCTGGCACAAGCTTTCATGAACTGCAAACCAGCTACCCATCGAGCCACACTCCTAGAAATGACCTGGCAGAGGAGCCTTCCACTCATGTTTAACATCCGCCACAAGATGGCTCCCTGAGCATTCTGTTTAAATAGCCTGCTTACTTTCTGGACAGATTGTCTTACTAAAAGAGCTGCTTGAGTCACCTTTCTGTGCATGTTGCCTAAGGCAGGAGATAAATTTGAGTAGCTACTCCATTTTACAGTTTTAAAAATAAAGAGAACCCTCCATCATGATGCCCTTTGTCCCAACAGTCCTATCTGTAATTAGGTGCAACAGTTAGTAGACTAATCCATTTAAGCCTGTGCCACCTCTAACATTCCTTCTTGAGAATCTGACCACACAGGCTTCATGGCATCTGTATTTAGTTATCCTTTCCCTGTTTTTTACAGAAACTTGCTCCATGAAGAGATCTGGGGATCTTGAAAGCTTGCCCATGGTTTTGTAAATATTTGCACTCACTGTGGATTTTCCTTCCTTCCTTCCTTCCTTCAAGCATTGACTCTTATCCCAAGGTACCACAGCCTATCCAGCGACATAGTGAGTATACTGGGATACAAATGAACACACAAAGATCATTTTCAGTAAGTATTAGGATACTTTTGTGAGTTCCTTGGAATATGTGGATGGCCATCATAACCATCATGTTACCCTAGATGACCCTTTGATATGATTCTGACCTAGCAAAACAATCAGGACTTGGAAGGTCACTTTTAAGAACAATGTTTGGCATCGTATGTTGCAGATATGAATTTGTAACTAGAGTCACAGATCTGTGTCTGCTCCATGTTCAGCCATTTTCCATATTCATGACTGTGGCACAACTGCTGTGGTTGCAAATGTCCATCCAAACTTACCTTAACAGTTAGCACCTGCAACAAGTGGTTGGAAGATTGGAAGTCTGTCCTGCTGGGAAGCAGGGTACAGCATGATGATGCTTCCTGCTTCTTCTTGCAGCACTCTGTGGTATGACAATCAGGAACAGGACAACTCCCAATCACAGAGCAAACTGCTGATAGGAGCAGTCTGGAAATGCCATTCTGTTGCACCCTGATTATCAGCAGCACTGGCAGGGGAGAGGGTGACAGGGGCGGTTTGCCCTGGGCTGCACTTTTTTGGGGGCAGCACCATTTCTTGCCTGCCCCCTGTGCACTGCTGCACAGAATAACTCACAAAGATCCTCCAGAGTCCAGGATTCTTATCTTTCTGGCTTCTCAACATTTAAAATACATTTTTTTATCTTTTTAATTTTTTTTTAAAAAAATACTCTTCCCATGCCTATTCCTGGTCCTAGCCACTAAAGCAAGTCCAGGAGAACAGGTACATGTGGACTGAATGCATTTCAAGGCCCTTGATCCACACAGGAGTGCCTGAGGTCATCCTGGTTCCTCCTTGAGCAGGGATAAACTACAGAGCACATTGGCTCCAGGATTTGGCTCAGTGGCTTCAAATGATATGGGTCTTCCTTGTCCTAGAGAGCTTCTTTACCTAGCTAAGTTCTGCCCATGGAACACCTGTAACATTTAATTTCTCCATCTGCATGAATTTCTAAAGAAAAGATACCATAGTCATGCAGAGGAAAGACGCCTATTGGAGTGATTTAGTGAATTGAAAAAAGATGACTGGAAATCCCAAGTTCACTTTCTTTACATTTGCCAGAGGAGAACAAACACATGTGGTTTCTGTTATGTGTGTTCTTTCCCCCTAATCCTGAGTTTTGAAAGCCACACTTGTAATCAAGTCATGAAATAAAAATATTTCTATGAGTCTGGTGAACATTTGAAATACTGTATTTCAAAATAAATCTGAACCTACAGTTTTAAGAGTTTGTGTTGTCCAAGTCTTTCAGTTACCTAAGGGTTTTGTTATTGTTGTTGTTTTAGTCCTTCCAAGTCAGTGTGTGTGTTAAGCACCCCCATTTTCTGCTCCAAACATCTGGTTATACATGCGTTTTGGATCTTTTCCAAGGGTTTCTGATAAATGGAAGCATGTTGCGTATACATTATGTTTCTAGCTACAATGGTACATTTTTACTGTTAGATACCACAAACTTGCATATAATTCACTGTATCATAAAAAAAATGTCATTTAGTGTATACTGTCCTAGATGTAAAAGACAATACCTGAATACAGCAGCTAGGATTACAATCAACAAATCGGTAGAAAATGGAAGGTGGAACTAATCCAAATGCTAGCTATAAATCCTGTGAACATCAGTGATAGATATGCTTTGTTGTGGAAATTGCTCAGCTCAGAGTTATGACACCCACTCTCTCTTGCATCTCAGTGTTCAACATTTGTGACACAAACAAAAAGAAAGCTCAGACTGCAATCTCAGTTCACATAAGCTATCATCTTACCTGGTTAGGTTGGACTGCAGAATCTTTGATGCTGACCTTCCCATGAAAAGTCATTCAAGCCCATCCTCCCTGAAGACCCTCTTGTAGATCAGTTGCATCTCTGCGTGAGGAACATGTGAAGGTCAGTTTAAACAAGGAAGGACAAATCAATTTACAAAAGGGCTGGCCCACAACATGTTGCTGCCTAAGGCAGAAGAGCCAGTAGCCCTCCCTCACCACTCACCTAAGCTGCATGGTACTCAAAGCCTGTCAAATTATTTGGGTAAAGGAAAAAAAAATCCTGCAAAGACCTTTCCTCATATCTGGCACTGAAAATAAAATAATAACAAAGCGAATAACTACTAATTGATTAATTAATTGCACAATTAATTGTTTGGATAGCTTCCATAAGTTATTTTGTAGGCAAAATAAAAAATCTTTCTGTGGAGAAAAATCTTTCTGTACCCAGGTATTTGTCATTGATATTTATGCCCCATCTTTCCTACAATGAGCTCAGAGTAGCATGGATTGCTTACCTCCTCCCCATTTTATCGTCATACCAACCCTGTAAAACCCATTATTTTACATTGCATAAAACCTTTCATAATGAGATATGTTACAAATTTATAAAAGTTTTCCAGTTCATAAATCATCTGTTGTATGGTTTAATAAATCAGGTTTGTGACAATTTCTCTTTTTCACTGTGATTTGACAAGGTAACTAAAATTAAACATGACTTTGAATGTCGCCACAACTTTCTGACCTCCTCCAGATTCTACATGGGTTTCATTAACATGGATCCTTTGCTATTTTTGATCAGTTAAAGAGACGGCTAACCTTGAAAACCCTCTAACCAGTTCAGCCCACTGGAAGTTTTTCCTTCGTGGCAAATTCATAACTTAATTCATAATTTCACTGAATTTAATCTAATTCTGTTACTGCTGTTCCACCAGCTAAGGTCCTCTATTGGATTCTGCCCACTGTCTCAGCAGTTTTAATTTCCCCCAAGATATTACTTGAGAAGCAATGGATTGCACAGCTAGCTCATAGCTGAATCAGGACTAACTCTGGAAGCCTATGTGTTCTTCCTTGGAGTAGAGTGGGACTTACACCTAGGTAGGTAAGCATAGGATTCATAGGATTCTAAGGAAACAACTAGATAAGATCTAAGCATTCATTATTAAGGCCATTTCTATACGGGGTGAGGGAATCGCCCCATGCCACTACTTACCGGGTCTTACGGCTCCCCAGTCTGGTCCAGGCTGCTCTAGGGCAGTGCGTGCTCATCGCTCTGCACTGCTCCGGCATCGAAAATGGCAGCTTCCAGTTGGTCAAGGGTCTCGCTGAAGCTCGCCAGCCTAAAGCCCACCCCCGGCAGATTGCAGGCTCGCATTGATGCGAGCCTGCAAATCTGCACAAGGGAGCAGGCTCGTACTGGCGCGCTCCATGCTTTTGAAAAACCGAAAGAAACAGGTTTTTCAAAAGCACTCTGGACAACCACTTGGGGTCGTTCCGGAGAGGGCTGAGCTGCGGATCTACGTTAAATAGTCCGGACCCAGTCCGCTCCCAGCTACAGACGTCCTCCCTGGAGGACGGACTGCACCGTTTCATATAATGAGGAAATGGCCTAAGATTGTCTACAGTTAAGCCACACATCGACGGCTACTACTGCTGCTACTACTACTACTACTGTTACTAGCAGCTTTGATGGGTCACAAGTCAGGACTTGGAAATAAATATCTAATAATTCACTTACTACTTCTAATTCATTAAAATATTCAACAATGATTTTAAAATTAATTTTTAATTTTTAATTGTTATTTTGAATCACAATTAGCACTTCTTAATTCATTACATTTCAACAATCATAAATGATTTTTTTAAGTTAACAATTTAATGAACCAATTTAATTTTATAAAATTGCCAACAGTGACAAATGATTCTGACTTTGAGGATCTAATATCAATAAATTCATGCTAACACAAATATTCCAGCATTTAGAAAGAGTTTCACAACACAATTTTGTGTGTGTGTGTGATTTTTAAATATATTTATTGAAGTACAATATAGAATACATTAAGAGTCTTGTATATTGAAATTTAGATAAAATATATAAATTATTTGAAAGGGAAGAGATTAAATTATGTTCAATCAACCTGTATAAGTATACTTCCAAAAAAAACCCCACTTCATTTGGATGGAATTGCATTCAAAGCTTGAATAAAAGGATACCTTTTTTTTCACCTGAACAACAAATTTAACCTCACTCATTTTTTTTTAATCAACTGTAATCTGCCAGTATATATAAATGATTTCAGAACATGTTATATTGGCAGGTCAAAGTGTTCAATATTGCTCAAAATAAAACATTTTAGTAATCTTCAAAATAGTGCGGCAGGTGTAAGTAAATAACTTAAATTTCAGTGCTACGTGCCTTACATTTATGACTAAACAAATTTGTGTGTGTGTTTTAAAAACTTTTGTTAAATCATTTTTTGTATTCAAAGTTCACCTAAACCTACGCTTTGCTCTCCACATGGAAAACAGCAGTTTGGAAAAGGATTATAAACCATTTGGATTTTTTTCCTAACCTTCCCACACTTTTTGAACACTTCTTTTGAAATTATGCAGTACCAAAAAATCAAAGCTTCATTACACGGGTTGATATTGATACTTTCCCTTATGATTTCAATGAAGCAAAAATCCGAGCAGTAGCATCCAGAATCCATCAGATTTGTTTCATACCAATTTGCATGCAATATGGACCAAAGTTAGCAGATCAGCCCTAAACTCAAGCAGAAATATTCAGGGTGTCCACCTAAATGGAAATATCATGTTTTGTCAAAAACGTTTTTTAAATATTCATTCTAGATCAAAAAGTATAGAAATCCCAAAAGTTCGCCTTGAAGGCACCCAAAAGATTTGATAAGTGAGCCTAAAACACTAAGCAGTTTGCTTAGTAAATTATACTGTACCCACTCTCCCCACCACTGACAACATTCTGTGATTCAAAGTATAATCAGATAATTACTGTCAAAGACAGCAAGAGACCATAATCAATATCAAAAAAGGGATACCTTTCACCATATCATGTGGTTCAATGGTGAGCCATGTCTAGAATTTGCATGTGTCAGTTATAGACAGATTCCACATAGTCTTCAGCTATTTTGCCTCTGGCAAGGTAAAGTTTGAATGTCAATTTTTCTAGCAATGTGAGGGTCCAAACTCTGTCTAGCCAGCAGCAAGGTTTGTCCATTTGTTGACAAACCTTATAAGGTCTTCCATTACTATCTCTTGCCTTGCTGTGTACAGTGAAGTAGATAAAAGATCTTTACACAGCACATTTTAATTTTCTTTATTGATGAAACAGCACAGTAGGAGCCAGCATGGTGTAGTGGTCTGAACATTGCAGCGTGATCCCCGAGGCAAGGGTTCAATTCTCTCTTTGGTCATGGAAACCAAATGGATGATCCCACACACTCTCAACCCCAGAAAACCTCGTAATAGATTTGACTTAGTGACACCATAAGTCAGAAACAACTTGAAGGCACACAACAACAACTTTTCACAAGCAAACGGCAGCTGAGCAGTCTCACTTCTTGTGAGTGCTCCACTGCAGGGGAGATGCACCATACAGCAATTATTGAGTATAGTTATATGTGACCAATGAAAATTATCTCCTAGATTAAAGTGGGCTCAGGGGATTACTTATGATGTCCAAGAGTCCCCTCCTGGCAATCAAATCACCGGCCCTTTCCACACAAGGCTGATACAATGCAGTAGCATCGTTTTGTCGCTTTTACATCTGCACATGAAACTGGTTTGACGTCATTCTGTCCTCCATGGTTCCACACGAGTTGAGGTCTTAGCACAGTTAACATCGACATTAAACCGATGTATTGTAAAAGCGGAAAAACTCCAATGTAAACAACCCAAACCATTTCTGCTGCATTTTTTCCTAAGTGCAGAAGCGTTCAGCGATTCACACCACTTCCGCGAAAATATAGCAACCATTTCTATAACTTTTTTTTTTAAATTGACCAATCAGCAGCAGCGGAGTAGAGTGAAGGAGGGGAATAGAGTTCCATGAGAATTAACAATGTGGAAGCTACAAACCATTTTCTCTGCTTTATTTCAACAGAAACCAGAAGGCATACATATAGGAATCAGGGTAAGTCAGAGTAAAAAACACTGCTCATGACACATGGTGAAACACTCCTCCTCTCTAGTATGGAAATGGCCACCCTGTCAGTGGTGAATTATCATAGGTGGAGGAGAGAGGGACCAAAGGTACCAGTGTGCTCCCTCACTACATGAGAAGCCTACCTGTAAAGGGCAAAAAGAATCACAAAACTTCTTTCTCAAACAAAGGGAAATAGATTTTTGGAGTCAACCTAAGAGAGATTTTCTGACTACGATGATGAGATCTATACTTCTGGTGAAAACACTTCTCTGTGTGATCAAGAGTCTGTGAGCAGACTGGCTTGGGAATTTTTTTTAAGGGGCTTATTAAAGCAATCTTAATAAGTGCAAAAAGCAAAAGTATTGAGAGACTTTAATAAAACCTTTAAATGAAGAAATATACAGAATTTAACAGTAAATAAACTGAAAAATAACCAGGGATGCATATAACAGAATTAGTATGAGAATTTAATGTTTTTACTTTTTTTTAGTATGATAAGAACAGAGCCAGACTGCTGCTGTATGTGAGTGAATGTTGTAAATAGAATCTACCTACAAAACCTGAAGCAAAGAGTGACATGTGAATAAATCATTGCAGCTAGCAATTTTTGCTGGTTTTGTCTTGTTTGGGTACGTACCTGAGTCTATGTGGATATAACAAGCTGTGGTTTAAGATCTAAGCAAGAGGGCCTGAAAGAAGGGGACCTATGGAAGTGCCATCAGAACCAGCACTAAAAACACTGGATAAGCTTCAGTCCATAAAACTGCAGATGTCTCAGACGGAAAGGAACTGAAAGCTGAGATGAGGGACATGAAGCAGTCTTTGAACTGGATGACAGAAGAGCTGAAACAAATAAATGAAAAAGGTCAGAATCTGGAAGAAAAAATTGAGAAGTTAGAATTAAAAGTTAGGGAGATTGGATTGAGAATGTGAACAAGATGAGGATACCATGGCCTTAATGGAATTGAGAGAATGTGAGGATTGTTAACATTCCAGACCTGTTTCAGAAAAATGCACAGAATTTCTTTCCATATGGCAGGTCAGAGAAATTTACCAAGAGATGTGGATGTGTACTTTATTTGAAAGCAGATTAGAGATTAAGTATACAGCAACCCTTCAAAAGTAGAATTAAAGCAGATGACAAGGTGGTGGTGGTCTTCAAAGAAATACCCACCAGATTTCTACATAAGAGAAAGAAATGTGCTTTCCTGAGTGACCAGCTGAAGCAAAATATGGTCCAACTTAAAAGAGAGAAATTGGAGGGGATTGCCATTATATTCAAAGATGAATTAAAGTGACTACTGTACAAAAGGCTTAAGATTTTATACAGAAATATAAAAAAGTGTTGGAGCAGCTGAAAGCAGGGAGATGATGAGAATCTGGAGGATCTGTCAGATCAAGATTTGAATACAGATAAGAAGGCGGCATCAGATGGAGAAGAGAAGGAAACTAGAGGCACAGAAGATGTGGACTTTGCCAAACTCTCAGATAGATACAGATTTGAGATGTGTTACCTGGACCTTAAGGGGAATAAGCACCTATCAGCAAAAGAGAAAAACATTTCACTATTTGAACAAATTTAATTAAGATGTAATTTATTTGTAGGAGACACATGTTAGCAAAAAAGATACACCCCAAGCTGGGCAGAGTTTGTTTCTGTGACACATAAGAAAAATGTAATTGTTATCTATATTAAAGTAAAGTTGGCACTGGAAAAAAAATACTTGAAGATCAAAAAGGTAGGTACATGGGGTGTAGATTGATTACTGTGGCACAAAAATGTTCATGGATGGGTTTATGCCCCTGCAGGGAATAACGCTGTTTTTTTATGAAAAAAAATAATGGATAAACTGTTGAGTTACTCATATGGGAATTGGTTGCTTTGGGAGACTGGAATAGCATGATCTCTCTCCAGATGGACAGGACTTCTGGAAAAAAAAATGACCAGGTAAACTCTCAAAAAAAAATTTTTTTTACTTAATGGGGAATTTGGGTCTATTGAATGCATGGAGATTTAAATGTGGTGATACTAAAGAGACATAGAAACATAGATCATGGAGACATAGATCATTTTTGAGAACTGACACGCTTTTGCTTTCAAAGTCACTGGCTAATGGAATTATAAAAATGGATACTTCACTTAAGACTTTTTCTGATCATAACCCACAGCCTTTAAACTTGCCGAGGAAAGGAGACTTTGATAACTGGAAATGGGATGAAACTCTTCTTCAGGAAGAAAATGTTGTAAGTGCATGTAGGAAAAATTGACAGAATATTTTGAGCACAACTTGAATAATGGCACTTATATTAGAATTGTATAGCATGTAGTGAGGCTTTTATGAAAGGATGTTTCATATAGCAGAATGCAGAGTTAAAAAGAAGAGAAGAAAAAATATCTTATTTTGGAAGAGAGAAAAAGCAAAGAGCTAAGTGAGATTGAGGAAAAGATGTGTCATGCAAAGCAAAAAATTGTTTGAATTAATGAATAAGCCAGGGAGATGGTTGGTGCACAAACTGAGAAAAGAATGAAGAAAAAATAATAATTTTAAAGATACAAAAAGGGCCAGAAACACTAAATGATAATCTAAACATTCAAAAGGTATTTGATCATCATTATTATACATCATTATATAAGAAATAACAAGTTTCATTGTCAAAGATAGATGAACACTTAGACAAACAAAATTTACCAGAGATTTCAGACTCACAAAACCAGCTGATAAATACCCATGTAACAGTGTGTAACATTTTTCAAGCAATTAAGAAGATTAAAACTGGCAAAGTACTTGACCCAGATGGCTTAACTGCTGATTGCTATGTTTTGAAGAACAGCTTTTATTACCACCACAGAAAACACTGGATTCAGTTTTCTGGACTGGTAGGATAACTCAGACATGGAAAGACACAATGACAGTTTTAATTCTGAAAGAATGACAGGATTTGGCAGTGACAAAGATTTTGGGGCCCCTTTTTTATTGAACAATGATTATAAAATTTTCACAATAATTTTGCCAGAAAGGTTAAAGAAGATCTTACAAGGTGGTGGGGTGGTTGTTTGTTTGTTTGTTTTTTTTGTGAGTTTTAGATAAGATTAGTTTTGGTGAAAATTTCATTTCTTGGATCAAAGCAATTTATGACATTCAGAAGGCATGGATTCTGGTTAATTCTGAATTAACCAAACCATGTGATGTACAATAGCAACAAGGCAAGGGTGTCTACTTTCCCCTTCATTTTTTTAACCCTTGAAGTTCTGAATAGGACAATAAGACATGATGAAAAATTAAAAGAATAAGAATAAAAAAGGAAATGTATAAGCTAAAAGCCTTTGCAGATGACTTAGTGATTGTGTTAGAAAATCCCTTGGAGAGTATAGGATTATTACTGGAGACTTTAAAAGAATTTGGAGACTTGGCAAAAGACAATGATGTTAACAAGAACATGAGAAAAGAGGATCAAACCCAGTTGATGGCTAAGTCAAGTTTTAAAATTAAGAAAAAGATGAAATATGTAGGTATCACTATGGCAAATATGAATTGTATGCTATTGAAGAATAACTGTAAAGAGACAGAACAATATTAAGATGGATTTAGATGGCCCTTGTGGTCTCTTCCAACTCTATTAATCTATCAAGGGGTTTTCTTGGCAAGATTTGTTCAGAGGGGCTTTGCCTTTGCCTTTCTCTGAGGCTGAGAGAGTGTGACCTGCCCGTGGTGATCCAGTGGTTTCCATGACTGAGCTGGGACTTAAACCTTGGTCTCCAAAGTCATAGTCCAAAGCTCAAGCCACTACACCATACTGGCTCCCATGTTACTTCTTAATATGCCTTCATAGCAAGGTGATAAATTTGCCGTTGGGTCACAATAAGACACTGAAGTCACACAACAACAACTGTGACATAATGGAGATTGAAGTGGAGAAAATATTTTAACATAATTAAAATATATGCTGGACATCTCAGACACAAAGGGATTATCAATCTGCTTCAATTTTTTTTTCCCTGAAAGCTGGCAGAAAAATGAAGATACTGGTTATACCAAGAATATCATCCCTTTCTGTTTGAACCCATGCAACTTTTCCAACTTAATAAATGCAATAAGGTGTACCAAATGCCAAATAATATTTATCTAAATTGGGAATGAAATGCCCTCCCATTTTAACAAGTCTTAGTTGTTTCCTTCCCCTAATAAACTTTTCAATTTTTGTTTGTCAGTTTTTCAGATGTTTTGTCAAGGGGATAGTTTGAAAAAAGAAACATAAACCTAGGTAAAATATAACCTTTTACCAATGCTGTTTACCTAATATTGACAATAACTGATAATAGATTGTAAATCAATCCATTCTTCCAACTCTAGTTTGATATACGAATATAGCAGTTTATAATATCAAAATATCAATTAGTTGAATTTTTTTTTCTGTCAGAGACATACCTAGATATCTAGTATAAAAGTAGATGACAGACAAACAAGATATGACCAGGATTTGTTTCTGTTTGTCTGATGAGGCACTAATAAAGAAAAAATTACTTACTTATACTTACCTGGCAGGGGAGGCACCTTGATCGTACAGAAAAATTAAGACTTCTCAATATTGATTTTCAGTCCAGAATGTTCACGAAAGCCCTCCACTTAATAGTATATATATGCAAACCTTCTTAAACCTATTGCTCTCCACATGGATTAAACTACACCTGACATTAGTCCTAGTCAGTGTTGCTAACTGAACAGGATGATTGGAAATGTAGTCCAAAACACCTAGAAGGCACCAGGTTGGGGGATACAGAATATGTTATAGTGCTACAGAATATGTTATAGTGCACTTAATGCACTTATTCATTTAAATCCTATTGTTAATTTTGACTAAAGTAAACCTATTAAACCAATTCCATTTTTGTTGAATACTGTTGACTCAGTATTCAACAATTATTTTATTGGTCTACTTTCACTGGAACTAAAAGGATTTCAGCCTATGCGTTTTAATTTTGGTAAAATATCATGAGCTATGCTAGTCACAAATAAATCTTCTATATCCTTAGATAAGAGACATGCTATAGGATCTATAAGAACATTGTCTTAAACATCACACAGAAGTAGTCCAATCAAATTAAGAATATCAATTATGAGCCTTCTAAATCGTTTTATTTTTTTTAAAAAAAATCCCTACTGTTCACACATGAGACTTAATTGTTTCATATAACAGGTTTATCAATAAGATATAACTAATCAATCGATAGATAAAAATCAATCAGTCAGTCAATCAGTAGAATTGAGATGGGATGGGATGGCAGAATATAGAAAGTAACTGATGTGATATGATTTTTGATAACTTGTTTCAGCAATGATCAAATATATTATCCCCTCCCCCTCTCCATAGCTTGTATCAATAAAGATGCCAATTTAGGAGAGGAATGTGGGCACCATTATGCAGAAACATGCAATTTTCTTGTGAAAGAGTAAGATTCGTGGCGTGGGAAGGTGGCTATAAGCCACAATTATAAAGTGTTGTTCCATTGCCCCCAGATGACATACTGAGTAACAGGAGAATGGAACTCAATAGGGGCACAGAAAATTATTCGTGGAGAAATACAATATGTCATAAGAACAAAAGAGCAGTAACCTGCAGTGTGGCTACCAGTAGGTATCACAAAGAGGATTAGCTGCACTTAAAGCCTCTTTGCCAGGTCTGATTTGCCCAAAATCTAAAAACTTGCAGAGATGGCAATTTTTTGCTTGGTGTCTAGCGACCTTCCTTCCTTCCTTCCTTTATATATGAGTAATTGAGTTATTTATGGCTTGCTAGCCAACAGCTCTCCCTATCTGGTCATCTTTAATTCTTCTTCATATAAGCTTGCAGCCCTGCAGCATGAATCCATTGCTTTTTGTTCATTTTCCAGATCAATCATGTTTTTGAAGTTCCTTGGCCAACTTCTGCCTGCCTTCTCAAAACAAAATGGAATGCATTCATTTTCTGTTCACTTTCTTCATCCTTTCTGAACTTTTCATAGGGCCTGTTTTCGTCCCTTGAATCCTACCCTTCTTTGCCTTGTTGCTTTATTAATATATCATGACCAGAAGGTACAATACACTGGGAGCCTTTAAAAGCCCTGAGAAAATGGATTCTGTTATCTCCAGGGTTCTGGAGACTATGGTTCTGTTGGCACTTTCCTGGATAGTATGCTGTGGAATTGCTGGGGTAAAGGGGTTGATACCCCCTTTGCCATATTTCTTCCAACAGTTGTTCAGGTGTTTAGGCCAAGCCTATAGATAAGCATATTTCACTAGATGCAAATTGCACTGACATCAAGTTAGGACTTAGCAGGGTTGGCTCCAAGATTAGGCAGAGTGAAGAAGTCAGCTCAAGTAGCAGTGTAGTAAAGGTTTATGCCTCACCATCAACACAGAGGAACAATCGAACTTTTGTATATTGTATTTTTTTCTTTGCCGATGGCATTTTGATCCAGACCTTGGACGTATTCCACATAAATACATTGCATTACAGCTATGTGTGTGTGTCTGTCCCATAATGCTTACTTGGAAATAAGACCTATTGAACACAAAAAATGTACTTCAGAGTAAAAATGCATAAAATTGTGCTGTATATTGACTTTGGAACCATGTTTGCACAATTTATGACAGGAACACATTATACTTATAAATCTAGAACAGAAAATAGAAAGCAGTCAATTGTTACCTAAAGCTGTAATTTTTCCTATACACCAGGGAGTGGAGAAAGCTCAGCCTGCAGGTCACATGAGGCCCCTGGATCCCACTTTTGTAGCACCCGAAAACCACAAAAAGCCTCCAAACACATGCCAACTGCCCCAAAGGTCACTCATAGCCATAGAAGCTTCCCAATTATCTCCAATTTTTGTGTGCACTTCCCTAAATGGTGAGTAAAAGTGGCGTGGCATCGCTTCTTGTCATCACTTTGGAAGGACATGGACAAAACTGGAGGTATTTTGGCACAGTGTTAACCAGGTATGTAGTATACTGGGGAAAACTGGTCCTCAGATCCTATGCATTTGCCCCCTCTGTTATACCTGCTCACCTGGGGCAAGTCACTGGCTCCAGTTTATCATACATTTCTGATTACACCATACATATAAATTCACATTTGGGCTGGATGAACCAGGAACTAACAGGCAGCAGACAGCAGATCTTGTCTTGTGATCTTTCAAAGCTTGAGGGGAGGCAGATATTTAAATGAGGAAAATTAGCTTGGGAACAACATGTAAAATATTTTATGTTACACCGCCTAGGGGTTAAAAAGCAGAAGTGTTCCATTATGAAGGCTGCACTTGAGCAAACTCAGATCTGGTATTGTCTGACGACTATACAATTAAGAACTGTACAAAGGAAAATTCAACAATAAATCTAGCTACTGCTTCATCTCATTGAACTACAATATTTGTTGTAAAGGATAATTTGTGCAAGCATCACTTCATCCCAGAATATTTTAGAGAAATGTGTTAAATTGCTGTACCAATTTCATCCCTAGTTCATGGAGTACATGATTCCTAATGGAGATAGAGAAGTGCCAAATTAGGCTAAATTAGCCAAATTAGGAATGGTCAGCTGTGTAGTGATGGAGGGGCGATGGAGGTGGTGCATCCCTGGTGGCAAATTTTTTGGGGTGCTGCAGCTCCTTGCTTGCCTTCTCCCATGTGCCATAGCCCTGCCCCCTCATGCCATAGCCACACCCTGTCCCTTGTAGCCATGCCCCCATGCACTATAGTCATGACCCTCTGCACTCTAGCTCCACCCTCATGCACCATAGCCATGCCCCTGCCCCTTCGTCCCCCCTCTGCCTGCCCCCCCCCGCACTCCAAACTCTGCCACTGAGAATGGTATTAGAGAAAAGCTAAGTTCTACAACATAGGATGAAGGAAATTACTAGTGAAGGAAAGTACTCCTTGGGTGTTTGCAATGGTCCTGGAGGCGTAATACACTGAGGTCCCAGCCAGATCAGATTCAGAGACTGAGCAAATGAAACAAAGTCAGAGCTACTGCTGAATATCAATCTGTTGATTATACACATATGTTGTGGATGAAATAAATGCAAAGAAACCTCAAGTCCCTTCAGCCAATAGAAACTGATCATTTCCACTGCCAAGCGTGTACCAGATGAACACTACAGACTTTGAATTTCAAGTTTCCTAGGCTAGCAGCTTGCTTTACCCTCCCTCAAGGAAAGATTGAGGGAATCTCTCTTTGGTTTGAATTATATAACACTTCTCATTTTATTGAAATTGTCCCAAAATGCCCAAGATGGGCACTGGCCATTTTTCCCTGAGAAAACAGGACCACAGATGTCTACCAAAGGAAGGTAAGTCTTTGGCCTTTCAGTGAAACAAGGAAAAATATATGTCATTGTTGCAGAACTGGGTGAGGTTCCAGATTCCTCCAAGGGTTCTTTTGGTGCTGGACATTGACACACATTACTACTACAGCATAATCTTTATTGGTGGTAAATGACACAGCAGATGATCTACAGTAAAGAAGCATTCCAGCCTTTTCACCAATGGGGCCCAGCACCCCTCATAATCAATGGTGAAACTCAGCCTCCAAACCAATTCTATCCAGACTAATACTTTCAGCCTCAAATCAAATCCCTATCACTGGAAGTATAGGACAACTGAGAGAGCAGAAGACTGTCCCCCAAAGCGCATGGAAGATAGGCACCCAAGGGTCATTTTGGGCAAGAGCAAACAAAGAAAACCCATCTTCTCCCTAATAGCAATGTGAACCATGCAAGCAGGTTAAAACGGGGGAAAATTCACTTCCCCTGTCTGTTCTAAGCCTATTTTTTTCCCCAGTCACAAATTGCAAAGCAAATGCAAATAAGTATCCAACAAGGTCACTAATACAAGTTAACTCTTTCACACCACTGGACTGCTATTAATGTTTGACCATGATGCTAACAAAGACTCCAAACCACATCTGCCTGGTGGTGGTGGGCCATCTCATTACAATATTATTATCTTGGAAGGATGAGATAAGCTGGTAGAGCTAGGCAGCTGCAAGAATGGTTTACACCTGATGCTGCACTTGTTGTTGTGTGCCTTCAAATCATTGCCAACTTACAGTGACCCTAAGATGAAACTGTGACTGTTTTTGGGAGGGTTTTTTTGGACTTGAAAGTGTGTCACACACCTAAGGTCACCCAGTGGGTTTCCATGGCCAGGCAGGGAATCAAACCCTGGTCTCCAGGCTTGTAGTCCAATGCTCAAACCACTACACCATGTTGGCTCCCTGCTGTGCTTACTTTTCTTCTGTGAGGAGTCTACTTAGCTGATTAAAAGCTGCCCACTGTACTGAGCTACATATGCTTCTGCGCACTTAGAATGTCTTATAGAACATGCTATCAGAGCTCATTGCACTCTTTGCCATTCTTTGGGTATAAGCCCGCAACTTTATTTATAGCAACACTAGGGAGCAACCTGGCAATAAACACACACACACCCCACAGGTAATTCCTCCTGAACAGCAGGTATTTATTTAGTTTAAGCATTTATGTTTGGAATTTATGTGCTACCTTGTAACCAGGATCCAAAGGGATGTATAACAAGACTAGAAAGTAATTCTTTAAACACACACACACACACACACACAATTAAAAACATTTATACAATAAAACATGAATAATTATTGTCCTTATTTTGGCAGGATAGTAGCTGTTTTCTTTTGGGGGATCACCCCAGTCTATATGGACTAGCAGTGAATGGCTTCCAGAACATGGGGATGGTCAGTGAATTATATTCAGCCACCAAACACTACATCTGAAAATACCTTTAGAGGAAATACGAAATATATCTTTCAAATCCTTTCCTAAACGACCCTTCCTAGCAAGCCACCTATGAATTCTGAACACAGACTCTCAGCTGGGATGAATTAGTTTAACATGAGCAAGCTGAACTTGTGTAAAAACACAAAGATTTCTGGCTTCTTTTCAAGCCTTCATAAAAGTTGTGCAAATATCTTTCTGTTTCTTTCACATCAGGAGGAGACATTATCTGGTGATCTGATTCCCACACCAGAATAAAAATGAAAGACTAAATTGTGACGATTTTGCACATTACTAATTGTTATTCTAATTATCTCAAATTAGCACATTAATAATTACAATTTTTTTCCACCACTATGTTTCAGCCTTGGTGCCATTTTTTAAAAAACTACTCTGCAGAGAGAATTGGTACAGAGTCATGTTCAAAGTGCTGGACTTGCAACAGAAGGATCAAGTTTCAAATCTTTGTTGAGTCATGAAATTTCCCACACGATTTCAAGCCATCATTACATCTCAGCAAATCTACATTAAGGGGTTGTTGTGCAGATTAATAGTGAGATAGTACCGTGGCCAGGCAGCAACAACAGCAACATTTCATCATGCCCAGGCACTTCTACTTTGTTCTCATCGCATCAATATAATATTTTTTGTCATCAATTCTGCCCCCCTCGTGGGTAAAAAAAGTACATATCCATGAAAATTCTACAGGAAGCTTCACAGAGTGACTGCCATTTCACAGGGAAAATGCAGACAGAAATGAGGACAAATGTTCAAACCAGACCTCCTTCCCTTGCATTTTGCCCCATCTTGTACATATTTCACTTGTTCCTTGCACCCTTCCACTGCACTTCTCTCTCTCTTTCCCTCATTTCTTCATTGTGACCTCACAACACATTTCTCCCTTACTCTGTGCCTCTATTTCACTTCCTTGCCTCACCTTGCATCACTGCCATACTCTACTCTCTTGCCCCTTGTGCTTCTCTGCTTGTATCTCCTCCCCTCCCCTCCCTTTTTGCCTCTCTTTGTAACCTTGGTCCTCCCTCTCCTGCACGTTCCATCACGATCAATTGCCCTCTGTTTCTTGCACCTTGCACTTTGCCACTGCACATCTCACCCTCCCTTCCCTCTTTCCCCTGTTTCTCCTCACCCCACGTTCCAGCCCCTCCTGTCTTGCCCTGCCTTGAAGACCCTGACAGTGAGGAGGAAGATTCTGAATCTGAGGCAGAAGTTTCCCCAGAAGCTCGCTCAGTGGAAGATAACACTCAAGAACAGGGGCCTGAGCAAGGGGAACAAGTATCAGAAGACAAAACAACACAGTCTCTTACCGTGTGTGAGAGACAACACCAGAAAGAAGGGCTCCACTATTCAGCTCATTTAAATAACAAACCAACTTTAATGAGGGAACACCCGTGGCAACACTATTAGTGGATAAAACACAGACAACTGGTCAATCCCTTTCAGGGCTGACAACTAATCTTCTTGGTTGTTGAAGCCCTGTGCCATGTTCTCTGGACTCCTGATCTTGAACTTCTGTTGTTTGACACTGATTTGGATTTGCCTTTTAGACTTGTTTGCTTTGGAACCTGAACTTTGTTTGGACTACCCCCACCTTTTCCTTTATGGGTAAGCTCTGCTCTGCCGCTTTGCTAACTGACTGCCTGGTCTGCCTGGGACATGACACCTCTTTTCTTTTGTACCTTATACCCACCTATTGCCCCTGTTATTCTCTCTCCATTCCCCACCACAGGATTACTTCCTTTTGCCCTGTGGCATCTACCTCTCGCTTGCAATTGCCCTCCCAACCCTTTCTTCCTCTTCCTTCTTTCTTCACTTCATGCTGTTGCCTTTCTGTCTCTTAAAGCAGCCATTCTCAACTTTTGATCTTCCAGTTCTTCTGGACTTCAACTCCCAGAAGCTTCCACTGGCCTGCCCAATGATGATGGATTCTGGGAGCTTGAGTCCCAAAAAGCTAGCAGACCAAAGGTTGAGAATGGTTGCCCTAAAGAAGCAGCGGTTGCACAACTTCTAAACACATTGCAGGTGAACAGTCAGGGGAAAGCAATGGTGCAGCTCCTGCTGCTGCTGCAAGGTGAGGAGTAGAATAAAAGGGAGATAAAACAATGTGGTGGGAGATGGTAGCAGAAACAGCAGGAGAAGAAGGAGGCCAGGTGGGTGAAGATGAAGTGGCAGTAATGAGGATGACTCTTTTTCATTATGTATCAAGCAAGAAGAAAACCCCAACTGCCCCTCAAGAAATAGAACTTTTTTTTTTGGAACACCTACTAAAAATGCATAATACTAAGCAAGTCATGAAAATACTCAGCAGAACCTTGGTTACTAATCCTTGCATCTCAGCTTTCAACCTGCTTTTGTGTGTCCCTCCTCCTTCACTGCAATGGTTCCATTGCTTTCTGTGCAATTTTTTTCTAGGATCTTGGAAAACAGACTTCAGCAAGACTTTCCTCTGCAAGCTATACTGTCTTACAGAATTTTAACACTGATCTAGTGAACTGAAAACTGGAATTGAAAAAAGAGAGGTCACAAATGTTGATCATAGATGTGAGATTTCACTTATTGGTTAAAGACACTCAAAGGAAAGAAGTGGCATGTTTGTTTCTTTGAAAAAAAATGCACAAAAGAATGACTTCACATTTTGCCCCATTACTCCACTTCTTGTAGAATAAAGACTTTTTTTAAAAAAAATGGTTTGGAATCTGGGCAAGATGATGGTCTAAATGGGCAAGTGGTGGCATAGCTTTCTAGGGTTAAACCTGGCCATCTAGGCAAAATGGTAACCCCAGCATAAGTACTTCCTGATTTATGTAAAAAAAAGAAAGGAATGAGATATACATTTTTTCACTACATTTACAAATGTGTTATTTTTAGTTATCATATTCTTCATTTCAACCACTTGAACTACAACCACTGAAAATTACATTTTTTTTTCTTGGAACATGTTTATACCATCCCACTTTGTTCTGGAGTCACATTCTTCCTCTTTGTTACTGTAGATATGCAGTTTTGTATGCCTACAAAGCACAGCTGAAAATAAGAGCAAGCAGAAGCTTACAGGATAGTTTCCAAACTAAAGCCTGCTTCTTTTTCCAGCCAGCTATCTATTGATTGGACAGGGCTTCACATGTTAAATATTAGACTCTTCCCCTCCCAGACTTTCTACTTATAACTGAATACTTCAGCCTATTACTTCACAAAGGAGAAAACGATGGTCCTTGTCTATGGAAACTGCTCCTTATATTTACAGCAACAGCACAGGCTGTCCTGAATACAGAGCCCAGCGATAGGTGCAGTGCAAAAGGGTTTCATGAGGAGATGAGTGTGCTTGTGCAATGACTTCCAAAGCTGTACAGCATAGTAGAAGTTTACAACTGGAAATACAGAAAACAGGTAGGTGAAGATTAGCATTGTAGTGTGCAGATCATAGAACCAACAGCCATTTTTTTGTTCAGGACTGGACCAAACCATTTTCCTTCCTCTGAGGCAAAGGAGAAGATGGTGCCGCTGCCCCAGGTCCAGTTATAGAAGTGTCTTGATGATGGGATAGCATTGTTTGCTACAGCAGAATCAGCAAGCTACTTTGTCAGGCAGGACAAGTTACCTGACATATACCCTTTTGTCCTATAGCACAGTGGAATAGCAGAAAAGATCATGAGAGCAACTGGGGTACTGTTACTCTACCCAGTGGTAGAGCCAACCCTATTTTCTATGTGCAGACTGTGCACAAGCCACAGTTTGCTAGAGATGATTTAGACATCAGAGCACACTGTGCACAAACACTGTCTTGAACTGGAGTTTCCAGTTTCCTGCATGGAGTATGAACCCAAGAATTATTACCCTCCAAAGCTTAAATGTTCAATGAATCCACCCAAATCTTGTGGAATTCAGGGACAATGTCTGCTTGGGTTATTTCAGGACTTCATATTTCAAAAGGCCTTTCATCTAGAAATGCCTGGTCTCTGAAACCAGGAACCTGCGTCTGCACTGTCTGAGAGGCTGTCTGGAATCCAAATTGACTCAAGATGCTTGATGCAGCAGATGTCCCCGGGGCTACTTTCTACCCAATTCAGTTTACAAACTGCTTTTGTATTTTTCACCGCTGACCTGAGGAGCCTGCTTATGATTAGACATAGAAAAGTCTCAGACATTGGGCACAAGATCACCAAGTCCCTTTTTCCTCAGAATTCCTTTTCCCATTTATGATTTTCTTATGTGTTTCATTGACATATAACCTTTGGAAAGCAGTTCCAGAGCAAGTCCCTTGTTTCAAAATCACTTGTGTACAAAAGGGGTGCTGACATTATTTATGCTCCCTTTCCCCTCCCATCTAACCTTTCTGAGTTATCCTAATCTGGACAACTTCTATCCAGGTGGCCAGGAAACATATTCACAGGAGCAAGCAGAACTTCTGCCATCAACCAGAGAAGAAAAGTGTACAGCCACCTTTAAAAGTAACTTACTTACAATATGCAGGTGTGTGTGTGTGTGTGTGTGTGTGTGTGTGTTTTGATACAGTTGCCAATTGTTATCTATAACAGCACTGTACAAGTAGGGATGAAAAAAATACTTGGAAATATTATAATCCCACCATAGGTGTCGCTAGAGGTGGGCAATTATAGGGCATTGTGCCCCAAATATAAAATCTGTTCCTCTCAATTAATTTTTCTTTAACTCCCCAAAATTTCTAGCATTGTAGCAACTTAACGCTTCACTTCAGTATTTAGTAATATAGCTTAAGCATCCAAGAAAAGGAGCAGGCTAACTTACCAAGGGAGTGTGAACATAGCAAATACAGAAATTCTAGCTGTGGATGATTTTCAGTGCCCTCACAACAGCAATGCTAGAAATTTAGTGACTGAAGGAAACCTTCATTTGTGTGGAGAATTCTTATTTGAGAGAGGGCATTGTCACCATTTTGCCCCTTCCCACAATAGCTATACCCCTGAATCGCACATGAAAAAGGGGCTTCTTGAATAATAAGAAACTCTTAAGAGAAACCTGAATGGACAAGAATATTCACAGTTCAAGACTTATTCTGCCCCCAAAATAAGCGGGGGGTGGTGTTGGTGCAGAAAGCAGCATTTGGTGCAAAAAGTGACATTTTTTTTCCTGCAAAGATATGTTACTTTCTACCTAGAAAGCAAGTTTTCTATGCAGAAAGCAAGATCTTTTGTGCCAGAAAACAAAATTTCTGCACAGAAAGTTTATGTTTTTTACTGTGGAAAAGAAAAACACGTGTGCCATCAGCAAGATCTCTGCTCTGTCTCTAGGCCCCTAATTCGGTCTCTTCCAAACTGAAGAAGTGTGATGTTTTCTCACATATGCATATGTCTGTCTTTCTCCTTAGCTAGTGTGTGTGTGCTGATGTCATCTTCCTCAAGTGGTAATGATGGCTGTTTCCTTTCGAACACTCAAGAAAATACCTCACAGGAATTTAAAAAACAAACAAACAGCCACCTGCCTAATAAAGGAAGTAGGGCATGTAAAATATTGGGCTATTTTGTTTATGCATATGTATACATTCTGTGCTTTCATTGAAATCAGTGCAAATTATAACATTAAAAGGTGCCTTACTGAATACCAGCTTCTAGTATATGAGAATGCTATAAACTGTGGAAAACCAGCTCTAGAGCTTCATGGGTGAGCCTATAAAATAATCTGTGGCATGATCATGGTATCTCCTCTGCCAGGTAAGTATAAATAATCTGTGGCAAATAATAGGCCCTCAGTGATATTTGGTTCTTGAGAGACTTTGAAAAGCTAAACAGAGTGTCCCTAATAATGAAAGTGGTGTACAGTTCAAAAGAATACCTCAATGCACACATTCAAACTATAAAACACACATGTCCTACAGCTTATAAAGTTACTAAGAAAGCTATTAATATCAAGTTATTATTCCTAGGCTGTCCAAAGCACTTGCTGTTACATCCACAATTTTTTATTAAAAAAAACTATTTGCATTTTTTCCAAGATTAATCCAAGTAGCTGGATTGTTTTAAAGAATCCAAATGTTTTCCATTCAGCAGAATGAGGATCAGCACCGGCTAACATTTGAACTAGAGGATATTTCCAGAATTTAGAAAAGTCATTTTTCTAAGCCCCTGGACATTATTCCTCTATTATGTAGTTATTTATGCCACACCTCTGTAAAAGTAGCTTAAAGTGCCAGTTCCACCACAAAACAGTGAATTTAAACCTGATGATGCTACAACTGTTACGAAATTTAAGAATATCTTATTCAATGAAAAAAAGAAATTAGCTATAAGGAACACATTATTTTGAATGTGGTATGGTACAGAGCACACACAGTATTAGGTGAACTGAACTTGTTTAAAGAGTAGCAGGGCTTGAAAAATATCCCCTCCCCAATCCTATTATGCTTTTCTCCAGGCAACAGTGGAAGACAAAGTTGGTCAAACTTAGGCCCTTTCCGCACCAGGCGATTAGAACGGGGCAGTGCATCCTCTCACGAAGGTCGTCTGCACCTTGGAGCAGACTAGGAGTGGACTACTTACTGGAGATCTGCACCTCAGTCTGCTCCAAGAGGTCCTCCAGCATGTTTTCTAAAGACTGCAAAAAACAGGTCTTTATTTTCCTGGAAAACGCCATTGCGTTCCTGCTCCCTTGTGCAGATTCGCAGGTTTGCACCAATGCAAGCCTGCGATCTGCAGAGGGCAGGCTTTAGGCATGGCGAGCTTCAGCAGTTGATCGGGACCCACGACCAACTGGAAGCCGCCATTTTGGAAGCTGGAAGCTGACATTTTGGAAGCTGGAAGCCGCCATTTTGGAAGCCGGAGCAGTGCGGACCTACAGACCTCGCACTGCTCCAATTCGCCCTGGACCAAGGAGGAGCCCTGCAGAAGGGTTTCAGGGACAGTCTGCATTGCTTCGGACCCCAGAAGAAGCGGTAGGTAACGGCACGGAGCGATTCCCTCACCTCGTGTGGAAAGGGCCTCAATTTTTTAAAAAAAGAATTACTTATTTTGACTCATCTCATCACTGATTTTGTGTCTCACTCCATCCCCTTTCTGAGCAAGACTGATTGATCAAGTTTCACTCCAAGTGCTCTGAGGACTCCAGAGTCAACAATACAATGGTTCAGATACCCATGTTACAGAGCGAGATGCTAGGCTTGCAGAGCTCAAGAAGAATGGGATCTATACTGCTACCTAAGAAGTGGGTATCCTTCCACCTACAATTTCTGTAGTATAAATGAATGACCATTCATGGAAAGGCACATTACCATCTCATTACTGAAAGCCAATAATTATTGCTCAGTATCCTGTATGCTTGGTTTGTTGTTGTGTGCCACCAAATTCTTTCCAACCTATGGTGATCCTAAGGTGAACTATCATAGTTTTTTCTTGAACAGATATGCTCAGAGACAATTTGCAATTGCCTTCCTCTGAAGCTGAGAGAGTGTGATTTCCCCAGAATAACCTACTGTTTCAATGGCTGAGTTGAGGTTTGAACCTCGATCTCCCAGAGTCCTAGTCTAACACCAAGCCACTACACCACACTGGTTCTGAATGCTAGGCAATCCCATCAGAATCCCAAGAGCATGTTGCTTGTGCACAAACAACCCATCTAAATACAGAGCTTCGGAGAGTGACTTTCAGGAACACCATTACTTATGTTACTTTGCTTGGTAATTAGGGTGCAACAAATGCCCATTTCAACAGCAATGAGACAAGGGTAGATGGCATTCCTCCAGTGGTGGAACCAGTAATAGTTTCTAGTAACACATTGCAAAGCCATGGGGCAGGTCCAAGGGCATTTTGACACGAAATTTTCATGTTTTATGCTCTTCTCAAAGGGTAGCCCAAGCCCTCTTGCTACATGAAGTGAGATACAAAACTCAGTCCACTGGATGATATGAGGATGCTCCCCAAAATCTATGGCATATATGACAGTGCAAACAGCCACCCAGCCAAGTGCCCAACATGCCAGCAAGGAAGGTGTCACCATCCCCTGCCACAGGAGGAAGAGGAAGAGGAGGAGGCAGCACACAGGCAGCAGTAGCAAGAGCACCTCCACACTCTCCACACCATGGAAGGAGGAGGAGGGAAGTGATGTAGTGTCTGTGTTGCACCAGCTAGAAACTAGGACTAAGGAGCAGTGACACCAATGGCTGTAGAAAATAAAGTTTTACTATTGTGAGTCTGTTAGAGACAGGATAGCTCTCTAAGGGTCCTGAGCTAATCTAGGCTAAGCAGGGACAGGAAGAGGCAGGACTATGCTGCTTTCACTTTTGTAGAAGGCTGATAATGAAAAGGAGGCAGAGAGGAAAGGAGGAACGGCCCCTGAGAATATCAGTCCGTGCCTCAAAGAAGTTAGGCTAGGTGGATTAAACATGAGGAGACACTATTTAGGAAATACTATTTATCACTGCAGCTGTCTCCAAGAGCTAAATCTAACATCTAACTCTTTCAATATTATTGCATTTTTAAGAGAAAGGATGGGAAACATGGTAGTTAGGTAGCAGCAGCAGCAAAAGCTCCAGCATCTCATGCACACCACTGAAAAAGGAAGCAACAACATGTGGTGGCTAGTTTGTTTGTTTGTTTTAAAAAAATGCCTTGCACCCAGAGGTTTGGACAGTTCCTGTTGGAAGGGATGTTGAGTACCAGGAATTCTCCCAGTTCTTCTTCTACAGTTCCATGACTGAAGCAGGCATATATATATATATATATATATATATATATATATTCTCAGAATTAGTATGCAGGAGTCACCCGAAGCAACGTACAACTCTCTTGTTGCAACAATTCCATCGGATAACCATCTGTTTCTGGGCACAATTTAAAGCTTTGGTTACAGTCAATAAAGCCCTATGTGACTCAGGTCCTGGTACTGATATTCTTATGAATTGGCCTGGATTTGAGAGCTTCTAGTGCCCCATCACCATCACAAGTATATCTGGTGGGAACATAAGGGAAGGCCTTCTTGGTAACTGATCCCAAGCTGCAGAACTCCCTTCCTAGAATGGCTAGACTGGCTCTCTCCATGGGTCTTCCAGGGGGATCTGAGGAATTTTTTGTTTAAACAGGGCATTGGAAACTGACTGTTTGGGGGCAAAGGGCTTGTTATAATGTGCTGCATGATGTCTTCTAAATTGTTTTTCAAATGCTATTAAATTGTTCTTAAATTACTTCAAATTCTATTGATAGTTCAATTGTATTTTAACTTTTGCATGTTTTCAGTGAAGTGAACTTTTATATTTATCTGTTTTAATTTTTGTAAGTTTCCTTGAGCTCCAGGGGAAAATAATAATGAACAATTTTTAATACATAAAATATCACACACACACACATATTTATAATAATAACAGAAAACAACACCAACACCCTGTTGCTGATATCTTTGCATCCTCCTCTTTCCATGGTATGGAGGATGCAGAAGTAACACCATCACCTGCTTCTTCCTTCAGTGCCTCCAGGAGCTTGGCTGTTGTGCCCACAAGGCCAGCAATGTGTGCATGTGTGTTGGGGTGTCCGTCCCTAGCCACCTCTGAATAGCCACCACAGCAGTTGCTCTGCAAAGCATAAAGTTGCGCCTGTAGCTGAACAGTAGAGGTTCAAGATGGCACATTCTACACACACTCACATTCTACCATCTGAAGTGTTTGCTTCACCAGCCATCATGTTACTGCAGGTCTTCGCTGTTCTCATATCAATTCTAGGGCTCCCCACACCCAAGTTAACAAATAACATAGTTGTTAATGCAATGAGGTGTTTCTAAAATGCTGTAAAGAGTACCAACAATTACTTACATTTTAACCATGGGCCACAATTCACTAAGACAATTACAGATCTACCATAGTTAAGTAGCTATGCAGTGTCTCCTGGCCCAGCTCTCCCAATTCCTACTTACAGGGCAGTAGCCACTGCAAGCAACAACGGTCTGTTCTCTTTTCAGTAAGCAAGTAGCTACCTGGCCCTTCCCCTTCTACCTCTGTGAACAATCTCCAGTGTAATAGTCAGAAGCAGTATCCCTGCCCCAATTTTCCCTCACCAAGCAGACTGCTCATGGGAAGGGCATGGAAATGTTAGTCAGCTGCTTCCTGATGAAAGGAGAACAGACCCTGGTTGGTCACAGCAGCTGCTGCCTGGTAAATAGGAACTGGGGGACATTTGTGGTCCCCATGTATCCCCTAAACTAGGGAATACATGGAGATCATGACTATGAACCAGTCACAAATGCATAACAATGGTTACACATTCATAACTGCAGCCATTTCTGCACTACACTGTTATAGTGCGATTATTCCACTTTCAACATCCTACGAAATCCTGGGGCTTGCAGTTTAGTGAGGGGCATTTAGAATTCTCAGTCAGAGAGCTCTTTGGCCTCAGTAAACTATGGCCCTTTCCTCACGGGGGGGGGGTAAAACAGGGCCGCGCACGCAGGGGCGGAGCTTACCCGCGAGCGGGTTGCTCCATCCCTCTGAAGAGTGTGGATCCGCCGCTCCAAACACCGCCAAATTTCGGCGGCGCTCGGTGGTGCTCGGCGGCTCCCGGCAGCGCCCAAAATGGCGGCCGGCAGCTTCGGGTGGCGCTCCGCCAATTAGGACAGAGCGCCAGCCGGAAGCCCGCCCCCGGGCAGATCTGCAGGGGCACGCTGCCGCGTCTCTGCAGTTCTTGACCGGGGGCTGCTACGGGGCAGCACGGGTAAGTTTTATAAAAACTACTTTTGAGGGTGGTTTTTATAAAACTCACAGCGCCACCCCCGGGTCTGCGCTAGAACAGTTTGAGGTTTAGAACCTCACTTTTTTTAACCGCTCTAGCGCAGACCCCGGTGAAGAAGACCTCCTGGAGAGGTCGCTCTAGCGTGGGCAATATGCCCATGTGGAAATGGCCTATAAACCCCAGAATTCCACAGGATGTTGAAAGTGGAACAATAGTACTATATCAGTATAGTGCAGAAATGGCCTGTGTTAACTGAGTGCTTCCCAAGCTCTATGTGAATCATTTTCTCACAGATACACACTGCACAGGGCTATCCTTTTGCTTTTTGGATAGCTGAGACATTCAAAACACACCTGGGTACAACTGTAGCTTACCCTTGAAGAAGGCAACCCATTCATTTTGGAGTGCATACCCTTTGCAGGCTGCCAGTTGCCACCCATGCTAGCAGCTGAACCTAAACCATGACCAAGACCATTTAATTAATACTTCTCTTGCTGCGGCCTAATTCTCTTTTGCAACACGTGGCTCTCACTTCCCTGTCATTGCAGCTGATTTACAATGGGGTTTAATTAAATCCTACATATATTATTCTGCATTCTCCAAAGGCAGCTCCAAAGTGTCCAAGGGTATTTAAAATGTCACCTGCTGAGACATATCATCTCACCCTTAAATAAATATGACAGTGATCAAACTTTGGCTAATTACAGGGACTTCATTATTTGTTTGTATGTTTTAATATTTAATTGCTTTGGTGTTCATCCAATTACGAAGCCACAGCAAATAGAAATTACCTTTTTTTATCAGCATGTTCCCAGCCCAACTAATCAGCACTTCAAAGGCCAAGCACAATAGGAGGTCATCCAACCTGAGAGAGCTTTACGAGGCACACTTCACTGAATGGGCCCTTCTCCTGAATTCAGAGAGCACCAGGCTCGCCACTGTTCCCAGGTCCCAGCTGAGCTCCCTTTGACATTGCCTCTCATAAACTGTTTTGCCATAGAACGCTAAATAGTTTGCATTGTTTGTACCTTGATATGTACAGAATCATTTAGCTGCATACTGCTGCAGCATATCTTGGCAAAGTAACAAAGCTAAAATCTGTTTTTTTCTTCTTTTTTTTCTTTTTTTCACCTGAGAACAGAATGCAAATGTCAGGTGCATTACACAATCAATGCCATTTTTTTAAAAAAGTTATATCTAAATAAATACATTCATTTTAGAGTAGTGATTTTCAAACTCTGGTTCTCCAGATCTTTGGAACTTCAAGTCCCAGAATTCCTGGGCATTGGCCTTATTGGTTAGGACTTCCCAGAATTTGAGAACCACAGTGAAGGATCAGAATTTGAGAACAACTTTGAGTGCCTATTGGTGCTTAAAATTATAAAGGAGTAACCAACCCTCTCCCACTGTCTGTCCCTTCAAGCACTACCAGGGCTGATCCTAGAACCAAGCAAAGTGAGGCAAATACTTCAGGCAGTGTATGCTGGCAGGTAGCACTTCTCTTCTCTTTTTAACCACTTCCTCCTGACTCTTCTTGTTGTTCCCTTCACTTGAAGAATGTGGCAGTGTCTCACAGCCTGTCCTTTAATTTCTAGACTTCAAGTAGGCTCTAGGTATTGAGGTCAGATTCAGCTGCCAATCTCTGTTTCCATCTCTATGTAGAGTTGAGATGCAAAATGCATTGGATCACCGTCATGCACTACCCCTGACTCAACTCATGTGGAAAGAAAATAATGGCAATTAGAGACAATCAATGAATGAGGGCTGAGGAAGACGTTTTCCTATTCTAGAACCACAGTATGAAGAAACACAATAGCTTGATGAACTCCAAATCCAAACTCTTGCAAGTTTCTAGCATTTTAAAATACCTTGTATTCCTTTCGGGAAAAGAAAAAAAACCTCAGACTTGAGTGGCAGATCCCTGTACTCTTCTCTTTTTAGGCATAAAGAATATTTGAAATAGTTTCTGTTAATTTCTGTTAGTACAGTTAGTTTCTGTTCTCTCTCTCTCTGTGCATGTCTGTTGTTTAAAATAACCACTAGCTGGATGGACAGAATTCTGCAGGACATAGGATACAGACATGATCTTTACAGACCTGGTACATCATCTATGTTTTTTTTTAATATTGTCTGAGATTCCTGTAATGAAATCTTAATATTAGAAATTGTGAAGCAACATTTTAATTCTGAAAATGCTATCTTCAACAGAGGGAGCATTTATCTTGAGGAAGGCTTGATAATCATTAGATTCAGAATCTTAGCATTGATTTTGCATCACATGGAAGCTTCTGGGAGTATAGAATTATACACGAAAGCCTCTTTACAGCTGTGTAAGTGTGGATTCCAGTTGGGCGGGAGCTATGTCATCACATCATGTTGAAGGTAGCCTGACCCTTACTAAAATGCTTTATTTTGCTGCATTTCATAATGCCTGAATAAGGCTACAGTCTTCTAATTGTGTTCTTTTTCAGAGGGGAAAAAATGCTACATTGGATTTTGTTGTTAGTGTCAGAGTGAAGATCGTACACTAAATTATGGGAGCTTTTCTAATGGCAAATCCCAGAGTTTGGAAAAGTTACTAGTGTTGACTTCAGTTTCCAAATCCATCACAGTTCCAATTTGTTTTTCTCTCTCCATCCCCCCCCCTGCCTTTTCTTCCCCAGATCACAAAATCATGAATCTTTTCCCTGTCAATTACCATACATATGAATTGTCTTCCAAATAATATAGCTGGAAGAAACTGGTGTAGGTGTAGGGATTAAAATTAAATTTAAAAGTTGATTAAAATGGATTAAAATAGTTGTAATTTTTTTAAAAAAAGCTTTAAAAAAACTTGTAAATTCACAGTCAGCAAGGCCTCTGGTTAACTCCCAATAACTTTTCCAAGCTTCAGCAAGCCCATTGCTGCTTCTGTGACTAGCCTGTTTCCAGTTTCTTTTTTGGGTAGCCAAAGCCATCATGGGAAAGCTACAGTTGTGGGAGAAAATGAAAAGGCCTGAAGAACATTATATCACCAGCCAATCTCTGTAGTATTCAAGAGTATTAACCAGGCTACTGAGTCAGTCTGAACAATTCAGCTTTTTGTGGGTATGTTTATAAGTATTCAGAGTCATGTTTAATTCTCTAGCGTATCTCAGAAGGAAATCTCACACATGAAAATTAAAAGAGAACAGACATTGCCTCAATCATCACACTGATCAATGGACAGGATTTACAAATTTGATTAGAGAATAACACATGGCTTTTAAGAGTGCTTGGTAGGGGGATTCGAAAAAAGAGAAGGAGGAGGAGAGATGGAAATTTTAGTGCAATGTTATTTCGTCGTTCTAATTACCAGTAATGGCACCAACTGCCACACACAACCACAGTCAGTTCATTTTAAAAGCTGTATACTAGTGTTTAGGATAAGGAATTAATTTTTATGGCCAAAGCAGCTGATTTACTTGTACTATAATTCAAATTTATTGCACATTAAATTCCCCAAAGTCAAGCATTTGATTCAAAGAAATTCTGCTTTAGTAAAAGGGCAAGCACCCTGCTCGAAGCAAGAGATCGCCTACAGTTCACAGATAAGTGGAGATGATGCAGGGTGGATGCTGTCCAAAACTCAGCATATCACTGAATGCCTTCCACTCTCCACCACAAACAGCTGTTGGTCTCGGGTATGAATGTAGCAGAGTGGTAAGTTCAAGCTTTCACATTCCATCTTCTCTTCTTACCCTTCACCCCTGCTGCCTCACTTCTCCTCCTTTTCATCCTCAGAGCAATATAATTGCCATAGAAACAGCACCAATCAAAAGGGAAGGAAATGAAGTTAAAGAGAAGAGTCAGAAAAGAAGGGGGGCAACAAAATTGAATTGATCTCTGAGTCCATCTCACGTAGAGAAGGCAAGCACATATCTACATACCCTTCCATTTGTCAACTTCCTTGTGAAACCAAAGCAGAGCTTGAAAAACTTACTTTTGGGACTACAGCTACCACTTGCCATGCTGATTGAGGATTCTGGGAGCTGTGGTCAAAGAAGTAACTTTGTCAAGTTCTGAGCATGAGTAAGAAAAGGAAAGGAAAATAGGTGACAGAGCTAGCCCAGGGGCTATCACAAGCACCTACTCCAGTTTACTGGTAGGACCTAATGAACAAGTACCAGAACCAGTCCCATGCACAGAATAGTAGAGCACCAATGGGTCCAAGGCAACACTCATATCCCCCCCCTCCAAGCCAGCACCCTTTTCATATGCAGGGTGCTATTCAAAGATCTGCTATGAGAAGGCTAAAATCCCGTGTTGCCTGTATGTGCTTAGAATATTGCTACTCAGAGATTAACACATATCTAAACTGACCTGAAGTTTGTATGTATCCTCTCTTATATAAAATGTAAATATATGGAGAGATGGTGATGGCAATAGCAGCTGTATAGAACCACTTTAGTCTGATGTGCCCCCTATACCTACTTAGTTAAAAGTTTATTGATTAGTCAATTGACCATATCAAACAATTAACAGCAAACATGATAAAATGTAAAAAGCACAATACATAGGATACAATGCATAAAATGTCATGGGATAAGATAAATTAGACAAAATAGAATGGCATATATTGTATTAATTAAATTAATAGTAATAAGTTATTGTCTTATAATAGACTAAAAGGTAATAAACTACAGAACCAACATATGTTTAGATAAGTTCATCACCTTTACATGCAACCCCGATATGCTCAATAAAACATCTTCTCAATTGAACAGCCCTACCTATGAATTCAGCAGTTCTAGTTGCAACATATGTATTTGTACCTTGAAGGAAGTGGGCTAACCGTTTATTATGGTCCCAGTGTGTAATTCTGTCGAGTATTGTCTGTAGGTACTGGGCCCTTACTGTGTCATATAGTTTGCAGCTGAATAGGACATGCTCAATATCTTCTATTTCAGATACCCCACATATGACACTTGATGGAATCGTCCAAAATTGACCATGGAATCTACCTTCTTGAATCTTGCTTTGGTTAAAGCTGTTCTATGATATTGAATCAGGCCCATTGTCAGATTTTTTTCTATTTGAAAGGACTTTTTATTTTGGGCCAACCACTTCATCGACCTAATATTTGCAAGTGTCTCAATATCAGTTTGGGCATTTCCATCCATAACTCTTTGTTTAAATATTCCTATGGCCTGATGTCTAACTGAAAATAGATATTGTTTTTGAAAAACCAAGATGTGCAATAATTTGATAAAGCTGGCTAACCCATGAAGTGAGTTGAAAACTGCTCATTTGTTCTTCCAGGCACATTTTTGGAAATCTGTCAGAATCCAAAGAAAGGATCTTCCACCAGTAATTGAAGGCTTTGATTATAGTTAGACTGTAAATTGAATGGGTGCCTGTTTCAACTCTTATTGCTGCTACAGGAGTATTCCTGTCAGTCCCCAGAACAGTCCTTAAGAAACATGCTTGATTTTGTTCAAGTGGGAGGGCCTTAGATAGCCCCCACAATTCAGCACCATATGTTAGAACTGGTGTAGTTTTTGCCTTATATACCTTCAGAATGGGGAGCAAGGAAGTTGGGTGATTATAAGTGAGCAATTTAATTAACATTTTGGAACCTGTTGTAGCCTTTGTGGAACTTTGTTTGAAACGATTAGTCCAAGGACCTATATCTGTAAAAACAACCCCTAAGTATGAAAAGCAATCAGTTTGATTTATAGGTTCCCCGTCCAAGTACCAGTCATATTTGACCCGTCTTTTCCCAAATACCACCACTTTGGATTTGGACTTATTGATTTTCAAACAGTTGGTGGCACAATATGCACTGAATTTCCTCAACAATCTTCTCAGGCCTACTTGGGAATGAGCCATTAGAACCATATCGTCTGCATACAGAAGGATATTAATATGCCTGTTTAGCATCTTTGGCATGTGTACATCTGTAGAATAAAGAAATTCAGGAATATCATTAACATAGAGATTGAACGACATCGGAGCCAGAATACACCCTTGTCAAACACCTTTAGCAGTGGGTATATTCCACGTTAGGGAGCCATTGCATCCGATATGGACCTTTACAGATGTATTTGTATAAAGGGCCTCTAACAGATATAGGAGTCTAGGTTCCATGTTTAACTTAGCCAGCTTCCTCCATAAGGTGTCTCTGTTTATGGAGTCAAATGCCGCACTCAGGTCTATAAAGGCTGTAAATAGATTATTACCATTGGTAATAAGATGATGTAAAATGAAACAATTATCTGTTGTAGAGTATCCAGATCTAAATCTGGCTTGTTCTTCCACTAGTATGTTTTTTCTCAGTTACCCAGTCCTCAATTTTACTTAGAATATGTTTTGCGTACATCTTAGTTGTTATGTTAATAAGACTTATGGGTCTATAGTTTCTGGGATCTTCCTTATCTCCTTTTTTATATATGGGAACTATGATGGAGAGTTCCCATCCTTTTGGAATATGGCCAGTATTGTCTATGTATGTAAACATTTCTACCAACAATGATGCCCACCAGTCAATAGGTGCCCTGAAAAGTTCCGGAGGCAGGAAATCTTCACCAGGTGCTTTATTAGGTTTTAATGACTGGATTATATGTTTAATTTCTGTCACTGACACCGGTGGCCAAGGAACTAACAGTGGATATTTGCACAATGGTTCTCTTTCCTGTGGAATCCTAGTTGGGGTTAACAAACAAAGTAGTATAAAAGTCCTCCCAAACTGAAGCTGGAATGGGAATGTCAAATGGTAGCTTATGCTTCTTCAGCATGCCAGATACAATATTCCACTGTAACTGTGCCATAATGTGACTGTGTTAAAATGTATTCCAGTGCTTAAATTGTAAAGTCATTGTTGATTAATTGCTGGCTTTTCCCGTAATAAACTTGTACTTGTACTAAAAAGTAGCTGAGTTTGACCCTTTTGCTAATTTTTCTAGCTCAGACCAGACTGTGGCTGTATAGTGAGCCTTCTTAGAGGCTATCAGCTTTTTGTAATTGCGTCTTAGCTTTAGCATCTTTGTGTGATTGTCTGGTGTAGGTTTCATTGGAACCAGACCATGGCTGCTTTTAGTGTCTTTTTTGAGCAAGAACAATCCAGGTCAAACCAGTTAGATTGTAACGGGTTGGAAATTTCTGATTGGCAGTTTATTAGATATTCCTTTAACATAGAACACAAAGTGGCATACCCAATAAAAATTTCCTTTAGGTCTTGGGTAACGATCATTTTTACACAGGACTGGGCTCTCTCAGAGTTCAGGAAACTAGAAATTGCCTCGATATCCACCTTGGCCCACTTGAGCCTCCTATTCTGCCTAACTTCAAGGTTAGTGAGTAGCCTCTCATCTTGTAGTATAAGTGGTCTCAGGTCAGAACTGCCATAAAAAATCGACTGCAACTGGTTGATGGTCACTGTCCTCCCTTACATAAACTTGAATCTCTGAGAATAAACTTGCGTTATTGTAGAAACACATATATAATACAGAACACTGCTTGCATTCCTGGCATGGAGGGTAAAAGGATATAAAAGGAACTATCTTTGCCTCCTAAAATACAAAGATTGCATGTGTATAACAGGGAGATGAGTTTGAGGCCAGTCCTATTCCTTTTGGTATCACTGGAATGCCAAAATATATTGTTTAATAGGTACTCCTCAGGTATAATACCCTGGAGTACATAAACATGGAAGGAAGCTCCCACCCTAGCATTAAAATCTCCCAATAGGATCACAGTTGCTTTAGGATGTTTTATCCTTATCTCTAGAATAATCTTTTCTAATTGCACCCAGATGTCAGGTGAGAAGCAGGGGGAGGAATGTGAAGGTAAATATGTGTTTAATAGCACAACTTCAGATGATTTGTATTTGAATTGGATGGCTAGGAGATAAGGAATATCCTCTCTAAAGGCTGACTGCTTTCCTTGCCAGCCCAGCTCCGCCCTAACAAATACACATAATCCCCCCCGAGGCCCGCCCTTTTGGCTTAAATTTACGTGCTGGAATAGACCAGGCTCTATAGCCTGGTAAATAAGCTTCTTCACCAGTAGTTAGACAAGTCTCTTGGAGTGCTATAATGTCAAACTTGAAGAGAAACTCCAACAGGTCTCCATCAGACATTCTGTTTCTCCAACCGGCTATGTTCCATGTCAAGATCCAGATAATACCAACTTGTTCATTTTTGGGGGTAATTGTCATTCTGTTGGGGTCTGTGGGTGAATGGTATGATTCTTCCAGCCAATTTGTAGTTAAAGTGGAATCCAAAAATTTCCCCTGTCATCTGAACAGGCATGTAGATCACAATTTGACCTGTCTTTGCTGCACTTTTGCTGTTGTATGGAATCAGGAAAAGTTTGAGAATTTATCTCAACTCTGTGCATTGAACTTTCTGCCTCGAAGACTGCCTTTGTCATAGTTTCCTCTGATTCTTGTGGCAGAACTTTGCCTATAGAGTTCGTAAGAAATGTCAGTTATTGGGTGGCTTAAACTGCAGTAGTCCATCTCGTACTCCTGAGATGTTTTAGCATCTGACTCTAATTGTTGTTCCCGAGGATTCAGACAGTCATAAACTTCCCAGCAGTCAGAACCTTCATCTTGTCTGGCATCAGCTTCCAACGTTTTATCCTTTAGAATTGCCAGATCTTGTATTGATTTTTCAGAGGGGAAAATAGAGGAATTTAGGTCTATCACAAGAAACACTGTGTTGATGTTCTGTGTGTCTGAGGTCCACATGGCAGAAGGAGGATTCAAGATGCCAGCATATTCCCCCTCAGAATGAGTAGGTGGTAGAACCAGGTCAATTAGTGGTTTAGCAACTTTGTGAGTTGCCATTAAAGTTTCTCTAGGTCATCCAGTCTTTTAAGGATATCAGCTTGTTCTAGATCTGGCAGGGCATTATAAGAGTTAGTCAAGTTTCCCTCCAGGGTATCATTCCCACATTCCATTGCTACAGGAGGTACAGGCTGGCTTTCTGAACTTTCATTACTCAGGGGCAGGACTGATGAAATGTCCTTAAAATGTCCTAGAGTCACATTTTGACATTTGTTCTTTAAGATTTCCATATTCTCTTGATTGGGTTGCTTTAAAAGTGGTCTAAGTTCCTCTGTACAAAATATATGTATGGGGAAAATTGAAAAAAATGGCAGAAAACACTTCATTTTAAAGTTGGTCACCATTCAGCCATCTGCAGATCGACCCACTGCCTTTCACAGCACAGTAGCTGACTTAAGGATAGAATTATCGCTTCTTTTGATTTCCATTGTCCTCTATTAACTCTGTTATTTGATATTTGTAAAGTGATTTGATTGGGCTGAAAGTAATAATTGCAGTTTGAATACCTTTTCCTCTTCAGTGTGTAGTCACAAGATATTTGTTTGTCCCTCCTCTTCATATATGTAGTCAGCTGACTCTGGTCCTCATGTTTCCTATTCTTCATTCCCCAAGTGGGGATGGAATTGTCCATAACTTCCTTATTGCCTAATTTTGTAGTACACTTTGTACAGAAAATCTGAGCTTTAGCAGAAAAGTCTTTTTGTTGATATTCAGTAAGTTTTATGAGATTCTCCTTTAAAAAATCTACTTTAGTTTTTAAATTTGAGAAAGCTGCTTGAAAAAAGAGATAACGGTTTGCACTGTCAAAAGGCACTGTCTAGATAGAAAATCAGTTAAGTTGTTGTTTTTTAAGTTTGTCAAGTTTGTTTTTGTTTTAGTTTTTGCACTCTTAGCTTCAAAACTGTCCGGCTGCTGAGCAAACGGCAGCAGTCTGTTGGAATGAGGGGGCGGCAACCCTTTTCCACAAGAGAAGGAGAATCTAAGAGTTGTTGGCTTTCAATTTCTGCTTGCAAGTCCCACTCAAGTATATTATGTCTACCAGAAAGATAAGAGGGAGTTTGATTACTTTGGTTACTTACAGGAGATGTTTGCTTGCTTGTTAGGTAGCTGTTGACTTTCAGCTGTTTCTTAGGCTTGGGTATAGCCTGTGTTGCAGAGTTAGTACGTTGTCTCTTCTTTCTTTTCCGCATAGTGTCCTTCCTCCCCGTAGTGTCTTTTCCCCACCCCCTATACTATGTACATTTCATTACTCCTTCATGGAGTTTATCAACCTTGTGTGTTCCTCACCCTATATACATCCAGTAGTTAAAGTGTTTTTATACAATAATGCAGCTAATTGGACAAAAAAAAAACTTTGTCCCTCTCCCATGATATGCATCCAAAGAGCTCTGATGGCGCAGTGGTTAAATGCTGGTACTGCAGCCACAACACTGTGAGTTCGATCTTGCCAGCTTCCAAGTTGACCAGTCTTCCATCTTTCCGTGGGTCCGTAAAATGAGTACCCAGCTTGTTGGAGGCAATTAGCTAAATACATGTAAGCTGCTTCGCACTGATAAGCAATATAGAAGTGTAATTGTTATTGTTATCGCTATGTTTAACTGTTTTAAAACACACACACACACACACATGCTACAGCTAATTTGACAAGGCAAAATCGTATCTCTTTCCCTGCAATGCATATCCATGAGTTAACTTTTTTTTTTTTTTTTACATTGCTGCAACTAATTGGAAAAATCCAACTTTTTTGATATGGAAACTATGGTATCTTTAAGGAGGCAGGCCTAACCTCTAAATAATTTTCTCGACCACTGAAATCAGAACTTAGCTATGCACATCATTTGGCAAAACAACAGTCCATTTCTACCAAATAGCAGGGAGATGATCACAGAATCCTATAAATATACAACACTGCATTCTCAGCTTGAAACAAACAAACAAACAAACAAACAAACAAACAAACAAACAAACAAACAAACAAACAGCTGGTAACACATAACTTGTTAATTGATTGTTCTTCACTCCCCATCATCCTTTTTCCTAAATAAACTTTTTTAGCATCTGGACATTTGTTTATATTGCTTTAAAGGAGAGTTAATCACTAAAACCTTCACCATGTGCAAGACTAGATGACTGCTAAGGAATCAGAATGTGATATTTCACATAGTTTTGTAACATTATGTGTCTCCTGTGCTTTCAGAATCCCAATGATTCCTGTTCAGGACAGCTTAGAAACTCCCTCCCAAGTCAGGGTACATGGAGAACTTTAACTTGACTGGTAGGAACCAATCTTCATCTGAAGGGGAAAATAAGCAATTCATCAACAGGGAAACCCTCTCAACCTGTAGCCATACCAGCTTGTCAGCAGGTATTTCTCATACTCCCAAGATGGGAGAACAGGGAGTAGGGATGTGGAAAAGATTCACACATTTTCTTAACCTCACCCCAATGAAAAAAATGCCAGCTGCCCTGGCATTTTAAATTTTATTTAATTAGTTAGTTAGTTTTGTGTTTCAAGTGTTTTCTTTTTTTTCTTTTTTTTCTTTTTTTTAAACAAACTTTCATGGCTTTTTAAACAAGAAATTGTGAACACTTTTTTGGGTAAACAGAGAAGGAAGGAAGGAAGGAAGGAAGGAAGGAAGGAAGGTGGGTGGCTGTTTTAAGGCTGGTATAGGGTTTTTAATATATTTTAATGCATTTAATATTTTTAATATATAATTTTTAACTTTGAAAATAGTTTGTTTTTTTTAAATTTTATATTTATACTTTCATGGAAGTTTAAATTTGTACTGTTTTAATGGTGATAGCTGCCTTGAGTTCCATTATCAGGGGAAAGGCGGCAAAAGAAAGAAAGAAAGAAAGAAAGAAAGAAAGAAAGAAAGAAAGAAAGAAAGAAAGAAAGAAAGTTTCCCAAACTTGCCTTCATAAAGGACCAACTATCCTACTCAGTCTTAATCAGGATGGGCCCAAGGCATTTAGCTGCTTAAAGGTTAAATGACACCTTCTCCCATTCCAGGTACAAAAGCTGGCTAGCCTGGTAACTAACTATTAGCACAGCATTGTCAGCTTCTCCTGCAGAAAGCAGGGTAGCTAAGGGGGTTTAAGATGAGTGAAATGGTGTGCAAAGCTGTGCCTTAGAACACTTTGCCTGCCATTCCCCATCCCTTGTCACCTGAGAAAGCTGCTCCATTCTGCACAGATTCTAGAAGTTCCTGGATACAAACAGTGGCCTAGCTAGAGCTTTTGCCACCCCTCTCAATACAATTGAGGTGGCTTTAAAAATGAAACAACAGCACATGGTAGTGGAACGGCACTAAGGGGGCAGAGAAAGAAGCCAGCTCATTAATACTAATGAGAAGGTGGGGAAAAAGTGAACTGGCAGCTGGACATTTTGTCCTTTGTCCCAGGATGGTGGCTGTGATGGTAACCGGAGCCCTCTTGGCTCACCTCAGTAGCTATGCCACCAATAGTAACGGGGGAAATGGCTGGCAGGTTCTCCCTTTGCCCTTTCTGTGTGCTCCCTCCAGGCATTCTGACTTGGTTCACCCCAGGAGCCATGTATCTCTTGCAGAAGTGGCTGGCTGGCATGTACCAAAAGGGAAAGGCAGGCAAGGGGGAATGCTGGTAGACTACAGAGGCAGGTTCCATTTGATTTGGGGATACCATGGCGGTACCCCCCAAAAAGTGCTGCCCAGGGCAGACCACCTCCACTGCCCCCCCAAGCTATGCTACTGGGTACAAGTAACTAGATACTTAAATTAACCCCCCCACGCGCGCGCGCACACACACACACACACACACACACACAAACAGACAAAATAAGAAAGCAAAGCTACAGTAAACTAAGGGCCTTTCTGCACTACACTGTTATAGTGCTATTCTTCTACTTTCAACATCCTCTGCAATTCTGGGGTTTGTAGTTTCCCGAGGCCAAAGAGCTCTCTGGCTGAGAATTCTAAATGACTCCCCTAAAACGGGTCTTTTCAGAAATCTTAAACAATGCAAGGGAGCTCCTGCAACCCATCTGAAAGCTGAATAGGTGCTCATGGAGGCTTCTAGAGAGGCAATTCTTTCTTTCTTTCTCTCTCTGTCTCTTTTTTTTGGCAGAGGGTGGTAATAAAGTGCACTGCAGGGAACCTGGATGGATGGAGGGTCATGAAAAAAAGTCAGAGAGCTGCATGTGGCCTCAAGGCCACACTTTTCCCACCCCTGGTTTAAAGTAACACCTAGAGTAACTGGGGTGTGGCCTTACTAGATGGTGGAGAAAGAAGAACATATAGTTCAGGAGTTGGTTTGTACTGTGCCTTGTGTTTGTGGTTGCTGAGGTGATGATAACAAGAAAGTGTGCAAAGGGTATTGGCTCATAGCAATTGGGTTTTGTTTTTTTAAAATAAAAGTTTTTGTTCTTTTAAAATAAAAGGGGAAAGAACTAGTTTTACGTACTTTAGAGAAATGGAAGGGGGAAAGGATCATAGAATCCTACAGTTGGGAGGGGCCACATGGGCCATCAAGTCCAACACCTCCATCACTCCCCATGATGCAGAACATCCAGCTAGAGCATCTTCAGCATGTAGCTGTCCAACCTCTTTTTCAAGATGTCTAAATGAGACCCCATCGTCTCCCTAGGAATTGGTTCCACTACCACTCTTACTGTCAAGAAGTTCTTTCTAAGGTTCAACTGAAATTTACCCTCCTGTAACTTAAAACCATTACATCTGGTTCTACCTTCTGAAGCAGCAGAGAACAGGCCTGTCCCCTCCTTTAGGTGGCAACTCTTCAGGTATTTAAAGAGTTACTTTTTTAAAAAAAGGTAAATATAATGGCAACTAACAACTGGGTGGTGGCTTATTCTTAACAATAATTTCGCAAACTCTCACTCTGCCTGGCATATGACTGGCCTTGGCCTAACATACAAACATGGTTCTTACACACACTGACCCAAGTTTCAAGTACGTCGTGCCCTGCTGTGGGAGATGGTTATTGCAAAGGCTGGACATTGTTAAAATAGACTGTATGGGGAGGGGAATTTGAAGTAGGCTGCCCTTATAACAAATATCATTGACAGTGAGCAGTTGTCCTTTGTACAGTATCATTGGCAAGTCTGCCTTCCTTCTGGGCCCTAGCATCCAGGGCTTCAGATGATACCGTAATGACAGTACAAGGTAAGTGAAATCCAGCTGTGAAGCAACTGAAGGAAAAAGGCAGGGAAAGGATATTCCTGTGGTTAACTTAACCACCCATGAAAATCATGAATAGATGCATTGGGGTGTACTGCTTCTGTGAGGCATCAGTGGCAGGGCTTAAATCTGAACAGAAAATCTATACAGCATCAGAGTGCATGCTGCCAAGTTGCCTGTAAATGGAACGTGAAGCGGGGAGAGGGACACAGGCTGTCTTAGGCTAATGAGTTTTTCTTGCCAACAGGGCCAGTTCCTGGAAGTTAGTGACATCAGCTCAGTGGTGATGGGGGAACAAGGTGGAAGATTTAAACATGGAGAACTTCCATTTTGGGAGAAAGGAGACAGCTATATTGTTCACACCAATGCCATCTGATTCTGGAATCTAAACAGGAGTAGACCTGGTTGGTGCTTGGCTGGAAGACCACCAGTGTTACTCCAAAATGTGGGTGGCTCAGGGGTCCACTTGCAATGGCAGTACCTCCACATGACAGTGGAGAATTATTTAGCTCAGTTGGGAGGCCTGCAAGAGGGGGGTAACCTAACAAGATCTTCCACCAAAGCTTATGGGGTCTCTGCAGGAAAGAACTAGCCAGAGATTCCAAAAGTAGACTAAGATGTGTTTTATTAAAGAGAATTCAATCATACACGTACAAGGTCCAAGCATTCACACACTCACACAAAGCTAACCAAAGGAAAAGGGAAGAAAGGTTGATAGCAAAATTTTACAGTTTGGGGTGATAATTACCCATCTGGAGAGCAGCAAAGAAAGCAGCAATGTGGCTTAGACTTGAGCCTAAGGACAGCACTCATTCAGAAATCAGAGGGACAGCGTGGAATTCAGCAAATGAGATAGTGCATCTGACTGCTCAAAACTGGAGGTTTTTATACCCAATTTCTACCTGGAGAGCATGGGTGTGAATGGCTCTCTGGCCAAGTAAACAACAGAGGCTGAAGAGCAGACAATGAGGTCCGGATTGTGTTAATAATCTTTGTGCTAGGTGGCAAAGAGTCAATAGTTGCCCTGATAGCTCTGTAATAGTGGACAGGTGTGTGGACAATGAGGGAAAATGCAGAGGTCAATGGGAAGAAAGGTTGAAACAATCAGTAGTTTGATGGGAACTTCCCATCACTGTTGTCTGACAGCAGAGTCATTACAGATTAGTTTAAGCCTATTATCTCTTGAGTTACCTGGCGACTTCCTGACAATGACCTGGCTATTCCCAGAGGGGATGTCCGACCTACGTCGCAGCACATGTGTTCAGTCAGTAATTTTCCACTGGTTAGCTTGGCCTTACAGTCACATCAGGGTCCATTTTATATCCATACCAATTAATATGCTTTGCCAATTAAATCATATTTCGCTAATTAAACCATATTGAATCTAGGAGGTGTACAGGCTGGTAACACCAGTGAATACTACAAGGAATCTCCAGGTAGTGGGTGTCAAGAATCCAGCTTGGAACTATGGAGAGCCACTACCAGTCAGAGTTGACCATACAAGGGTCAATGATCTAACACCATGTAATTCAGCTCTTTATATGGCAATGAAGTGTGAAATGGGTACACCAAGAGTTACATTCAATTCATCTGGCCTTAAGATTCACAGAGGCAGCAAACAGTATAATTTCTCCCTTCTAGTTAAGTTTTAGACTCTGGGAAGTTCAAACCAAGGCCCCCAATGGAGTAGAGATGGAAAGAATAGTCACCATTATTTGTCTACTTGTGGAACAATGTTTCCTGACACTCTGGAAACCTAGTTGGAAAGAATAACAGTGGCAAGAATTTTGTGCTGTTTTCACCTGATATTCACAATCTCAAAATGTATGGGAATTATTCCATATAGAAATAAATAGTTTTTTCTGTGTAAAAATATGTGTGTGTTGCTTTTTTGTTGTTGTTGTTTTTAATTGCAAGGAACACACATTTTGCAAAAAACGTTTCTAGATAGCTGCATGGGGTTTTTTTGTACAAAGCTGCTTGGATTTTTTAAAATTATTTATTTATTTATTTAGCTAGAACCCGCATCTTGCAAGAAAACCAATGTGACTATTTAGAAACAGCATTTTTATGCAAAAAAAGTATTCTCTTGGAGGGGGAATCACAAATTGTGTGTGTGTGTGTGTGTGTGTGTGTGAAAAAAACTTTTCAGCTAGTCACTATGGGTGGAATCCACTAACACAGTTCTGGATGTGTAGCCTAGAATTATACAATCATAACTGATTTGTATTCACCATCTAAATATTCATAATTATGGCACCGCTGCTACAATTGTAGAAGTCCCCCAGACCTGCCTTACAGTGAGCAATGGAAAGCAAAGTTTTCCCATTGTTTGGGGTGTGGCAAACAGAAAGTTTGCTGAAACAATTCACCTGTTCTTCTCTTTTCTGATGTAGGAAGCTTTCCTCATTCTTTCCACAGTATGTTTGCCTCTGGTACTACAATTTCTGTTTAAGAAAGAATGTCCAGGAATACATCTGCTTTGTTAATGGAGGCATGCCTGTTGTCAAATATTTACAACACAGCAATGATTTTTAACCTCCAGATGACCTCCTGCAAGGCAGGTCTCCAAATGACTATCAGGAATCAGACTGTGTAACATTCAGCATCACTAGATGCTTAAGACAGTCTATGATGGATTTCTATATCACTTTATTGCCCTATTTATGAGGTTCCCAGCTGGATGTCTACTACTAGAAACATAACACTGAAGCAGATGAATGGACCCTGGCTAGTCTGCCAAGTGGGGCCAGTGCTTGTGACTGGCAATCTGTGTCAAGGAGCAGGAGCAGGAGCTGTAAGCTTTGCTCTTGAAATCTATTTTTTTGGATAGGATTAGCTGAGTGTTATGTTAGGCTCTTGCCCTGTTCCTTGATACCCTGATGCTGATCTGTTTGTTCATTTTGATTTTCTGTCTTTGAAATTCCCTATCCTCTCCATTCACCTTTATTCCATTCTATTGAACTTAGATTATAAGCAGAATCCATTTATCTAGTAAACCAATGCACCACATTAGTTTGTAGCTGATACAAGATTTCAGTCTTCAGGGAATTCCAGTAAGGTTTCATCAAGCCAAGATCTGTCTTCACTGCTGTGAGATTTATTGAAGGAGTCTTAAAGCTGTCAGTGTTTCTGTCAAGATTTCAGGCCACATTCAGGAAGTTATATTTTAAGAACCACAAGTTTTCTTGAGCCGGGATCAGTGACATATAGGACTCTGCTGGATGAGCTGTCTCTGAATTCCTTCTTGTTCTAATGCAACCCAGCAGCCTATCTACATTTCTGTCTCTATTTGTTAAGAGGGAAGAGGGAAGAGGAGGGAAGGAAAGTGGGCTAAGCAGGACACATATTCCAGTTGTATGGGTTGCAGTTATTGTTTTACATAATTTTGCTTATCCACACCACTGTTTTCAGAGATCTTTTTTTTCAATTCATTAATGAATAAAGAGTTGCCAGCTGAGCACCATCCCTTTTGGAAAGGTGTGAAACACACCTGTCCTACCTACCAACACTAGGCTTTGTGTCTTGGAGTTTCTCTTCTCACCTGTAAGTTCAAGAAGCCATGTAGGAAGACAAGGAGTTGGTCCACACTGTTGAATCACACAACTACAGGATCAGAACCCATATACAAGGCAAAGAGTTGGGCAGAGGGAGATGTCTGCATTAGCAGCATTCAGGCAATAAGCAAGAAATTTTACAGGTAGCCCTGCACCTTTCTGGAGTATCAGTTTTGAAGTATGATTGGGTTTGTGAGTTTTTCTCCTGAAAAGCACTCAGAGATGGAAGGGTTTAGGCTGCTGGGTTTTATGTTACACCTGCTGATCTGGACATTGACAGGTGGTGAGTCTGGAACCACCTCCACCACCACCACCATAAATCCTAGCTCAGATATCTACATCTACATTTTTGTCTCTGTTCACAAAGACAGACTTGAGTGAGGGAAAGACAAAAAACAGAAGAAGTTAGACTCTTAGTCCAGCTGTATGGGTTCTGTCTGTTGGGATGTGCTGATTCTTCTTGTCCCTGTCTGTGGTAGGATCCTGTTATGATGAGGTACTCTCATCCAGTTCCAGTTTGGGATATGCCACAGCCTTGACAGCAAGTGTTAATCTGGATATTTCTGCTTGCTCATTTACAAGCATATAGCTTCTATACTTGGTTTGCAACTGTGGTCTGCCTTTTTTATTACTGTGAAGGCATCATTTTGGATTCTGTTTTTGCCATTCTCTATGTTGCTACTTCAACACAAATAAACAAAGCATAACTTCATTTGCAGTCCTCTTTGCTCTTCTTGTCTTTCGGAATGATGGCTGCCATAACCAATCCCATTCCTTTCCTTCATGGGAAATTAAATTATATTTTCTTTACTTGCAGCTAGATATGCAGGGTGAAGAAATAGCTGTACAGCAAAGCAGAATCTTACATCTTCAATATATTGCATTTAGCCTTTTCTGGCATTCTTAGTCACATTTTAAAACATTATTTTGACCCAGAAAAATCATATATTTTTCAAGTTCTTCAGCCAGTTCCCTTTAGGAATGGATTCAGAGGAATAGTGCATCCCATATATTTTAGGCAACTTTCCACTGGTTACATTATAGATTATTTTCTTCTACCACTTGTAATGCCCATGGTGCTCATTCAAATGGCCAAGCAGACATGAAAAATGTCTGGATCATGTGAAGGTGAGAGTCATTGGGCTTCTTTTGCCAAGATCTACTCTGCTTACATCAAGATGTCAAGACCTGAGTAATGGAAGTTTCACTGATCACAGGCATTTAAATCACTTGGAAATCATTTGAAACAGACACAAAGATTGAGTGTTGGTTGTTGTTCACTTATTACTAAGATTATCAGAATACAATTCCAATAGGAATTGCCTTTAGATCTCAGAACGCTGAGCATGATTTATGGGAAATGCCTTTAATTACTGTTTGTACTGTTTGCTTTTTTAAAGCAGTGTTTCTGAAGTTATCAGATCATCAGGGATTTTTCTTCAGATGTTCCAGGGATTGGTCATATTTATGTACCCATTGGCTACAACTTTTTTTCCCCTCTCTCTCTCCTGGCAGCTTGCTGCAGGCTCACAGACCAACACTAGTCCACAGACCACCACTCTGAGTGGCACTGTTCTAAAGCACCTGGAGCTTCCCTGTATTTGTCAGAGGAAATTCCAGTTTACATGGCAACTGATCTGACTTGGAGATTCTTTCATACTTTACACAGGATCAAAGAAGGCTTCTCAAAGGCATCGATGAAAATGCATTGGTTTTACTGAAAGTATATTATGTATGATTTTGCATCAAGAAGGTAAAGCCTTTCACTAAATTTCTTAATGTTTCCTGAAATAATCAGAAAATTCACCCTGTAGTTCCCATTTCAAAGACTATTTCAGATCTTGTAATATTCATTATGATCATTAGCAGTTTTCTTGATTCTCTATTCCAGAGACAAGTGGAAGGTAGACTGAAATCTACTGCATTCCTAAATGGTTGGCAATAGATTGGCAATGTCTGATTCCTCATTTTTCAGCAAAAGCAGCAGAAAAAAGTCTTACTCTTCACGATTAGACTATTAGCATTCCTGAACTTTCAGAGGCAGATTTGTACCTACAGATCATCTCTCTCTGTCTTTAATGGGATTCAGCATGTAATTGGCTCCACCTCTCGGCTCAGCCACCATGTTGCCTCTGACTGCTTCCTTAGCTGCTATTTTTATACCTGGCTAGGGAGTTGGTGTCTTCTAATGAAAGAAAATCAAGGCAGATCCCACAAGGCTGAAATCTACTCACACTTGCTCAACCAAAATTATTTAAAAGTAAACTAGTTTTATACAGTTGACACCTTTCCTATTTTGAAGAAAATCTTAGCAAATATGAGCCAACCAGAAACTGTTGGAACAAAACATCTATGCTTTGGCAAACTATTTTGAAGCTAACAGGACTTTCAAAAGCATAGAATGTCATGGCACAAAGGGGGCATGCTTTTCAAGGAAATGAAATTCCCACTGGAAGCCCCAGAAGTGCTTGAGAAATTTTTTTGGAGCCTTGCCATGGTTGAGCCCATGACATTTTGAAGATGTGGAGTTTAAAATTCTTCAGGGAATTATTAGACATGAAGACCCATGATTTGAGCAGACAGGTGCTGTACATCATAGAAGCAAAAATTCTGGAAGAAAAATTGTATTAGAACCTCATTTAGTGCCTGTTGATGAATACAGTACATCTCTCATTTCTGCGTGATTGGTATATGCAATTTCACTTGCCCGTGCTGAAATGTGGTCTGAAAATATTAATTTGAATGTAATGGAAATTAAATGGAAAATGAAATAATGAAGGTAAATACATAAATGGAACAGAAATGCCTGTACAGTATTACTTGGAGAAAGAAAGGGAATGGAAAATTTCAGAAACAGTGTGCCATTTGCTCACGGTCTCATGCTGCCTATCATCATCCAACCTGTCTTGCTTTTTCTTGCTATATGCACATATTGTACACTATCCAGTCATTTAGCAGGCCTCTCAGTTATGTGATCTGATTACTATACAGTGTTCTTGTGTAAAATTCTTGTGCTGGTACAGTATTGTACACTAAAGTGCTTGTACTTATAAAGTGCTTCTGTTGTTAATAATAGCCCCAAAGCACAAGAATGGTGATGCTGGCAATCTTGATAAGCTTAATCAAGGACTGTGTTCTGATGATCCTCCTTCTGATGATGATCTGCCTTCTGACATATTGTAAGAAGGTCAATACCAGCCTAACACTATGGCACTGAGGCACTACTATTAGGCTACTATTGACCTCCTGCATATGAAAACATTTTGTTTCCATCTCTTTTTGACCACACATTATTGTTATTTTTTATATTTTTATCAGCTGTGCATTGGGTTTGGACTGCAAATAATGTCTACAAAGTCTTCTTTCCCTTGGGAACTAAAGTTCTGTCCAGTTCCAGGGCCTCCTCTCCTAGATGCATACTGGTCTCAATAACTACATCATTAATCTCATACAAGGACATAGCATTTGCTATTACCTGTGTTTTTCATTATCCACAATAATTCCACGAACATATCTTCCATAGATCCAGGGGATGCACTCTATCCATTGGACAGTGTAAGCCTTGTTATAAGACCCAGCAATAGAGGAAAGAGGGGGAAAAAGATGCTATAAACACTTTCCCCATCCTCTTTTTTAATTTCTGGAAAAGTTTCCAATTCGATTCAACCCAGTCTAACTATCCTGAGCTACAACACATAAGTAACGTTCATCCGAACATTTCTTTTCAGAACAGAGTTGGATTGGTTGCATTTTAATCACTGTCCTAGAAATCTCCATATACACACTGCTTTCTTCTCTTCTCTTTTCTTGCATTAGTTTTGCCTCAGGACACAAAAGCCTGTTGCACGACTGAATAGCTTAACTGTACACAGCTTTGAAAAGAAAAAGAAAGGCAGGGTGGGGCTGCTTACGCTCATACTGAGAAGAGACAGTAGTGAGCTTCCTTGGACGTTGCACTCAGCTGATGGGAGAAGGGACACTTTCCTGAGGCTTTCTCTGCTGTGAGGGAGAAAAGGCCTTTCTGCATGGAACTTGGGCAACTATGTTCCTCAGACTGTCCCAAGAGAACAGTGTGATGATGGCTGAGATGGTGCAGAATGAGGTGGTGGGTTTCTCCAGTGCAATCTACAGAAACAAAATGGCTTCCACTTCACTAAGGAAAGTTGCTTATTTTGGACGACACCTTCCACAGGCCTGGTTGGCTAAGGATTTGAAGAGTTAAGAGTCGCACAAAGTTACATTTTCAAAACTCTGGACTTTCCAGCTTTCCTGTTCTCCAGCCTTGGAAGAGGCAGTGGCAAGGCCCCTATCTGATCAACCAACATTATTGGCATATTATTGGCATAAGATTCTATAGTTCACATTGGCATTAGGAACGGAAAATTACTTTTTTTCCTAGAGGTATCACATTAAAGGCAGCACCATTTCCTCTTGTGTGTCTTTAGAAATGATTTTTGAATCTCAGAAGAGCATCTTCTTGGCCTCAACCTTTCAGTGGATATTGCTCTGTTCAAGGAAAGCAAAATAACCACCTGCGCAAGTGGGTGGGATTCCCTCACTCACCACCATTCCCCCGCCCACCCTACTGCCGGTCTTCAGACATTAAAAAACAAAAACAAAAACAAGCTATAATAGCAGAGTCAAGGAAGAGAACTTGATGAGAAATTCGTATGCCACCCTTCCCGCCATTATAATTCCATTCTGTCTTTGTAATTGCCTGATATTACATTGTTCCCTGCCGGAAGATTAATTAGCCAGTCTTACCCTCCAACATACCATCCCTCTGAAGCCCTCAAGGAAGCTGGCGTGATGCCAAGCCCTGAGTATTTGCTATGCAGGCTGCCAGCTGCTCCTCTTCTCCCTTAACAACAGTTGCTGTGCCAACTGGCCCCTTCCCCCTCCCCCTCCCTCTGGCTCCCCAACCCCTCTGCCAAAGAGGGAACCAAGTTTTAATGCCCTAGACTGACCGGGAGCGGGGTGGGGGGGTGGGGGGGAAGGAAAATAATTTTTTTAAAAAAAAAACCCGCACACACAACCCGAAAAGTCTGATTGGCATAATTACTCACACTCATTAAGTATGGCTGCACTGCATATGCAAATCAAGCCAGTCAAGAGCACGAGGCGAGGCGCGTCAAGCTGCAGGAGCACCAATAATGCCTTTCGGATTCCTCAGTCCTGTCTATAGCGTGGTTGGGAAGAATGCGAGCGAGATGGCATCTTGCCGGGACGGCGTGCCGGACTGACAGAAAACAGCCTTTGCATTCAAGCTCAAGACCTATGACGTTGGTGGTGTTGGTGGTGGTGTTGATGTTTCTCTTTCTTTCTTTCTTTCTTTCTTTCTTTCTTTTTCTTTCTTTCTTTCTTTCTTTCTTTTTTTAACAGAGAGATTCTTTGAAAGGGAAGACAAGAAGGAAAAGAGACATCAGAGGGGAAGAAAGGAAAATGGGGCAGGGGGAGTTGAAGATGGGAAACGCATGGGGAACATGACCAGCCATTTTGGATTTAAAGGAAACAGTGGGGCAAAGCGAAGCGAAGACACCAACCTGCCTAGAGACATCTTCTCATCTTCAACTGCATCCCAGCCTATCTAATTTTCTCCCCTCCCTCTCCCAACAGGTCACCCTGCTCAGCAATCAAGACATGGTCTTTAGAAACCACCATTAGCTAAGACAATGGCATTTTGCATACGCGCGAAAACCGCTTATTGTGTATTTACTTGGCAAGGAGCCCGATCCAGTGCTGAATATCTCAGCATGTCGGGCAGTATATTTTCTGCTTTTGTTTGGCTTTGTTTTTGTTTTTGGTAAAGGATAGCCTTTCTCTGCCTTCATTATTTCTGCATTTTTTTTTTAATGCTGACAACAGACTCTTGTTGTTTTTAATTTGGCGGATACCAAACAAATATGCTTAAACTCCCCGTCAAAGATGCCCTTTTTTGAGGAAGAATTGTGATCCTTCTTTCCAGTTACATAGCTATACTTTCAGTTCTGTTTTATTTATTTATATTTGCATTTCTGTTTACAATCAGTTAAGAAAACCTACCTCCTCCCCACGACTTCTGTCATGCAGTGCTGAGAAACGAATTGTTGCTGTTTTTGTGGGGGGGGGGGTGTGACGGGGAGAAGGAGAGAATTAATGAAAAGAGAAATCACAACATACATCGTTCGGAACACACTTAGTAGACTAGTGCTAATTAAAATGCAAGCAATTAGTTACCTCAGAGATTAGATGTGTTTGCTGAGAGTCTTCAAGCAGTTATGCTTGTCTCCTAACATTCCATATTGGTTGAGTTCTGTGTAGTATCTTTTTTAACTTCACAGTACGGTACCGGTGAGGAGAAATGCCTCCCCACTCCCCATGGTGGATTTTGGGATTCTTGCTGAGGCCAAGGTGGCATGAGATTTTTTAAAACTTTTGAAAGTAGATCATGAATTTTTTTTCAGAAGAAGAGGAAAGGATGAATATAATACCAATGCTAACACCACCCAGAAATAGTTCAGACCTCTTGAAGCCTGCAGATGGTTTTATCTTGCTTGTGGAAGATGCTGTATCCAATTGCAGTGACCAAGTACCGCAGCATGACCTTCAACTGTTTTCTCACGCCGGCTACACCATACATTGGTGGTTTCCCACTTGGCACTCCGCAAAAACTGTGCAGCAGCATTTTGTCTCCCTGCCACACTGGCCAACTGAGAGAAACGGGCACAGTTTCTGTGGGCATAGATTGGGTACTAGGGGGTGATAAAATGTGTTCTAACCATCCCCACAATGAGAACTGCAGGAAGTGATCTAATATTATCATAGGGGCTAATTAAACTCCACCATGCTCAGTGCTGAAGCTCAGAGAGACTACTGAAGCTGGAAATGCAGCACTGTTGGGCATCACCCGCCCACTTGCCCCCCCTTTGCATCTTTGTGTACTACATGAACATGAATTAAACTCCAGTGAATGTGGTATTAATTAATTACACAAAGATGTGCATGGTAGGGAAAAGGGGAGTTCTGTGCTATGCAAATGAGCCCAAAGATGAACGGCTGTAAATTTGTTTTATGCCGTGTTTTCCTCTCTCTCTTTTTGTCCACAAGCTCGAGTGACAAAACTGTGTGCTGATAAGTCAGCATGTCTAACCTGCAGGCACCAACCAAGCATCCAGGAGATTTACAGCCATCTGTCTCTGTGTGTCAAGATGAGAAGTGGGGATGGGATCACTTGGAGGAGCTCTCGTAAGTCACTGCTCTCTGCCGCCATTTTCTTACGCTGAGAAGGGCAGATAAGAAAGCCATTTAGCATCATCTGAAATGGCTGTTCAGAAAGGGTGTGCCCTCTTCCCCATTCATTTCCAGTAGAAGGCAAGTTCTCAAAAAGGAATTGTGCCGGAGCAAAGGTAAAGATTGCTTGCTAAGATAGTATTGGATGAAGACATTTTTAAAGGAAAAGAGTTACAGAAAATAAAAATATCCAAGGTACATGTGCCTAAATTTACATTGCTCTGCCCTGGTAACTGTTGGGGGTTTTATACCATTATGAGAATGAGAATGGCATAGCCATAATGACCATGTGATACCCAGCCATGTGGCCCAGGCCAAGCCAGTGATCACATATACTGAAAGTGCTTAGTTTATACAAAGCCATACAGTAGTCACAGCTTAATTTCAGGCCCCTGTCAGCATACAGTCCATGTATATTTCTCTTTCGAACACAGAGAATGAATATATAGGAATCTCTATGGATGCTACAGGGCAGCACACTGCGTACTTCTGATCCTCACTTATTCATCTTTCAGGTATCCTGTAGGTCAAAGACACTGAGCTTCTCATATGGAAGCTATCTGACTCTCACTGTACATAATGATGGCATTTTTGCCAGCAGTGGCCAGTAGTCAAGGGTTTTTCATACTACAGTCTCCATACAGTGATTCAGGTATCATTCCTATTACAAACCAATATATATCCCAACTCTAAGGATCTCTAGGCACAAGAAGTGACTCACAACCATTTTACAAGCGTAGCTACGGAATGGAGTATCTTGCCTATAGCTTGCATATCCTGACAGCTGAAATAACCTTCCAGTTTTAATGGGATGATGTTGATTGTATTTTAGCGCAGCCTCATTCATTTCATGCCCTTCAGATAATCTGCACTACAAGCCCTGACTATTGAACATACTGGCTAGAGTTGATGTGACTGGCAGCAGGTTGCCACAGATGCACAGTGGGTAGATATGAGACACGAGTGGTGTGAATTAAAGAACGTTGCCATAACCCTATTAAAACACCTCATTTATTTTCATCAGCATGGCCTGATCAATGCGGGCTTAATTAACTAACCAACTGAAATCCCAGCAAAAAATTTAGTTTATAGTCCAAGAATCTAACAGTAGCTTGGGACAAGAACTCAGAAACTGAGGAGCCAGTGGTGGCAGCAGAGGAGACACCAGACCCAGGCCTCACTTTAGGATGACATGGTCTAAAATCCCTGAGCCTGAGACTCTGTGCCTGAGACCATACTCACCTCCTTCGGGCCTGGATTCAATTCTGGGACAATCTGCCCTCTTCAAGGAGCTGCACAATTCTATGAGCCAGTGAGCAGCATGTGTGGCAGGAGCTCCTAGAGAGGCAATGAAGTGCCAAGCTTCGGGCCAGACAACTCTTCCCTTTAAGTTTGCCCACTTCCCAAGATTGGAGCCTGAGAGCAGTTTGAGGCCAAGGCGCCTTTCACACTAGACAATTATAGCACTATTATTCCACTTCAACTACCATGGTTGCATCCTGTGGGATCCAGGGGTTTGTAATCTGCTGAGAGGCACCAGAGGAGCTCCCTGGCTGAGAATTCTAAAGGTCCCTCCCTCAACTGCCAATCCCAGGATACCATAGGATGTTGTCATGGCAGTTAAAGCAGAATCATAATGCTATAGCCATGTAGTGTGAAAGGTGTCTTGAGGTATAAAGGATTTCAATTGAATTCCAGGCCTTGGGCTCATCCAGACTATATAATCATAGAGATATCTTTCCACTTTAAATGTCATGGCAACATCCTATGGGATTCTGGGATTGACAGTGTAGGGAGGGGCGTTTAAAATTCTCTGCCAGAGAGCTCCTCTGGTCCCTCTGACCAAATTAAAAGCCCCAGCATTCGATAGAGTGCAGCCATGGCACAATTGTCATGTAATGTAAAAGGTTCCTGGTCAAAGCAATGTGCTTAGTGGGAGCTATCTTTGGTGCTACATCTTGCTACGCCTGCTCATGGGCTCTCATCACCCAGGGACATAACTTTAAGTAATATATAGGATGATAGAATTACAAAACCATTACTTTGCCATCCATGTACATTTTGTTCTATAGGATCAAATGCAGGTACCTGGTTTAAACCCATGTGATAGGATATGGGATATTGGACATAGAGGAATGGTCCAAACCTCCAAGGCTCTTTCCTTCTGATTGCAGCTCTGCCTGTCTTGTGTCTTCAGCCTCTAGTGCTAGTTTAATGGCTAAATAATTATCAGATTTCCATGCCTTATATTTATTCAGGAAATCACACAGGCTTCCTTCATCAAAAATGGGTCAGCTTATATATGAAGCACAACCACCTGGAGACTGCTTGAAACAATACAACTTGGCAGCTGTCAGAGGCCAGAAACAGGATGAAATTGGGTTTTATATGAAGCTTCACAGGCAATGCATTTTTCCCCCCGTAGCTGGGGAATAGGTAATATTTGCCTTTTGCAGTAATAGGCCTCCTCTTAATCTTTACTAGGCAACATCAAAACTTTTTAGAAGTTTATTTTTATAATGCTCAAAGAATGTTTTCACATTATCATACAAAATTTAAGCCATAAGGGACTGATTGTTTTCTTACGTGCAGCTGTGTGGTTGTAAATTTTATTTATTTCCTCATTAACTTATTTATCTCTTGCCCTTTATCATAAGACTTCATACAAATAAGTACATATATTTTCAAACAATTCCAGAGTAAAACAATAAAATAACTGAAATGGGATAAAATCGTATTAAACAACTCAACTGGCTCTTAAAAGGGCCACAATAATTTAAAAACAGGTAGATGTGCATTTGAAAGCCATGTATTGACTTGGCACTGGCCAACACTGGCACCTGCCAGATCTCCCAAGGGAGGGCATTCCACAATTGCAGATTCCAGTCTCTCCACAGGAAATTACTCTCCAATGGACAAAAATTATGGGTGATACCTGCCTTGAAAGTAGTGCATGTGAAAAGGATCTAGGGGTTCTTAGAGGACCACAAACCAAACATGAGTCACTGGTGTGGATGTGGTAGCCAAAAAAGCCAAGTCAATCTAGACTATATCAAGAGAACTACAGTACCCAGAATAAAGGAAGTGGTAGTACTACTCTATCATCTATCCTGCTGTGGTCAAACCTCACCTGGACTATTGTGCCAGTTCAAGGCACCGCAGTTCAAGAATAATATTGATAAGCTGGAATGTGTCTGGAGAGGGGAGCTGAGATGATCAAAAGTCTGGAAACTAAGCCTTGTGAAGAGCAACTTAGAGAATTCAGTATGTTTAGCTTGGAGAAGACAAGACTGAGAGGTGACATAAGAGCTGTCTTTGAGTATCTGAAGGGATAGCATGTAGAAGATGGATCAAGCTTGTTTTCTGCTGGACCAGAAACTAAAATGAAGATCAATAGTTTCATATTATAAGAAAAGAGATTCCATCTAAGCGCTGGGAAGAACTTTGCTGCATGAGATGCTCAGCGGTGAAATAGTCTGCTTCAGAGGGTGGAATCTGTCAGAGGATGGTCATCTGTCAGGAGTGCTTTAGTCGTGTTTTTTTCCTGCATGGCAGGGAGTTGGGCTAAATATCCTTTGTGGCCCCTTCCAGCTCTGTTTCTATGATTCTATGAAAAAAGAGAGGGATAAAAGAGGACACTGGCCAGCATTTCCCTGTCGTAATTTGTATGCAAATTTAGCAATTATCATCAACAGAAAAACAATTGCCATTTCATCATAGGAGTGGAGGCTGTGACCAAGGCATCTTGTATACCTGCTCCGTCTGCTGCTCAGGTGAGGAGCAGTTTAAAGATTCCTACCCTCCCTTCTCTTGCTTCTTCATCATTAAGCATCAGAGTAGGTCTCATGGCCTCTCATACAGAGGACACCTAGCAACAGCAACAGCATGTGTATTTCTATACCGCTTATCAGTGCAAAGCATTCTCTAAGCAGTTTAACAATGTCCTTAGCTAATTGCCCCCAACAAGCTGGGTACTCATTTTACCAACCTGTGGAAGGATGGAAGGATGAGTCAACCTAGAGCCCAGCAGGATCAAACTCACAACCTTGTGGCTGCAGTACTGGAATTTAACCACTATGCCACCAGGGCTACAGAGGAACAGCACTTCAAATAGAAGATTGTCTTCTGAATGTCCCTTAGTTTACAGAAGGCACACAGACATCCTAACAGAGGACTGCTAGTTCCAGTTTCCACAGAGGGAAATATAATTTCTGTGTGAGAGAGAAAAGGAGCAAGATTCACACCAAGGTCTTAAGGCAAGTGTGGGAACCATGTGCCCCTTTGAAACTAGATGGCATGTCCGGCACACTTTTTGCAGACATGCCTCCCAAAATGGTGAAAGATGCCTGTTTGTCATAGCACATGATTTTTCTCACCTACATATTTTGCATCCAGCACATTTTGTTTGAGAGCCAGCGTGGTATAGTACTTTCATCACTGGACTACGACCCTGAAGCCAGGGTTCAGTTCCCTGTTCAGCCGTGGAAACCCAGTGGGTGATCTTAGGCACATCGCACACTGTCAGTCCCCAGAAAATTCTGCTTTAGAGTCCCCACAAGCCAGAAACAACTTGAAGGCACAGAACAACAATGCTTCATTTTCTGACTAGTCTTTGGAGGGTAAACAAACAGGCTTAATATGGAAATCTGATTGTTGGTACATCTATCTCAGGGAATTCCACTGTGGGAAGAAAATGAGTGGACTAAAAGGAAAAAAGGCATTTCCACCCTATTATTATTATTATATGCTATTATTCCACTTTCAACATCCTATGGAATTCTGGAGTTTGTAGTTTCCTGAGGCCAAAAGGCTCTCTGGCTGAGAATTCAAAAGCCCTCTCTCTAAACTGTAAACTCTCAGGAAAGTGGAATAATAGCACTATAACAGCATAGTGCAGAAAAGGCTACAGTTTGATCTACAGCATAGCCCAGCCCAACCCAAATCAGGGCTGGGCTACCACAAAGGACATCTCACTTCTCAAATAACTTTCAATCCTCCTCTGAAAGGGGAAAAAAAAAATAACCCAGAGAGCTCTGCTCCAATGCAATTGTACTAACTGTAAATATAGGTTCATTTTTAAATGACTGGTTAAGCTGACTGCTAGCTTGAAGGGATTATGGCTCTGAAATCCTTGAAATCTGTGGGAAACACTACTGAAAAGGATAAATACAAGTTACAGAACAGCAGGTAATAAAACATTGTGTTTAACTCTCCTAACACCAGCCCCCATTAATTAAATCTCAACCCTCCCCTTGCCTCCTGTGTGTGTGTGTGTATTTGCACATAGGAATGCATGCACACATGCAGAGACTGCAAGGTCGGTAACAATTAGCTGGATGGGCTATGTAGGAGGCTCAGAGAGCTTCAGGAGATTTCCTGAAGGTTACCCACAACAAGCCCACAAACAGCAGACCACCAAGGACTCTTGCCAAGCCATTTGGTTGCTAGGTTGCTTGATTAATTGTGGCATTTTTTCTTCTTTGCCCTCAAGCCATTAAGAAAAGGCCAGCACTGAGTGGGTTAAAGGCAGCTTATCAAATTAGGCATTAAACTAAGTGGAGAGAAAGCGCTGGTAAGAGTTTGTAGAAAAACCATTCAAATTACAAGTGTGGGTTACAGTAATTGCTAAATTATAGTGTGGCTGCTTCATTGCACACAACCCTGACCTACCCCCCAACTTTAATCATACGCAGGGGCTGACTCTGGCAGACAAAACCCAGGGAGTCCTAAGTTACAGTTTGACACTCTTATTATTATGATTATTGTGATTATTACTACTACATTAGCACCTAGAGGACCTAGCCAAGGACCATTGTGCGAAGAACTGCACAGTCACAAATAATAAAAACGTTAAATCTGACAATTTAAGTAGTCATGAGAGACAGTGAGGCCTGGAGAACAGTGTGTGGAAGGTAGTTTGGCAAAAAGAACAGGTGTCACATTGGCCTCAGAGAGGGGAACACAAGATATGGAAAGAGTCATTAAAGTGACGTCTGTTTTACAACCACTGATTAAGTAATGTAACCAAAGTGTTTCTAGGGACTTGGTTCAGATGTGAATGCCTACTGCTTGACAGACGGATCATCTCATGGTAAGTGATATGTGGGAATATCAGAGTCCACTTTCATAATCTTATCACCTCAAGCATAAATGTTTATTCTTGTTTACATCTAGAACTTCCATTTACCAAACAGCACATGAATGGCATGAGGCAGGGAATTCTCAAGCATCAACCTGTCCAACATGTGCCATAGAAGCCTTCCTTTGATATTATCTCTGCCCAGCTCAGATATGGGGATTCTGCAGCCTCTCTACAATGGGAAACTTTGTGCCATTGCTAAAAATGAAGTGAGGCCCACTGCATGTTTACTCAGAAGTAGGACCCAGTGCCTCCAGTGGAGCCGTTTTCCCAAAAGTGTTAAGGACTACAGCCTTAGGGATGCACTTTCAAAAGGTAGACAGATATGTATCCAAGTACACATTCCATGCATAACACGCTAGCGGTGTTAGCTCACCCTGATCTTTACCTCTTCCTACCATCTAAATGACAGAGCAGGGCAAAAATAAGCCTGGTCTGGGCACTACAGTCTGCATGTTCTCACCCCAAGGAAAGAAAAGGGTTTAGTTTTTGTGGGAGTTCAGCTGTCTTCACTGCTACAGGAATATACTCTTTGACACTGGAATTCCACTAAGGTTTATGCTGGTATATTGAGGGTCTTTCCACACTACACTGTTATAGCACTATTAATTCTACTTTCAACATCTTGTGAAATCTTGGGGTCTGCAGTTTAGGGAGTGGCATTTAGAATTCTCAGCCAGAGAAATATTGGGCCTCAGTGAACTACAAACCCCAGAATTCCCCAAGATGTTGAAAGTGGAATAATAGCGCTATAACAGTGTAGTGCAGAAAGATCCTAAGCTAAGAATCAATGTATACTTTCACAGTAATCATATGGTTATAACCATGGTATTGTGGCCTCAGTATTGGACTAAGACTGTGGGATTCCAGGGTTCAAATTCCCACTTAGCCATGGAAACCTACTGGATGACTTTGGGTAAGTCACACTCTCTCAGCCTCTGAGGAAGGCAATGACAAACAAGACTTGCCAAGAAAATGTGATAGGTTTTCCCTTAGGGTCACAAAAATTCAAGAGGGAAAGAAAGCATGCAACAACAACAATAACCTTGCTGGGACTGTTCATGGATGAACAACTGAATATTTCTGATGCTCCTTTGTAGGGGTGAAAAGATTATTCACTATTCATTTCCAGAGGAAAAATGAGGTTATATATACTTGGGAAATGCAGTTGGGAAGGATTACACAGAGGTGAGAGCTTTGTGCCATTTTCACCTGCTATTCACACATCCCAAACTGTTTCAGGAAATTATTTTGCAGCTATTTCGTACAGAATTATACAGAAGTGGAGTTTTGCACAATCTTCACTCAAAACTTCCACATTTTCCAGAAACATGCAAGGGGTTGCCCAAAAAACATAAATATTACACAAAAAATGTGTTTATGCTCATTTTTTCCCTATCAAATATGTGCATCTCTTGTTGTGCAAAAAGGCATACTCTTCCATCGTTGGATTTTCTGCAAAATCAGTGGGTTTTCCCCCCCTCAAAAACACTTATTTTGTACTTAAAATCATGTTTCTGGAAACAGTAAAAATAAAATAGCACAAAAAGTGTGTATTTCTCTCAGGATAATTTCTTGAAACATTTGAGATGTGCAGATACTGTTTTCTTCTGCAAACAGCTCTAATGGTCCAAGATGTACACCCACTGCTGTTGTCTTGTGTGCCTCGAGGTTGTTTCCAACATACAGCAACCCTAAGGTAAACCTATTATTTTTGTGGGGGGGGGGGTGTTCACAGACTGTTTGCCTTTCCCATCCTCTGAGGCTGAAAGAGTATCGGTTACTCAAAGTCACCCAGTAAGTTCTATGGCTGAGCAGGGACTTGAACACTGGTCTTCAGAATCACTGTCCAATGCTCAAACCACTACACCATGCTAGCTCTGTCCATCCATACTCCTTTGTGTAAAGGCAACTACTGCAAAACTCTTGTCACTTAGAAAGCAAGCATATTAGGAAGAAGCATTTTAGCTTGATGTGACAACCCCCCTGGTTCACACAAAATTTATCGTTATCTTAACCACTAGCTTTGTGAAGTTGCAGCAAGTAAGAGCTGATGACTAAATAACGCCACAAAAATAAGAGTAATTAAGTAGTAATAATAAAAAAAACACCCTACCACTACCAGTATCAATGGCTGCTGCTAATAAACAGTTTGAAAAAAAGAAAAGGTGAACAATGGAGATAAGCTGGGTTTTCCTGGTGGAGAGGAGTAACATTTCTGACTGGTACATAGTGTTGTAGTACATTTGAATCATAGAATCATAGAAATGTAGAGTTGGAAGAGACAACAGGGGCCATCCAGTCCAACCCCCTGCCATGCAGGAATGCCCTCAAAGCACTCCCGATAGATAGCCATCCAGCCTCTGCTTAAAAACCTCCAAAGAAGGAGACTCCACTACACTCCGAGGCCTACACTACCCTTTGAGACCATTTTGTATTTATTCTAGCAGGATACAGGAAAGCAGAGCTATAAATATATGACTATTTAGTTGGGATAATGACTTTGGATGCCTGTACTTAGGTTAAAAAAAAACACAAACAATATTTTGTTCTTCAGGGAGATCCATCAGAAATAGACACAGAGTCCCTCAGAAGAACCTCCTAATGCTGGCTTCCCCGCGTGCAAGTCTGTTAAACAATCATTATATATTCTTTATGAGCTACTGCCTGCTTTCTCATTGAGAAAACAAGAAGAAAAAAGGAAGGAAAGCAATCTGTACATAACCTTGAAGCACACTTTAACTATCCTTCCCCCACCTACCTCCAGCTTTGATGCTTTGATTTCTAAGATAAGTCTGTTATTTAAATGTCTCTTTCTCATTAATTTTTTTCCCTCACCTTATGTTTCTGGCTTTTTATTGTCTTGAGGAGCCTTTGGACTTTCTCCAGTTTGCAATATTTGCTTTTCCCAAAGACATGTGAACTGCACCTTTAAGGCAGCTCTCTCAAGATCAGTTTCTTTTTATATAAAGAGGAATGAGAACATTGGTTCAACCAACCTACTTACAGGCAACAAGATTGTAACAGAGTATGTGCAATACTAATTCCACATTACCTCTTGCAAGGCGGAAGCTTTCATTCCCAGTCAGTTTGGCCAACAGCAGATGGGAAAGAGTCTACAGCCTGGAGTTTACTATTAATTTGTTGGCCGTCTCAGGCTACACGGGAATAGGCATCACACTTAACCATAAGGAAAAGCCACATCCAGAACACTGAAACCTAATAAGTGTTGCATACAAGAGCCAAAGGTTTGCTTTGGTCCCTCTGTCTGATCCACACCATGTTGCTTAGATTGCTTATGCAGCATGTATCTACTGGACTGTGAAGGAATTGTACAAGGATTATGTTGCATGATAGAGGATGTTATGCAGATTGCAACACCTGAGAAATGACGAATGTTACATTTGTGAGCTTGGTAAGATAGCACAACCATGCTACCTTATCCCACACCCCTGACCTCCTTATTCTAAATGGCCTAATCAGAATCAGACCTCTCTTTATCTAAAAATGAATGCCACAAAAGATCTTTAGATCTATAAGAAGAAAGTGGGGCTCCCCAAATGAAATTAGCAAAGCCTCCAGACTTTTTGCCACCTAATTAGTAAAAGTTTTGGGTACCTTCTCAGTATATCCTTTTTTCTCCTTCCATGCTGAGACTAAAGTGTAAATGACTATTATCTGAGAGTAACCTCTCTAACTGCATATCTGCTTTGCATGACAAGTAGCTGTAATTTAGTCCAGGTTTTGTTTTCCTTCATTCAGCCATAACCATGTAGCAGTGTGCCAAAACATAAGGCCGTGCACCAACCTAGAGGTCCAGTTCAATCCACGACATGTACCGTCCAACATGTCACTGACAAAAACCAAGACACATGTGATGAATTAAGATGAAAGTGTGATCAAGATGGCAAAAATTATATAGTTAGGAAGGACAGATAAGCTTAGGAGAGGCTGCAGCAATTTGCTTTTGCCTGAGCCTCCTGGGAAGGGCAAGACTTCTCCCCGTCCGCTCCTGTACCTTACACTGAGTTTAGTGCAAACACCTTTTGTACTTTGCAGCAATTACAGCAAGCTGAGGACAAAGGGGGAAAGTGGGAAGAGGAGAGAAAAATGAGGACATTTTAAAAGCAGCTTTAAAAAGTGGGATAACAGAGGATCTATCAGGACTGTTCCTCTCAAACTGAGACACTTGCAGGGTTTGAAGATAAGGTAATTCAGAAAACAGGCTAGTTCAATTCAGATGGATCTGGACACCTTCAACAGCAATATGATTTCCTGCTTCTTCTTCAGGGTCAGCCCAAGAGATTTTGCTGCTTGGCGTAAAAAAGTACAATTTTGCTCTCTCCCTTGGGTTTCCAACCATCCCATTTTGGACATCCTGTATTTGGGGATTTGATATCTGGTCCTATACTGAGCCCCACAGAACACCTCAAGTCCCACATTTCTTCACTTGTTGAGAATGGGCTCCAGCCACCCACACGATAGAGATCCCCCAGAGCATTTGGCCCATAACAAAATGGTTCCGGGCAGGGACTGATCTGTTGCAAATGCAGCTTTATGGGTAACTGAGACAGTCACATGAACCTGCTTCCAGGATCATGAGAGGAGGTCTTCTCATGACAGTCCAGGCTCTCATGAAATCGTTTATCTTGCAGGAACCAGGAATTGTCATGAGAAGTACTTCTCTCACAGTACTTGAGGCAGTCTTTGTATAGGCCTGCCTCTCATGTACTGGCCAGTCTTCAGCCGGCTGGGCAACAGAGAGACTTATCCTGTACTAGTGTCTAGAAACCTCATTAACCCTACCTTTCCCTTTCCATGTATAAAAGCTCACTTAAATAGCAGCTGATATTCTCTTTCACACTGAGGGTGGGACAGCATTTTCTACCACACTTAAAGGCCCAGGGCTAGCTTAGAGAGCAAAGGGCAGATTATGGGCTTTTTTGCACTTTGGGGGGAAAACGGGGCGTTCTGATACTTACCGGGCTGGTGTGCTCCCTCCGCTGATCCAGGCTGATCCGGAGCAGTGCGTGGCCACACTACACACTGCTCCGGGGACGAAAATGGTGCTTTCCAGTTGGTGGAGGCTCTCCACCAACCGGAGAAGCTCGCCAGCCTAAAGCCCGTCCCCAGAAGATTTGCAGCCTCACGCTAGTGCGAGCCTGCAAATCTACACATTAGCACAGCAATGGAGTGGGGTGCGCTGTGCTACTGAAAGACCTCTTTTAAGTGATCTTTCAATAGCATGGCGAACCACCAGTTCTGGTTGTTCTGGAGCGGGCTGAAGTCCGGACATACATAAAGTAATCTGGACCCAGTCCGCCCCTAAGTGCAAACGTCCCCGCCGGAGGACGCTCTGCCCCGTTGCTAAATCAAAGTGCGGAAAAGGCCTATGTCACATTCAGCTCCCTCCTGGGATACTTTGTTTCTGCCTCTCAGCATCTGATGTGACTGCCTTGCTGGACCTAAAAACAGGGCTTGCTCTGTTCCCCTCTGGGCTTTACTCTCATCAACACTTTGCACACAAAGTTTGGTTCTCTGCCTTCCTGCTTTACCGCTGCAGCTGCAAAGTCCAAGGCCAAAGTAGACATGGTGGATAGTCATTACACCAACCAAATTTGGAGGGGAAAATCTCCAAAGTATGCTGAAACTCTATGCACCACACAAGCTTCATCACTACACCTCCCTAGCTATCCCAAATCAAATGCAGGAGATAAGATGCAAAGCTTTAAAAGTAGTCTGTGCAAAGGGCATCCCTGGTTTAGAATACTGGGTTTCTGCAGTATTCTTTGCAGAATACATGCTACAGAAAAAGACAAGGAACCAGCTTTCTCTGTCAGTAAATAAAGTAACTGGAAGATTATTTTACAGCACAATAATAGAAAATAGAAATTTCCAAGCACTGCATAGTTAAGGAAGAGGGCTGCCATTGTGCCTTTTTGTACAAATCTAGTCTATATTAAATTTGGGGGAGGGGCGATAACTGCAGGTACTCAGTAATTGAGGGAATATCTTGAGGACTGTTTTATCCCAGTCCACATTTATCAGAAATCTGATACAGTAATTTGGTAATCAAGAGAAATGCAGTGGCATTCTGAAAGGTTAGGGGATGTCTTTGGATACAGTCCTTCTGATCCATCTGCCTAAGACTCCTCCCACATTGGGGCTTGTGTCCTGTTAGGGGTATACACATGTATTCACGTGTAACTTTCCTTATGCAAGTGTATGTCCTTTTTGGGTGCTGGTGGTATGCTGGTATTCCCTTCCTCCATTTAGAGCACCAAAGGTCATTCGCTGCCAGCACTGAAAAGCCTCTGAAGCCACCCCACATGGCTGTCCTCTGATCCATGGGGAGCAGACCAGACTGTGGAAGCATCTGGCTACGTCCCCATAGCCAGACATGAAATGATGACATCAGCACTGAGATCCCTTGTGGTCCTCCTAAGGTCTCAGTGTTGCTGTAATAATTTCACAGCTGGCTATGGGGATGTAGCCAGATTCTTCTGCAATCCTGCCCACTCTTTACAAAGCAGGGAATGGTCAGAACCTGTTCAGTAAGTCAGGGTGCGGTGCATGGCTCAGCCTAGTGTAGGTCCACATACAGACCTACTGTGCTACACTGAGCCATATAGGACTGTGGTCTAGATTCCAGGAGTGCACTCTGGTATGTATATTCTGTCCCAAAACCACTGATCCCAGCAGAATTTTTGCATCAAAAGAAATTCCCTGGACATATCTGTATCTGAACAGTATCTGTACATCTTTTGTTCTTTTGTTCTTTGTTGTCTTTTTCTTCCTGAAGGACACATAGTGTTCTATTTCTCTTTCACCAGTCTGGCAAACCTCTGAGCAGTATGATACCCAAGAGTCTATCACACATTATTTGATCTACATGGCTAGTGCAATCATAGCACCATAACTGGGGAATGTGAAAGGCCTTCAGTCATGACCTGGTCCAGTCCAATGCCAGGCTGGGTTTTTTTTCAGGTTAAAAATTCAAGAGAAACTCAACATGGGAGGGGGTGCTGGCATACGTACCATCTGAGACCTTTCAGAGCTGGTCATTTCACCTGCCATGCCAAGTGCTGACACCAATCACAGTATTGTCAGTAATTCAGAAACTAAGTCAGAAGCAAACAATCTAACTTGCAAGGTACAGATGCTACATAAGACTGCCAGTCTTTCTGCAGGTGGAGACTGTTCTTGCGAAGTCACCACCAGCATAGAAGATCAAGTCATTCCTGCATGCTCAAATCCTTTGTAATCAAAGTAATAGTAACCAAAGCATAGTAATTCAGCTCCATGGCTCTACTTAATGTGTTTAAAGAAAATTAGCTCCTCTAAAACACAAGAAAGGGAGTTCCAGCTTCTGACATCTTGTATTGAAAATAATGTGGTCTCTTCTGATTCAATGTGCTCACATCATCATGGTAAAATTATTTTTGTAGAGGAAAAGTTTTTTTTTTGAAAAACTTACATTATATCCTTGAGGCAAGTGTATTTGAGGGTGCTTTTGAGGGTTGAACCATGACTTTTTGCATTCAGGTCAGGAAGAAGGCTTTTTTAAAAAGTCCCTGGGAGCTCACAAGTCAGCCAGTGGTAAATCTCCATCTGGCTTGCCATATTCTTGGGCTTTCCCCAATGATGACGACACGGAGAGGCACATGTTCTTTCTCAGCTTCCCTCAGTAAGTATCAGAGGAGGGGAGGAAACCCTGCCCACACCATATGTCAACCAGAACAGTATGTTTGAGCCATGTCTGGATGCAGGGTCAAGAACAACCTCCTTGAGTTGTGCGTTCAAGGCACAGAATACCCTGACATTTACCGCATGTGAGTAATGGCAAGAGGCTCTTGACGAAGACATAGAAGAGGTAAAGTGCAGCGGGGGAGGGGGAGGCATAAGCAAATTAAAAGCTTATGTCAGCTAGAGAAGTTCAGGAATTGGGTGTGTGCATGCTTCCAGGCCCTCCTCCCAGGCTCAGTGCAACTGGGCTCTGCACTTCTGTTAAAAGCCACACACCTCCGTGCTTTGATATGGTCTAATTTGCAAAGTATATTAATTGGCAGATACGTTTAATTAGCATAAAATATAAATTATTCACACGTATGGCTGAAAAGCAATGTGGAGAAGGGACCCTTGCTGGAAAGCAGGCTAAAGGTAACCCCAACATGGCCAGGTTGTAGAGTCGCTGACTTAATGGCTCTAAGCTAATCCTCTCAGTGAAAACAATAGCCAAGCTCAGAGGCAGAGGCGAGACCCCTGCTGTGGGCATTTCCGATAGAAACCCTCCTGTCTTCTTTGCTTGATAAACATCTTCTGTCCCTTTATCCTGCCCTCAAACACAGACAGTCATCAAAGCCTTTGTCACCTACATGCCGATATCATCAACGTATTTCCTTCACACACTAAAACCATCAACCCATTCTGGCCACTTTTGTCCACCCTGCAAATTCCATTGTTTGCCCAAGGCAGAGAGTCATTAACACCTCATGCCTTCAGGGCACTTTTTTTTGTATAAAAGACTCCAATTTTGGGTACCTCCTTGCAAATACAAGAATTTCAAGCATCTACTCTGTCACCCTTGTTTGCTTGTTTGTACGCTTTGTTATCACTGTGAACTGGCCTGGCCTTTGGTAACCTTTAGATATCATTTTGATATCACAATTCGGCCCTGCTCTGCCACCAGCAAGTGTTTGTGAGGCCACCAAACAAGCACGAAGCTAGGCATGGCTATTCACATTTGTTTATAACAAGGCAAGCCAGAAACTGCCAGATCTGCTTTAGGGGACATCCCAAAACAAACACCTTCGTTACAGATGCGTATAGAAAACAAAGAGACTTCTGCCCCAAGAGGACACCCTGGCGAGCTAACTGTTTAACTACCAAGCTAGCTGCATCTACATACTGGCCATGCTATTGTCAATTCGGTCTATAACTCAATCATGTAAATTCTGACCTTTCAGAGACATTGTCTCCAGCCCAAAACTCATTGTTTTTGCCCAAGACCAGACTAGCCCACGGTCATTCCTTCCCCATATAAAAATTCCCAGTTCCGAGAGCTCTTCGGACTTGCGTTCGGACTGCTCTCCTGCCTTGCTGCCTCTTCGTTCTGCGAGCTCCCCTCGGCCGCCGCACTGAGCCCTCCTGCCCTCCATTGGATCCTTTAGGACTGCGAGATTGGTGATGTATCATCCATCCCCTTAAAGCTCTTTTTCCTGTTCCTAGTTAGCAGTGTGTTTGTGTTTTTCTTAATAATTGTTTAATAAATATTATTGCTAGTTGAACTATTTTGTCTGCTCACTGACCCGACACTGTATACTTAGGGTAAAAGATGCCCGCTAAGTTACCCTGCCTCTCGTTAGCCAAGAGAGTGCTCCAGCTAATTTCCCCATCTAGTTTAGTTTGTGTGGTTGTTTGGGTGCCCCCCGGGACCCCCAATTCACAGGGTAACAGCTTGACTTTCCGTCCATACAACACATTCTAGATGATTTATGTCTTTGATTTTATTGCAGTGACCCAGTAAACACTGGTGAAAAAGCCCCCCCGCCCAGTTACCCCTCCTGTTGGAGCCTTCTTAATTAATTCCCCATTTTTACATTTAAGTGTGAATTCTGATAGAGGACCTCACAGAGGGTCCTATGCATTTCAGGTTACACTTTCTATGTTGTGGCATCTCTCCCATCATCATAAATGCTCTTTTCTGATTGCATCTGATTTCTCACACTTACCATGTTGCAAGGAGGGTGGGTGGGGGGAAACAGTCCAGGGGTTGGCAAAATCTAAGGCCTCTTCCTGAGCTGTTCTATGATTTTTGACTGCACATCTTCACAGTGTGTTCAGGGCTTCCATTTCCGATGGGAACTCTGGAACTGCAAATATGTGGTCATGGTGATGGTGGCAGTGGTAACAGTGATTAGCAGTAATCCATGTACCAGAGGGGATAACAAACTATGGTTCTCTGAATTGCTGCAGGCAATGACTACTTTTAGTATATTTAGAACTCTTCATGCTAGTGATATAGGAAGAGACTCTGGTTGCTGTTTCTTTCCATGTGTTGCAACAGTAAGCTCAGAAACATACGATAAGGGAAACAGAGAGGGAGTCCGGAATATGGACAGCAGAGGGGCTAATCATTACAAGCAGAAGTACAATGCAGGGGCTGGATTTTGGTTTGTGGTCAGCTTATAGTAATTCCAGGCTCTTCATATTGTTGGATGTCTTTCCTACCCTAGCTGCAGCCATTTCAAAAAATGTCTACCATCAATCATTAGGTATGGTATCCAAGCACAGGTGCCACTTTTTGAAGTAAGTCACAGAATCACAAGGCATTACGGTGTGGTACATCACAGTATTTATCCATTTTCATACATTCATATCTCATGTTTGCACCAAGGACCTTAACAGAGTGTATATTAGCCTTACCCAGACTGATAGATGTGCTGGATCACACTTCCTGTAGTCTCCAGTCACCATGAACCTTGACTGATTGATTGAGCCTCCTTATCTTTCCCCCTAAAAATCCAAACAGTATGTCTCAGTATTCTCCTGTCTGATATCCTCCAGATGGCTTGCCTAGATAGGGCATAAGATTGAGGAAGGCCCAGAAACATGGTTCTTCTTCTCTCTTTTAGCCTCATACCAAAGCCACTACAGGGAGAGTCAGCAGTGGCCCAAGGTTACCCAGTGAGGTTCATAGCACCATGAGACTCTGAACTTGGACTCTCCAAGTCTTACTTTGATACTATAACCACTGCACAATATTACCTCTCAGTGTGGTGCAGTGTAGCACTCTTTTGGTTATTTGTAAATTAATACTGCAAATACCATGACAAACATTTAAACAATTTGCAGACTTGCACAAAGTTTTTAAAAACCTCAGCAATAACAATGGATATTTTATAGCACATACGCAGTCTCCCAATATTCTCTGTACTCCACAGAGCAACCCAGCACTTATTGTTGGAGGCAACCCCAAAATTAGAAATGAAAACATACATCCACAATGCAAAATCCATTATAAGGAATTTACCCTACCATCCGCTTCTAAATCCATGCATTAAATTCATATTACCAAATTAAAGGTGACAGTGGCCTAACCCTTGACCAGGGCAAACACAACTCCTCTCCCCCTTCAGTTCTGTCTGTCTGTCTGTCTCTCTCTCTCTGTTTGTCTCTCTCCCTCAAGCAAACTAAGTGCAGCTCTTTCCTTAAGACTCACTGGGGTTACAGTAGTACATCATTATATTCCCCCTTCCCCTTGTACTGCTTCAGATATTTTAGGTCTCATAATTATCTGAGTCATCTCCAAGTTCTCCCAGATCAAGCACTCTCTTGTTCCTTATCCACTAAAGCCTAGAGGAAGTGGCAGAAATGCCGAATGCTCTTAGGAGGAAAGACATTACAGCATCTGAAGGCCCTTTAAATGATTCAGATACAACCCTGCATGTAATAAGACATCTATTTTGGTTAATCTTTTAGTTGCAAATCTTGGAACTCTTGAACCTGCCTGAGGCTGCTGTCAGCCACGTTCTATTTAAGATTGCTTATTGGGAATAACTGCTGTTTCCCAATGTAACCTCCAAGCTCCTTAAAGTTGTTCTACTTTGCCCAAATATACTTGCCTTGAGGATATAAAGTAAGATTTTCTTTAAAAAAAAATTCCTCAACAAAAATTATTCTAGCATGATGATCTGAGCATTTGAATCAGAGGAGACCAGGTTATTTCCAATATAAGGTATCAGAAGCTGGAAATCCTTTTCTTGTGTTTTAGAGGATGCGGCGTTCTTTAAATACATTAAGTAGGGTTGTGGAGCTGAATGACTATGCTTTGATAACTGAGCACAACAAAGGATTTGAGGATGCAGGAATGGTTTGATCTTCCTGGCTGGTGGTAACTTTGCAAGCACAGTCTCCACCTGCAGTCAGACTGGCAGTCCAATGCAGCATCTGTATCCTGCAGGTTAGATGCAGGTTAGGGGCTTCTGACTTAGTCCCTTTGTGCACCCTACCTGGATCCATCATTGTCTGGTGGCAATCTGGGCAGAGCCTCTTCTGGGAAGGTAGTAAGACAGGAGTGCTCCCCTCTGCACCGGACCAGCTCCCTGCTGAAGAAGGCCAATGGACATGCCTATTCCTTCTGCAGTGCAGCAGGGCACTTTACCAGTCTGCACTGGGGCAGGAAGCCCTTCCATTGCACTTCCAGGGCTTCTGCAGGCCAGGTAAATGTGGGATGGTGGTGCAATCACATGTCATTGACAGGGAAAACCCATCAATTATTTAATCTGCAGTCATGCTGCCTGGTGATGGGAGAAGGATGGGACCGCGATGACATCATGCAGAAGCATCATTTCTGCTAGGAATGGCCCTGTTGTGGTATGGCAGATATGGTTTTCAGCAGTTACAAAGCTCTTGAAAAAGTCATGATAGAGGTGGCTGGTAAAGGAAAGTCTATCATTTTTGCTTGTTTCTTTAGGGGATTGTGGAAACATTGAGCAAAACTTTTCTTAAAACATCTCTATTAATTGTTAAGATAGGAAGGACCTTAATCAAATATGAAAGGTAAATAGGGGAGCTGGGGGAAGCACAAGGGGAGAAAATGGAATTGAATGGGGAAATGTTTGCGCAATCTAAGCTATAGCGGTTGGCTGCCACATTAATAATGAAGATATGCATTATTAATAGCAGTGTTTATTATTATAAACCAAATACAGCAAGTTAATATTTAATTCAGAATCTACAGGGCACGAATTCCTATTCACCTCTTACTCTGCTGTTCACTGTTCTTCTGTTAGAAAGATTTTGGACACAGCCTCAAAATGTGAAAGAAAGGAAACCTGGCCTAAATACAGTGCTGACATGAGCCTGACTCAATGGGACCATTCAACAAGTGACTCCATGGATCTGCTCTTATTGGGACTAACCAAAAGGATTTTAGCCCTAAAGTCCATTGCCCAGTGCCATAATTTGGTGGTCTTTCCAAACTCACAAAAAGCCAGTTCATGTAGTATTCATGTGTAAGACAGTTGTAGTTTGAAACAGGAGCTTTTTTTGAGTAGAATTTCTAGAATCTGCAGCCAGACTAAAGATTTTGGGAGTTGTAATCAAACAAGATTTTTTCCATGCAATTCTGACAGTCTTGATTTACAATGTCTGCACATTGTTCATGGATGTTTGCAAAGGATCTTCTATATATTCTGTAAATGAGAATTTCTTACACATAAACAGCTGTTTTGGTACAGAGATTACTTTCTAAGCAACCATGCATGGTTGCCATAAAGGAGGGGTGTCAGTGCACAGGAGCTTAGAAAAGTTGCTTTTTGGGACTACATCTCTGAAAACTCCCTAGCTAGAATGGCCAGCAGGCATGCTTGCTGGGGTGATTCTGGGACCTGTTGTCCAAACAATTGATCTGAAGTGCCTTTTCTCCACAAGTTGCCCTGTACATAAGTTGCCCTACACATAAGCAATGCTTGAATAAGAGTTGTGCTTTTGATAGATCTGTTTTACAATTAACATGACCAAGAAATTAATATCTCAAATAAGGAAGTTTTACACATTGTTGTTCTGAATAAAAGTTGTGGTACCTCTATTATTTTACAATGGCTTGCCTTCATTCCTAAGTCCTGTGCTGCTGATGTAGCACACTTGCCAGATATTCTTGAAGAACCTGGACATTGAGACCCACCCACAGACATTTGTGGCAAAACTATGCAACCCACCTGCTCCTTCTACATAAAATTTTACTCATCAATTACAAGCAATGAGGGAAATATGGATGTGGGAATACATTTTCCTTCAAATGTCTATGCACCTGGCTTCTCCAAATAAGCACCCTCTGGGTGCATTAGACTCCCACCTCTGTAATTCAGTGTTCATGTTGGAAGTTGTATTCCAAGACAGCTTCTCTGTCTTATGTCTTTCTCATGTTTTGGTTCAGACTTCTTCCATTAAGTTAGGGGTGGAAGACTCTACAGTCAAATTTCATTTCATCTGCATCATCACTAAATAGTGGGGATGCTACTCATCACCTGATAGGGGACAACATTCCTGGAATGCCAATGAGAACTTTCCTGCTAATTATGTCACCTACAATGAATTGTATATTCCTTGCATCAGAGGTTTTACCTAATGCAACCAAAGTGGTCCAGGCACTGAAGGGCCAGCAGGGCTATACTGTTGCCCCCTTTCCAAAGGTCATGTAGCTTCCTGGCCCTGCCCCTGATGCCCCAGCACTGAACAGGAATGTCTGAGCCAGGGAATGCAATATAGACCACTCCACTATTTTTTAAAACTAATTTTCAAATCAGAAGAAGCAATACATAATTTTAGCAATTTTCTTCCTCCTATGAAAAAGTCTTCAAAGACCACACAGCTTTTGAAGCTTATTTGCAATTCGAGAACTATTCTATGCAAAACGTAGTTGTTATGCACAGAAAGTAGAAAGAAAATTTTTTGAACAAAATTTTATTCCTGCATACAAATATTATTTCCTGTGCAGAAAAAAAAATCTGTTTGGTATGCAAAAGAACCATATGTGAAATTTGTGTAGAATAAGTCCCAAATTGTGAAAATTCTTTTCAGTCCAGTATTCTACTTATCAGGATTTCTTGACACCCAAAAACAAATTTTGGACCATTTTGTGAATATTTTCAAATACAGCCCTCCTTTTACATTCGTGGGTTTGACTCTCGCAAATTTGATTATTCGCAAGGCACCTGTGGCTCCCCCACCCCATTCTTCTCCTCCCATTCCCTTTTGTTTTGCCGGCACAGAGAAGGCAGGCAAACATGCCAAGACAAAAGCTAAGGCAACGGTGGAGAGAGACATGTGCACACTTTCCTTCATCTCTTCAGAGCTCTCCCCTCCCATTCCTTTATCTCTGCTCTGGTGCTGAGAACTTGTGCTGAGGCAAAAGGTAAGGCAATGGGAGGGGGGACACACACACTTTCCTTGTGCTCTCTGGATCTCTCCCCTTCCATTGCTTTGCCTCTGCCCTAGTGCTGAGAACTCACACCAAGGCAAAAGGTAAGATAATGGGGGGGGGGCACACACACACTCTTTCCTTCTCCCTTCTGGAGCTCCCCACTCTCACTGCCTTGTCTCTGGCCTGGTCACAAAGAAGAAAGGCTCCTGTGCCAGAGCCCCAGGAGGGAATGGGAGAAGAATTGTCTTGGAAAGGGAGTTATTTGCAATTTTCCCGCTTTGGCAAGGGTTCTGCACCCTGAACTCTCATAAATGTGGACGAGCCACTGTACTATTCTATGCTTACACTACACCTGCCATTACTGGATTTCTCAGTGAGGAATCACGAGTTAGCTTGACATAGGTATGTTATACTCATTACAGTTAGACTTACTACTTACTATATATTATATTTACTAGGTAACAAGTCTTTCCTTCATCTGATGCCTTCCAGATATATCAGACCACAATCACCAGCATCTCCAGAGCATGATTATTGTAACAGTCCAATTAGCAACAGCTGAAAGAGCAACAGCTGGAGGATATATTCATTGAGACCTTAGAGGAGCAGAAAGAATCATGCAGCCCTCCAGATGTTGTTTTTGATCTGTGTCTCCCAGTATCTTTCACTGTATAACTAAGGTGTTGGGAGTCACAGTCCAGCACCATCTGGAAGGCCATGCAATTCCCATCCTTTAAGGAAACATAAGCGTGAATTACATTGGTAGCACCAACTAAAACAAGCCTATTGAATCAATGGGGTTTACGTAAGTGTTGATTCTTTACCAGTTATTTCAATAGCTCTGGAAGGTGCTACCAATAGAACTCTTAATCCCCTACTATACGTGTGGCACATTCTTGGTCATGATTGGTGCAGAAAAGTCTCAGAAAGACAGGGAAGTTTAATGAGAGAATAAGGAAAAGCTCTATTGGCTGTGGTTATGGAAGCTTCCAAATATTTTTGGAAGGCACCAGGTTGAGAAATGCTAGAATAAGAAATCTCACCAGTTGGAGCATGGTTTGTTTTTGCATCCTAGTTTTTTAGAAATAGGAGACATGATGGTGGCCAATTAGAATTCTGTTCTAGCTTGTCTGGAAGATATCAAGTGGGAAAAGATTCCCTCTGTTCTGTAAAAGTCCTAAAACTAGAGGCACCAGCTCAGGGGCTGCACACAGTGGTACTTCTTCTTTTGTGGGAATTCTTTCAGTAACACATGTATTGCCATCCCAAACTTGTATGTGTTTGTGATTGCTTGATTAATAAATTGATACAAATGGTAGCCCATATGTCTCATATGAAGCATGTTCTGCAACTTGAAAAACTGCTGTCAAAATAAATATGGTAATTTACCTGACCCCTATCCTTTTTGTTCCTGCATCAGTGCAGGAAACAATAATGAGATGCAAAGAATCATTCCTGCACCTATGGTTGTCATTTGTATTTTTACTGCTCTAGCTTGTGTGGCTTTCCTAGCAATTTGACATGAGACCTACAGGTAGTCAAGGGCAAAAACTTCACTTCTTGTTTTATGTCAGTTCTATCAGCTAGGGCAGTTTTTTTTAAAAGTAGAAAACATATGCCAACCTTTACAAGTTATGTAAAATAATTTCAACAGGTTTCGCTTACGTGACCAAAGGTGTCCAACCAATCCCATAATCTACACTTCTGTTAGCATGGTGGTGAGCAGATTCTGCAGATCAATTGCACTTAGGATTCAGCAGCCCTGTCTTCTTTAAATGTGATCTTTCTACATGGGAAGAAGACTCTAAAACAAGGGGAGGCACAAGGCAGCTCAGGAGCCACTAGTAGATCTCTGTCTGCAGTAAATCTGAGGATTTCCAGGCCCCAGAAGGCATTTTTGAAGGGTGAATTGGTCTCTAATGACTTGTCCTGTTGGAAGTTCAGTGCTCACTGAGTGAAGTAGAGCATTGGCTCTTCCCTCTGAGCCAGTTTTGTACCTGGCTCCAACTGGACAAACTCAGGGTTCTTGCAGACAACAAAAAAGATCCCACAGTCCTGTAATCGGCTCTCCCCTGGCCTATAATAGCATTCTTTCTTTAGCAAAACTGTTCTCTTTATGCTATACTAATCTCAATTTTTTTTCCCCTGTTCCATCCTGCCTGTTGATGTCTCCAGAAACTGAAGCACTTTCTGACACTGCCTCCCATATTGTTATTCATAGAAACGATTTATAGCAATTGAGGATAAGACTCCAATGAAGTTATTAATCAGAGAGATGGAAGAGTCCAGTTCAGTTTATTGTGTGATGTGGATGAGAGATAAGTCTGAATATTGATGTCTAGGAGAATGATTATGGGATAGCAAAGAATTTAGTGGGAGGGGAGTGAAGGGAAGGAATAGCATTGTGAGTAAATATATGCAGTTTCTGGTGGTGATTACCTTCCAAGTAATTAGTTTTTAAATCAGGCAGTCATTTCAGGACCCGCTTACTCTGAGCTGTTTTAATTATTTATGTTCTCTTTTATTCATATTATTTATAGCGTAGGTCTTCTTTCAAATAGGAGTAGCCATAGAGCAATGGGACCACTCATGCTGAACAGAGGCCCTTCTTTGTCTCACCCCTTCCCCACTTCCCCAGCAGGTATCTCCTAAGCCTCTGGTTTGTTGACAAGAACAACCACCAGCCATAGATAGTCTAGTGGACATGTTATCCTTGTCTTGTTCTCTCTGTGGCTTTGGGTAGGGTGACAAACGGGAAGTGAAAAGTTCTATGAAGATCCGCTCTGTATGTGCATCTGTATTTCTCTCGTTCTGTATTTCTCTCATTCACCAGAGTGCCTGTCTTTCTATCACCAAACATATAGGCTAGTTTGCTTCTCAGTTTAAATATACAATGAAATAATCTAACCAAGTCATCACGGCAGCCAATGTAAAAGGATGATACATAACAAAATTATTTGTAGAGAAAAGTACTTGCAGAGAAAAGTGCATCTGGGTTGTTTTTGTGCGAGTCTGCACTACAGTCAGCTGCTGAATGATAGCCTTCCATATAACTCCCCTGTGCTTTTACCCCTTTGTAATGGATGTAATAGTTTCTAAAATTCATTTGGCTTTTATATGATATGATTGGGTTAACTTACTCAAAGTAAGTAAGCAGGTACAAGAGCTGGAGGGTTCAGGGAAATCACTCTGGTTCAACTACTCATTACCTCCGTCACCCAACTCAACCTGCACCAGGTTAAGATCTACGGATAGATAGGTATATATGTCAATGTCACTTGCTCCATACTAGCAATTTTGTAAATTCTGAAGCTTTTCCAACAAACTGTGAAAAGTTATTAGTAAAAAGCATCCCCCCCACACACACCTCAACCATTGTTACTGGCCAAATTCAAAAGATACAGCCATTCCCAGGATGGACTATTTAATGCTGTATCTGCCTGTAACACAGCCATTAAATAGAAGACTGCAGGAAAATAGAGGGAGTGCCCTTATTTCAGCACCAGAGCCATCAATGAATACACCAGGATGTGAAGCCACGTTTTTAGGAGCTAAGCACTCAAAGCCCTTTGCCTGGTCAGGAAAATCTATCAGTTGTACTTCCTCCTATATTCAAATCTTTTAAAGTCCCAAGAGCTTTCAATATTTTGGAACATTATTATCAAAACCAAATCAAACTGAAGTCTTACCCATCCCTAATAAAATCTTTAGGTCAAGTGTATATTACTTCTTTCATCAGTGGCTCAGCCCCCAAACTGTTTCCAGGATGGCTTTGATATTAAGGCTGCAATCTTAACATTGGTCAGTAATCCTTGTTTTAAGGTAAGTAGGACCCTTTTGGTCTCACTAGGGCTTTGGCAGCATTTTAATACCCCTGATCAATAAGTGGCAGATTCTGAAGGATATAGCCATGTTAGGTCAGTTGGCGCAAAAACAACCACATCAAGAAATACCTGTTTGAAGCCTGAATCCTGCTGGCTGGCCCCCAAAACAGAGCCATCCAATCACAGTAATCTACATATGTAACATACCATTCACTAATTCAAAAACTGATTCAATACATCTACTCCAGTTGAGATTACCGATAGAAGTCAGGCCTTCGTGTGCCATAAATTGTCAAAGCATGAATCTGACACCATAGGCTTAAATCCAGGAAGTCTTATGTCGTAATACATTTCGTTAGTCTTCATAAAGGGGCTCCTCTTTACTGCATCCAAAGGAGTGGATTTATATTCACAAAAGAATCACACAAAAATATAAATGTTAGTCTTAAAGATGCCGCTACATTCCTCCCCCCTCCTTTTTATCCAGGATTCTTGGTTGTTTATATTCACACAAAAGCGTTAAGTGTAGTCAGCAACAATTCGTGGTGACCCCCTTGGATGGTTCAGCTCACGTCTGCCAGAGAAGCCATACAAAATGGCCATGAGGGATTTATTGGCATCTCTTTGAAAGTCTTCTTGTGCATGTGCATTCTATTTCTCTGCTTCCTCCCCTTAGCTCAACCAATGGACATCTACCTAGAAATACTGGAATAAGGTGTAACTGTACTGGACTCTTGGTGTTGTGTTTGGCAGATGCACGATTTGGCTCTGGCCACCCACAGTGGAACCCGGGAAATGCAGGGAGTTCAGACTATTGGCCATGGTTTTAGACATTCTGCTGAGCATGAAATTTGGGGCACAGTAAGATATTGTGAGGAAAGTATGGCGCTGGATGTAGCCTTCCACTTCTCATACGCACATCTGGCCTCGATTTCTGTGCATGGCTTTGTGAAATTGAAACTAGGTCACTCTAGTGTTGCACACACTCTATGTGGAGTTACTTCATATCTGGTGAATTCTCAGTAACTGAGGACTTATGGTGATGCCTGTTGTCCATTGTGATAATTCAGGTGATGTTTTTGATAAATAAAAACTTTCATGATTTGAAATTAGGTGTATGCAAAAGATCACTTTGTCTTCTATATCCTAAATGTGTAAATGTAAAGCCCTCATTTGGGTGTGAGCAGAGCTCAAAGGGACCCTGAAGACACTGGTGTTTACCTTTCCTCTTTTAAAAACAGTGCTTCAAGTGCACCAATTCTGCAGCAATGACAGAGATGGTAGCATCTCCTAGCCCCCAACTCCCAAATCCTGCTTTACCAGACAGCAGCCACTGTGAGCAATACAGATCTGTGCAGCATACTAACATTTTCATGTTGACCCTCCAGCAATCTCTGGTGTGACAATCAAAAGCCGGAATCCTGTTGTAATTCCTCCTTACAACAGAGACTGCTGGCAGGAGTGTGTGTGTGTGTGTGTGTGTGTGTGCGCGTGTGCGTGCGTGTGTGTGTGTCTGTCTGTGTAAATGTCACTGTGCTGCAATCTGACCGACTAAACAGACCTGATGCTCACAGTGGCTGATTCCTGGTAAAGCAGGATTGGGAGACTGTGATGGGTATTCCAGCCAGTGTTTTGAAACTTACTTTAGATTACAGAGGTTGAGGTAGCTTCATTTGGGCAAAAAAGTTCCTAAATAGGTAAGCTGTCAGTGTATATTTTGTTTTCTTGAGCAAAATACCCTTAGACTTACAAATATATTCTCTGATCCTTAAAAGCATGCAGACAGAGTTGTTCCCACATTTTCCATTTGAAACATTTATTTTTGGGAAATACATATTAAACACTATTATTTATACAAAACAGGACTAATTTGCCGTAATGCATACAATCCTCAAAAAGGCCATTTCTAATAGATTTGGATGTTTTTTTTTTTTGGTTTATTCATTAAGACCTCCTCCCTCTCCCTGCAAAGTACAATATAAAAAGAGAAAGTCACTTTTCCCTTGCATTCTCCAAATGAATTATTGGCAAACAAAATATGATGCTTTTTTTTTCTGAATTGCATCCAAGGGGAGAAAATGACATTCTCTATTTCAGTAACCCATTTCATAGTCTTAAACAATTGAAATATATATATTTTAGTTAATACACAATTTTTATTTTGCTAAATTATAGCAAGTCAGCAAGTAAAAAAAATAATTTTCCTCAGCTTAACACAGCTCAGTAAAGATTCCACCATTTTATTTTTTATTTTTTAGTTTGGGAGCAAAAACATAGAAGTTAAAAAGGGCAGTTTAGATTTGCTTGCAATAGACAATGTATGAGAGCCTCTGAGCGAAGAATATGTGGAGTCGTATTCATCGGGGACAAATGAAACAAAACCAAAAATGCTTGACAGTTTGGATTAAAGGAAGAAAAGCACCCTTGTCACAGGCAGTTATGGAAGCAGCAGATGTGGTTAAACAAAGTCTGGGGCGCAGATTATTTTGTATGCTTGTGATACGGATGCCAGATCTTGGAAAAGTTACTTTTTTGGACCATGTCTCACAGAATCTCAAGGCCAGTGGTGATGCTGATAGGGGATTCTGAGAGTTCCATAGTTTAAAAAGGCAACTTCTCTAAGATCTGATTATGATCACCTGCAAGCTGGCATCCTTCTGTGATGTGCAAAGGTGCAAAACATCTCCACTTGCCTACTGAGAGAGAGTCATACTGGTATCTATATAGACAAGATGGTAATTCAACATTTGCCTTTGGGGAAAGCCAGGAACCAGCATTCCCCTTTTCCTCATGTTTTGTTTTTGAGGGTTCCACAAGAGGGCAGCATGTTCAGAGGTTTCCTGTTTTCAAAGGGGTCTGCAAGTCTACCAGCTTATGGCAGAGAAGAGTGTAGGTTCTCTGGAACAGGTGACTTAAGAGCTGAGGAAGCAAGACCCCATGGGCTCCCTTGATTAGATCCCCATTACTAAAATAAGGGTTCTGTTCTTCCGAAGCAGGATAATGTTTAGCATATTCCTCCAATGTTGTGGGGGAAATGGCAGCTTTGCAACTTCTGCCCTCTTCAGAAGAAAAGGACAGAAAACACCTCCCATTTACAATATAGTTATCCCACCATTGCATTAAGATTGCTTGGAGAATCTGCATGAAATCTATGTTAAAAGAACTCTTGGAGTGACCTATATTAAATGGCGGCATAGCACTTTTGAAGATTAGGGCCAGCTAGCACAGGCAAACAGCCTTCATGTACTCCCAACCCATCTCCAAGGGATTGAGATTACATACAGAAGTGTGCTGTGTAAACTGGTACTCTTCTTAAATCTCTAACTCTGACCAAAAGCTCTACTGCAGAATGCATGCAAAATCCTGGATTCAGATTTTCATATGAAGTATGGCTTTTCACACAGAGCTGAACAACACATACTGGCATGTCTATGCATGCACACAGTTTTTTAGCCACAATTAGAAGGGGTACACAAAAATTGCAAACAGAGATAATCCAGACCTTGAGACCCTTAAAAAGGAGATAGATGTGATGATCAGCAAAACAGTTCTAAGGTTTTCTCCACTGACTTTGCAGAAACTGTTCTGAGCAAGCATTTGGTAGGACATCTGAACAAAAGTCTGGCTCAAGTGTACATACAACAAACACATAAACTTCTAAGAAGGCAACAGGATTTGGGATTTCAAGACTGCAGGAAAGGGAAAAGAAGAGAGACTCTTCAAGAAGGTCTACATTTGCCAACAGTGTCTTGGTCTCATCAGAACTTGCTGTGCTTGTCCCACAGTAGGCCTTCTCCTCTTTTCTAATGAGAAAGGTAGTTCCCTATTATTGCTGGATTATTAAAAGGAAAGATCATAGAGATTAGACATGCAGAAGTAAGAGGTACATAGTACTCAGTGGAATAGTGCCACATACTCATAATTCATCCCTCTGTCACTCATATTAAGAGCCATATCTAGTTACAAAAATCTTCACCTGAAATGGCTGGAGTTTGATACATGAAGAGACAGAGAGAGAGGGAAAATATATAAACTGAAAAACAAAGAACAATCCCACTTCCCACCCTTGGCTTACCACAGAGTAAACCTTTGGCACTAGGTAAATCAAGTGGCTCAGGGGGAAAAAAAGATCCCATAATCCTGGACCGCTGAAATAAAGAAGGCAGAAACAGACTCCTCTTTCAATTCTCTACTCCTTCCACAGAGTGTGGGAAGAAGATGCTGTGGCACATTCTGTCCATCATCCTTGCTGCCCTTGTCGGGCCTGTACAAATAAAAGGGATAGCCTTATCCCAACTAACCTTGTCTTTCCAGAATTGCTATGATATGATTCTGCCCTACTGCAGTGGGAATCCAGCTGGTGGGCGATGGGAGGCTGCATGGACGGGATGAGAAATGCATGGCACTCTCTTGAGTGCAGCCATGCTGAACTAGCCTGACACTACAGCAAAACACAGAGAAGAATGATGGACTTTTTGGGCGGCCCTACCAGGTTTCCATAATAGGGCAAACATCCTATGAAAGTATAGTTCAGTTCCTAATCTGCTAAAAGTGGGGAAGGTCACTCTCTAACTTCTAACCAAGTTCATTATTTCAGCCTCAACAGCTTAAGACAGAGGCCATGATCAACCAGTTTTCTCCACTGAGTTCCAAAAAAGGATGGCTGGCCCATCACAATGGAAGATCTAAGCTAACATTTCCACAGCTAACATTAGACATCAAATTAAGGAAAGCTACTCCTGAGACTGTCCTCAACATCTTCTCTTCCCTATTGGTCTCTTGCAACAGCCTAATGGACAGAATAGTCACTTTGAACAACAGAGACTGGGAAAAGGGCAAGATGCTACATTTCCTATGGAAAGTACTGTTATTTGGTCATCAAGGTTTCAGTTGCAGAGAAAAGAGCCAACACAGGGGTTATATGGTTTTTTGCTTTTAAGAAGAGAGAAAGATGGGGAGGGCAGGAAGAGAGAAACGTGGACCTAAGCTCGAGCAAGGAGTGTTACATTTCATTAGCCACCAACTCCTCCTTGTCAGCCACACCATTGGAGAGCAGGTTCTTGCTTTCATTCAAGCGTTTAACTCTGTAAGCTTCAAAATGGATGCTGCTGGTAATGTCCTTGATGTTTTGCATGTGTGTCCTACAGGAAGGAGAACAGGGTATTATACGTGAGTTTGTGTCCAATGATGGAGAAAACAGCTAGATACTAGAATATAAAAGGGCTCTGAAACTACAGTAAACATGTGCTTTGGTCACACAAAGTTCCACATTTAATCCTCAACTTCTCCAGTTGCTATGAAAGATCTCTGCTCCAGACACTGCTGTTAAAATCAGGGGTGGGAAACTCATGTCCCTCAGGTGCTACTGGACTGCAATTCCCATCAGTCTTAGCAATAACATAGCTAAAAGGGAAGCAGGATGGGACCAAAATTTGCCTACTCTCTGGGGATATAGAGTATTCAGTCAGAATGATCTGTGGTCTGTTTGGGGCTAGTTCTTTCTATCTGTTTTCTAGGACACAGCAGGCCAGTGTTGACCTAGGAAGTAATTACGTGGGCACTGCTTGTGCAATCTTTTGAGTTACAAGCACCATTACCAGCTGTGGGGAGTGCACCCAGGATGTCACTTCAGGTCTCTCTCCCTCCCTCCCCCCTCCCTCCCTCTCTCTGCTCTCCCCCCAACAGCTTTCACTGTAGCCTTCAAGTGTATGTTGCCTTATTTTACCCTGCATCACTTCCTCCCTCTGGGGAAAGTGCTACCAACCTGATCAGAAGATCCCGCAAGTAAGCAAACTCACAGTGTGTCGTGTTCTCGACTGTAAAAGCAAGACACTGGTGGTTAGCATTAAATCAAAAATCCACGACAAGACAAGGTTCCAAAGTCTCATCAATTCACAAGGACTGTCTTCTCCCTCCTGCCTCTCAAAGTCTATTATGTTCCTAAAAGATCTGGCAGTCTCAGATTAGAAGAAAATATTCTTGATGCCTGAGAAAAAGAGAGGGGCCATTACAACCAGTGTTATAACTCTTAGCCATTATAACCAGTGTTTCTAGGGATGATGGGACCATAGTCAAGCACATCTGGGAGGAAAGTAAGGGAAGGCTGTGTTAGTAGAAGACAAAGAGCTATTTAGGCAGTATTATACCCATTATTATATTATGAAGCTCTCTGAGGGATTTTTTTTGTTTGTTTTTTGTTTTTTTAATTTTTTTTTGTTTTTTTGTTTTTTCCTCAAACAGGCCAATACCACGTCTTTGAGAAAACTACTTGATAAGCACCTGCCTTGTGATGGCCTCTCTCTGCTTTTATGTGTTCTCAAAAACTGGCCACAGGGGGAAGCAGAAGGCTTCAAATGAACTAGCTTTTCTTTCACTGTTTAGAATCCCAAGTCACAGAAACCTACTAAAAGCAGGCAGCCTCAGTCTAAATGTGGTTAATGACTGTAGTTTAGCTTTACTCCAATGATGGGAAAGAGTGAGGGGGGATGAATAGACAGGTCTTTTAGTGTTGCAGCTGATACGGTGGAGTCAACTGCGAGGGAAGACAAATCCAATGATCTGAATTCCAGGACTGCAGCTCTACCCACCGCCTCGCCCACTAGTAGTTTTAGGAATGGAAGGAACACAGCCAGGATCTCCTTTCTCCACAGATCACAGAGAGATAGGAACATTTGCATGTGCTTTCAGAAAGCAATGAGAAGTAGATAGGAATTTAAGATAAATTTTAGGGTTTATTTCTCCACTTCTCTTTCTCCACCATGTAAAGAGGTGTGCTTGTGAGGGAAAGCTACCTAATAAACTTCTATTTACAATCCCTTCACAAAGGAAATGAGAGCCAACATGAAGTAATGGTTTGAGTGTTGGGACTAGGACTCTGGAGCCCGGAAGCTGAATCCCTGCTCAGCAACACAAACCCACTGTGTCACCCTGAGTAGGACATTCTCTCTCAGCCTCAGAGGAAGGCAAAGGGAAACCCTCTCTGTCACCAAGAAAACCCTGTGACAGGTTTGCCTTAGGGTCACCATAAACTGGAAATGGCTTGAAGGCACGTAACAACAACAACAACAACAACAACAACAACAACAACAACAACAACAAACAGGAAAGCAGCTATGATAAGGCCATTTTTCACTTTTTTCTGCAAAGTAGTATGTCACAGAAGAAATACCCTGCTTTCACGCATGTTCCTCTATGAGTCATAGGAAGCAAATGCCCCTGCCCAAAGAAAATAAACCTCAATAATCTGTGCCCCCAGTTCACTTGGTCACTCAAATCCTTTGGCCTAGGAATCAATTACATGCCTTTCCTTGTGATGACAACTTCATCTAAAATGAACTTTGGAATTGATCTTATGGTGCACGCGGCTACCTGTATATTTGTACAACTCTACTTTGAGCATTAATGTACTCTGTTCACTTACAAGTTTTTAAAAATGGAAACTGAGCATCAGAGAGAGAACAGGAATGACACCAAAAGAGGGAAACATGGCAACAGATAAACAAATTGGGCACAGGCAGGAGTGCGGTGGGGGACCTCAATGAAGTAAGACGACACTGTTGAAAATTGCTTTTGCTCTTCAAGCCATCCTTTTTTTCTGCAAAGATAAAGAGGCCTATTTCCATCAATGTATCACCCCGGAATCTTTTTCACAGGGATACACTCTGGTGGTGAGGCAGCAGAGTGGGAGAATATTATAGAGGGAAATTGTGGATGGCAGTTCAGAATATATGTGCATTTCCATATCCGTACCATGCTGGAGACATGCTACGGAGGGATCTGATCATGACGTGTTTCCTAATTTGACCCCATTGGACCCCAACCAATGTTGTAGCTCCACTGGTGGTGAAGGCATGTTTCCAAGGCCAGATCCTTACCTGCAATAATGATTGTTCCTCATTCTCTCTGTCTTTGAAACAAGAGATGTGATCTATCCCATGGCCCTCCAAGGAGGTTGGGTGAATACGCTGTCTGAGCCAGTGGATGGTATCGGAGACATTACACATTCCAGCCACTGGGAGTGTCCCACCACATTTGTCAACAAGGCAGGACCAGAATGGATGCTCTGGAGAGCTCATCAGCTACTGTTCCACTGTAGCAAATGTTGCAGGAGGAAAACTGCCAGCGTGGCTCTTTGCCTGATGCCCTGGTCTGAAGAATCATCAAAGAATGAGACACCATGCGCCTGGAAGCAACTGTTACTTGTTTTGGTCACAGGTGCTCTAGGTTATTTTGAGGCTGAGTTAGATGACAGCCTGGGAACTGAGAGTTGTATCCACTTCTGGAAAAACGTGCATTTTGAGGAGGAGCTTGAAGAAAGTAAGCATGGTGGCATCACAGACGTGCCTTTTGGGAGTTCCAAACAATTTTACTCCATTGAACTAGCTTGACCCCAAGCCTGACTGCCTCTGAGAGTTACCTCTGGAGACTTGTGTTTCATTTATTAAATGTATGGTTTCAAATTGTATTTCTATTGCATTGTGGTTTTAATTGTGAGCTACTCTGAGTGACACATTGAGATCTGAATGCCTTATTGGGGGATATTCATTTCTACATAAATTAAAAATAGTAATTGCCTGTTACATTTCACAAGTGTTAGAATATCTCTGTCCTTTGGTTTCACTTGCTTTCTCCTCTCTTCCACTGCAATTTCCACTAAGCCCTCCTTTCTTGGTCTGTGATATGGTATGGCAGGCTATAAAGTGATATGATGTGTTTGAAGATGTTTCAAGGGCATGCCTCATATCAAAAACAGAAATGGACCCTTTTCCCCTAGGGGTCCAAGGTTGAGCAAGGTAGGAATGGGGGACCTTGGACCTTCTAGATGTTGTTGGGCTGTATCTCCAGCACTCCCTTACCACTGGCCATTTAGAGAACTGTAGGTCAACCCATCTGAAGGCCCAAAGGAGCTACAGTCCTGGTCTAGCACTCTGGATGTCTCCATATCTCTATGAAAACAAAAGATGGGAGGTGCAGAATTCATGTTGAGGCAATGGAACATTTTGGCCCAGCAGCAGATCACTACCATTACCTCTTCCTGCACCTGAAAGCCCTGCTGGCTGTACTATCCTCATCTTTGTATTGACTGCTGGATGAAACCAGCCAATGGCAGTCTGATATTTTGAAAATCAAAAGCCCCAACTCTCACTGTCTGCAGGACCCCCAACAACAATCAGGGACATTCTTTGGATGGCAGAGAACAAAAGGAATTCCTGTTCACCTTCCAAGTCAAAACACATGTGAGTAACCTAAACCATAACTTAACCTCCCCACCAAAAAAAAATCAGGCTTCTCTTTCTGTCCAGCATGAGACAGTAAAGCACACATATGATGCACTATATCACTGCCATCTTTGCACTTTCAAACTTTGGCAAATCTAAAGCTATGACAATGGCGTAGAAAAAAAACAAACAAGAATGAGAACACTTACCTTCTATTGTTCCCCACTTTGTCTTCCTTCCCAGAATTCGTCTTCCATTAATCTGGTATTCCTGGTCACTGCCCACCACAGCGAACGGAATCATTTCCTATAGTGAGATTGGTAAGTGTCAGAAATGGGAGATCATAAAACCCAACCTCCTTTAAACCAAAGCCACCTCAAAAAAATGAAATGGATTCCTATTCCACTCCCATCTCATTATTTTTGAGGCTTCTAAAATCCCTCTTCAGTACTCCTACGAAGATTCCCCCACAAAAAAGTGAGGTTAAATAAAACCCCAGTGACTAAAAGACCCTGAGAAACTTTTCTACAGACCTATTTTTTCATTTGTTAATTGTACATAAGGGATAAAAACTGATCAGTCTTTCAGAGGCAAAACTGCCTCGTTTTTTGTTCTTCTTCAGAGTCTGAGTACACAGTTGATGAGTTTGTTAATGGGGACCAGGCAGTATGGATATATTATACATATCCTCTCTAACCTACAGTGGTTCTTGATTCACCTCACTTAAACAGCCAACCAAGCAACTTGAGGGGTGTGTGGGATAATGGGGGGGGGGTGGAATGTTTTAGTTTTTAATTGGGATTTGGGGACCTGGGGGTCTCAGAATGTCCCTGGGGGCTGCATGTGGCCGTATTTTTTCTGCCCCTTTTCCATCCTCTTTCTACATGTATTTTTCATTCTGAAATCCAGAGGGTGGACAGGAAGGATGAAGGCTTTTGGGCTGTGGCCTGTTTCTGCAACATTTTCCAAAAGAGACATGGCTAGTGTTCACTTAAATGCCTTTTTGGTAGCAGGCTAAGTTTTTTCTTTCTCCCCCCCGGCACCCCCCCCCCGGCCTTTTCAACATTATATTAACCTCATTCCATTATTGATCTCCATTGGTGATGTTAACTGGATTTTTCTTTTTCTTTTCTTTTTTAGTTCATTTACGTCACTTTTATTGGTGCTGGTATTTGATTTATCTTCCTTATGTAGGACATGGATCTGGGTTGCTAATTTTGTTTTATTGTGTTAATGTCAGGTGGATTTGTAACTGGTTGACTGACCATACCCAAAGGGTGGTCACCAATGGCAGATTCTCATCCTGGAGAGAAGTGACTAGCGGGGTGCCACAGGGTTCTGTCCTGGGCCCGGTGCTGTTCAATATCTTCATTAATGACTTGGATGAAGGAATAGAGGGCACGCTGATCAAATTTGCAGATGACACCAAATTGGGAGGGGCTGCTAATACGCCTGATGACAGGATCAAAATTCAAAAGGACCTGGACAGATTGGAGAGCTGGGCCAAGGCTAACAAAATGAATTTCAACAGAGAGAAATGTAAGGTCCTACGCTTAGGCAGAAAAAATGGTATGCAGAAATATAGGATGGGGGACACGTGGCTGGCTAACAGTACGTGTGAAAGGGATCTAGGAGTCTTCATAGACCACAAGCTGAACATGAGTCAGCAGTGTGATGCGGCAGCCAAGAAGGCCAACGCAATTCTTGGTTTCATCAATAGGAGTATGGTGTCTAGATCGAGGGAGGTATTGGTACCACTTTATTCTGCATTGGTTAGACCTCATCTTGAATACTGTGTCCAGTTCTCGGCACCCCAATTCAAGAAGGATATGGATAAGCTGGAGCAGGTCCAGAGGAGGGCAACCAAAATGGTGAGGGGCCTGGAAGCCATGCCCTAGGAGGACAGACTTAGAGAGCTGGGTATGTTTAGTCTGCAGAAGAGAAGGTTGAGAGGGGACATGATAGCCATGTTTAAATATTTGAAGGGGTGTCATGTCGAGGAGGGAGTGGGCTTGTTTTCTCCTGCTCTTGAGACCAGGACAAGGAGCAATGGATGCAAGCTGCAGGAGGGGAGATTCTGCCTGAACCTCAGGAGGAATTTCCTGACAGTCAGGGCTATCCGACAGTGGAATGTGCTGCCACAGAGTGTGGTGGAGTCTCCTTCGTTGGAGGTTTTTAAGCGGAGGCTGGATGGCCACTTGTTGGGAGTGCTTTGAGGGTTTTCCTGCATGGCAGGGGGTTGGACTGGATGGCCCTTGTGGTCTCTTCCAACTCTACATTTCTATGATTCTATGATTCTATGTTATTTCATATTTCATTTGGGATGCTACATGATAACTGGGCCATTTTAACTATCTGAGCTGAAGAAGAAGATGCTGTGCCCTGCCTCTCTTCCCCCATACAGAAGTTGAATAGGGTGGACTGGCATTTGAACCTGGCATCAGAACATCTGTCCCAAAGGCAGGAGGCTTGCAAGGAGTTCAAGACAGGTCTTTCCTCCCAACCCTTCACTGAAGCTTTCTGCATCTGCTGCAGGTTGCCTCACTCTGTTGAGTAGCTGGACGGCCCCTTAGAGAGCATCTCACTTCATAAGTCATTAGTAAAGGTAACAAAGAAACAAAATACATGTAATTGAGTCTTTAGGTTCAGGCCAAAAGCTCAACTGTAAAGCCTCTGAGCAAAAGTTAAATAGGGTACAAGGAACAGCTGCCCACTCACTCTAAATTTTTCATTTATTAGTCGGTCTTCAGAATCTTCATCAAACTGTTTCTGTGGATACACATCAATGCCATTGGCAAGGAGGTCTGCTGTGATCTAAGAAAACAAATGGAACAGAACAGATCTGTGATTACACAGAAACTGCTCCACCCTTCCAAAAAAAGGAGGGGGAAAGGAAAGGAAGGAAGGAAGGAAGGAAGGAAGGAAGGAAGGAAGGAAGGAAGGAAGGAAGGAAGGGAAGGGAAGGGAAGGGAAGGGAAGGGAAGGGAAGGGAAGGGAAGGGAAGGGAAGGGAAGGGAAAGGAAAGGAAAGGAAAGGAAAGGAAAGGAAAGGAAAGGAAAGGAAAGGAAAGGAAGCAGAGGAAAAGGTGGAGGAAAAGAAAATACATCTTCCTGAAAGAGTGGAGTGAAACTGCAGGAGTGCTGAACCAAGGAACTGAAGCAAAGTTCACACGGGGCTGCATTCTCTCTCACCCACAAGGGGTCCCAAGACGCTATCTAAGGTATAGCAACCTTGCAGAAACTTAGTAGGTCTGAGTTTGATCACAGTGCTAGATGAGTGTCCGCCTGGGAAAACCCAAAGGCAGAACTTTGAGTTCAAAGGCAGGCAGGCTGGCCGCATTTTGTAAAACAAACAAGTAACAGTGGCTGTTATAGACATGGTTGACTAGATACACATTACGCAGCAAGTGCAGGACATTACTAGGAAGTGTGAACATTTGAAGATTTTCTTTGATCATCTAAAGAATCCATGCTGTTTACTACAGCCTCCCACGGAAATTGCACTGTGACCTTCCCCTGCTGCCCATGGGCCATCTGCTCCAAGGGCACCAGCGGTGAGAAATGTGCAAAGGGAAAGACAGTACTTTATTTCTCTCACTACTTCATCACAGAGAAGAAATTGAAAACAAAAAGTAGGTAACCAGAACAGGGTGAGTGTAAAGCATATATTCCTTCAGGTATTAACTCCAGGCCCAGAGAAGGTGGTTGAAAAATTAGGTGGCAAGAAGCCAGGGTAGAAAGTTAAGAATGCTTCTGAGTTACACAGAGAGGCTCTCTTTTTCCATAGCAATATTAGCAGAGAAATGTTTTTTTTATAAAAAGAAAATCCACCTGTAGAAATATCTGAGAAAGCAGAAGGAATCAGAATGGGAAATTGAATTTATTCCCTCTCCCTGAATAGAGGGCAAGCCAAGAGAAACATAAGCAATAGGTCTGGAGATCGCTGAAGGCCTTTCCTCTCTCACCAGGCAAGATTGATCTGGGATCCTGGCCAGCGATTGGATTTCACCATGTGGGGATAAGGGGAGTTACAGAAGGATGTGATTCTCAGGAAGGTCAGAGAAGGTACTATCTCACCACCACCACCACCACCACTACCTGCCCCTTACCCTTTGTTTGAAGTAGTCCCTCTCCTCCAATGTTAATGTATCTGCTTTGGCAATGACAGGCACAATGTTGACCACTTTGCTGAGGCGTCTCATGAATTCAATGTCCAGTGGTCGGAGGCTAGAAGAAAGATAACAGAAAAAGAGGCTATGGAGGTTGAAATGCATGGCTTTAACCTGCTCTTTCCCTCCCTCTTCCCACTGATTCAAATGCCATGAAAAGGCAGGCCCCTCTCCTTGCTTAGGAGCTTCTGCCTGAAGTCAAAGGACAGAGCTGGAATGTGAATACAGGTATCCTTGCTTCTGCTCCATCTATCAGGAATCTTCTCCTTCTACCACAACAGAGAGCTAGGCGGGACCACAGGAGCTAGATGGGGGCTGGAACCAGTATCTGCTCATTGAAAGTTGGCTAGTCAACAGACACGTAGTAACTTAACACCAATATAAATTCCAGTAACTCCATGCATCTACTCTAATTGGGCATTAACAACTGGCTACAGGCCTTAGACTGCCAAAATAACATAGGTACTATAGACAGCCAATGTACTTTCCTGTCCAGGTGTTCTGTGACATTTGATCCCCCGTTTTTTGATACTGTTGTACTGCAAGCCAGCATTCCCCAATTTTTGCAGGTGGGGAATCTGTGGTTCAAACTGATCCATTTATATATGATTAACAGATAGTAATTCCACAGAGAGGACCAAGTGGTGGCAAAGAACACATGGATATATGTTTAACACTGATATTTTCTTGTCACAGACTGGGTAAGCATCAAGCCAGATGAAGTATCTTTCACATAAATATCAATTACATGATTTTTTTAAAAAACAAACAAACCAAGTATTACGTGCTCTCTCACCCATACTGAGATGCTGGAGACAGGGAATAGGGTGGTTTTAAGCATCTAGTTCTTATCCTGATCTGGATTGTGCTCCACACATCTACTGTTTGTTTTGACAGAGAACAATCCCATTCAGCTAATAGAAATTTTTCTCCCAACTTGAACAGCGGCCAAAGTGAGTCTATTCCCACAACAGAGGAAGGAAGGAATGCTGGAAGCCCCCTGCTCCCTCTTACCAGGCAGGACCCCTGCTTGCTATTTACTGTTTGAAAACCATTAATGAATTGCCAATTGTGTTAACGGAATCTCAGTTTAGTTTGTCCCTGAGACTCAGGACAGAGAATCATTCTATTCAATTATTACCTAGTTGTATATCTGACTTGTATAGAGGACTGATGGTTGCTTGGCCTATAAGGAGTCCTGAGTTTAGTTGCTGGCTCAGCTATGAACTTTATTGGATGACCTGGGACATGTCTACTCTATAAAGCCTACTTCATATGATGACTGTGAGAATATATACGTACATAACTGATCTATCAATCAACTAATAGAATAAAATAAAGCTGGTAATCTTTCTGGAGAGAGCCAACGTGGTATAGTGGTTTGAATGTTAGATTATGTCTCTAGAGACCAGGGTTCAATTTCCCAGTTGGCCATAGAAACCCACTGGGTGACCTTTGGCATGTCATACACTCTCAGCCCCAGAAACCCCATGATAGGTTCTTGCCCTAGGGTCACTATAAATCAGAAATTACTTGAAGATGAACAACAACAATAATGTTCATGCATCCAGCCTTGGCCTCTTTAAAGAAAGTACAGGTTAGAAATATGATGGCTAAATAAAATATATTCCCTACTGTGAAAGTTGAGGGTTAGCAGTTCGTTACACATACTGTTGATTCTGAACAAGATGTAGAAGTGGACTGCCAGAAACAGTAGTTTTAATAACTGCATCACTGAAGCAAAAGGATATCTTCTTCATTTTGTGTGCATTCAGACCTTTGAGAAGATGACCGTGTATGTGTCAAACCCTTGAAAAGTTACCTTTTTGGACAACAATTCCCAGAATCTGCAGTCAGCATGGGTTATAGCCCCAAAAGTAACTTTGAATGTGCGGGCTCATGAACACCACATGTTCACTTGTCACATATCAAGCATGCATACTGCTACTGTAATACGCCTTCTTTTCTGGAAGTGACAATCCAAGTTAAAGCAAATCTGTGTGTGTTAAGTTCCCCGACTTATGCAGACGTCAGCAAAAACAGAAGGTCCAAGAATTTCAGCTCAGAGAAGGCTTCCTAATTAGGGATTGTTTTTGCCAAGAAATACAATGCCAAATGCTTAGCAGACCAAAAGTATATTTCTCCTCCTCCCCTCCTCCTCACCCCACCATTTCCAAAATATCTTGGCTGGGCCTGGCAGTTTATAGGGAGTAGCCATTCCATACCAATGACCCACAAAAGGAAAATGTTTGTCAAGAGCAGGTTTAAAGCAGTTTTCACAGGCCCAAAGAAATGTGACTCTCCTCTGTGCTCAGCAAAAACTAATTAGCATCCAATTAATCCTTTGCCTATAATGACACAGGCCTGAGTTAGGCTGGTGTGAGTCTGTGTGGGTGTGTAAATTTTGGCTGAATGGATAAAGCTGTTTTGCTATAAGCAGTCTATCTGGCCTCCTGGCTGGATGGCAGGACTGAGCCCTGGATGCTTGTCTCCTTTCCCTCAATAAAATAAAACGAAATAAAAGCAACATGGAAATTTGGATTGGCTGGTTATTTATTTCGGCCAGCAAGGCCTTGAGCATGTGAACAGGCACACTTTGCCAATGGAGAAAAAGGCTGCTAGCTGTAATAGTGGAAAGAGCACAATGAGAAGACCTCCCAGTGCTGGATGCAGTCTAGAAAAGGACTATGCTGGGAAGGCTAAGAAGCCTAGTGAAGAGGAACAGTGTGTGAGCCTGGAAGCCATGCTGCCTGGGAAATGCAAATGGACAAGCATTAGCCTTCTGACTTCAGAGCACAGCAGGATAGCGATAGAAAAAAATATTCAAAAATATTCAACTGACAGATGAAACGTGTGTTTCCCATAAGGGTGTTGAGAAACCCTGATGAGGAGAATATTGGGCAGGCAAGAATCTTCACAGTTTGTCTTTTGTCTCTTCTGCACAAAAACCTCCCATTATTTTGTGCAGAAAACAAATGTGTATGTAGAAGAGAAAACTGCAAACAGAAAATGTTGTCTTCTTCACACGCAAAAGATATGCCTTTTAACAAAATGTTCCAAACTGGGAACAACCCTTGAAAACTGAACCATTCTTGAGAACTTTCTTACAGTGAGGAGGAAAATAGCAAAATTAATTTGTTGTTGCCCACAATAATTGAATTTAAAAAAAGCTTATGTCCCTACATTGGAGACCCACGGGAAACAGCTGCTTGTGAGATGTATCACATGGGGGAGGAATGGGTCTTAGTCCTTAAAAAAAATACCTTACCCAATTACAGTTGGCTTTACAGGATACTACTTGCTCACACTGCTGTTTCTTTTTTCCCCCGGAGATGTCTTCTTTCTAAATATTTTTTGTTTCATGCTAATTGTCAATCCTTATCATGGCATTTATTGTTTTGAAAGAAGGGATCTGAATCATCTAAAAATAAACATATAACTGGAACAGAAGGAAACCCCCATCCTACCACCCTTCTTTGGGGAAAATGAGTTGCTCCTCCTTTGTTGGACCAGGGTTCTTTTTTGATTGAGGATATTGCATTACTAATGAAATTGACTTCAAAGGCTTAAGAAAATCAAACATTTCAAAGTAACTTTATTGGAAGCTGTAGCGGGTTTTTGCTCACTTGTCCCAGCAATAAATTTAGCCAATAATATCCATCCACATTTCTTGTTTTCTCTGATATGAAATTTTACTCAGGAGGAATTTTGTATTCTGGACTATTTGAGTAAACAGAAGGCAAAGCAAAGCAGGAAGCAATGCAGCCCACAGGCACACTATTTTTGGACAATGTAGTAACTTTTTCTTTAATAACTTTGTTCTCTCCACACCTGCAGCTTAATATTTATGGTGTGCAACAGCTATAGAAGGTTAGCAGACTGTCCTCTTTATCCAATCACCATACATATAACAAAAGATGTGAAACAACCAACATGGACTGATTCACTGTCAAAATCATACTAGATAACGGGCAGATGACCCAGTATCCTTCTTACATTAACAAGCTCCTGAGACTCCTATAGTGCCTGACCACTGGCCGTTCTGGTTGGGGCTCATGGATACTGCTGCCCAAAAACATCTGGAGGGCATCAGGCTACATAGCCCAGCACCAGGCACTTAGTTCTGAATTACAGTGTTGTTTTAATATTTTAAACTCACTTAAATCACAGCACCACTGTGATTACAGGAATAACATTGTTTCTACTGCCCTCATGCTAAACACATTTATTTGAGAATAAGCACCATTTTGTTAGAAAAAAGGTTTCTTAACATAAAAAAAGAAAGTGATAAAACTAGCACTTAAAAGTATGTATGTGGCAGTTGCTTCCCCTTATAAAATGTGTTATTTTAAAAAAATTAAGGTAAAATTGCCACAGTGACCAGCATTGACCCTGGTATGCCCATATCAGTCCAGATGCCAACGCCAGGTTTGTCTGCCATTACCATCATCACCTCCTACCCTAAGGATGGTCATCTGGGTCCCTTTGTAATATGGAGCCCTGGATTTAAGATCTGAAATCTGGCCTCAGTTGCACCACTAGCTGAACAAGGAATTAACAATACTATTGATTGGCCCAGGCAATTCAGCTTCCACTTCATAACACATTCATAATGTCCTCTTCTAAATCGAGAGAGACTGTCTGTCCATCCTCGATACCAATGCCATGTTGTACAAAATCTCATAATTCCACTTGAAACCATCAACTCACCTGGGCTATTTTTTTTTTAAACATCATGACTTACAGTATCCTCAAGGAGCTCCAAGAATTCAAAGTCAACTGACTGTGCCAGCATGGCTAGACACAAGACAGACTGTCTCTTCTCACATTTTTGCAGAATCAGTTTGACTTGTGATTACTAAAATCTGAAGCAAAACTTCCAGCATACAGAGGACTGCTTCAGACTGGCACAAAGCCTCAGGATTTGCAACTACTAATCATGGTTTTTAAATATATCCATAGGACACCCCTCCTGTCCTGATCTGTTCCTTGTAAATTTCCAATCCTAGCTGCAACTTTCTATACCCATTACAAGGTAAGATTTTGTCCTCCATCTTCAGAGTTCCTGATATGGACTGGGATGTCACTTTTCTGTATCCATTCTCAGCAGGTTTCTGCCACTGTACTTTTGGGTGATCCCACTGAAGAAATGTTGAATGGAGATGTGATCTTTGCTACAAAGGTCTTCTGATGACCATCATGCTTTCAATACACTTCCAATTACCAGGCTGAATGTTTTTCCCTTTCTTTTTACAATTACATTGCTGAAGTGTTACAAGGAATGACTGTAACATTGATGGTACTATGACAGCACTATGACTGTAACGTTTTAAAAAAAAACAATGTGTGAAACAGGAACTCTGAATACTGGGGGAGGAGCAAGGGCAAGATGTTGAATTCAGGAAGAGAATGGAAGTGATGAGTGAAAACGTGCCCAAACCACTTACCTACAACTCAAGAAAAGCGCAACTGAAAAGAAATCAGATTGGGAGTAGTGCAAAAATGCCCTACAACCAGCAACACACTAGAGATAAAATCATGATAGGTTTAAGGTACAACTGAATACAGGAAGCAACCACAACAAAGCATTATGAGGTGTCAAATCTTCAAACAAAATAACTCACTATTTACCAGTAGAATCATAGAAATGTAGAGTTGGAAGAGACCGCACGGGCCATCCAGTCCAACCCCCTGCCATGCAGGAACACCCTCAAAGTACTCCCGACAGATGGCCATCCAGCCTCTGCTTAAAAACCTCCAAGGAAGGAGACTCCACCACACTCCGAGGCACCATATTCCACTGCCGGACAGCCCTGACCGTCAGGAAGTTCTTCCTGAGGTTCAGGTGGAATCTCCTTTCCTGCAGCTTGAATCCATTGCTCCTTGTCCTGGTCTCTGGAGCAGCAGAAAACAGGCCCTCTCCTTCCTCTACATGGCATCCCTTTAAGTATTTAAGCATGGTTATCATGTCCCCTCCTAACCTTCTCTTCTGCAGACTAAACATACCCAGCTCTCTAAGTCTGTCCTCATAGGGCATGGCTTCCAGGCCTCTCACCATTTTGGTCGCCCTTCTCTGGACTTGCTCCAGCTTGACCAAGTCCTTCTTGAATTGGGGAGTCCAGAACTGGACACAGTATTCAAGATGAGGTCTAACCAAAGCAGAGTAAAGTGGTACCAGTACCTCCCTTGATCTAGACACCATACTCCTGTTGATGCAGCCAAGAATTGCATTGGCTTTCTTGACTGCCGCATCACACTGCTGACTCATGTTCAGCTTGTGGTCTATGAAGGCTTCTAGATCCCTTTCACATGTACTGCTATCCAGCCATGTGTCCCCCATCCTATATTTCTGCATTCCATTTTTTCTACCTAAGTGTAGGACCTTACACTTCTCTCTGTTGAATTTCATTTTGTTAGCCTTGGCCCAGCTCTCCAATCTATCCAAGTCATTTTGAATTTTGATCCTGTACTACTGGAAATCTACAAGAGCTCACAGCCATGCATAGTAATATGCATACACCAAGGGAGCTGATGAGTTAAGTTGTCCAAATTCACAGTCTCTTTGCAGAATCAGCTGGGGATATTCCAGATGTCAAAAGTGGTGAATTTATAGGGTGTCAACTGCCTGCTGTTATACTATCCTGGTGGGTCTTCTTCCTCATCCTAGAGTCTAAAATAGGAGTTTTAATGTACAATTGAAAAAGGACAGGGAACAGCAGACTGGTTTGAAAACATGGCCAGAAGTACAGTTCATGATGATGATGAGAGAGAAAGAAGAACAACGTTCTCCCTAAAAAATGAGGGAACTCCTTACAATTGTCAAACAATTTATAAAAAGTTCTGCTTCAGGAAAAACTAAAATGGGAGAGGCTTTTAAAAGAATACTATAGCCAGTTCAATTTCAGAACCAAGCAAAGCACCCATCAAACTTGGGCACTAATGAGATGGGACAATAGCACTGCCTTACAGTCTTGAGTAAGGGATTCAAAAAGGCTCATAAAAGCCACTTGGAGCTTTCCTGTGCGTGTCTGACTCAGTATACAATAAATATTTATGACTACTGAAAGACAGACAGAGAGAGAAAGAGACTTGAGCTGAATTGAATTTAATCCAAATTCCATCAGCCCAGAAAACAGTGCTCATTTCAAGCTGGACTGCATGTCCCAAAGGGACTGAAGCTTGATGTACAATATGCAAATACAGGCAGCATGTGAAAAATGTATGTGCTTCAGAGGGAAGTGCCAGGACCCATGGGTGGCTTAATTAGAACAGGGAGAAATGTAGGACATGTTTGGAGCTTATTGACATCTCAGGGATGTGTGTGTGAAGAAACCTGCATTTATTTATTATTATCATAATCCATTGACACACCTGCTATATAGTGGTTTCCTGCCTAGGGAAGACTCATAAAAATGCCTTCCAGTTTATGTACATTATAATAAATTACTGTGCACATATTTTCAGGCTTCTCTCTATAACTCAGTGGGGGTTAGGAGCTTTTGTAGTTTTTGGAGCAGGAAACCCTATGGAACAGGCATCTGGTACTTGATACTTGCTATGCCGCAGAACCATGAGCACGTGGTTTTTTTAAATTAGGAAGAATGGACTGCTCACAATTCTGGGATGTGGCTGAGCTACTCTCAGGTGTTTGACACCAAATGGTATTGGCTATCAAGCACACAGTAGGACCATCCTCATTATTTAACAGGGAAGAACAGGAAAACAAATTGTGGATTTGGTGCACTAGGAGGCTTCCATTAACAGGATGGCTAAAGACATCAAGCAAACCAAAGACTACAACCAGGTCAACAAAAATATTGTTGTAAGCATGCATTTTGTTTGCATAAACATACACACACATTGGTGCTTCTCCCTCTACATTACCTTATCTTAATAAGAGTAATGTGGAAAAAAGTGAAAAACCCAAAGGCAGGTGGAAGTAGGGTCAGGTTTCTGTTTCCCCCAAAAATCTTCCACAATGGAACCTCACCATTTATTAAGATCTATGAAGTTTCACACCACGTAAAACCTGCGAGAGATGCAAAAAGGTCTCTATAGGAAGAAATCAACACCTTTACATGAACCACATACCTGACTGAGGCATGCAGGATCAGTGATGGTACACTCTCCCCTCATTTGAGTCTTTCCATATTCTCTCCCTTGGGGAATGGTAGAGGGCAGAGAAAGCCAATACAACCCAAGTGCCAGTTGCAAGAAGAGCTTTCTGACCAAGAGAAGATGGTATACCACAAAGTCCCCCCAATCCAGGGCCCATTTTCAGCTGGCACCTGGGTCAGGCAGTTAGTTTTGCTATGTGTGGGCAGCTAACATAATGAGCCTTGAAACGGCATGGGACAGGCCCTCTGGTGACGGGAGAGCAGAGCTGCCAAGAAGGTATGATAATGCACAGAGAAACCCCCCCTTCCCCAACACCTTTTTCTGTCCTGAAGGATATAGCATTTCACTGGGTGTCACAATGCCAAACTGGTTTTCCTTGATAATGATCCAACTTTGTTAGGGGGAACCAAAGGGCACTGTTATTATATCTGAAAAGTTCTGTGAAAGGCAAGAATAGCTAAGCTTGGAATTAATTTCTATCACTAAATTGCTGGCACTGGAAGTGGAAGTGATATGACAAGCTGAAGGAATTTCTAGGGCAATGATAACCATCAAAAGCATATGCTTTTGGGGGGAAAAGCAGGAGGTGGGGAGAGTGAATAGTTGCTTGTTGTTCCCTACTAAAGCTTCCCTTCTGCTCCAAACCCTACCTCATTCCCTCCTCATCCCTCTGAAAAACTGCAATCTAAGTCTTGATTAAGGCTTGCTGGCTTTGTCTTCCTCCATCCATAGATCTGCATGTTCATTTTGAAATCAGAATCAGAAACCAACAACCCCAGGACAAGCTGTCTGTGGCAGGAGCCAAGGGAACACCTTGGCCTAACCCTCAGCAGTGGTATCACACTACTTGTAGCCAAAAGCAACTGCAGGGACATGAAAGTCAATTATGGAGTGTCTCATAGCTTCAAAACCATTTCTTCTATTGGAAACACATGTTCCTGGGAGAAGGGGAATACACCAGGCAGACTTCTAGGCACCATCTACCATGCAAGCAGCTGGGTGAGAGGCAAACTGCAGAACACCATTAGAACGTCTCGGATAGGCAAGCTAAAGTTTCAGTGGTCGTGTATGTGAGAAACAGAAGTGTATAATTACACTGGCTCACAAGGAGGGCCTGCCTATCAAATTGGTCCTTTAGCAGAGAAACTCAAGAGTCAGCACTGTATCCATGGTCCTAAAAGAAAAAGCATGCATGTGTGCACATGCACAGGCATGTGAGAATGTCTGAAAAGCATGCTCACATGAAGTTAAGCCTTACTTGAAATCAGAGACTGAATGTGCCAGTGTATATTTGCTGGATTTGCCTGGTTCCAGGGACATATTGTGGTTCAGTTCACACTGGTGGAATTTTGTCTTTGATCATGATTCACATCCACACCCATACCTATATCCATATCTTTATAATTAATCTGCTCTAGGGACCTTAGGCTATGGGCTATGTCTGTCAGGAAGGTTAGCCTGAGAAATAGTAACTGTCCTAAAGTCACCTAGTGTTCCTGTCAGTGAGGGGGATTTGAATTCAAGTCTCAGCAATCTAGGATTTTAGTCATCATATCATATGTCTGCTCTATTCACATCCTGCGAAAGGAGCCCTAACTTGTGAGAATGTGGCATTAAATAAAGTGCTAACAAGCCAATCTTATGGAGGCAATAGGGTGGATGAGTAAATATCTGGACCTTGAAACATGAGTAATTTATTTTCTTTGTTAATCTGTAGAAAAAAAGTCAGTTCAGGAGTATACGTACGAATGGCCAGTGGCAGGGATGAAGTATATACAGCAGTGGACTCTGCTATCCGGTATCCGTTTCTTCCGGTTGATATTGAGCTCTTCCTGCAGGTATTTCTCATACTGGTCATTGATGAACTTCATAATGGGCTGCCAACTAAGAAAGAAAAATTATGTCCGTGAAAGGAAGAGCAGTATAACTCAGCAAGTCTTACAAAGTTCTACTACTTCAGAAGGTATAAAGTATAGTTCTCCCTCCACATTTGCAGGTTTAACCTTCATGAAGTTGATTATTCATGAGGCCTGCACTTATCCCCCCTCCCCAATCCCTTGCCTTTTGCAGAGACACATGTGCCTTCCTTCTCCTTGTCTGGACAAAAGGCAAGGAAATGGGAGGGGGAGCACTACGTGAAGAAGGAAGGTGCACACACGCTTCTCCCCATTCCCTCGCCTTTTGCCTGTACATGGAGAATGCTTGCTGAGGCAAAAACCAAGGGAACAGGAGGAGAGGAAGCACTGTGTGGAGAAGGAAGCTAAGAAAAAGGGTTTTAGTGAGTTCTCATGCCTTCCCTCTACCAATCCCCTTGCTTTTGCCAGGCATGGAGAAGGAAGGAAGGCATACCAGGGCAAAAGACAAAGGAATGGGAGGGGGAGTAAAGGGGAGAGTTATTCATGGTTTTTCCACTTTCGTGAGGGCTCTGCACCCTGAACCAGGTCAGGAATTCTCCCTAGTCTGCAGTGGACAGCAGCACCATGGACACACAGAGAGCTCTTGGGCTGCAGGAACTTACTATACCTAGCAAGTTTCTGTTTTGCTAAGGACATTTCACTCAGTAACCCTCTGCTAGCCTCTAGACCAGTGGTTCTCAACCTTCCTAATGCTGCGATCCTTTAATACAGTTCCTCATGTTGTGGTGACCCCCAACCATAAAACTGTTTATTTATTATTTACAATGCCCCCCTCGGCAAAGGCCGCCTTGCCGGCCTGGAACAGGAAGGGGCTGGCAGGGAGGGAAAGAGGAGCCACACGTCTCCCAAGGGAAAAAACTCCGAGAACCCCCCCCCCGGGCTTTGCTTCTGCTTCGCTCTCGTTTCCGCTGGGGGGGCAGTGTGGGAAAAGTTTCCAGAGTGTCGACCCTGGCCGGGGGGGAGGAATCCCAGCACCTTTGTCTTTTGCTCCGGGCACAGCTAGCCCCCGGAAAAGCACTGCCTTGTGGCCCCCCGGCCCTTCCACAGCGCCCCCCTCCATGGCGAGTGGGGCAGGGGCTGTAGCGAGGAGGGGGCCTGCCCCCCGTGCTGCTGCCGCCACCCCAAGCTGGCCCGCCAGACAGGAGGTTCTCCTGGTAGCGGAGAAGGAGAGCGATTTCAGTCCCTTCTGAACAGGGGGCAGGAGGATGCGAGTACGTGGCTCATGCTTGCGCACCACCACTCCTGGGCCTTTTCTGCATGTTACCTTATCGCGGAGGTGGGGGGGTGCCATTCGCACAAGCAGGTTCTTGTGCGAGGTGCTCTCTTCGCTGCTCCTTTGTCCTGCAGCTGGCTTCCTGGTCGCGCGACTGCCCCGCCCCTTCCTCCCCCAGTGCAGCCTACAGCTCCCAGGCTGCACTGCGGAAGGAAGGGGCGGGGCGGTCGTGCAACCAGGAAGCCAGCTGCGGGACAAGGAGCAGCAAGAGAGGGCACCCCCACCACCACGATAAGGTAACATGCGGAAAAGGCCCAGGAGTGGTGGTGCGCAAGTGCGAGCACACCAGCACCGAGGAGGGAATGGAGCCTAAGACCATCGGAAATATGTATTTTCCGATGGTTTTAGGCAACCCCTGTGAAAGGGTTGTTCGACCTCCAAAGGGGTCGCGACCCACAGGTTGAGAACCGCTGCTCTAGACTTAAGGACAAGAATGAGATCCCAAGAAGATTTGTATTTGCTGCACTTAGGGAGTTTCAGTCCTTATTGTGCTACAGTTTGAGAACTCTTGCTTCAGATACCTCAGAGAGTAGTAAAGAAATCACTGTTCACCTGTTCAGTCTTATTTCCCCCATCTCTGTAACCCACACAGATAACCCTTCTCTAATTGTTCACCCAAAGCACAGTAGATCCCTATGATTTCCAGGAGGAAAGCCTTTTTAGCTCCCCACAAAGGAACTCCATTAGGGTGACAATCCTCATGAATGCAGATGTATGGAGCAATTAGAAAGATCCAAATCCAAAAAAGTCTGGTTTTGTTTGACACACACATCCCACACATACAGCATACAAACTGGCCTTCTGAGTTTCCCATTTGGTGGTCACGCACCAGTTCTCATTGTTGATATGGTCTCCAAATCCCGGGGTGTCAATGACAGTGAGCTTCATACGCACACCCTTTTCCTCAATATCTGGAACAAAAAGTTGGAAATAGGTAGCAAGATGTCACTGTAGATGAACACAATGGAGAAGATCTCTCTACAGCCAAACACCTTCAGCAAATAGAAATCAGGGACCTTACAGACATTTGTAGTGTTTCCAGAATCTGCTGTTCTAAGAAACCAACAGAATTGTCTACCATCTCAGTCCTTTACCCTGCCTCCAGGTTGTTAGATCCTCAACATCCCGCTCTCCCCTCCCCCAAAAAGCAACCTCACAATCTCCTGGCAAGGCTCACCGTGTGTGATGGACTTGATTTCAATTGTCTTGGGGATTCGCTCTTCTGCAGTTGGCTGCACAGATTTACGGCTGATTTTGGATTTGAAGAGAGTGTTGATTAGTGTAGATTTTCCCAAGCCACTCTGACCTGAAAGGCAGCAGAGGACACAGATATCAGGAAACAATGCTACTGCATGACTAAAATCACTCCATTGTTGGCCTGGACTGTGTATGTATTTAAGATCTATTCAAATGCCATTTGATTAGACACACGAAGGCTGCAAGAACTCAGTCACTGGTTAGAGAAGGTCTCATACTGTTGACTTGGCCCTGTTCCCACAATAGTAAGCATTTGGAAAGATTTTATGTCTCATTGTGGGGCACCATACAAGGTGCCTAAATTGCATTTGGACATGCAGAACCACTTGCAGTTAACACTTTAGTTTAATCTTCCTAATGTACATAAGAAAAGCTAAACTTTATGAAGGAATAGGAACTGATCCACCTTTAATTCAGTTTAAATGTAGGGTAAAGAGAAGGGTTTTTTTTTTTTCATATCCTCTGCTTGGTTTCTGCCTTCTTAAGCTTTGTTTTAAAACTTTTTTCTCCTTTAATACAAACTCCCGTAATTTTGTAAAACTGCCCCAGATCCATTTTTGTTGCAAGCAAACAGAAATTCTTGTTTCAGTTAAATCCATTCAATTTGTATTTCTCCCAGTATCATGTTTTCTGGCTATATAAGAGAGGTCTGCTTCAAGATTTCTAAGAATAGAGGGACATGTGGACCTTGTTCACAAGGTTGCACCTAATATTCTTAACTCCAGATAAGGGAACATTTCTACTATGTTTGCCTGGCTTATATTTACATTCCTTCCTTGTTCCAAGAAGCCACAAGGGTGACTAAAAAGTTTAATTGAATCAGCCCCATCTTACCTCATGTCAGATGTGATGGACTACAATTCTTATAATTTCCAGCCATGCTGTAGGCAACACATCTTGACTTAGCTCAACAGACAGTAGGCTGGATACAGCCCAAGTTAATAGCACTGAGTTACCATTAAAATAAATGAGACTTAAGTATTAATAACTTTTCATATCTATTTCAGTGAGCTCTGTGTTCAAACAACCCAGTCTAGATCCAATATGGTGATTTTCCTAAGGATATTTCACTACTATTTCTCAAAACCCCAACATAATGATTAAGTTTTGCACTATTGTTGTTGTGCACCTTCAAATCATTTCCAACTTACTAAGGCAACCCCATCATGGGGTTTTCTCAGCTAGATTTGTTCAGATGGTGTTTCCTTTGCCATCCTCTGAGACTGAGAGTGTGTGACTTGCTCAAGGCCACCCAGTTGATTTCCATGGTTGAACACGGATTCAAACCCTGGCCTCCAGCGCTGTAGCCCAACACTCAAACCACTATACTAACTGGTAATTATGAAATATTATGTTTATTTGTTTATATTTAATACACATCTCACCTTTCTTCCTACATAGGACTCAAGGCAGATTTCACTAATTGAAAAAACAATTCAGCTAAAATCTTATTATACAAATATTTCTATTTTAAAAGCATACAGTTAAAAGAATTTCAATTCTTTTTTTTAATGTGTTTTAAAAGATTTTTACTTTAAAAACACCCTTCTGCCACATGATTTAAGAACCAAGGCACCATCTATATAAAAAGTTCTTTGCCTGCCAGCAGAAAGAGAGCAGAGAAAGGGGCAACCAAGCCTCCCAATATTTTTTTCACTAGTAACTGTCTTAGTCTCACAGAACTTCCACAAGAGAGAGAAGCACATCAAAATGTTGCAGTGTATCTCCCTCTTCTAACATGAGACCTTATTTTTTGGGATGCTACAAAAGCTGCAAGTGACTCAAGTGGAACAATTCATTTTCCCCTTCTTGTCTTGCATTTTTCTTTTTCACATGACTCTGAACATGTCATGCTTCCTGGCATCCCCTGAGCATGCTGAGGGTGCATTGGTCTGTTCAGTAGAACTTGCTACCATCTGCTATTAGACTTTTGGAAACTTGGTCTTCCCACATACACTGAGAGCTTCCTTTTGTTTTCCATTTTAGCTCTGTATCTGCTGGCAAAGGAACTCTAAGCTGGTCATTAGAGGGAGAGAGGAGCGAGGAAGTGTGAAAAAGAAATTCAGTTCATTTCCAAATCCAACATCTCCCTTCTCAGTCAAGGGGGAAATGTTGCCTCTGTCTTCAAGATTTTAAAATGACCTATGATCCTCCACACCTTATTTTCTTTCCTTCACTCAGCCCACTGTTTGTGTAACAAATCCAGTTACTGAAAAAAGAAAGGAGAGAGAGAGAGAAAATTGCACTCAGTGTTTCTGAAGAGATTGATGGATGTTTTCATGGATCGTTTTCCCCCAGCCAGTTGAGATACAATATTAAGTCAAAGCAATTATGGCAAGCACTGAAGAGGTATTAAGAAGGAAGATTACTTATTCATTTGCAAAGAAAATGCCATCACCTGCAACTTCAAATTTCATTCAAAACTGAAATAAAAGTTTTTTAAAAAGTCAAATAAGGAAACCCATGAGTGTGTCTTGTTTAGTTAACAGCTTTTGCAGAGGATTGCCACAGTGGTTAGGTTTTACACAGAACACAGGAAACCCAAGTCTGCACACATGGGTCACACAGGTCCCAAAGGAGACATACAGCTATCTTTTAAAATCAGAAGTAGAAACCTTTCACAGAATCATTTTTAAATGTCTGCCTAGTAAGAACACAAGAAAAGCCATGTTGCTGGATAGGCCAAAGATCTATCCAGTCCAGCATTCTGCTTACGCAGCAGCCAGCAGTTGCTAACAGAAAGCCCACAAGCTGGGTATAAGTGTAACAAGGACCCTATAATGCCACCATCTCCAATTCTCTCTCTCTCTCTCAATCAATCTCTCTCTCTCAAAGTCAGGACGTGCTTAGCAGGATGGAGAGGCAGCAAGAGTGGGATGGATACAAACTGCATTCCTCTGCTACACTCTGGATGGCCCTGAAGTGGGAGGCTGTTTCAGACAGCAAGGATGGTTGACATTTGGGGAGCCAAAAGGAGACACTGCACATATTCCTCTACCACCTCTTTCACTAGATCCTGAGCTAGTAACAACCTCCTAGTAATGTATTTTCAAACACCGTATGAAATGAACATCACAAACAGCTGGCAGCGACTGGAGTACACCGATCTTTTCAATACAGGCTATAATTCCTATTCTCAAACATCTGGAGAGTTTAGGTTAGAGAAGATGCCTCTGAAAGAAAGGTCTTGCATTATTTTAGGCATGCAAAAGAAACACAAAGAGGAAAGAGACCTCAAGAGTTTAAACACATCTGGTTAAGTTTACAGGCAACCATATAAATATCCTCATTGAAATCATGTTCTAGTTAACTACACAAAGTTTTACTTCACTGTTAAGAAGAGGGGTCCAGAATTGCTGTATTGGCTTCAACTAGGAGCAGACAGGAAGTGAGAGAGATGTACGTCAAATGATTAATGAAGAGTTAGAAAAAAATTACTGAAGCAGACCCAAGAGGCCATGAGGCTACAATGCATTAGCCCAACATAGAATTCTAATGAATTAAATTGCTATACAGAGAGGGAGGGAAAGAAAGAAAAAAAGAAAGAAGGAAGGAAGGAAGGAAGGAAGGAAGGAAGGAAGGAAGGACGGAAGGAAGGAAGGAAGGAAGGAAGGAGGGAGGAGCAAGCAAGCCAGCAAGCAAGCAAGCCAGAAAGAAAGATCCTGCTAACCTTTGGAACGGCACTTTTCACCCCTATTTTCTGGAATAGCCAGCCAATAAATCATTCATGGCTCCTATTACTGTGAATTCAGCGCCATAATATCATTGTTCTTGCTATGTCAGAATGTATGCCTCCTAACATCTGCAAACAGACATTCAGAAAAGCCCCAAGTCTTTTCCCTAAGCATAAACAACACACTACAGGACTGCCAATTTTCATACTTCAGCCCAAGACAATGGCGAACTGTAAGACCCAATGGTAAATCCTAGACCAGTGGTTCTCAACCTGTGGGTCCCCAGATGTTCGTGGACTTCAGCTCCCAGAAGCCCTGAGCATTGACCATAGTGGCTGGGGCTTCTGGCAGCCGAAGTCCACGAACATCTGGGGACCCACAGGTTGAGAACCACTGTCCTAGACTGTCCCATTCCCGGTCCTGTCTGTTTATGTATGTGTGTGTGTGTGTGTCATATATTTTTGCCACACAGCAGATGCAAGTAAATTCAGAAGAAAGGAAAAAGAGGACAGTGGTCCAAAGGATATGCTGTAGTTTTAAAACTGCAGGCAACTTGGTTCTGTTGATTCTGCAAAAATTTGCACAGAAATGTATGTGTGTGAGCATATGCTGGAATGAATCCAATTCCGTCTTCCAGAGGCATACTGAAGCTGCTATATGAACAAGAATGAATATTTTATGGGCCTCCAAAGAAACGAGGGAAGCAGATGGATTGCTATATTCCTGGCGCTGCCTTCCGCCAAGCCACAAATAAAGAGAGAAGAATTCTAAACTTAATGCTTCACTTCCTAAACATCTCAAGTCAGTTCAGCAAAGGCTGAGGACAATCTGGGGTTTTATTAAAATCTCTATGAGTAGGCCATTGCTAGCAGATCAGACACAGGATGCTTAAAATTCAAATATTCATTCAATGAGAGCTTCAGTGAGAATGGAATTCTTTAGTTTTAATTACATTCCAACGAAAACTGAACTCTCTCACTTTGCCTGTTTGGGCCCATCTGCTAAACATCTACCAACTCTAGATCACAGCCAAGGCTAAATAAAGGTTAAAACAGTATGGGAATGTACCGCATATTAAAAACCCCAGAAGAATGTGTCCCTGTTTTAAAAAATCTCAGCAAGAAAGCACAGAAGAGCAAAGTCATCTTTAAAAAAAACACACCTTGTGTTTGGTTTACAAACCAGGAATAAAAAAGAGGACACTTCAGCAGAGTTCAGGACCAGAGGCATATCTAGGGTGGGGCAAGTAGGGCACATGCCCTGGGAACCAAAGGAGGAGGGTGACCAAAATGGTGAAAGGTCTGGAAGCTATGCCCTATGACAGTGGTTCTCAACCTGTGGGTCCCCAGATGTTTTTAGACTTCAGCTCCCAGAAGCCCTGAGCATTGACCATAGTGGCTGGGGCTTCTGGGAGCTGAAGTCCACAAACATCTGGGGACCCACAGGTTGAGAACCACTGCCCTATGAGAAGTGGCTTAGGGAGCTGGGTGTGTTTAGTCTGCAGAAAAGAAAGTTCAGAGGGGACATGATAGCCATGTTTAAATATTTGAAGGGATGTCATGTTGAGGAGGGAGCGGGTTTGTTTTCTGCTGCTCCAGAGACAAGGACAAGGAGCAATGGATTCAAGCTACAGGAAAGGAGATTCCACCTGAACCTCAGGAAGAACTTCCTGATGGTCAGAGCTGTCCGGCAGTGGAATATGCTGCCTCGGAGTGTGGTGGAGTCTCCTTCTTTGCAGGTTTTTAAACAGAGGCTGGATAGCCATCTGTTGGGAGTGCTCTGATGTGTGTTCCTGCATAGCAGGGGGTTGGACTGGATGGTCCCTATGGTCTCTTCCAACTCCATGATTCTATGATTCACAATTCCAAGGAGGCAGAAAAAAGCCATGCATGTAGGGGCTGGAGTAGGGGTATAAAGTTAGGGGCACAAATTCCATGCTTGCCCTAGGCACTGTTTACTCTAGGTAACGCCACTGCTCAGGACGTAAAATTGTGCAGGACAGTTACCAATTCCCTGGTTGTCTTGGCTGCTTCTAGGCACCCAAAGAAGATTGGTCTGTGTGCATCCCACTGTGCTGTAACTCTGGAAATGTCACGTTCTATTTCCTGTCTCCTCTCTTAGAAAGCAAAGGGTTAACAGCTACATTCCGAGGCCAGCTTATACTACTGACTTACAGCACTTTGATATCATTTAAATCGCCATGATTCAATTCTATGGAATCCTGGGATTTGTGGCTTCGAGAAGTATTTGGAATTCTCTGCCAGAGCACTCTAATGCCTTCCTAAACTACAAATGCTAGAATTCCACAGCATGCATCCCTGGCAGTTAGACTGGAATCAAAGTGCTCCAGCACTGGGCTTGAAGGAGAAATGGCCAGGCAAATACAGTAGAGTCCCGGTTATCTGACATGCGGTTATCCGACCTTCCGGATTAACCAATGTCACAGCTGCCTGGGGGCGTGGCTGTAGGCATTTCCGTGCCCCCAGACACGCCCCCAAAATGGCGGCTGCCACGGGCCTCCAGCTAATCCGACATTTCAGTTATCCGACCCTCCGCCCGCCTGTTTAGGTCGGACAACCGAGACTCTACTGTAGTAAAAGACTGGCCTGTCCTTCTCAGCTGGCTTGCCTTCAGAACTGGAGTGGCATGCACAAAGGAAGAGTGACACCTGCAGCAAATAGGGCAATACAACTCTGTGCAATTCCACAGGGCTTAAAATGTGCACACCAACTGATGGTATCTCAAAAGTGGCTTTTGTGATTTCAGGAGATTCTCAGGATGTCTGAGAAGGGATCACTCCTTCAGCAAGACTTCAGGTTCCTTGGGTGCCCCGAGGTGAACCTCTGTAGCAATGCAGTTGCTAACAGCAATCTCATTTAAAGGCATGCTGAAGTGTACTTCAGCAGTTCAACTTCCATTTTGTTAGGACACTGTATCCCTCTATTATTAGAGCTCAGAGTGAGTTAATTCTGCTTGAAAACCAATCACCCTGCAGTGGAGTCTGCTTCTCTTGGCCTGCTACTGACCATGAAAATCAAGGTTTTCTTCCCCCCATTGAGGGAAAACAAGTCTCTTAAAATGGTTAAGGGAAGCTGTCTACATTAAAGAAGCTGGCACCTGGGGCATTTCTGAAACTGAAATGAAACAGACTGCTCCAGGATCCCTGATACATTTAATGAGACCATTTGAACACAGCTTCCTCCCTCCCTCGAGAGGCTTCACTGTAGTCAGACAGCTATGACTTGCAGTTTTTTTTTAAAAAAAGTCATTCTTCCTCCCCATCTGAACTGTGAGTCCAACTCATTCTGTAATTCATGATTCCAAAATAATTCTTGATGCACTAGAAAAGATTCCAGCTGGCAAGCAGTCAACCTAGCCTCAAAAGTCATGCCCTCAGCTCCTGGCATCATTGTTAATTACAGCACTATAATATGCTATTTTCATTCCTTCCAGCCAATTGCATGGGAGGTGTGCACTTCCAGGCACCTATAACAGTTTTTAAAAGGTGGGGGAGCATTCATCACTGGTAATTGTTATTAATTTTGCCTGCTTGTAGGTACTTGCAGAAAGAGGGCAAACTACTTTTCCCACCCATTATCATATCAACTTCCTTAAATATGAAGACTCCTACAAGCACAATATATGTGCACGATATGTACACAGAAGTGCCTTCCATGTGTTCAGTGTATCTTACATCCAAATAAGGGAGCACAGGACAAACTGCAGGCAGCCTTTTTCATACCTGGGAGGTTACAATAGCTGTCCTTATATTTCTTACTGCTTGATATTAAGTACAGTTTTGATCAATCATTCCTGAAGAGGCTCATCTACCTAGGAGTCCTGTTGGACCAGTTTCTCCAGATCATTTCAGGGGGTCTTAATCCCCCAGCCTAATCTTAGAGTGCGGCTGAAGCCCTTCCTTTCCCCTTGTCCTAGGGTCCATAGGCACTTCAAAAGAAGGTCTCCTAGATCTGGGGTAAGAAAACAAAAAAACAAAACAAGTACACTCTTCTCTCTGGACTGTCCCAGAGAAACAAAAACCTCTGAACCCTATGGTGAAGTCTCTGATGGATGGAGAATGCACAAGGAGAGAAATGAACCCATTATCATACTGGTGTATGTGATAAAGCAAGGGATCTTCGGTGGTACCCAAAGAAGAGTGGGTGAATAATGAAGCCCACCTGCTAACCCCAGTCCTGGTGCCAGCAGCCTGTGATTTAGTATTATGAACAGTGAGTAATTCTTAGGTGGAAGCAAAGCACTACCTCATTCTCCAAAGGGCTAGAGAGCACTTTGTTCCTGTGGAAATGGCCTCTAGGATTCATAAATCAGTGGAGGAGTTAACTTCTGGAAAAAATGTTGCCTCTGGTGTATGGAAGACTGATGGATCAGCAAGTGTTTTTCCTCCCAATACTCACTGCTCTCATTTAGTGAAACGTGGCTTCAGAGACACTCACCACATAGACACACGCCCCATCAGGAAATGAGGGGTGCTTCCATTTGTATCTTAAATCACAGAAATAACTGCTTTCTTCTGCTATACAATACTGATTTCTTACGTTATAACCCTTCTCGGCTCCATGTATGTTTTGTCCCACCTTCCCTTTTACCAAAGAATCAGACAAGCCAGTTTAATTGTACACAAAGAACTAGCTGTGAAGCAAACATCTAATCCTGGAAGTGGAAATAAGCCTCTCTAGGGAGTCCTGTATGGCTACTCGCTGGAATCCTTGGTTGCTGTAGCAACCAGAGGTTATCTGTTGCAAGACTTTAGTAAGTAAAAGGAAGCAATCGAAGATGCACAGATGGCACACAGTTCAAAGGGCTGTGAATCTTGGACAAATCAAAAGGCTAGGGGAATCAGGCAAGAACAAAAAAGTTATGGCTTATGCTTCATAAATTAAGCTACATGTAACGAGCAGAAGTTCTATCTACTCTTGACAGAAGTCTTTGCTTTTCATTTAGATCATGACTGTGTAGCTCAGGGAAAATCAACTGTAGTCCTCCAGATGTTTTTGGATTGCAGCTCTCACAGTCCCTCACTACTAGATACTTTGGCTAGCACTTTTGAGGCCAAAACACCTGGAGGCCCACATGCTTCCCACTCTGTTCCTAGCACTGACAAACAGAACTGAAGCCGGACACTGCTTCATATACCAGGGCAGGTCCTCCTTTGGTCCTCCAGATCCTTTATTTCCATTGGCCACGCTGGGTGATGCTAGTGGGAACTGAGAGCCAAAACCTCTGAAAGGACAATGATTCCCTTACACCATGAGATCTCAAGTGGTTTATCTAAATTCTCTGTGGATAGCAGGAGACAATACGTTTTCACTCCGTGGACTGCCTCTCTGGGGACCCTTTCACACTATGCAGTTATAGCAAGAGCACTGCCTAGAAAGTGTGTGTAATATGTGTGTATATATGTGTGTGTATACCTACTAAACAGAATTTCAGCTATAGCCGGACCAGGATGGAGTGATATATAACTGGGTGTCTCATTTTAATATCCATCGGGTATTTTACATGTTTTGTTTTCAATGTTAAAAGTTAAAAATAGTGTTTTAATTGAATGCACTATTTATTTTTTAACTTTTGCACTTCATACCATTTTAATTCCTCTGTTTTAATTTATGCTGTAATTTATGCTCTAAGGCAGCTCTTCAGGAAAAAAGCAGGGCATACATTTTACACAGAAATACACACACTATATATGTATATATTGTAAATATTTTAAATAAAAATATTTTACTCATTTGTTGGACTTGACATTTTGCTGTGTTTTACTTAAAAAGCATACTCTGTGCAACTATTCTGGATACTTCAAGAATCCTGCTTAATGACACCAGCAGAGTCTATCCTCTGTCGCATTACAACAGGTCATCCCTAGGTTTCCTGTTTTGGAACTGAAATCTCCATGCCAGGGATAGTTCTGCCATGGCAGCCCTACTCAATCCCCTCCTTCTTTTTCTTCACACATGCCTCCCCTGAAATACTTTTCATGGGGGGCGGAGACACAGCTTTTAACCAAATATGGCAAAGAAGTGCCCTTCACAAGCTCCTGGAGGGATCCTTGACCATTGTACCTCATGTTTAGTTCCCTCACGTGCATTCTTGTTCAAAATCAAAACTGACCAGACACTCACTTCCTGTTTTTGAAAAATGGCCTGTAGGGGCCCATCCCAGGAAATGAAATGAGTAGGCAATGAAACATATCCTAAAGTTTTCAAGGGGCACTACTGGTCATTTTTGCTGATTTTTTTTCCTAGTAACTTTTTTTTATTGGAAATAAAGTAGACACTCTCAGGGAATGCAAAAACTAGCCCTGCAGGACACATTTTGCCTACCATGCTCATACAGAAAAAATGAAAAGATAATCATAACTTTAAGAAATGATACAGTTAACAAGTGCCACCTAAAGAACAAGGACATAGCCCAATGCTACTCAAAGTGGTGGTCCATGGACCAGTGTCAGGCCATAAGCCATCGGCTGCTGGTCCCTGAAGTTGTGCCAATAGGCACAAATATGGTACTGGTCTCCAGACACTGGGGGAAAAAAGCCCTGTCAGTCCCCCACATCATAGAGCTTAAGAGGCACTGCTGTAGCCTACAGATACAGGAAAACTTACCAACTACCATGATGTTGAACTCAAATCCTTGCTTCATGGCTTTCCTCCGCATCTGTTCAAGGATGGCATCTATCCCAACATAGGAAAAGTCAGCAGCTGGTTTCTCTGTCCGCGCTGGTGCTGTTTGCTTGAGGCTTGCATCCCGAGAGGCATCCATCATGCTGCTTGGGTAGCTGGGAATGGCCTCTGAACCTGCAGAAGAAAAGGAAAAATAAAATATTATAAATATTACATAGTAATATTTCCACTAACAGTGGAAATAAACAAAAGCATCAGTTAATTAATACAGAATAAGCTACACGGCTGGAGGTAAGTCAATATTTCCTTATGACTACGGGCAAAAGGCAACAAATTAAAGTCGGAAAAATTCATCTGTCTGTCCATTTATCCATCTATCAATATCAATATTTTTATCTACTCATTTAAACCAAAAAAAAATACAAAAAGTTATTTTCTCCAAAATGGATGCCAAATATCTCCGATGTCCCTGTTGAGTTTTCATATGGCTATGTTCACCATACAGAGATATAATTAGTTCAGGAACAAAAACTGACATACTGAAATTGACATGCATCTGCTAGTAGATCTTAATTTGCAGAGTACTGGAAAATGTCCACATCTCTATAAAACCTCTTCAGGGGACCCTTGGCCTCAGTTTTTGGCTCTGAATGAAGTCTTCTCTCTCATGGCTCCTCTGAATGCTGAATCACAGTGAAAAGGAAATCTTTTCTTTTCTTTATCGCAATGCATCCCACTCATTCCCAACTAGGTAGTCTGTCCATTTATACCTGAAGTTCTATACTCTCTACTTCTTCTTTTGTGGTGGCGGCACCACCCACTGCTGATCGAGGGTGTGTGAAAAAATGGCTTCTGCTTTGGCACAGTTGCCACCTCTGTTGTTCAGTCACTAGAAAGACTTTCAGGAAACTTTACATAACCAATAAAGAAGTCCACAAGACAGCCATTGCCTTTAAACTTGCAGTCTAAAAGGGCATGGACTAAAAGGGGAAACGGAGAAGGAATATCAAGAAATCTCAGGTACCACTTGTTAATGCTATAAGATTCATATAATGACCAGATATAATGTTGCTGTAGTGCCATCATGCAGCCAGATGTTATTTGGTCTTTTCATCTAAAGGACCAACAGTTCAGGCAGGAGAAGCTATAGATGTCGAAAGACTGCTGATCAATCCAACTATATTGATGAAGTATCTCTGCTTCTCTTCTTTCTTTCCTCTTTCTAAAGTCTGTGGAATGGCTGCTGGATGAACCAAAATTAGTGACACTAGCTTCTCAGGATGGCTGATGGTCCCCTTGAGCCTGAACAAATGGTCCCAGTATAGATGTTGAAATCTCTTACAAATTGAAGAGTTTTCAAATTTTAATTGTTGATTTTGAATTCATGCACTTGGGTTCTGTTCATAACAGGTAAGTGTAGATATACATGTCATTATAACAATTTGCAGAACATTTTTTAAAAATAAGAATGAGACTCAAGAAGGAAACTGGATCATTTTGAGATGTTCCTTTCCCCAAAAGCACAGCCTTCCATTAAGAAGCTGCCCATTCATGATCTTGTTTTTAAACTTCTCAAATTTCCTCTCTAATTCTGGTTATACAGTCATCCTTCCACATTCGCTAGGGTTAGGAGCACAGGACCCCTGTGAAAGTGGAAAACCCATGAATAACTCCAGGGCCTCCCAAACCATATTTAAAACACAAAGAAGTATGATCACCATATTCAGCCCACCACGGATTCCTTTGAGGCATCAGGGTTCCTTCGCAAGACAGAAGTGGGTGGCTGGTGGGGCTTACTGCCACCTGCCCTGCTGCCCCACACCATTTTTAATAGGGACTTATTAGCCTCATCCACAGTTTCTCAGTCTCACAAAGCTTGCAATCCTTATTAAAAATGGCACAGGGAGGCAGGAGAGGTGACAGCAAATAATCCGTGAATGATCAAATCCGCAAAAGTGAAACCCACAAATGAGGAGAGCTGACTGTATTTCCCCGTCTTGCTTTACAGTGTACTATGTACCATGCTTCACTTTTTGGAACTGTTGGGTATCTTTCTTCATTTTGCTCAGTCCTACTCCAATAAACGCTAATCTACCACCTGCATTCTAGGATGTGAATTGATGCAAGGTGTTGGATGAGAGATTGCAACCTTTAGAACCTCCCCACACCCCATGATTCTAAAACTCTGTTCAAATTCATGTGATGGACTCTTGGCAACACTCCTGTATCAAAAACACAAAAAGCTGAGAAGCCAAAATGCCTTTCAATGTCTTCTGAAATAGCAGCATTTCTCAAATGGGAGAGCCAAGCATTTTGGGGGTGGAGGTGGCTATCCTTGCACACCACTAGGAAAGAATCATTCCACATGGAAACTATTTAGCCATATGTATGAATGTTTTGTTATCTAACACCCAAACTGCAGGCACTAAGCAAAACAAAGCAAGTTTCCAGCCCTCCCAGTTTGAACTCAACCCAGAAATAATAATAAGAATACTAGTAACCCTGAAGCCTCCCGACTCTGGTTCTCCATGCAGACCCATGAAATGCATCTGGGGAAAGTTCCTGTATAGGCTGATTCTCCAGAGATCCACATTTAGAGGATGGCTGATTTGAGCACTCCTCCCTCTATATCACAGCAGCACTGAACAGGGGTTGCAAAAATACATCTCCCATACACCCCAGAAATATATATCTCCAAGGATCTGGGAGAATCTGAGCCAGAAGCACTCCTGTCAGCATCCTGGTACTTATTTAGTGAGTGCTCTAGGGTGCAAACATGGAAAGGTATTATCTTTCCATATCCCAGCCTGCCTCCTTTGCCAGAAAGCCCACTGGAAATCCTTATTCTGGCTACAATTACTGATTTGTTTATTTAATAACTCACTTTTTCATAAATCAAATACAGGCATTTAAAGTGGCTGAAAAGGACAGATTAGAAGAACAAAAACAACAACAACCCAGTCATTAAAACTGTATTCAGTCCAAGAGAAGAAAAACCTAACAAGACTAGAAACAGCACAAAAACAAAACAAGGCAGCCTGAACTAAAAATATCTCGGTCTAAACATCTGCAAATCAAAAGCTAATGGAAAGGAAGATCTTCAAACACTGGTAGAACAAAGGCAAGGAGGGAGATGGAGTAACCTCTTGGAGCCAGACGTTCTACAGATGGGGCTGCTCCTCTGCTGCCACCAAACCTATGACAGAAGACTGCAGAATGTGTAAAAGCAACCGACCCACAGATTGTGAAACGTAGGCAGAATCACATGGAAGGAAGTGGTGTTTCAAGATCAGACCTATAGATCTTCTCTTTCTTTTTGACAGCGTAAGTCTGCTTGAGACCTTGCCTAGTCCATTTTCCACTTGCTCTTTGTTTCCCTGCCTTCTCTCTTCAGACAAATACTTTTGATACTGGGTAACGAACAATCTGCCCTCTGGAAAGCCCCTTACTAAACTGCCCTGTGCCTTAAAACCCAAGGCAAACAGCTCGGGGAGTTTCCCGCTAACAACAGATCCTGCTGTCCTCAGGAGTGCCTCTGCTGTGGTACCTTATAGCTCCATGCCAATGGCATACCCTGCCCCCAGCATTTCAAATACAAAATTTAAAAAAATCTGAAAAATAAAAATAACCTCCTTTCTGACAATTTGCTACAGATTACTGCATGTCACAAAAGCTATACATAAATGTGTTTTTTTCCTCTTAAAGCAAAAGGTTCTTGCTTCAAAGTAACAATCTATCTTCAACAAAAACAAACAAGAGATCAGTGGTTATGGGTACAACTAAGGCTATTCCCATTTTTGCTCCCCACCCTCCTCTTTCTTCTTTGGCAAGGCTTTTTCATCATGACTTCATCTTCCTTGTCTTCCCCCCAGACACAAATCATATTTCTCTGTCCTATGTAACTTTGGAGCACTTGGTTATTCTGAATATCTTAGATTAAGTAGCACCATTCATTATAGCTGCTAGAAGTGGAGGAGTGGGGAATCTGTGAGCCAAAAATGTGCCACAGTGTTTTAGGATAAAGTCTGCACAGAAGCAGTGACTGACTGCACAGACAGCTTGCTAGAATTTCCTGTTATGGTGAAGAAGTGTGTCATCAAATTTGCTCATAACAATACCAATACTGTTAGTGAGTCAACTACATTCCTACTATCAGGACCTCTGGCTTTGAGTATGCATCTGACAATGCACTCTTGGACACATTTACTCAGAAGTAAACTCCACTGACTTGGAAGGTACTTATTAACTTAGAACGCGTGCTAAGGATTTTGGCATGTTTGGAACACATGCAGGAACAATCTGGGGCTTGGCCTGAAAAAATCATACAAATTGAATCTTTGTCCCACATGGGGAAAAAACAATAACAACCAAGATACACAGAAGAGGAATGGAAGACATATAATAGTAATTTACCATTTGATGCCTGCTAAATTCTAATTGCTTAATTAAGCCCAATGTTACTAACTACCCAGGTTTGGGAAAGAAAGTACACAAGAACTGTGCTGGAGTCAGATGAAAGGTTTTCTAGTTCAGAATTCTCCTCTCATACTGACCAATTTGATATGTGTGGGACGCCTTCAGGCAGGATATTCATACAATGGCACACTCTCAGGCATCTTCCTCAGCAACTGGGATACAGGGGCCAACAGCCTCTCTTAATAGCAATAGCAATTTATTTCTATATCGCCTATCAACTAAGTGTTATCTAAGCGGTTTACAATGTATTTTTAGCTAATTTCCCCCAACAAGCTGGGTACTCATTTTACCGACCTACGAAAGGATGGAAGCCTGAGTCAACCTTGGAGCATGGCAGGATCGAACTCACAACCTTGTGGTTGCAGTACTGGCATTTAACCACTGCGCCACCAGGGCTCCTTTCTTATGTGAGTGCCCTCATATTGCCTGTCAACTTGTAGTGACACCATGAATTACACAGTGTTTTCTCAGACAAGGAATAATCCCAAGTGGTTTTGCCAGCTCCTTCCTCTGAAACATAGCCATACAGCACCAGGTATTTGTTGGCAGTCCCCCATTCAAGTACTGACTAGGGCTGACCCTGCTTGGCTTCCAAGATCAGACAACATGTGGTGCCTTAGGCCAGGATACAGCCTCTCTTACTGGAGGTTATAGATAACTATCGTGAGTAGTAGCCATTGCTGTCATAAGTAATCGCCACCAATGACTAATAAAAAACTGCCGAAGTTGGTGGTTGTCTCTCTCACATTCTATGGAACCAAATTCCCTAGTTTAGTTCTGTGCTGTGTGAAGAAATAACAGTCTTTCATCTGTCCTGAATCTTCTACCACTGAGTTTCATTGGATGGCATTCTACCCCATACATACTTCTGTACACTTTCATCATGCTCTCCACTCACTGTTCATCTAAACTGAAAAGAACCCAGTCTTGCATTTTTTCCTTCTTCTTCATGGGCTGGTTTCTGCAGGCCTTTGATCATTTCAATTGCCCTCTTCTGCACTTTGTAACTCTACAACATCATATTTGAGGTGCAGTGACCAGAACTGTGTGCAGTACTCAAAGTGTAAACAGATGCACAGAGAAAGTACAGCACGATATTGACAGGGCTTCTAGCTCCACTCCCAATGATCCCAAACCTTTATCGCAGTTGTACGTCAGGTCAACAGTTTCACTGAGCTATAACCCCACTATTCCCTTCCTGATCACTCACTGCTGGTTCAGACCCATATATATTAAGTTATTATCATATATCATTTTATCATACATCATTTTATACTTGCTCGCACTGAACTCCATTCTATGCTTTAATGATCCTTCCTCTACTCTGTATCTCTTTTGAAGCTCTTTGCCACCTCTTTTAATGCTAACCACATTAAGTAATGCCTTCAGCAAAGCAAGCTCACTCCTTAATTTCAATTCAATTCAACTGACCTTTATTAGGCATACTATAGCATATCATAACATAAACATGTACCTATCAATAAGACATCAAGGATCCTTGCTTGACAGTTTAAACCATAAGTTTGCTGCCTCAACCAGGAAATTGGCCATCAATCTAGTAACCTGCGGGTTTCGGTCATCCAATAAGTATTCTACAGATAGCCTATCTAGGCAGATATTCATTTCCAATAGTCTCCTTAACAGCTTTTCCCTTGAATTTGAATACAATGGACAGCTCAATGTAATATGACAGAGATCATCGGGAGCTTGTGCACAATGGCAGGTACACTTTAAGAAAGGGATCTGTAAATATCTGCCCTTGGTCACATTTGAAGAACGTATATTCAGCCTTGCAAATAGAAAGGCCTTTCTTGCCACCAGCAACGTAAGAGTTTGAAAATAATCTGGGATTCTACCTGGTTGGGGAGGCACACCAAGCATCAACGGGGAAGAGACTCTAGGGGGTGATGGATACGAAAGGTAGTCTTCCCTCTCCATGAGACATGCCCTAACAGTTTTAAAGCACTCCATTTCAGTTAGTAAAAAGAGGAAATCTAATCTTAAGCCCAGGGATATTACTTTGTTTTCATATAGTGAAGCCCATCTTGTATAATAGGCATCGGATAATAGGAAGCATAGGAGGCCAGATCTATTAGGCCTAAAATGGATCTTAAATCAAAATTTAAAGGTCATCAGCCAGGCACTAATTTCAAGAGAGTTCAGGCCCAATTCAGCATAAAGTGTCAGATGGTGAACACATAGGGGAACAGATAGTATTCTCCTAAAAAAATGTGCCTGCACTCTTTCAATCTCTTTATTAAAAACTGGAATCCAGGTAGGTATACTATAAAGTAGTAAGGGTCTTAATTTGGCTTTGTAGATTTTTAAGGCCGCCAAAATATCATAGTTCCCATTTTTATAATAAAAAGATTGTATAGCAGCCAGGGATCTTTTCCCTGCCTGAATTACCTTATCCCTCTGTTTACGCCAATGTCCATTAAAGTGGAAAAGTACGCCAAGGTATACATAGCTCTTGACCTGCTCAATTGTCTGGTAACCGAACTTCCACATCCTTGGGACAAATCGTTTGCAAAATACCAGTATTTTAGATTTATTGTAGTTTACCTACAGATGATATTTGTCACAGTATTCAAAAAATCTTTTCAACGCTCTTGTTAAACATTAACGCTCTGAAATAATGAAAGTAACAACGTGTCATCGGTATATTGTAGGACAAAAAGTGGCTGATTACCCAACGAAGGTGGGCAAGAGTCTACTGAAGTCATAAAAGCAGGTAAATCCGCCACAAACAAGTTAAACAGATGGGGAGCCAACACACATCCCTGTCTGACCCCTACATCAGAGTGAATAGGGTCTGTTAATAGACCGGTTTCAGAGAATTTCACCCTGCGCTGGTTATTTGAGTGAAGTTGGCATAGTAGATACAACAAACGAGGATCTACATTAAGCTTACCAAGTTTATCCCATAACAGCGGCTGGTGAATTGAATCAAAAGCGGCCTTCAAATCAATGAATGCCGCGTACAATTTGCCCTTAGGGCGTGACAGGTATTTTTTCACTAAGAAAGAAAGCACTGTTAAATGATCCACAGTGGACATATGCCTTCTGAAACCCACCTGCTCTGGACCAATCAGGGCTTGGGAGTTCATCCAGCTCGATAACTTCATGTCCAAATAGCTAGCATATAATTTACCTACAACCGATAGGAGGCTTACTGAACGATAATTACCGGGGTCCTTCTTATCCCCCTTTTTAAAGATAGGGATTATGATAGAACCTTTCCAGGCGGCTGGAATCTCGCCAGAGTTGTTAACTAGAGTAAATAGATTAGTTAATGCCTTTGTCCATTGCTCAGGGCAAAGTTTCAAAATTTCTGCTGGGAAGCCGTCATATTCTGGAGATTTACCAGATTTTAGTTTAAGAATCAACTGGCGTATCTCCACGGCCGAAACTGTGATCCATAAGTTAGGAGGGTTTGCAGTTTTGGGAGGGGCCAGCTGGTTATAACAGCGCTATAACAGTCTAGTGTGGAAATGGCCTCAATGGAGAATTGTAAACAGTGAGAATTGGTATTGGGACCAGAGTGTTTTAACTCATTCAAGGATAAGTTAGACTTAGAAATGAGGTTGTCTTTGGATAAAGGTCTGAAATCCAAAGACGTGAAATCCTTCTGGGCGGCCGTTAGGAATCATATATATAATGAGAACTCTCTGGTTCCATCTATGATATTGCCATCTTTAATAAGATGAACCTCTGGTCTTTGGGCACTCATTTTTACAGAAAAATAGGAAACCCAGGTCGAGGGCAATATCATAGATGGAACCAGAGAGTTCTCATTATATATATGATTCCTAACGGCCGCCCAGAAGGATTTCACGTCTTTGGATTTCAGACCTTTATCCAAAGACAACCTCATTTCTAAGTCTAACTTATCCTTGAATGAGTTAAAACACTCTGGTCCCAATACCAATTCTCACTGTTTACAATTCTCCATTGAGGCCATTTCCACACTAGACTGTTATAGCGTTGTTATAGCCAGCCGGCCCCTCCCAAAACCACAAACCCCAGGATTCCATAGGATGTTGCAAGTGGAATCATAGCGCCATAACAGTCTAGCACGGAAATGGCCTAAGAGAAGTGATGTTACTTCCACTTTCTGTTTTTTAATGGGGGGGGGAGAAACCTTAAGTATATCTCAGACACAGAAGCAACTAATTGTCTCTATGCTGCTGCTGCTTCTGCCACTTCTGCTGCTTCTTGATGTTGTGTGCCTTTCAGTTATTTCCAACTTATGGCGACCTTAAGGCAAAGCTATCACAGGGTTTTCTGAGGCTGGGAGTATGTGACATGCCCAAGGTCACCCAGTGGGTTTCCATGATCAAGAGGGGGACTGAATCCTGGTCTTCAGGGCCGCAGTCCAATGCTCAAACAACTGCACTATGCTGGCTCTCATTTGTGCTAAGACCCCTGGAAATGGTTTGTACTCAAACCTTTTTTTATCTGCTGCTTGCTAGTACTGGAATGCAAAAAACAGACGAATAAAGACTTCTGCAGAGAGTGCTAGGGAAAGCCAGCGCAAACCACAAATAAACCGTATTTTAAAAACATGGCATCAATTCAAATTTGACTAGGTTTCTCCAGTATCCTCAAGGGAAACTATCTGCTGCATGCATCTATCCAAAGTGATTGTAAAAGCAATGTTAAAGGTAGAAATTCAAAACAGATTTAGAAACTGATCTAACAGCCCTGAAACTCAGACACCCAAGAGGAAGAAGGAATGTCCACGTATGTGATGTCTGGTTGCTGTCATGTGGGTCGCTATGAGCATTTTCATGGAGGAAAGAATCCCCTTTACTAGAAGCTAAGCTAACACTATAAAATGCATTTCTCAGAATTAAATGCATTTTACAATACATTCTTTGACATCAGAAAAAAAAAGAGAGAGAGAGAAAGAGAGAAGCTGAAAGCCTATAACCCACAAATATCACATGGTTTTACCAACTTGCTTTACATTTCCATCCCTTAAAGTACAGGGGAAAATACAACACTGCATGGTGAGGTGTAGAATACTGTGAGGGTTTCTTTTTTTTTTTAAAGTCGTTGAGGTTGTCATTTATTTATTTATTTATTTATTTATTTATTTATTTAGCAGCATATTCTGAAAATGTGTATAAAGGGAAATTTTTATTCAGGCTTCCCCTTCATTTGAAAAGTTATGAGAGACATAAATAGGTATATCCGCAGACACTGAACAGGCCACAACTGTTGGGAATAGATTACAACAGATGAGCATTACAGCTTGCTCAAACAGATCTGAAATCATTAGCAAAACAGGCGACATTAAGTCCTACACAAGCACCTTAAGGCTCTACATACCATAAGAAAACCTCCAAAATCCAAAAAGAACCGGACGGGCAGGTCCAGGTATTGCCTGAAACTATGACCTATTAATATCTGCAGATCTTTCCTCCCAAACTGCATTTTAAGACTTCGATCATTCAGGTTTACATATTTGGACAATCTCTGAGTTAGCCTAACAAAAGTTAATATGAATTTGGGAACCTGTACTGGAGCATCACAGCTATCAGAAATCTCCTGCGACACTGTTAAACAGTCAGCACTTGCCTAAGAGCACATTAGGCTTCAAAACACACATGCACACACACTGAAGAAATGATGTTGTTTCCTTGTCCTTTAAATCTTCATGATAATGTTTAGGCAACAGGAAATTAAGAATGCAAAAATATTCTAATTAGAGACAAGTGATGAAAGCAGGGTGGGAATCCCGTAGCCCTCCAGATGTTACAGCACTGCAACTCTGAGCTTTCCTCACTGCTGACTATACTGCTGGGACATGATTTCTACCTCTGTATTAAACTGACAGGAGAAACTGAGTTCATTTCCAAAGCCATCTTCAGAAAGCTTATTTAAATCAGTATCAACATGGTGGCTCCTCAAAGTACTCTGAGTTCTATCTGGGGCTGTAGAGCTTTTGGTTTCTCTCCCTTCTATTTTTTTAAAGATATGTTTATATAAAAGTTTAGATTGAAAAGCAGATACACCCCTCAACCGGCCAAACACAGTTGCTAATAATCAAGCAGCACTGCTATGGAAATGCTGCCTGTGAGCAGGCAGGGTGATGGATGAGACAAGAGGAATTTATAGTATACATTATGACCACTACATGAAGTTTTGCCACATGGAAATGCTTTGCAGTGGCCTCCACATGATATTTAAATAGGCCATAGATGGGCCACATGCAAGCACTCACAAAAATATCTTCTGTTCCTTCCATGGCTTATCCAATTCCCCTGCTCCCCCTCCAGCAGCTTCAAAGAGAGAAGGCAGTTTGTCCCATGGCTGTGCTAATGAGATCACTTAGACCTCTCTGGCTCTGGTACTTCTAGGTCATGCCCAGGGTGGCATGCACACTGCACAATTCTGTCTCTAGCACACAATTTACACTGTTCAACATTCACTCTTTCCCACAGAAGACCAACAACACACCTACACAAACACACCTACCCACCCCCACCCACACCCACACCTACACAAAACAACTTAAGACATCTACGGGCAGCATCTAATAAAGCAGGGAGAATCAAACAGCTCTTCAGATACTATTCAACTACAAATCTCAGCATTCTCCCTCACCAGGATCGTTTTCAGTCTCTCTCTTTCTCAGCCTAGCACACATCACAGTGATGTTGTAAGGATTAAGCAGGGAAGAGGAGACTCGTACATGCCATCTTGAATTCTTTAGTGGAAACGCATAGATAGATGTCACTAAATAAACGGTTATAAGCAATCAACCTTCTCTTAAGGCCACAATTTCTGTAACATTTGATTTTACTCCATAGTAAATAGCTGCACTGAAGGACTGGGTTACACCCAGTTGAAAGAAATGTAAAACAGAGCCCAACATCCTGACCCAAGATGATTTGGGATGAAGATATGTGAAATTTATTTCATCTCTCCTTACTTCAAACTCTCTTGAAATGGGGATGCTAATACAGTTTTAAAAGCATATTAAGGATTTAGTATACGTGTGCACAAATATGGTCTGAAACTCTGCTCCACAACCCCACTGGATACCTCACTAGCCCAACTGGTGCAAGTTAATGGCCGCAAGAAATTCCACTTGTAAGTGAAAGCCGACGCAAAGAGCATTTGGTTCTTGCTGTCACAAAGGAAGTAATGGCCTAGCATTCAGTGGTAACTCACCCTGGCCTAGGACTGTCTCACATAACTGAATGTCCCCACCCATCTTGTTGTGCACAAGAAACTCATTGTTATAGGGGGGATTCTAAGCGGGCTTTCTCCCTTGTGTGTACGTGTATGCGCGCCTTCACGTTACCTGTCGACTTATGGCATCCCCATGGATTTCATGAGGTTTTCTTAGGCAAGGAATATCCACCAATGGCTTTGAAGTCCCTACCTCTGAAATATAGCTTACAGCATCTAGTATTCACTGGCGGGCTCCCATTCAAGTACTAACCAGGGCTGACCCTGTTTAGCTTCCAAGATGAGATGGGATCTGGTGCTTTTAGGTATTTAGGGAACCTTCTCCCTTGCACTACGTACTTACAGACATTTTTTAAAAATATGCAGGTATGGTAGATAGCTAGACAGACAGACAGAGAGGGGCAAGAAGACAGGCATTCAGTTTTGTGAGCTCTTCCTGAAGATCAGAATTTACACTGTCAAGACAAAGGGCTCCCATCACATTCAGAGACAGGGCTTATTCCCATCCAGATCACACAAACACATGTGCACACAAGGCAGTCATCAAGAAGAGCACCAATTCTGGGGGAGCACTGATTCCAGTTGGGCAGCACAGATCATTTCACTTTCTTTCTTTCTTTCTTTCTTTCTTTCTTTCTTTCTTTCTTTCTTTCTTTCTTTCCCTCTTTCTTTAATTTTTTAAAATTAAGATAAAACAAACAGATAATAAACAGGAACGACAAAAAGAAAAACAACTGAATTAAACAAAAATTGATACACTTAAGCTACAACAACAGAATCTACCCAACCACTATAGCTTTCTCAGTAAAATCAGTTATGTGTGAAAGTTAAAAAAAACAACACAGAAAACCTAAATAAAAAGGAGGTTCCCAACCCTGTTGCAAACAGGTAATAACAATCTAGTAGTAATCCTAATCCATCTATACTATTACCTTATTTTAATTAACAGCTATTTAATCTAAAGTTAACTAAAATAATAAAAGAGTTTGTGTTAGCAATATTAATTTATTAGTAACACCTATGTTCTACTTAACACTTGTTCAAAGTTTTCAAAATATAGTAAAAAAGAAAAAACAGGATATACATTCACTAGAATATAATAAAAAAAGAAAAAAAACAGAAAATATTTAAATGCCTTAAAATATTCATCTGCTATCTTATTAGTGTGCAATGATTCTGGCAATATTTCTATTATATAAAAAAAAGAAATTACCTTAAAACTACAAGTTAAAACTTTTTTTTTTTCTCAGCTCACTTTCAAAATACAAATACACAGTAAGAAAAAGAAAGCCTTTATACATCCTGCCTTCCGGATTTTGAGGCCACTGCACCTCAAACTGTCATCAAACTAAAGGGGAAATTTTAATTGCATGAGTTTGCCCTGCTTTGCCTCTGTTCACAAGCTTGTGGCAAAGGAAATGGCTGTTTAAAAATTCTCTAGCTTAAGAGTAATAATAAAAAAAAAGTCCAGCATTTTTTCAAGTGGCTCATCAGTGGCCACATGCCTCCCCTAGAGGGAAGCGCTGCCCCACCCAACTGGGTATGCAGTTGCCAGCAACATATGTGTGTGCTGAAGCGTGCGGCCGGAAGCTCTTCATTATACAGCGAGTTTTCTTTGAGAGCTCTGAAAAAAAGCAAAGGGAGTTAAATTCTTTTTCTAACTGTTCTGAATTCACCGTGGAGGGCTGCTCCCCACAACACACACACACCATGACAGGAACTCAGAACTGATTAATATGGATCAACAAACTCCCCGTGGGAGTTCTTTCCCCTCTCCCGCTCCACTTTTTAAAGGAGCTCACACTATCTTGGCCTCCCTCTTCCTGCAGCGCTGAGCCTCTGAGCCCACAGCTGGTGTGAGAGAGTAAGAGAAATGGAGATGGGAGGATGGGGAGATTCCAGTGCATGAAAAAGGGTGGTGAAGAGGAAGAGAAGGACAACTGGTTCTTTTCATTTTTTGCAAGTAGATCTCGTCTTTACACCAAAAAGGGTCTTCAAGGTGACTAACAAACAACAAAAGAATGTCAGAATAAAAGCAGATCAGTAACATAACTATCCCACAATTAAAACATAGCAATACAAAGAATTAAGTGCCCCTCCATTAGTTAGAAAGCCCTTCTGAAACAAACCAGGTTAAATGCCAAAGGCCTTGCTGCTGCTGTGTGCTTTCAAGTCATTTTTGACTTATGGGCGACCCTAAGGCAAACTATCCCAGAGTTCTCTTGGCAAGATTTGTTCAGAGGCGGATTGCCTTTGCTTTGCTCTGAGGCAGAAAGAGTAAGACTTGACCAATGTCACTCAGCAGGTGTACACAGCCAAGTGGGGATTCAAACTCTGGAGTTATAGTCCAACACTCAAACCACTACACTATGCTGCTCAGTCTGAATACAAATCTCTCTGCTAGCCAGGCAGCCAGTCTTCGTGGCAGGCAGTCTTCTCAGATAGCCTGACCTATGTGATACAGGGCATAAAGAGTATTTTAAATTATGCCTGGAAACAGACCAAGTGTGAGTGGAACTTTTGTGATGGGGTCACATGGTTCCCTCACCCCCGTTATTATACCATGTCCCCCCCTCTGGGATGTGCTATTTTCATAACTGGACATATTTTATGGCTAGAATACATGTTTGAAAGTGTACTGGCTGTAAGCATATGCCAGGTCAGGATGACCTCAGACATGATCAGGTAGTAAGTTCAGAGAGGATTAGCCAAGAAAGCCTGATGCCGATGGGCTTGGGATAATCTTTTCTAAATCTATAAGTTGCAAGCACTCCTTAGAACAACAGCAGGCAAAACTGCCCAGATGAGGCAATCAGGGACCCCTACTGTGAGCATATCTTATGACCTTCCCTATTCACACTAACTGACCAAAACATTAACAGACTGTCAGGACTCCCATCAACGTCTTTTCACCTAGAGTTAGGACAATCAGCCCATTCCAGACTCCTTTGTCAACCCTGTGAGAAAGCAATTACTGCTTTGTCCACACGCTCTCCTTGAGGGCAGGAAATGGGGTATAAAAACCCATGTTCTAGCCCCAGTAAATTGTAGTATATGGTACACGTTAAGAAAAACATGTACAGGAAATGGAAGAAGGGGGAACCACCAAAGAATTTAAGCAAGTAGCCAGGAGATGTAGGGAGAAGGTCAGAAAGGCTAAAGCACAGAATGAACTTAGGCTGGCCAGAGACATTAAAAACAATAAAAAGGGCTTTTTTAAATATGTCCGCAGCAAAAGGAAAAAGAAGGACACGACAGGGTTGCTACACAGAGAAGATGGCGAATTATTAACAGGGGGAAGAGAAAAGGCAGAACTACTTAACACGATCTTTGCCTCAGTTTTTTCCCAGAAGGATACAAGCACTCAACCTGGCGGTTGGGGGGCAGGGGAGGAAGCAGGGGAAATGTGGCACATAATAAGTAGAGAGGTGGTACAGGAAGACCTGGCCACACTGGATGAATTCAAGTCTCCAGGGCCAGATGAATTGCATCCTAGGATATTAAAAGAGCTGGCAGAGGTCATTTCGGAACCGCTTGCTATAATCTTTGAGAAATCTTGGAGGACAGGAGAAGTTCCTGCAGACTGGAGGAGGGCGAATGTTGTCCCCATCTTCAAGAAGGGAAAAAAGCGGACCCAAATAATTATCACCCAGTCAGCCTGACAACAGTACCCAGAAAGATCCTGGAGTAGATCATTAAGCAGTCAGTTTCTAATCACTTAGAAAGCAATGCGGTAATCATGAGAAGTCAACATGGATTTCCCAAAAATAAGTCATGCCAGACTAATCTTATCTCTTCTTATGATAGAGTTACTAGCTTGATAGATGAAGGGAATGCTGTGGATGTAGCATATTTCGATTTCAGTAAGGCCTCTGACAAAGTTCTCCATGATATTCTTGCAAAGAAGCTAGTAAAATGTGGGCTGGACAGGGCTACTGTTAGGTGGATCTGTAACTGGTGGACTGACCATTCCCAAAGGGTGCTCACCAATGGCTGCTTTTCATCCTGGAGAGAAGTGACTAGTGGGGTGCCACAGGGTTCTGTCCTGGGCCCAGTGCAACATCTTCATCAATGACTTGGATGAAGGAACAGAAGCCATGCTCATCAAATTTGCAGATGACACCAAATTGGGAGGGGTTGCTAATACGCCAGAGGACAGGATCAACATTCAAAATGGCCTTGACAGATTGGAGAGCTGGGCCAAGGCTAACAAAATGAAATTCAACAGAGAGAAATGTAAGGTCCTACACTTAGGTAGAAAAAATGGAATACAGAAATATAGGATGGGGGACACATGGCTGGACAGCAGTACGTGTGAAAGGGATCTAGGAGTCTTAATAGACCACAAGCTGAACGTGAGTCAGCAGTGTGATGCAGCAGCCAAGAAAGCCAATGCAATTCTTGGCTGTATCAATAGGAATATGGTGTCTAGATCGAGGGAGGTACTGGTACCACTCTACTCTGCTTTGGTTAGACCTCATCTTGAATACTGTGTCCAGTTCTGGGCACCCCAATTCAAGAAGGACATGGTCAAGCTGGAGCAAGTCCAGAGGAGGGCAACCAAAATGGTGAGGGGCCTGGAAGCCATGCCCTATGAGGATAGACTTAGAGAGCTGGGTATGTTTAGTCTGCAGAAGAGAAGGTTAAGAGGGGACATGATATCCATGTTTAAATATCTAAAGGGATGCCATGTAGAGGAGGGAGTGGGCTTGTTTTCTACTGGTCCAGAGATCAGGACAAGGAGCAATGGATTCAAGCTGCAGGAAAGGAGATTCCACCTGAACCTCAGGAAGAACTTCCTGATGGTCAGGGCTGACCGGCAGTGGAATATACTGCCTCGGAGTGTAGTGGAGTCTCCTTCTTTGGAGGTTTTTAAGCAGAGGCTGGATGGCCATCTGTCGGAAGTGCTTTGAGGGTGTTCCTGCATGGGAGGGGGTTGGACTGGATGGCCCCTGTGGTCTCTTCCAACTCTACATTTCTATGATTCTATAATACCTCAGATTCCTGTTCCTCCATGCTACCTTCAGACATGTCCAGAGAAGAAGACCCCCATCACTGCTCTAGTAGGCTCTGTTCAAGTGTCAAAACAGATCAAAGGTGACCAAAGCAGTCTCAGTTCCAACACTGGGCCTGAAGCCAGGGCTTTCTAACTGATGGAGTGTTTCCAGCACTGCCAGTGAACATACACTGTGTAGTTACTCCACCTTGCCTACCTTCTTGGATTTTCTGTTCTATAAGCTAGAAGTCAGTGTGGGAAACACAAGAGAGTTATCAGGGGAAGACACTAATCTCTGTACCCTTATAAAATTCTGTTTGCAAAGCAGGGCAATTTCACAATAGTAATCTTGTCTGGAAGTATCAGAGTTTCAACACCTACACCATTACTATTTTCTCTCCCTTAAACACAGACAAGATCAGTATCAGAAATCTTTATGCTGTTTCCAAAAATTGGCCTATGTTGTTGTATTTCTTAGCTAGCAAAGAGAACTGGCACACACATTAGGAACAGAGAAGAAGAAGAAGAAGAAGAAATTATGACTGTTTAAAAAAAAGAAAAAAGAAGAAGCCAAACTACATGCAATTCCTAATTTTTGTTTGGCCCTTTAGAAAAGAGGAGGAGGAGGAGGAGGAGGAGGAGGACAGCCCCAGCATCTAAAACAGTAAGTAGAACACCACCGGGGATAAGGTGAAGTGGGTGATCAGCTCTGCACTTTATCCTCTACAGTTACTTATCCAAAGGTGTTTTTTCGCTCTCCTCATTGGGAAGAGACAGGGTGGCCCATGGTGGTAGTTTGCAACGTTCAGCAGAAAAAAGAAGAAAGCATGAAATGCTTAATAAGCTCTATTAGTCATCACCACAGTGGACACAGAAGAACTAAGGCCCGTTACTGGTGGATGTGTATAGAAGAACATATAAACAGATTCTTTCCTTCAGGAAACCAAAGGGATAAAGCAATCAAAGGTGAAGGGTGATAAGAGAAGGAGCTATTTGCTTGGAGGAACACTCTCACCACCAGCCATTAGTACACAGGTTCTGAATTCAGCTTCTTAGAGACACTTTAAAAGAAAGAAAGAAAGAAAGAAAGAAAGAAAGAAAGAAAGAAAGAAAGATGGATGGATGTTGGGAGGAACAGTCATAAAACTGTACACCATACACACTTACTCTGGTCCTAACTAAAGAGGGAGACAGTTCTAATGAACAGGCCCCAAATGGTGCCCTTTAATTGTACCATTCCGACCTCATCATTTACTTTCAGAATGACTCAGTCTCTGGCAGCATCTAAATATTTCAGAGATTTAACAGGCTATGCTGGGAGAGTTCATGCCACGATGCTGTCCTTTCTGGAGTGCTGCAGTCCAGAGCCAACCGATTCATTTTACTTAAGAGAGGCACACATGGAATTATAGTCCTGATTATTCAGCCCCCTGATAAAGAATTTTGCATCTGCTAATAGCCAGCAGGCAACTGTGAGTTCATTGTCGGAAGGCATTCAGAGCTGAAAAAGTGAAGTTCTGGTACTGGGCCGTTTGTTCAAACATTTTATAATTTCTGCAAAGTGATTTCTGAATCAAATGAAAAGCAGTAGTAATGAATTCACTTTGCATAAGGGTAATGAAAAGATAATGAAGAAAGATTTGTGCACTGCATATTTCCCCACAAATATGATTGCGGAAAGAGAAAGATGATGAGGGCTGCAAAGCAGGACACAAGATGGGGAAATGGAACTCTCCCTGGCTTTCCCAAAACGTTTACAAAAGATGCTTATTTCTGTTCCTACCAGCAAAAGTGCTGATCCACTGGCATGCCAATCCTCAGCCAGCCTGGAGGCCCTTTCTTTCTCCCTGCCAAGAACAGTGATAGCTATTCATTCCATGGTAAACAACAAGGAACATCTAAGCAAGAGTTCAACCATGGGGTGTTTGGAAGGGGAGGGGGAGAGAAAAATAACAACAGCTCTTCTTATGATAGGAAAGCAATTAGTTAGAAAGACAAAGGAAAGACAAAAGAGAAGGAGTGGCCCTTGTCCATTAGGTCTCATATGTGACCTTTTGGTCTTGGTGCAGGACGTATGATGGGAAAGGGGTAGCATCATTTGCCTCCTGCTGCCTTGGGCCTTGATGTTGGGAAGAATTCCAACTGCATTGTACCCACTGTTTATTGACCCACATTAACATGCAATATGCTGCCCTTTATCCTGTCTTATCTATCATGGCATAACGTAGTGGTTTGAGCATTGTACTACAGCTCTGGAGATCAGGGTTTCAATCCCTGCTTGACCATGGAAATCCACTGGGTGACCTTGCCACACTCTCTCAGCGTCAGACCAAATCTTGCCAAAGAAACCTTGTGACAGATTTCCCAATGATTGTTATTGTGAATTCTGATTACTAATTACAAGTGAAATAGTCTATTTAGTGTGTTCACTTCCTGCCAGTAGCTCCCCTCAACAAACATAACTGAAGATTTTATTTTTATATGCCAAAGCACCATGAGGTGTTTCTGTTTCACCCAGCTTCTTCTATGAAGCTGGCTCTGGCAATTAGGGTGCTCCCAAATCTGTTACCAGAAGGCTGCTTCCATCAGAACACCTGCAAGTATTCACCAAATGACCTACTGAGGTGAACAAATGGGTTAACTCTGTTTTTAGCAGCTCCTCTAGTCAACCAGCAATGAATTCTCCTCCTCTGGAAGAGCATTTTGAGAAGGGACATGGGAGGGAAGGCTCATGTTCCAGGTTCTACCCAAAGCAACCTGCTGTTGTAAAGTTCTTTCCCGTCACACAGACACAACTAACAGGCCTGCTGTAGGTTCGTGACCACATTAGGAGAGGGGAAGGAGGAAGCAGGCCAACCTCCAAGTTAAAGAACAGCTATATCTCTAGAACTGTCTATATTTGTTTAAACCTCATTGTGATTTATTTGTCTGCAGCTCATTGTTTTCCCAAGGGTGTAAAAAGAGGTGAACAAACCATTTCCATACAACTTGCTAAACCACATCAGTGAATCTACAGCTGATTGGACTTCCAGGTGCAAGGCCAGCAGCCTACTTAAGAACTCACACTGGCTTCCACTATTGGATCAGGAATGGCAACATTAGAAAAGTTGATTAATCTCTTAGTAACAGACCACTGTAGTCACTACCGACATGAAAAGTGTTGAGAAGTGAATCACAAGTGCAGAATTTGGTGAGCCTTATACCAGGAGTGGCAACTGTCTGACCATCCCCATATGATTTGATTGCAAGTCCTGAAAGCCCTTCCTAGCATGCTGAAACTGAGAAATAGTGGGAACTGCAGTCCAGCAACACCTTTCTTTCTTTGATGTCTCACCTTTCTCCAGCATGGGATTCAAGGCAACTTACAGTCATTTAAAGCACAGTACAACTAAAAAACTATTAATGGAAAAGTGAAAACACAATTAAACCACATTTTCATTTTAAAAACAAGTTAAAAATATGAGTAGAAAGCAGTTTTAAAACCATGCCATATAATTCCCACCCATGCTCTATAACACTGTGGCACGCTTTCAGTTTTCTAAAACAAGGAGAGCATTGCTTTTTAACAATGCAACTTCACAGGAAGTGGGTAGGCAAGTTGCATATGCTATTACACTTTGCCTTCACAGGATCACATTTCCAAAAAGAGACAGGCATTCAAACTCAATAAATATATCCCTTTCTATTCTATGCTTACAGTCAGTTCAAATAATCATGCGCACTACTGCCTGCAATGGGAATGGAACACTTCCTCCTTCTCAACCTTAGGCATAAACAACCTGCATATCCACTAGTTTGCAAGAGACTGGCAAAGATCAGCAATGCCCACTTCTTTCAATGGCCTACACTGGCACATCAGTGCCACACTGGAAGTGATGTGATATCACTTCTAGTTCCCATTTTGAATGGAATGTGTATACTTTGAAGCTTATAAGGGGTTGTGAGAAACACTTGTAAATAGTCTTAGCACATTTGGGGTGATTTTAAGGGCAAAAATCACCAGCGAACATTAAAATGGAAGGGTTCTGGAGGCTCTGGTGTGGGTTGCTAGAAGCAGGTTCCTCATCTATTTTAGAAGAACTGCCTGGTTCTCTCCCTACTTAAATAATAAGTTGTTCATACTTTCTTATAATGGTTCTCCTGACCACCTCCAGAAAGCTAAAAGATAACTAACACTGACTGGAATTAAAGGACATAAGAAAGAATTTAATTCCTTTAAAGTAATTAACATTAAAGGAATTCAATAATACAATGCTCAGAGACACCACCGCTGCTATAAATGAAAGCATAGCTTCTCTCTTAGACTTCCCAAAGAGCTGACAAACCCGTTCACAACATTTGTACAAGGCATTGTCTGTTAACAGCACTTACAGTTGGCATGCCTGCAGAGTGACTTTGTAGCAGACATACCAATTCATTTGCACCTTGCTGATTCTCCCTGCAGGTTAGAAGATGAAGTTGTCTTCTTGGTGTAGAGAAGATGGACACATGGTAAAATGATTTATGGGTCCACCTGCAGTATTTTGATTCAGGCGGGTGGGCACTTGTGAAAGAACATAAGTGTTTTATGGGATCTCTCTTCAGGTTAGTAGCTAACATATTTCAAATGTGGGAAGCACTTTTCTTCCTTTATCTTGTACAGTATTTTATGGGGAAGCCCCATCTTCTCAGCTGAAAAACAAATACGTTGATCCTCTCTGCATCTGGTCTAAAGTAAATCCTATTGATTTGAAACCAGTTTGCTTACCCCATGCCCTTACTTGGAAGTCCTGCTGAACTTAGTGGAGGATTAACTCTCAGGTAATACACACAAAATTCAGTCTAAAGGCTGATATATCAGTAACAAATTGGTCAAGGTGAGTCAGAAAAATCGACTGATTTGGACTTAGGCTCCAAGGGGTGTCACTATTTACCAGGTTAAATCAGCTTCCTGTGAGCATCTTCTGTTTCAGTTCATCACAGCTGAGTCCTGTTGGTTATCCAAGTTTTTGAACATTCAAAATTGGCTCTCCTTCTCCATACTGAATCATTATTAGCTGCCTCATTTCCCACACCCGATGCTCAATTTCCCATTGATTAAAAATTTAACACAGCTCAGTTGGATGCTTGCCTTTCCTTTACTGCACCGCCAAGAACTTTGGCAATTACAAGCTTGTCATTGGAAAGTAGGTTGGACAAAAAGAGATCCAGAGCCTCTCACACTCTAGAAAGCCACATAGACAACAGTGTGAGAAATCATTACTGCTATGATGCAACCCAGGCTGGAAATCCAACCATCAATCTGGCCTGCCGGCGGCATGCAAATTTCCTGTGGATTACACACCCCTTTTTATGACTTAATAAAAGCTTTACCCACTATCAATGGGCATTAGAGGTTTTAAATCGCCTTAATCTTGGTGAAAATCCTCAGCTTGATGCCAAACATGGCCTTGCCCAGTAGCAGCTGGTCTCGCTTCTTGACACAAAGTCTTTCCAGGTTCACATTAGTTCAACCCAGCCAGCTGAATACAGCTAGTTAGCTGCTTCCTCACAGCGGACTACTGGCACTGGCCAGAGTGAATCAGGCTCCTGAACTCATCAGAGCAAAAGAGCTGCTCTGTGAAATGAGCCAACTCCAGGGCTGCCTCTGCCACAACAACTCGGGAGAAGCTGTCTGCTTTGATGTTGTTGAGTGTCTTCAAGTAATTTCTGACTTATAGCAATCCTAAGGCAAACCCATCATGATGCTTTCTTGGCAAGATTTGATTAGAGGGGTTTGCCTTTCCTTTCTTCTGAGGCTGAGACAGTGCAACTTGTCTAAAGTTACCCACTGGGTTTCCATGGCTGAGCAAGGGATTCAACCCAAGGTCTCCCAGTGGACCCTCCTAGTTCCAATACTCAAACCACACCACACTGGATTCCATCCTTTGATTATACACAGAAACAGACAGATCAACTCTCTGGTCCACACTTTCCAAAGACTGTATATTCCTTCATTGTGGTGGAATGGCTACTAGAAGTCAGTAATAATTTCTAGAATTTCCATACATCAAAATATAGATTTGTATGCAGAGACACAGTTCTCCTCAAAAGGAATCTCTCAAGAAACATGAGACCTTACAAGCTTCTTTCTATCTATTGATATTTGTACCACTGATACTTGGTATTTCCCACAACTACCAGTTCCCTAAACATTCCTGATGATACTGCCCACTATAGTATCACTCTGTCAGTAGCAGCTGTTTTTAAAAGTCACATGTATTCATGCATCTGCATATTTAATATTATAAGAAAATCCAGCTGCACCAGTTGTGAAACCAGTGAGTACTAGGATCCCCACAGATGTGTGACTGTCTCTGGAGAGACCTCTCCAAAGTAATGCTGTCTTGGTGGTTGAAGCACTTCACTGGAGCAGAGTGCAAACCCGCTGTTTCCTTGTTCTGTCCATCTCTAAAAATTCAGCAACATACCTTCTTGGTGGAGGTGAGGGAAACCAAGGTTGTGCCACCAGATGTTTTAAGATTAATCCTTCATCACTGGCCAGCCTGCATGTGATTGATATAGGAGCTACAGTCAAAACTTGGAGGAAATAAAACTGCCTAGCCCTAGTGTAGACCCAGTGTTGTGTAGCAGTTTGGGTGCTGGACCAGGATCCTGGAGACTACTGTCAGCCTTGGAAACCCCTGGACGACCTTGGGCACATCACATTCTCCTGAGTGCAGAGGAAGGCAATGGTAAACCCATCATGAAGAAATCTTGCCAAGAAAGATTTGTGATAGATTTGCCTTAGGGCTACTATAAATCAGACAAAGCTCTAGTTGTAGGTAAGATTTTAAGGGACCAAATACAGATATTCTTCTACACCTTTGATGCCCCCTGAACCATGGGAGTGTTTGCTTCCCACAGTAACATCTGGCTTGGGTTTTACTTTGCTCCTGTCCACAAATAGACAAACCTCGCAGAGGATGCGTTAGCCTGGATCCATCCAGTCACAGCTTTGGAAGGCTGAGCACATATGCTAACATTTTTCAGTAATAAAACAGCTAGGCAACTGTACTTGTTATCTCCAGGAATCATTACTTTTGTACAGCCTCTCATTTCACTTTCAATTTAAGTTATGTGTCACTTGCACGTTACTTATTGTGGTACTGATCCCAGATGGGAGTAGTTTATATATTCAAATAACATCCGGCTGATCTATCGCCCTAATGGCATTGAATCTTATCTGAAGACAGATAGGTGGAAGGTTGAGCCACAAGGATTAAATGTAGCAATTGCTGGTCTACCATAAGCAATAAAAAAGGCCATCATTCTGCTAGAAGTGTTTATTTTTGTAACAAAACGTGCCTTGAACAACATTATCTGATTTTAATTTAAGATATGAAAGGGTAAAAGGATTGAGTTGCTTGAAGTAAAAAGTTCTGAAAAGTAAGCAAGATTTATAATAGCAGCAAGTGCATTTGTTGAACAACTTGTAATGGCACACATGGCTCTCACTTCAATCTAAAAGATGACAGTATTAAGATTTTTTTTTTTTAAGATTGCTGTTGTAAGGCAACCAGAAGAAACAAATAGCAGGAAATGTAACCAAGCTGTATCAGTTCTATTTTGATGAGAGCCAGGAAAAAGAGCGCTGATCGCATTTTATATTTTATCCAAGCAGAAAGAAGGAAGAGGGCAAAGAAGCGGTAGCAGCTCCTCTGTTGTAAAGCAGTTCTGGAAAACCACACTAAAATGCTACAATTTCCTATCCCCGTTTCAACCAGCTTCTGAGTAGTACAAAAAAGATGCACCCTAAATTAACAATTTCATTTCCTCATGCATCTTCAAGATATATCTTCATATACAGAATTGTACCACAGGCAGAAGTCTTAACGGTCTCAGGCCTGGGTAAATGGCTAATCCTCTCTGGAATCACACAGCGGTGATGGCAGCAAAACTAGCTTTGGGACTCTCATATACTACATAAAACAGCTGTAATGTGTTCCTCAGTTTGTCTCTGCAACTGTCGGGTTCTATTAATTTAAAATAAATCAGTTTATCTGCCAGTGCCGGTACATCAACTCCCCAAGCTACATATATATACACACACATACTCGTTTTGCAGTTTATATTGCATTGCCTTTCCAGTTTTTTGGGTTTTTTTGGTGGGGTGAGGGTGGCATCTTTGTCATCTATATTCACATGTACAAACACCACCAAACTGTACAGAACGTGGCATTTAGTTGTCTACCTAATTGACTTCTTGGAGATTTCCAGGAACAGATATTTTTTAGCTCCCAAAGGCCTCCATGGAGGCAATATCCAGATTTTAAAATTGCAGACACATGATTTATTCCCTGGCTTTCATATTTTGTAAGCCATCCTGGGAATTTAATTGAAGGGTGGAATATGAGTCCACACAGACACAGACACACATATATATGTATATGTATCTGTATGTAGCCAATTCCTAGACAATTACGCCTGCTGTGTGACAGAACACCAAATTTTAAAAAACAAAGACTCTCTCACTGCTACTGCCATGAAATAAAGAATAATAGAACCACCCAGTGAAAAGAATACACATTTGTTCCAGTGAACACAGTAGTTATTTGCTCCCCTACATCAAAACAGCTTATTCACCAGAGTCTACCATGCCATATTCTTCTGGCTGCATTCTATGGCTAATGATAAGGCATTGCACTATTATAACACTTCAGCCTTTGGCCCATTTTAGGCCACTGAAATCTATGAAGCTTTAAGGGACCTTATTTCCATTCATGAACCCATTATGGCTATAATATCTTCAGGAGGGGCCTCCTCTCTGTCCCACCATTTTCTCGGGCTCATTTGGCAGGAAGAAGGGAAAAGGACCTTCTTGGCAGCAACTTCCAGGCTTTGGAACTCCATTCCTAGAGTGGCTAGGATGGTTCATTCCTTGCTCTCCTTTTGCAGGCAAGTAAAAGCATTCTTATGCCATTAGGCTTTTAGAAACTGACTGGGATGGTCTACCATAACCATTACATAACAATGATGTACTGTTTTGTGGTTTTACACAAAGTCTTTTAACGAATTTTAATGGATTTAATTTTATAAATTGTTTAATTATCTTTCAAGCAACTTTTATATCTATACATTTTGATGCTTCTGTATCGTTTTTGATCTGTATCGTTTTTAGCATGTTGTAAGCCACCTGGAGCCCCATTATTGGGGAAAAGGTGGGATATAACTGAATACATAAATAAATCCAGCACCTCTCTGTGCTAAAGAGAACAGGGATGTAGTAGCCTGGAGCTGCATCCCTCAACTCACTTTTGTGCTGCTCAGCTAATATAACGGGTCTACTGCAAGACAAGGGAGATGCCCTAATGGATGCAATGTGTTAAGCTGAGAGTGGGAAAACATGGGTCAGGGGGAAAAATGAGTTTCTTTAAAGTTTAGCAATTTCTGGGTTGCAGTTTTCAGTAAGGAAGGGATGGTCAATTTTACCAAGCAGACTAAACTGGGACACTTGGAGTCATAGGAAAGAAGTGGTGATAATCTATCTGGAGCCACATATATTTTAAAATGCTACGCTTAGCTGGAGTTTTGTGGAAATTCCATCAGAATACACAGGGACTGACTTCTATAAGATGCATAGTTAGGTTGCCTGAGCTTTTGACTGTCTTGTCATTTGAGAAGAAAATCTGTATTCACCTTGTATCGAATCTGCCTACCCTTAGTCTCATCTAGTACATTTTATCCCAAGTTGCTTTAGACTCATTTGCACAGTTGTATTTTATTTTAATGAAGTCCAATGCTTCCCCAGTGCTGTGTTACAAGTGCTGTCCCTTTTCAAGGGTTATGAAGTCACCATCTCCAACCTGTCAGCTTGAAGAGAAAATCTGGGCTTCCTGGCTCCAGACTCTCCTCCGTTTTTTGCCCAGCTGACTGGCTGTTTTTATTTGCAGTGACAAATGAGTTGTTAAAAGTTTCCTGTTTATCTCCATGGGGCAGCACAGATGATGAATGCATGCTCCTGCTTAGGACATTAGGAAGTGCTTCCCTGGGAAACCAACATACCCTCTTCTTACGACACAGTCCATGTGAGAAGCAGAAAAAGTCTCTCCCAATACAGTCTAAAAGGACAAAGGTCAGTATATGTATGGTGCTAGTCTAGAACATCCAACATCTAAACAATGCCTTTTTTCTTTTCTGGTGCATGTTATGAGAAACAGGAAGACCTGTCCCTACAGCAGCTAGTGCACCTTAACATTAGTCTGCTGGAATTAAAACTAGGAGACACTCTTTCTGAACCTTAAAGATGAACACATGAACTTGCTTGGACTATAGTCTACTTCCTCAAACACACAAAGTATTAATCCTGAATTTCAGGTATCAGTACAGTACGCATGTTTTTGATGGGACTGTGGACAATGGACAGTGAAGATAGAAGGACAGAAGGAAATCAAATGAAACACTGACATTAACACTGTCCATTCACAAAACCACTGTCGCTTAAAATACAAACATCCTGACACTAAGATAAGTCAATGAACACATATAGGCCTAATTCCAACAGAGTCAATGGAACTAACTTAAGTATTCATTTACTACATTTCCATTATTCAATGGAATCTCTCACAGCTAGTAGAGGCTAATAACTAGATGTAGGCTGTAATAAGAAAACTTTACAGTCAGTCCTCCACATTTGCTCGGTTTAGGGGTACAAACCATAAATATCTAAATGTGTGTGTCTGTGTGTCTGTGGGAAGGGGATCAAGGTATGGTGGGAAGAGTGGGCACCCAGGGTCCAAACGAGGTCAGGGAAAGGAGAGAGGAAAAGGGTGGATCATCATGGTGGCCCTATACTTCCTCTCTCTCACCCATCTCCTCCTTTGGGTATGTATGGGGGGGCATTGGGAGAGGGTTCATGGTGCTGAGGAATCAGGGTGCAAGCTGTCTTAGGCAGCAGCTGGTGGTGGATGAAGAGGATCACAGGAAGGTTTTTTAAAAGTGTGTGTGGCCTGATTGGAGTGGTCAAGAGGGAAGGCTCCCCTGGAAAAGAAGCTGCTGAAGGGAAGACGAACAGGGGTTGGAGAAACTCGCAAATAATCAAATCCGGGAAAGTTAAACTCAATGTGAAGGGCCAACTGTATTCCACTACAAGCCTCTCAGCTGGAATCTGTTCATGAATTTTAATTTGGCAGCTTCTAACTCCATTCACTCCTTTGAAGTTTCTCTGCTCCAACATAGCCAACTTAAGGTCAGTAGCAGAACAGAAGTTTTCTCCCACTGGCATTGTATTCTATTCACTTCTGGTGATAAACTGCTATCCATTTATTCTTTTGTGTAGAGAATATCCTACTTGCCCTATGTACAACACAGAAGATTGTTGCTGTCAGAGCATGGCACATACCATATTAGAAAGTGAACAAGCGGTGGTACAAGTGTCATTCTTAGGTCCTGTAACAGAGTTCACAGAGAAGACCTGGATGTACCACTGGATTTTTGCACAAACTAGTCCCTATGCCCAGTTGCCCTTTTGTTGCTAATGAGTTGCCTAATTATTTCAGACTAGGCAACTATCTCTAAGCAAGTACAGACTGACCATCCAAGTCTTGTGAGAGGGGAAATCTCACTGTTTGGGATACGATGTAGGTCACCAATGATACATTTGAAAGGTGTCAGTTAGGAGCTAATGGGACCAGTATTGCTCTGCCACTTTCTAAGTCTTGGCTCCTCCTCTCCTCTGCATGCCTTAAAACTGAAATTGGAGGGGAGACAAAGACCAAAAAGCAAGGGGGAGCACACACAAAGGATTCAGTTCGCTTTGCCCCTTGCCTTTCCTTGCAAAAAGTGTGAGAGCAAAGGCAGAGCACATCACTGGTTGCACTTAAGACTCTTTACAACATCCTGTTTCAAACAGCATCGAAATAAAATAGTGTTTGAAACCTGGATTTGCTGACAGGACACCTTTTTTTCCCCAGGAAGGATATACTTGTGCTACTATCAGCAACATACACATTGTCCAGCAAACCACGCCAGAAAGCAGTTTCATTCCATGGCCATACAAATTCAGATCAACCACAAACTCATTATCAGAAGGTCTAGTAATCCAGGGGACTAAGAAAGTATCTTCCATTCCCTAATCCAATTGTCTGTATTGGCAGGACCTATTGAAGAATATACATATTTACGCCATCTTCTTCCCAAAGTGTTCACAGCAGGGTAGCCCCACCTCAAGAGATTCTTAGGAACATAGGAAGCTGCCTTATACTGAGTCAGACTATTAGGCTATCCAGCCCCAGCATTATCAACTTGGACAGCAGTTCTTCAAGGTTTCAGGCAGGGGGCATTCCTAGCCATACCTGGAGCCCTCCCACCCAAGTACTAACCACACCTGATGCTGTTTAGGCAAGACAGGCTGTGTTCAGGTGACACCATCATACTGACAGCTCTAATACTGCATCATCCCTTGCAGATCTCCATTCCCCAACGCCACTTTCAGTTCAGTTCCTATATATAACTTATACTCTCACTATTTCATTTGTCGTCTAAGGTAACCAGACCCACCAAAGAAAAATGCAGCTCCTTCCTGGATCACAATATCACTGAGTCAAATACCTTTAAATGGAGTGGGTTATAGAGGCATTTACTAACAAGTCATGTTGTTATTCATCACGTCTCGAGGAGGAGAGGAGGCAGGGAACCTGCTCCCATTTTTAAAATATGTCTTAAGCTCAAGACAACATTTCCACAAGTGTGTGTGTGTGTGGAGGGGGGGTGTCCTAAGCCACTTTTTGCATTCCACTGTCATATGAACAGTTGGCCCTCCACTTTCACAGGGGTCGAGACGCAGGACCCTTGTAAAAGCAGAAAAAAAAATCTGTGGAAGACCTCCAAACCATATTTAAAACACACAAAAACATATCTGTACTGGTGAGGAGGCTGGGCCTGGCCATGTATGCATTGTCCTGCATGCTTGCTTGCCCACACACTGGAATGAACAGGCTGCAAGGGGATGGGATTGGGGGGAGAAAGAGGACACCTGTCCCACCCCCATTCCCCTTTGACCCACATGAGTGGGTGAGTGAGTGACTGCATGCATCATCATCCTCCCACCTCCTCCCCACCCCACCTGCGCAAGGGAGCAAATGTGCACATGTGCCCTTCTCCTGTCCCATCAACTTCCCTCCAGTAATCCACAAATAATCAAATCAATGTCTTCATCTACATCTTCATCAACGACTTGGATGAAGGAGTAGAGGGTATGCTGATCAAATTTGCAGATGACACCAAATTGGGAGGCATGTCTAATATGCCAGGGGAGAGCTGAGTCAAAGCTAACAAAATGAATTTCAACAGAGAGAAATGTAAGGTCCTGCACTTAGGCAGAAAAAAAAAATGGAATGCACAAATATAGGATGGGGGACACATGGCTGGATAGCAGTACATGTGAAAGGGATCTAGGAGTCTTGGTACATCACAAGCTGAACATGAGCCAGCAGTGTGATGAGGCAGTCAAGAAAGCCAACGCAATCCTTGGTTGCATCAATAGGAGTATGGTATCTAGATCGAGACAGGTAATGGTATCACTCTATTCTGTATTGGTTAGGCCTCATTTGGAATATCGTGTCTAGCTCTGGACACCTCAATTCAAGAAGGATATCGACAAGCTCGAGCAAGTCCAGACGAAGGCAACTAAAATGGTGAAGGGTCTGGAAGCCATGTCTTATGAGGAGCAGCTTAGGGAGCTGGGTATGTTTAGTCTGCAGAAGAAAAGGTTAAGAGGGGACATGATAGCCATGTTTAAATATATGAAGGGATGTCATGTCGAGGAGGGAGTGGGATTGTTTTCCGCTCCTCCAGAGACTAGGACAAGGAGCAATGGATTCAAGCTGCAGGAAAGGAGAGTCCCCCTGAACCTCAGGAAGAACTTCCTGACAGTCAGAGCTGTTTGGCAATGGAATATGCTGCCTCGGAGTGTGGCAGAGTCTCCTTCTTTGGAAGTTTTTAAGCAGAGGCTGGATGGCCATCTGAGGGAATCCTTTGATGTGTGCTCCTGCATAGCAGAGGGTTGGACTGGATGGCCCCTGTGGTCTCTTCCAACTCTGTGATTCTATGAAATCTATGAATGTCTAACTGCAAATGTGGAGGGCCAACTGTAGTGTGTTTGCTGAGACTCAGTGCACACAGACAGAATAGTATTGTACTTTTAGCTTATATTCTTTGTTGGGAACTTTACAATAGGTACTTGTGCTTCATATTCAGACTGTGAACTCTAATATAAATAAATGTGCCCAAATATTCACATACCCACTTCATTCCTATTTTCTCCCCACCCTGCCATTTCTAGTGCAAAATACTTAAGAGCATCAATGTTTGGTTAATATTATTAATATTAGTGATTTATTAAAATTATGTTTTTTTAAATATTATTTTATTCAGCAATAGACAAGACATTCCAAATCTGGGGCAGGCAAGAGAGACTGATTGAAGAAGAAGAGAAGCATAATCCTTTGCATTCTCACATGTTGGCTTTCACTTTTATTGCATCCCCTTCAGCCATGTGAGGCAAAAAAAGAGGGCGGGGAAGCTTTACACAAATCTCAGAAAAAAAAGAACCTGGAAATGCTTCACCACCAAATAGATGCCTCTTTACTTTGAGATTTCTGTAATTATCTGCCATTACACTGCATTTGGATATTTTGTATCTCAATAACCTGAAATTGGAAACAAATCTAAATTGCTCTATACATACACACAGACACATGCATGTGGTCTGTGTATAGTAAAAGAGTTATTTTGGTTCTCTTTTCACAGTAAACAGCATTTTCTGAACCCAACCCCACAATCTCTGAGGTGTAATGTCAGTCATCCCTTAAGCATCTCTGGACAGGAGGCCCCCTTGGAAAAAAAAGTGCCTTGGATGAGTTGGAGGAAGGGCTGTTCATATGGTAATTGCTCGCTTAGGGGAGAACAAAGGGAGAATTCTATGGTTTAGCAACTGCAGTTGACAAGACCTCTTGGAACAGGCTGGCCAGATGGTTTCAGGGGAACAATACAGCAAAGGTCTTCATTTCTCCTGTACTCTTGTCTATTTGACCTAGCCAAGGCCTACCCTATTTTAGAATGATAGAGATTCAATAATCAATTATTGTCAAAAGTTAATTTTCCTGCAAATGTAAAAAAAAAAATGAAAAGCAATTTTCAACATTGACTTCAGAAATATGGGGGGGTGGCAACTGCGCAGGTCTGCTGCAAAAAACAAACAAACAAACAAACAAACAAACAAACAAACAAACAAACCCAGGGAGAAGCAGAGAATTCAACTGAACCTTGAAGTCCATCAAATTTATTGTGGAATAAACTGCTAAGTGCCAGGACCCACTGCATCCAGTTTAGGACATGGTATCTCTAGTGTACAGCCACAGACTGCAGGAGAGGGAATGAGGTAAACTTTATTACTGCAAAGCAACGGCAAAAGACTCACCAATCAGTATCTCACATTACTTTGCAGAGCAGAGAGAAATGCAAAATCCATTCAAACAAGACGGAAAGATCCAATAAAAGACTGGGTGTGTCATATTCCCATATGGTATAGAGTAAATACTGCATGGTCATGAATATATTATGAACATCTAAAGAGGGACAATTCCTTTCTTATAACAACTCCATGAATTTCATAGGGTTTTCTTAGGCAAGGAATACTCAAGAGGAGGGTTTGCCAGTTCCTTTGTCTGAAATATAGCACCTTGTATTTTTTGGTAGTCTCCCACTCAAGTACTAACCAGGGCTGACCCTGGTACCTTTAGGGATTTAGTCCCCTACAGAGAGAAAAGCTATTCTTAATAGTGCAGTCCAAAAGTCACTGGATGTCAAATTCAGGATTGTCCATGAGAGAAAGCTGACAGGGAAGAAAATCAACTCACTTTAAATGTGGTGCTGGAGGTGAGTTTTACTGATGCCATGGACCACCAGAAAAAAACAGGAAAGGAAAGGGTCCAACAGCAAATAAAGCCTAACTCTTCCTAGAAGCCAAAATCATATTTTGGACATGACTCATTAGAAAAGATTACAATGCTTGCTAAGGTGTCTCGGAGGTCTCTCATAACATACGTTGTCTCAAGTCAAAGTCAACTTGAGTACAACTAACAACAACAATATACATGCATTCTAGAAAGCAAGCTCCAATAAATTACATGGAACTTTCTATTAAATATCATTTTACTGCAAGAGTGGGAATCTTGTGGCCTTTCACCACCAGCTATGCTGGCAAGGCCTGCTGGGAGCTGCAGTCCAACAACATCTGGAAGGCCACATGACCCCACCCTCAGTTAACAGCCTTCATATCTAAACTGAAAAAATCAAACCTGGAAATAATTTCAACTCAACTGTTTCATGCTGGGGTCTTTCTCCAAAACTTCTGATGCTATTGAAGTATGACGACTTTCAAGTCTGTGAGAGATCATACAGTGCAGGCAGACTAAACTAGCTTATGTTACCATTTAAATGTCTGACTTGTCTCTACTCATTCTCTTACAGAGAAAGAGACCAAGTGGCCTCTGTGAATAAGAAAAGGACATTGTGGGCTAAGATGAAGACTGTGGCCATTTCTGCACTACACTGTTCTAGTGCTATTGTTCCACCTTCAATGCCTATGGAATCCTGGGGCTTGCAGTTTAGGGAGGGGCCTTTGGAATTCTCAGCCAGAGAGCTCTTTGGTCTCAGGAAACTACAAACTCCAGAATTCCACAGGAGGGTCAAAGTGGAATAATAGCACTATAACAGAGTAGTGCAGAAATGGCCTGTGTTGCAATCAGCCCTCAAGCTATATCCAGTTGAGCTTTGTTTCAAGAACTTAGTACATATAAAGAGTAGGGAACTTTTTTGCTTTCCAGTTGTTTTGGCATTCAGTTCTCATCAACCACAACCGACCACTGGTAAAGGACTGTGCAAGCTAAAATCTGGAGAGCCTGTGTGCATGTGTGTACACATGTGTGCATGTCTTCAAGTCACCTGCTGACTTATGGCAACAGTATGAATTTCACAGGGTTTTCTTAGGCAACTTCTGGTAAAAAAATGATATGGTGGAGTGAGCTGCCAAAGGGTAACTGCCAGGCTAACACCATATTTGCAGTCCTTTTCATAAACATCACTTCAGCAGTAGAAGTGCAATACATTTACAGGATGTGCAGTGATGACCAACATATTCATGCAAATTATTGAGACCAGAAATACCCGGATGAGCAGCATCCTACCAGCTCATCTTTTTTTTTAAATCATCATCTGTAAAGAGCCATCGTTGTGCATGACACTGTAAAAAACAATGCAAATTAAGTAATTTAAAAATGTCTTTGCCACAAAGACCTTACAATCTAGTTTCTGAACAGTTTAGGGAGTCAAGAAGATGAGCTGCAATGGTAATCTAATAGATTCTGTTTGTTTGGCTTGGACAAGCAAGATGAAAGTTCTTTCCTTCCACCTTCTAAAAATTACAGCAAGGATGTTAACTTCATTCATGACATAAAGGCTGAGTGATTGATATAAGGCCCCTCCAGATGAACCTGTATTCATAAGAGGTTTCAAGGGCACAGTTATTTCAGAAACTATTTGAGGAAGGTGTGGCTCTGTGTACAAAACCCCTTCTGAAAGTGACTGCAAAGGACACCCACAGGAACACAAACACCTATGTCCCCTCACACTGCTTCAGTTAGTTCACTCTTCAGAAACCACAGGGCCAATACCTTCTGGCCCCTTCACAGAAGTTTGGCTTCCTTTCCTCCTTCCTATGCTACCCGTCAAACTACATTTCTTTGCACTTGTAAGAAAAATGGTTGCAACTCTCCCCCACCTTCCTCTTTGTGATATCTACATGGTTGTCTAGGCCTTAGAAAACAGCTTAAAAAAGAGAAAGAAAACAGCAGTAGAAAAGAGAAAGAAAAATGCAGGTTAATTTGATGCTATGTTACCTGACCTCCTCCAAGTGGTCTGCAGTAGGCCCCAAACAGATCTACATACATGATATATTGCTACAAAGTATACCCAAGTGAAAATTAGTGTTGTTTTTTTTTAAAAAAATGGTGTAGTATAACATTCATTTGGGAATAATGAACAACTGGGTAACTTCCAATGCCCCAATGATATCAAAAAGCATGTCCAGAATTAAGGAATGCCCCATACTGTCCTCAGTAAGAGAAGAGTTGGTTCTATAGCAATTTCCCCACTCCCATACTCTGCAGTGTTCCTCATTAGGTCTTTTACAGGTGATTGACTCATTCAAATAAGCCACGGCCTTGGGTTTGCAGGACCTGGGCAGGGCTGTGGATGACCTGGATTCTTGGGGTCCCTCATTCATAAGATTATCATAAGTTGAAGCAACTTGACAGCAATGAACAAGAAACGTTAACCTGGAAATTTATTTGTAATCTCCCCTCGTCCAACCCACATTAATTTTTAAGGGGTGAGGAGGCAAAGTTCTCACACTATTTTGGGCAAAGCCTCAGTCGTGTCATTGAATTTAACAAAACCCTGGAAGGAGGAAGAAGAAAAGGAGGAGACGGGGGGAGAAAAAGAAGAACTTCCCTAAGGAACACTTAATAAAGTTGAAAAACCAAGGCATGAATAAGTCCAACACCTACCTCCAGGGCTTATGTTCTGCAAAGACAGGAAAATGCAGGCACTCACACTGCGCTTTCTCAAGCCAGATGGCTAGATAATAAGTAGTAAAGGGGAGGGAAGGATGGTGGGTTGTGTATGTGGGGCGGAGAGAGAAGTACAGTTAAGTTTTGTCCCTTCTCTTTAGAGTGCAACGGACACTGTGAGGAGGGAGGGCAAAGGAGGGAAAGAGCTCATCAGAGGCAGAAATTAGCACACTCGGCTCCACTGGCCAAATATTTACAAAGAGATAGCTGTGAGGCACAAAGCCCTTTTCTTTCCGCAGCAAAGCAATCTGGTCAAGACATGGAAACTGAATTCCCCTCCAGCTCTTGCTTCTCTCTCGTTACAAGCACCCAGGCAGGAGGCTCATACACGCCTTTCTCCTGATGAAGCTAAGAATGGGGGGAAGTCTGCATGCCGCTTCCCCCTCCCACCTCACATACATCTATACCCGCAAAGAAGCCCCACACCAGCCTCCACTTAACTTAAACGGGAAAGAAGCCTGGAACTTCTCTTCCTCGCAAATCCCACTGCCTTCTCATAAAATAGCCCACAAAACCCAAAGATTCCTTCCCTTGCTCCTGTCCACCCTTCCTGGTCCCTGCCCCCCCCCCCACACCGCCTGCCTTCTCTCTGCACAAAAGCCAGAGTGGCAAAGACAACCTGAAGCAGGAAGAGAAGATAGAAAGAAAGAAAAAAAATCGAGAGAGAAAAAGACACAGCCCCTCCCCCTCCCCAAAAAAACCTATTTGCAGCACACTGCAAGAGGATAAGGAAAAGTTTCTGTTTCAAAGAACAAAGGCAGTTTTGAGGAGAACTCACCCAAGCAGCTGAAAACTCTCCAGTCTCCTGGCTATGTTAGCAGAGAAGACCCGCCCCCTTCCTGGGTCACATGGTTCAGAATCCTAGTCAATGATCAAAGGCGCATTGTCATTCTGTGAATAATGAGCATCCCACAGTGCAACGGAGGTAGGCAAGAGCTGGAGGTGGGCAAGTGGTGGTGGTGGTGGGGGGGTGGACAGATAATTACCACCCAGGCGTGCACGTCTGGCAAAGGAGAAGCAGCTGAGGAGAAGAAAGGTTCAGCCGGGGATGTCTTTGGCTGCCCACGTTACTCCGAAAGCAGCAGAGAGTCAAGGGGCGGGGGCGGCAGAGACTTGGTGCCTAAAACATTTGTTCATGGCAGGCTCAGAAACTAATATCCTGACTTCAGGCATGTTTACTGTTAAATAAATCTCATGAATTTCAGCCAGTCTTTCCAAGCAAGTCTGCTTCTTTTTTGCAGCCTGGCTCTGCAATCCTGCATGGATTTCAAAGAACAAGCCCCACTGTTCTCAGTGGGACTTTCGAATCAGACTGTGGCCCTCTTGAATCCCAGAATGTTGCAGCCAGCAAAAGATAGTGATGCATTTTCTTAGAGGAAAGTCCTACAGAGTTTTTCTACAAGCTTAGTTGCAGCACCAGTAGGACATACTTCTTTGGCCAAGTCCCATTGAACTCAACGGAACTTGTTTCTCATTAAACATGCTCAGGAATAGGAGGCTGGATTTCCAAAGCAGCAGGGCTAATTCAGACTAGAGGACTCAAGTCAAGGAAGAGCATCAAGTGAGAACCAGCAGGCGCAAACGTCTTGCCACACAAAGAAATGGCAGTAACAATAGCAACAACACTACTTCTACTGAGGTGTAATAGTGAAGAGTCTTGGACACAGACAAAGGAAGCCTCCATTCAAATCACAGCTTTACTTGACTTACAGTTTGGAGCACATAATTGTCTGGTTTAGGGTTGTGCTATTAAATAGTTCCTCCCGGCTCCTCATACAAGCAGGGGGAGTGGTGGTTTCCAATATATTGAACAAATGTACAAGCTGTCAATATCTATATTTACCTGCTTGTGAGGGAAATTCTACTTACGTTCAGTTCTGAAATGACCATACATATCTCTCCTTAGCTAAAACTGACCGTCCTCTCACAAGCAGATCCATCGCCACCATCTATCTGTGTGGAAATGTGCACCTGCAGATTTCTGTAATCAACACACACATCTCTACTAACAGTCCCTGATCCTAGAAAGATTTCTTCCACACCAAGTATTGGTGCTCATTTTCACCCACCAGGCCAGGTTAACAAAACTCCTTCAGTGGCCAAGACATGGAATGAGGTACCTCAAAAACAGCTAATGAGACTGCAAGCACCAGGTGGTCCCAAGCAAAAGGGAGTGAGCAAAAGGAGTGGTAATCCAGCAGTAGGGCAAAGAGTTATGCACAAAGCAGCCAATCAGAACGGAGACTGGGCTCACTGGAGATCAGGAGATGGAGGCTGCAATTCTATTTATCCCTTTCAATTGGGAGTAAGAGTCACTGAACTCAGTGAGATTCCTTCTGAGTAGGTCTGCATAAGGACAGCATCTGATATGCAAAAGGACTTTCCCTATCTCTTTTCCCCTTTCTCTCCCCACATAGCCCCTCCATCTGCTTTGGAGACTCCCCCAACCCTCTGAAGCTCAATTTAGAGGCACATGGGGGGATTTATTTTTATAGGAAAATGGACATCTTTGGATACTGCCTTAGGATTCCACTGTGAACAGCTTATAGCAATGTAAGCAGATGAGAAGTAGATTGCATCCGCAGTACAAAATTACAGAATTTTGATATCATTTCAACTGTCATGCTCCATCCAATAGAATCCTAGGATTTGTCATTTGATGAGTTAAATACAGTTCTCCTGTAAGGAACTCTATTAGTGCTTAGAGGAAGTGGACTAGGACTGTCTCTCGCAGAGAATTCCAAATACTTCATATTGCAAATCCCACAATTCTGCAGGATGAAGCCAAAAAAGTGGTATCAAACTGCTAAAACCGAGTAGTGTAGATCCACTCACAATCCGTATCTTAGGTGGAACATAGGACGGATTTCTCAGGTGCCATCCTCACCCAGAGAAATCCATCCTATATTCCAGTAATCCTGGCCAGAGCTGAGTGTATCAGTTTAGGTACTACTCATTGTCTAACCTGCATAGGATCATATAATTTTATGGAAGTAAACTTTACTTAATTTCCTGTAAAGATTGTTAGAATAAGCTTGTAAGCATATTTAAGCTCAGATAAATACGGCTGCAAGAGAGCCTGGTGAGTTATTACCCATTGTGGGATACAGCTGTAGAAACATGACCTTCCCATAGAAATGGCCTCTCTTTTCAACCAAGATGTCCATGTATAAGCATTTCCCTCTTTGTAGGCATGTACGCACATTGTCATGGCAATAAGTCTAGAGATACATTTCAAAAATGTTTTGATATTTGCTGTCTACATGCAGTATGGTACACTAACTGTATCCATCTTTTAGAAGGAGGAAAGTGTATTAATGTGGGTTCTAGGAGCTGTGGAATGTGCATGTATTGGGATGAAGCATGGAAATGACAGGTTAAGATCTGAATGGAAAAAATGGAAGAAAATACAGTAATATTTGGACTGCTCAATGGGCCCGAGAGGAAGTCAGCTTCCAACACATGATTTCAATTTGATTCACTCTGCCCCAAAGAATAACAAAAGGAACTTCAAAGCTTCCCGTGAGCTAGGCTGGCTAAATTGCAATGGGAAAAACTGTTTATGTTGTTATTATCAAACATTTCATAGAAAGCAACACAGGCAAACAATAGCAGATGGGGTCAAGTTCTATGGCAAAATTTGCAAACCTGGAGGGGCATCGCATCTTGAAAGCCTACAAACTCAGACACAGAGCAGACCTATTTACATCAAGAGGCAAGAGCTTTTCCCTCCCTAGTTTGGGGCAGGATGTCTGTATTTTTCAAGAGCTGCATGGAAGGCAGAAATTCAACAGATTAAGCTTTTACATCACTGCATCCCCATGCAGTTAAAGCATCCTTGCTTGAATGTATGCCTGCCACGTGATCTTAAAGGGACATGAGCCTTTAAGGAATTAAAAGGAAAGTCACTGTGACCCAGGCCTGTGAGTAAACACAAGAAAATTGCAAACCTGGAAGGGCTCGAGAACGTTGCAAAACTCCAGCAATATGTTTTCTTTAGCACCCAAATAAGCATGTAAACAAATAAACAAGCAAACATCAGACTTACCACTTCTAAAATCAAGAGAACAGCTGTAGTTGGTGAAATAGTTTCCACTGCAGCAATTTAGTAAGGGGATCAAATGGGATTTGGGCTTTTACAGAAGGGGGATAAATGCGGGAGTTAACTGATAAATAAGTCAAAGGCCATCAGGCCAAGCAATGAAATGTCATCATTAGGTTTAAACAGGAAATTAGCTGCATTTTGACCTATGCTGGTATGCTTTGGACTGATGAGCTGTTCCAAAGACGGGCACCAGCATGCAGTTTAAATTTTTCTGGATACTTTTAGAGATGGTTACAAAGATAGCTGGCAATTTCAAGGGATAAGCAAAACAGTTGCAAAACCAATCTTGTTCCCTCTTACACATCCCACACAGGAAGCACTGAAGGGCCCTAATTCAGTACACTGAAGGGCCACAGAGTACAGATTCAGCATACAAAATGTCCCAGTTTCATTTCCTACATCATCTGTAGCTAAAAGGCTCTAAGCCAGCAGAGCTATAAAGGGTGCACCCATTGCATATCTGAGACTATATCACCCCACTGTTTGACCCAGTTTCAGGCAATTTCTTATGTTATTTTGAGTCTCAGAGACACTGTTATACAGCCTCATAACAACACATAAAGGCACAGTGTTCTTAATATTACATGGCAAGTTTTATTTATATTACTAAATATATATCAATACCACTTTTCACAGCTATACATCTCCACATTACATAGGTTTAATAATTTATAACCCCTGCAAAATAATCACTGAGGGGAATTTCAAAAATATTACTTGATTTCACCACACTAAATTACTGTACACTTAAAAAGTAAGTATCTGAATGCTTCAACTATATTGCCCAGAAATGTACATTTCCATCTATAACGTTATCTCTGTGATTCCCCATTGACACATACAAATCATTAGTAATAGATACAGGTTGAGTGCCCCTTATCCAAAATGCTTGAGACCAGAAGTATTCTGTAGGTCAGATTTTTTTCTGATTTTGGAGTACAGTACCTTTTTGGAATAGCCCTGCATCTTGTTCATTCATTACATGTGTTGTGGATGAGACATGAGGCTAGAGAGGGACTGAGGATCTGTGAAATGATGGGAATCCAAGCATAGTGCTCGGTGCAAATCCATACCTCCTGCCATTTTACAGATCCTCAGTATCTATCTTTCTTTATCTTGGCAGCCGCCCACTTCTGCCTTTGAGATAGCGGCTGCAGTGCTTCTGCTAGTTCGTCTCTCAAATCCTCAGTCTCTCTTTTGCCACCAGTCATCCACATCCACCTTTAAGGTGGCAGCTGCAAAGAATTCTTGTTTGGCAAGGAACAAATGCATAACATTGTTTAGTGTTGCTCTGTATGACCTATCCTATTAGCACATTCACTTATGAAGTTCACAGAATGAGACACCTTCAGGTGTTTACAAGACAGATTCCTTGTGGCTGAAGCAGTGGGCACTTGTACACAATGTCAAGGGCCAACTCCTAGCTGGACAACTGTAATAGGAGCAGTATCCCTCCACTCTCACTCATGAGTGGCAAGCACTTTTTATCTATATGGACAGCATCTGGCACAAATGACAATGCTTCATGTGAAACGAGAAAACACTTCAGCCAGAATACAAGAAAATCCAAAATCTACAAGCAGTAAAACCTATTTTGGGCTGCCTCCAAAACATCAAATATATTATGTAAGCCTTTGAAGGTTCACTGGCTTTTTCATCAGGCAAAGGTGTTAAAAATTATACAGGAGGAAAACGCTGATGATGTTAGAATCACAGGCCTACATTCTATCTGAGATGTTGTCGGTGAAGATGGTTTGGAGGAATCTCAGTGCTGGCAGAGGCTACTCTCCTTAGGGGCCAGGTGAGGACTTAGGACAAAGAGAAGTGAAAGACTGTTAATAAAATTTCAGTTTTTAGTGATCTTAATGCAGGGAGAGGAATGGCGTACAGTTCATCCCTTTCAAAGCCCTGCTGGCTCACGGCAGCAAAGGCAAGGGGGCCGGTTATTGGGCTGTTTGGAGAAATGGATCCAAGGACACTTCCAGCTCACCTTTGGTGACTGGTTGTTTTTTTGTATCTATGCCTTCAAATGCCCTTTTCTTTAAAAGCTTAACTGGCCACAGGTTCATTTCTGGGTACAGTTCGAAGTGCGGGTCATGACCTCTATAATTCAGGTTCAAACTATCTGAAAGATCATATCTCCCCAAAGGAATCTAAGCCAGAGTTTTAAGATCTGTAGGAAAAGGCTTTCTCTTGGTCCTACTACAATCATAACCTCGCTTGGTAAGGACACAGGAGAGAGCCTTCTCAGTAGCTGCTCCCACCCTCTGGACCTCTTCTCAGTGGGAAGATAGGTTGGCCACCTCCCTACTTTCCACTGGTCGGAAAAGCAAAGACATTTTTGTTTAAGCAGGCTTTCAATGTGTAAACAAGAGAACTTCTTCTTGGAATGCTTTATCTTTTTAAACTTTTGTATGTGTCGTAAATGATTTGTTATTGTTTTATGTGATTATTTTAATTGTTTTTAAACTGCATTGTGAGAGTCTTTTAATTGACTGCCTATGGAATCCACCTTGGGTCACACTCTGGGAAAAAAGGCAACATACAAATGAAACAAACAAACAGCTTTCTGTGGGTATATTTGGTTGGGTAGGGTACCTGCTGTAGATTCCCCATCCCCATGGCAGACCTACTCTCGACAGGCAGAGGGACACTTTTTTCCTGCCCTAACCCTGCCCCCCCTGCCCCCCGCAAAGCCATAAGTATGTCCCTGAATTAGGATCGCTCTCTTAGCCAATGAAAACAGGGCTAGACTTTATCTGGAAAACAAGATGCATGTTGAAAGGAGGAGCACATGCAGAAGCTCCTGCCTTTGGCCTGCTGGATTACAACAAAGCCCTGTCTGCATCCTGTTTCCCACAGTAGCCACCCAGAGGCCATGGGAAACCCATGAAACAGACAGGACAACAGCACTTTTTCACTTGTGTTATTCAGCAACTGGCATAATAAAGGAGACTACCTCTGAGACTAGAGGTAATAGACAGTAATGATGACTAACTCTCACTGACTGCCTTTCCCTCTGTGAATGTATCTAATCCCCTTTTAAAGCCCTCTCAGTAGATGGCCATCAGCACATGCTGATGGACTTCAGTTCCCATGAAGGATCCGAGGTTCCAAGAGAAAAGTTTCTCCCTACCTACTTTCTCCACAGCATGCATACATCACTCACCTATCTCCCCTGACTTGCCTTTCTCCCGCAACCTCAGAAAGCCCAAACATTTCATCCTTGAGGACTTGCTCCAGACTCTTAATCAATCTGGTTGCCCTTTTCTAGACCTGTCAGCTTTGATAAGGACAACCAGAAACATAGATCCTCCTTAATCTTGCTTAGCATTTCTTCAGAAATCATGCAGCAGTCAGGGAAACTTTGAAAATAAACACAAGATCATAATAAGATTTCTTATTTCAGTGAAGTCAGTTACCCAATACAGGAGGGTATAATGGGGTAGGGGGCAAAAGGAGGACATTGTCTCCTCAAATAAGATTCTACCCCCTCATAAAATCTTCCTTTAGCAGTCAAATTCCTAGCATTGCAGAGACTGAAACACTGAAAACCATTCACACCTAGAGCTCTTGTGTTTGCTTTGTTTACATTTCCTTGGTCATTTTGCCCTTTTCTTTAGATGCCTAAACTGTACTTCTATATGCTCGGATAAAATTTTAAGTTACTGTAATGGTAAAAACTTGGGGACCAAAGTAAATACTTTATTGGAGGCAGAGGGTGTAGACCATCTCGACAAAGCATCATTGTTCCAGCAGTTCTGTTAATGCCATTCTTGGGAGACAGAAAACTTTTGAATAGGATAACCAATTCAAACCCTTGCCTTATCCCACTTCCTCCTCCACTTTAGTGTCATTCTGGATACTCAGCATGGTGGTCTGTGGTATACCTATTAACTTTGTCCACCACAAGGAGAGCACAGCCCCTTCATACAAGACACCATCCAGTTCCACTCTGCACTACGATGTAGAGTGAAAACAGCCACCTCCCCCCCGCTGCCCACTACAAACCAGCGTGGCTATATGAACTGCTAAGGATGAGGTCTGCATTGTCATTACACTGTAGCTCTCTCAGCTCAGCCAGTGAGTATAAAAAGCATGCCCTGTGGAAAATGAGTCAGACATAGGCAGCACCAGCTAATCAAGAAACGCAAGACATTCTGCTTTGCATAATCACTTTTTCTTTTCTCAGCAGATAGTCAAAGCTCTTTGCAGAGACTTCTTGATGCCTTGGGATTTTCATATGTGTGGCCTGTAAGAGTCAAAAGGTGCCATTGGGATAATTTGCTCTGAGCAATGTTATTACAAGCATATGACTTCTCACATGCCTACAGATGCCTACAGTAATGTTTAAGCCATAATAAACTTGCAAGCCTTAAAGGCGCCACAGGACTCCTTGTCAATTTACATGCCTACAAAGATTTCCTGTTTGCTTCAGGACTGGTCTTTTTCTTTTTTTTCTTTCAGTTTTCCTGGCCTCTGCTTCCTGTTTCTCACACCCACTCCATCCCTAATTATAATTTCTCCCAGCAAGTCTATTTGATGTTGTAGAGAAGAGCAACTGTCAGCCAGTAAGTGATTACCAACCACTGCTTCTTAACTGTTGACACCTCTGTTTGAAATACTAGCAGACTAGCAGAGGAGACCGACTGGTCAAACATGAAATGCAAAATGTCTGTTAAAATACCCTCCAATCTCAGGTAAACTGAAAGGACACTGGACTGGGATGGAGTACTGTGACTGGTGAACCAAGCAATGATGAAAGGAAATCAAATTAGAACAGTAAAATCGAGCAATTCATAACCGAACAATTTCAGCTGAGATTTCTAACTTTAAACTGGATCCTTCCACTCTAAGTCTGCAATGCTATGCTAAATTAGCTCAGGCAGAGGATCAGGGAAAAATTAAATACAGTGATGAACTAGGACACTCTGTCACCTCCAGAGGGCAGCTCAACCCTTCCTTTCTGCTCCAACTAAGTGCCAAGTTTGTGGGCCACTGAGCAATGTCTGGTTTCCCAAATGGAGTGGGAAACATGAACACAGAGCACACGGGAGTTGCATCAGATGGGGAGCACGTCCCAGTGGCAAGAAGGTCTTGATGTTCCACAGAGTTACAAAGACAAAAATACACAACTACTTGAAAATCTTTCTAGTCACTACCCTTGGAAAGAAATGCTGTTTGGATTCTTTATGTTCCCAAAAGTTCAGAGAGTTCCTTTTCTTGTCCTGATGGAATCTTGAATCCTACTGTAAGAATTTGGGATCTTAACAACAGAGGGCTAAGCAATTTTACATTTGCACAAAGAGGCTGGGGAAGGGAAAAAGGATTACGGCATCTCAGTGTTTGGGTAATTTGACTCCATTTCTGTGGCCCTTCCCTCGGAGTTGAACTGGAAAGCTTTTCATTGGGAACTTGTATTCGGCTTCCTCTCTCCTTCACATGCAGTGATGGTTAAATGAGGGAGGAGAAACCAAAAAATGAAGGATTGGCTGTCAGCTGCAATGCCACATAAATCTATCAAGCTGCTTACATCGTTTGCTGGACAAAGACAAACCTAATTTTCCTACTTTCCACATCATTGGCCCTGAACTAAATAATTTACAATGGTCTGAAACCAGATGTTTCTCTGTTCAATCTCATTTTAGGACTTTTAAAGGCAAGAATGGGACTAGGAAATTAAGGCCTCCTTAACAAGATATCTCCAAGCCTGTAAGTATGGCAGGAGGGCAAAATGAAGGCAATGCAACCATAACAAATACTCTGGACCCTACTTCAAACTTGTCTTCATTTCACAAATTTCTAACATTGCTGAGTGAGACACCAAAAATTATTCACATCTACAACATTTCTATTTGCTATGTTTGCATTCTCTTGGTATTTTTGTCTACATCTTTTTTTTCATGCCTAAACTATATTTCTCAAAGCTGAATTTCAGTTTTTAGTTACTGCAATTAGAGAAATTTGGGGGCTGAATAAAAATTAAAATCATGGGGGGCAGAATTCTTATTTGGGGGTATATTTTGCCCTCTGTGCCTGCTCTACCACTCTCGTCTCTGAAAATACAAAAAGGATAAAGAAGTGACTTTGCTGATTGTTTAATAAACTAATTCCTACTGATAAGCACCAGCGGCTTTTGAAATCTTTCTCAGTTAATAACACAGGTCCAATAATGATCTCACCGCCTAAATGCAGTTCACAAGCTTACAACAGGCCCACTGAAACTTCAGTTGCCTTAATACCATTGGCATAACTGAGGCTAAACCAGCTTAAGTGCAGTTATGCATGCTTCAGGTTTTCTGCTTGCACTGTTTCTATCTCCAGCTCATGATTACCCCACACACCAAATGCACTTACACTACAGATGCTAGGGAAGAACAGTACAAAGGTCATGCTATAATCTTTTTGCAGGGCAAATTGAGTACCTATAAGTGGCCCCAGTGTTCTCTGTATCAGTAGGTTTCGACCTTTTGCCCTCAAGGTGTTTTAGATTTCAACTTCCAAAATCCTTTGCCATTGGCCATGCCTACTGGGGCTTCTGAGAAGTGAAGTCCAAAGTATCTGGGGAACCTAAGACAGGGAACCACTGCTCTGTGCCACTCTTTGGATCTGTGGGCTGCTGCCTTTGGAGAAACTTGTCATTCCAGTTGCAATTGGCAGAAATCAAACTGTCTCAAATCCAAACGCTTCTGCTTAAAAGGTTTCTAGGGCTCCAAGGCCCTGCGATCTGTGCAAGCGGCTAAATTTAAACTTTTTAAAAATTGAATAGCTTTTCAGAATAGCTTACATGTAACAAAATCCTACCCAGATTTGGCAAATAGCTCTTGGCAGTTCCTTTCCCCCCTTAAAACTTGAGAGCTGAGATAGGATGGAGCCTGCTAGCATGAATGATGAGACAGGAAGGCCTGCATTCACATAGATCATCCACAAACTTCACAGTTGGTTTTAATGTAAAGCCCCCTTTATTCTATCAGCTTCAGCCTCCCAGCTGCAGTATGGAGGTGATTATATAGGAGGCCTTTGTGTTTTAAAATGTGCTACATAAATGTTGAGTGTTGTTTTATCTCAAGAGCTGAAAATGTTTCAGTCCCAGCAAATGGCCTGGCTTTGAGATCTGATCTGTACTATGGATGGAAGGGGGGTGGCTGGGGGGAGGAGCCGTGCTAGCTAGCGCTCGCAGGCGCAGCGGGGTCAGGAGTGCTCCTTGTTTTGAGGTTTGCAGTTGCACAGGAAGGATATGGGTTTTCTTTCTGTTGCATCTCAGTGATAGCCAAGGGCAAAACATCACATTTCTGACTCGGAGCCACAAAGCGAGGCCCAGAGCTTTCAACAGAACAGCCAGATGGCTTCTTTATTTTCAAGGGAAAGCTTTCTTGCAAAGCGCTGAACCTTACCCCAGAGCATCACAGCACCATGAGGCATAACGGATACACTCCTGACTTCACAACATTTCCAGCTTCAAAGCAAACACAATGCAGTTCCACAGTATTCCTTATTTTGGAAATCTTGACCAGGGAGCAGCTCTGGCTTGCAATGAAACCGTGCCAGCAACAAAGTACAGGCTTGCGTAACATCACCAGACACCTTTGGGTTTTTAAGGAAAGATGTTAAAAAATAAATCACAAGCCTAGGTCTTGTTTGCTTGCACAGATCTCCACAGCAACTCTTTTTTTCTTGGCATTTTTGGGACTAGCCTCATCTTTCTTCATTGTAAAAAAATAAAACAAGAGTGTGCAGATCAACTTAAACAGTTTCCTTCTCTCTCTCCCCAACCCAGATGTTAACTCTAGTCACAAAAAAGCCGCAGAACTTCTTTGTCTAACTCATTTTGCACAAACCCAGTGCAAAATGTAACTGTATTTCTTCACATTCAGATAACTCTGCCCTACTTCTTCAACTTCATACATATAAAATGTGGAGCTGCAATTAGACTCACTATGTTTTATCACTAGAAGGCTATCAGTTTTATGCCTTAAGAAAGAACTTCAGGACGGAGTGCGAATCATGCAGTCCTAACAGATGTTATTCAACTGCAGCTCCCAGCAGCCATAGCTGTCATAACCAATGGTGAGAAACACTGGAAGCTGCAGTCCAACAGTGTCTGGAAGGCTGTGTTATTCCCATTCCTACTCTAGGACACTCTATGGTAGAGGATAGAGAGTTCTCTTATAATAGAGCTTTCTTAAAAATATCAGTACGCCAGTCAAGATGTTATGGAAGTTATGGACCACTTTTCCCTTTCTTACTAACATGCTGGGGTTTAAAAATTAAATGTAAAATGTACCTTTCCTTCCACTCTCTTGATCTTCTATGTGTGTAATAAGTCATCATTGAAAAGGACTCTTCCTAGATCATGGCTGCCAATTAAAAAGTACCTTAAAGTGGGGGGTGGGGGCATGTATGCACATGTACACACACACACACACGCACAGGTGCTAGATTACTCCCATTACAAAAAATATAGGTAAGTATGGGGGGGTCTGGCTCCTCTTAGTTTGGACTGGATAGAAAAGAAGATGGGTCTCTTAGAAATAACACAGTATATTAATTTGTCTGGAAAAGATTTCATTTGAAATGTTTATGCAGAAATGTAGCTAGCCTTGCAGAAATGAGGCTCAGTGCTTCAGGTGAAACCGCAGTGCAAACTGCAGGTCTACTGCCAAAGATTTGTTTGATTATTTCCAACTGACACTTGTTCAGCCTTCTTTACCTTTCCAGTTCCAGGCCTTGTGTCCTCCTTTTCTGGGTCCATTCTCCCTCACAGCTGAATATCCTTCCTTTAGTATTTCTCTCTAGCTATCTCTCTCCCTCTGTTTGGGGATGACGAGACTTCTATGACGATGGGACAGGTTCTTACTTTCTCTTTTTCTTTTTACTATTGCATCTTTTATCTTCCTTCTCCTGAACCTGCTGCACTTTGGGGTCATTTCTTACTCCCTTCTTAAAGGCATGGGTGAGCAGCTTGTGGCCCTTGAGGGGTCTTTGGACTAGAACTCCCATCACTGATACTGTGATGCTATGCTGTACTGCTATGCTGATTATGGCTGGTGGCGGACAAGGTCTGAAGAGCCACACACATTTCTCAATCCTGATTAAAAACCTACTACTTGCTTCATCCCTCTTTGAAATATGACCAGTTCAGTCAATGGCAGCCAGAAACCTTCTGCCTGCCCTCCCTGTAATGGCAGATGGCCAATGACCACCCGAGGTTTAGACACTACCAAGAAATCCCTTAACCTATTTTGTAATATGGTGAACTTGCAGTTGCAAGAAACACTTCATACAATCATAGTCTAGAAATCACAATTTCTTGCTCGATTTACCATCCGCAAAGCTTTCTTCAGAGATTAACTCCTACCGCCATCTAAATTAGTGAGATCAAAGAAGGAGCTAAACCAGACCATGCCAGAATTTGCATGCAGGACAAGAAAAAATACAGAACCAGTTCACCTAGCTGGCCAAAATAATTGAGGAAGCCACCCAGCATGGGGCAGAAAAGTAGATGGCAGAAACTATTAGCCATCTAACTGCAGAGGAAGGTCTTCATGGACTCAGATCTTACTCTTAGACCTTTTAGACATCAGCTATCTTTCATATTTATTATCCTGTGTCCAGACATGACAATCTTTCAGTGCCCCAGGGGATCAAAGAACCAATGTGTGCCGGCAGCCCTCAGGTACTTGGCTTAAAATTCCACATGCACTAAGACCTTATGGAGTGGTCACCAGAGACAGGCAAGCTGTTTTTTTGCATTTGAGGACAGAATCATCTGGGAACAGTTTTAAGCATTCTAATGAATGCTCATACAGTCTCTCTACTGATTTATCTTGAGCTTGGCCTATGGCCCTTGTTTTAGCACCATAAAAAGCTCCCAGTAATCCACTTCCTCCAACAAAGTCCAGGCCTTCTGTGTTTCCAGGAGTAAATCCATCCTTCCTGGGCAGTGACTCTCTGAGGAATAGAAGATTTAATGAGACAAGCCTATGGTTTAGAGCCTAATGCTACTTGTCATGGACATTTTCTTCCAGTCTCATTGCTTCTTGGAACAACATGTGGAACATGGTCCCTGGAACTGAAAGGTTCAACTTGTTGGTGGGGGGGGCGTGCGGGTAAAGGCTTCTAGGTATATGACTCATGGGTCCTTAGCTAAAGTATCTCACTCCAACAGATCTGAGTTTTGGTACAGGCCTGATCATGATCATGTGGTTTGGCTTGGTGGTTTTTGGCAAGTGCCACAAGTCTGATGGGCCTGGCTGGCAAGTTGTCAGCTGAGTCAGCATCACACTCTAAGCTACAGCACATAAGGTGCGGTGGGGAGGGGAGGCTCAAAGAAGGGGGTTGTTGCCCTCAAGTCATTTCCAACCTTATAGCAACCTTAAGGCAAACCTATTATGGGGCTTTCTTGTCAAGCTTTATTCAGTGGGGGTTTGCCACTGCCTTCCTATGAGGCTGAGAGGTGTGACTTGCTGGTTTTAAATAAAAGGGGCTTCCTTCACTTCTTCTTGGAAGACTTTGAGCAGGAGGTGTCCACATGGTTGAGCATTTTTGCTTGAATTCATGTTAATTCCTTGGAGAGAACTCACTGACTCTGAAGCATCGTATGGATTAAGAAGCATCTACGTCATAGAAAAGCAATAAAGATTAATAAGATAAATATTATAATCCATTTTCACATTTTCTTTCTGATGTACCTATAGGATAGACTCCCTGAAAACCAAATGTAATTAGTGTATGGTTTGCAGCCCACAAAGCAGAAAAAAAAATGCTGGGAAATGAAATGGTAGCTTTGTGAAGGTAAAGGAAGGATTGTCTCACAGACAGCCTAATCTCCATCTTAAATCATTGAAATTACATATAAACCTTACAGAAAAGCTGTTTCTACTGTTTCTAAACAACTTGCTAGGCACTGTCAGGATGCCTAGTCAGCTAGTGCTACTGAGGGTTTATTTTATTATCTAGAGTAAAAGCTGGCTTGCTGGGGTCCTTGCAGGAGTTTCTTATGTTGACAGAGCATTGCATGATTAGCTGTATCATTAAAGGGTGTTGCTTCCGCTACAGTATGACATCTGTCAAGAGCCAGGATATGGGATTTAAACAGGACATTGCCCTCTTTGGTATAACAGCTCTTCTTTTTAAGTTCTAAGTTTCCCTGCCCTTCCTCCAAAGCTTCCTTCACAATTTATCTCTCAAAGAGCCTGAAGACAGATGGACTAACACACACAGTGTGTGCATTTCTTTGCTCATGCTAACTCCTAGTTAGTTTTGTTTACACTCACAAAATGAAAGCTGGGACGACATCAACATCAGTCAACATAATTCCCACCACTGTATTCAACAGTGTCTAAGAAATAGGCAGCTTCTAACTCACCACTGCAAAGTAACAACCCACAAGACCATGATGCATCATGCTAGAGATGACCTAGTATTAACAACATAGCCACAGGACGCTCAAAGAAGACAAGCAGTGTGTCAGACTAGTAGCTGGTAGGAGATACTGATAATACATGGTATCCAAAAAGTATGAATGTTCAAAGGTTATGTTATCCTGCATTAATATCCTTACCAGATGCAGAGGAAGCATCCAAGATGAGCATGAGTCAAGCTTACATGTGGAAGGATGGGCTAATTGAAGCATCTTGTCCACATCATCAGGCTGCAACAATTAAAACTAATTCCAGGCAACCTGGCCCAACAGAGCACTTCAGACTCTAATTCAGACGACGGTATTTCAACTATGGCATCAAGTTCTGAATTAATATAGGCTATTTTCTCCTCAAAGTGCCTAGCAAATAGGTTACAGCAGGTAGCCAAGAGGTTCATTCCTGGTGTCTCCAACTCTGATCACAAAAGATTCCTTAAAATTCAGAATAATTCTGCTGGATAGCATGTCAAGAACAAAATAGTAGAAACACAACAGGATTTTTGCCAACCTGGGCTAACAGGGCATCTGAGTCAAGACACTTATCTGACAACATTCCACTGAATCACGAGAAACCTCCACACAACTAGAGGGTGACCCCTGTTCCCAAGATCAACTGTTCGCCTACACGACAGTATCCTCTCTCTCTTCTGTTTCACTGCTGCCATTTTATAGCCTTACCACGCCTTATGGAACATTTCTATTTACCCAGACTGCACCAGAGTTTTCCATAGCAAATGTGCAAAGAGTGGCGGGCAAAGACATATTTCCAGATAGCCATTGGTCAGTGTCCAGGGAGCTATGACAAGCCAGGGCTATCAGGAAGGCTATCCCAGATTGATGAGTATACAGTGCAAGGGGAGGAGAGTGTCTAGGTGTTTCCTGGGAAAAGTCCAGGTTAGAACCACCACAGAAGCAGCAAATCACTGCTATATAGACAGCATACCAGCTCTCAGACTAAGAGCAGGCAAGATTTTGTCCTCTCACCCAATAAAACCAACTGCAGATTTGGGTTGTCTGTTGTAGGCAGGAAGTGAGGCGGGGAGGGGCATTCTTCCCACTGATTGACTGAAATCAGCCTTCAGGAGCCTCTCTGTACATTTTGTTTTCTCTTTTTGCTGTTGTTAGCCTTTGCTAGGTTGGCGCCAATCTGCAAAATCCTAGTTTCAGACCAGGGTAATCTGGAGGATGCACCCATTCTTTTTTGCCCAAGGTGGGTCCCTAAGTGGCTGCAGAAAATCATGGCAGCAGAGCTGTCATGAGTCTGAAAAGCAACAGCACTCAGAAGTGCACAAACTGCTCAGCCCAATGATGACAAATAGGTTGCTATAGTGGGTCACGCAGAAGACCACCCCACGCACTGACACACATGCAATTCTTCATGGACCTGGGGGGGTCTTCCCCTTGATTTATAACTTCATTTAACAGAGTCAATGAGCAGAAAGTAGAATAGCACCAAAGTCCATTCTCAGTCTCCCTCTCTCTCTGTGCTTGTCTTTTTTTCTCAAGTTTTTTTTATCCATAAATTTAAGAAGTACCTTTATCTCCGTGAAATGGCCAAAAAAGAGACTTAGTGGCAGCAGACCTCTCTTCAGAAATTCAATTAAAGATTTACAGCCAGCCAGTAAATCACTCTCCTTGTGCCCTTTCCCTGCCTCCACTTTACATTTAGAGAATTGTACACACATCCTTCTCCTCCTCCTGGTTTAGAGAAATGGATGGTCAAGCCTGTCTTGGTACAAACAACAAAATGTGTTTTCAGAAAATAGAAATGTGACAAAAGGTCTCCTTTTATTTGCACAGCTCATGAACGCCATTAGCTTCAATGCTATGTATATCTGTTTGAAGAAAAAAGTCTCCTTTCGTACTGCAGAGCTTACTTGTGGATGAAGATGCAGAGTAGGGTTGTACATATTTAATGTATTTCATGTGAGGAGTGAACAAGCTGTTAGTCATCTATTTGCCATTCCATTTAGAGGCCTCTGCAAATCATGAAACTGAACCTGGTTTACATCAGTTTTATGATGTTGGGGACAGAACGCTTCATGCACTCAAGAGTCTAAACTCATTTGAAGCAAAACTCCCATCATTACATATTGCAGTAGCAAATTCTTTTTCTAGATGTGGATCTTAAGTTGCCAAAACATCATTGTACATGCTAATAGCAAACTCAAGTGTTGAGTTATGATCAGAAAAGGGCTGCATGAGGGAAACCCAAAGACTGCATAAGTATAAAAAGTATCTCATTTGAAAAAAAAAACTCTTAGGGAAAGAGACCCACTATCCACAGCCCAGTGAGGACAGAGCACAGTCATTGGTCACAGACTTCTAAAAGACTACTGAAGGAAGAAAACTAGAAAACCTGGGAGTTCAAGAATGGGGTACCTTGGGAGAAGAATGGGGTACCTTGGGAGAAGGCGTGGGTTGCTAGTTGGAATACTGAATAGGTATACTTCATGCTGCAACGCCTTCTTAACCTTCCACAGGAAAAATATAACCCTCCTCAGATGTTTACCTGAACACAGAAAGGCCAAAAACATACAGTGGTAGAAGCAATGGCATGGTCATGAAGTCCTGCCCCTAGCATTCTCAGGCATTATGCTCCCCTTCAGATCTCTGTGTATTTGGTGTAAACACCTTTAAAAACATTCTGAGTACTTTAAAACGTGCGCATGATTGAAATCCTATCTTGTCAGGATTTCCAGTAAGGTCTGAGTTAAAACTTTAAATACCATGCAAGATGTTGAACCTATCATCAAAATAGGTTCAGCATCTTGAATAGCTCCTTTAATTTGGAATAAAACCCAGATTCACCATCTGACTGGCATTAGAGCTACCATGCCTGACCAGCAGTCAGGTAGAGGCTCCCAAGTGAGTTCAGCAGAACACACTATGCAACTGTCTCCAGACCTTTCTGCTGAATATGTGAACATCTTAAAAGGGCTTCATGCACCCAGGAATACAGCTGGATTGAGACTGTTTGCATGTCCCTGACCCTGCTGAGGACTAGCCCTCCTGTGCTCTGGCAAGACACCTGAAAAGGCTCATTTATTTTCTATACAAGTTTCCACAGTATAATGGTGAGCTAGAAAAAACATCCAAACAGGCAGCGAGTACCATTATGTAATAACCTGTCCTTTCATGATCTGTCACATTAAAGAAACCAACCTGCACAAAAAATAAGATAGATCCACTTTCCATGGTTGAATAACGTATACCAGGGGTACCCAACCTGCAGCCTGGGAATCTCATGAAGCCCTCAGCCAGATGGGCTAAAAATGTGCAGTCCTCAGAGCCCCACCAAGAGATGTCACTCTTAGTAATCCCCCAAGAAAGATTGTGCACTCTAGTGCTCACCAATGCTTGCATGTGTACAGCCATGTAATTCAGTGGGCTATATCCACTGTTTTACTTAAATTTATAGCAGAATCCAATGCAGAAACAATACTAATAGACGGGAAGCTTTAAAAAGGATGCCAGTGGTATGGCTGCTGCTGAGAATATATGGAACATCACATATGTTCTCCAAAGAATTTGCCATGTTTGTAACATAGAGGGGAAACACAAACAAATACACGCTGTTGCTATAGCTAAGTCTGATTGGTCTCTGGTGCTATTTACATTAATACCAATGCAATGTCAGTAATGTTCTTTATATCAAGATGACCTCTTTGTGTCATACTGTGAAACTGCAGCAGTAAATTCTACAGGCTTCTATCTGAGAGGCCATTCTCAAGGTAAATTTCAGATTTTATTCTTGTTGCCTTTGGTACACATACCAGAATCACGCATAAAGTATGCGCATGTAAAACTAGATGCATGTCTTTTTCATGATTTTTATTTATTTAAAGCATATATTAATTCTCTTCCAGCCCATGAAGGCTCTCATAGTAATGTACAACAACCAATGAATTTAAATATTCTTTTAAAAATCTGGAAAAAAAATCAATTTTTAAAAGCCAGTATTTGAAACCAGCTTCGAAAAGAGAAGGTTGTACGGAAAAATACAACTTTGACCACCTATTAGATAAGCCAGCCTGATTTCCTTTGGGTGGGAACTGCACAACAACTGAGATGGTACTACAGTGGAAACTCCATCTTATGTACTTACCTAGCTTCTTGGGGTGAGTTTTAGGATTTGAAAAGAAAAAAAAAAATCATATGAGTGGCAGCCTTTCTGGAGACAACTTTTGACTTCTCTGTAATTTTAATACGGGCTACTGGAACTCCCTATACGAGTTTGCTCAGGTTCAAAGATCTCTGGGAAAGGTCCTTCTCTCTTTTTTAACTACATTCCCAGCATGTTTGGTGGAAACAAGGGAGAGGGCCTTCTCAGTGGCTGTTCCCAGACTTTGGAACTCCTTCCCTAGAGAGACCAGGATTGATCTCCTTGATCTCCTCCTACTTGCAAATGAAAACTTTCTATTCTCTTGGGCTTTTAGGAATTGGCTGTGATGGGCTTTTAATGGTGTGGTGTTGTCTTTTTTTCTTTTTTTTTTAAATCTGTCTTTAAATTAATTTTAATAGTTTTTAAAAACCTCTCTCACACATTACACATATTCACATTAAGTTTTTGCATGCTCTTCATTTGTTCAGGTTTTAATAATTTGTAAGCTACTTAAGTTTCTGTTATTGGAGGAAAGGTGGAAAAGCAATCCATCAATTAACAATTCAAATTAATTCAACTGACAAATGCCCTTCAGGAGAACCAGCATGATACAGTGGTTTGAGTGTTGGATCCAGGCTCTGGGAAACCAAGGTTCAAATCTCCATTCAGCCATGGAAACTCCCTGGTGAGCAAGTCATATTCTCTCATCCTCAGGGGAAGGCAAACGAAAACCTCTTCTGAACAAATCTTGCCAAGAAAACCCTGTGATAGGTTCAATTTACGGTGGTGATGAGCCAGAAATTACTTAAAGACACACACAACAAAAATTCCCTTCATATTTTACAGGTATATACAATTGGCCTGCCACATTTGCTAGGGTTGGGGTGCAGGACACTTGCAAAAGTGGAAAAATCACAAACATCAAAATGTATGTGTGTCTGAGGGAAGGGGGCTGAGTCAGAGAGCTAGCACCAAGGGTCCAAACCTGGTCAGAGAACGAAGAGGGAAAGGGGGGAAGTTCACATGGTGACCCTATACTTCCCCTCTCTTGCCCATCTCTTTCTTTGGGTATGTGGGAGGTATTGGGAGAGGGTTTGTGGTGCTGAGAAATCTGGCTGCAAGCTATAATTAGCTGGCTGGTGGAGGAGGATGACAACCAGAGGCAGGTTTTTAAAGCACTGTGTAGCCCAACTGGAGCTACTGAGAGGGAAGATTCCCCTGGAAAAGAAGCACCTCAGGTGGTGGGGCAGTGGTTGGAGAAATGTGCAAATAATCAAATCTGGGAAAGTCAAATCCACAAATGTGGAGGGCCAACTATATATTGTACCAAAGTTCAAATCCCAAGAACAGAAAGGGAAGAGGGAACTGGCCCCTGGAATCCTCTCTTTCTGAAAGCAGCTCCAGGGCTCTGGTCTAAGACATATGAGCCTCTTTCCCATGTCTAAACTAGGAAGAAAGCCTTGTACTTGCAGTCCACCTTTACTCAAGCTCACAGTACCATCGAGAACACACCAGGTTTCAACAAATTTTGAGTCTGGTCAGGAAGAGAATACCACGGATCTCCATGTTGACAATATTGAGCTAGATGGATCAGTGGTCTGACTGAATATGAGGCAGCTTGCTTTGCTATTGTACACCTTTGGTGGCAAGTACAAACTTTGGCTAACAATGTCAAACAAAACATCTAGACTCCTGCATGGGGTAGAAGCGTTAGGATTAAAAACAAGGTTGGCTTGCAACGCTTGGGAGCAAGCCCCATTTAAATTCAATGAGGCTTACTTGTGAATAGTTATATGCAGGGGAGCACTATCAATGTAGCTTCACCATATACTGACTAGTAGTCTGCACAAAGAAACTCAAACTGTATTCTAGCAGACAATGGATCCACAGCCCTCACTTCTGCCACCCACACATTTCCTGCTTGATTATAAGGAGTTAGGAGTTGACCTTGCCAGTGGGGTGGTCCATTGGGGAACAGGAAGAAGGTCCTAGCAGCCTGTGAGTTCATTTCTCAGAGGCTCCACTCACTGATGCACTGAGGTTTTGGAGAGGAAGTGAGTTCATGGTCACCCAGAGTTTGTCTAAACACTTTGGTGCTTTCTTCAAAGCATTGCTCAGATCTCAAGTTCTTTTCCCAGACAAATCCTGACAGCTCCAAAGAGGTACATTCTTGCTTTTTGTGTGCACTCTCTCTCTCTCGTTTTCACAGGATGGAAGAGGTTGGAGGCAGAGAAGATGAAGAGGCTAGTACTGCTGGGGAGAACTTTCAGAGGAGCCACATGACTAAAGAGAAGATGTTGTCTGATCTAAACTGAGCCTGCAAAACATGCATGTTCTGGACTACAACTCTCAGAATCTCCTAACCAGGATGGCCATTGAAAAGTTACTTTTGTGGACCACAAATCCCAGGATCAGTGCTAGCTGGGGAATTCTGGGACCTGCAGTTCGAAAAGTAACTTTCCCAAGCTCTGAATATTACATAGGAACTAATACTGTCTTAAGACAAGGAGCTACCTGATGGAGGGTAGAGGCTATGTTTACATACCTTTTTACGTTTGGAGGAAAAAAGCTCAGAAGGTGGTTTAGGTAAGGTGTATGTAGTGAGATGGGGTGAGTGGGCTACAGCTCATCTCTACAACTGGCTTGCGGGAAGTTGAGCCTACTTAGGATGGTCACCTAAAAAGAAGACAGCTGTTGTAGGCAAAGCTAAACTGAAAAAGAAGAGGTACCAGTGCAACCTATTTTCTAGGCCTCATAAAATAATGCCACTATCCTGCTTCCTGTGCCTTAGGAACAGAGCTTTACCTGGGAGAAAAGAGCCAAGCTGAGTGTAGAACTGAAGTGTAGATGGGGGAGAGAGTTCAGGCTGTGAATGATGAGATCAAGACTAATCTATAATATTCATGAACTGCATCTCTCCAGTGCACTGGGGAGCCGTTTTGAATTTCGTTTTTAATTTAATATTGGGCTGCTTTGAGCCCCAACTCCTAAAAACATTCCCTGGGTTTCAGTCTATGCAACATGCATGTGATGCTGTGTAGCCTAATCCTATGCATGTTTACTCTGACAATAGTCTTACTAAATTAATTGGGACTCAACTTCCAAATAAGTATGCATACATAGGATTACAGCCTTAAAGTGGTGTAATGTAATTTGCTCTGTACTTTAGGTGCAGGGGGAAGGAAAGTTTGACACAGAAATTTCAACAGCTTCAATACAGTGCAATTCACAAATTTCTTTGAGGAAGATCATGGTAGTAAAATAAAATAAAACCAATATAAATTTTAGCATTTATCTGTCCTTTAACTCCCCCCTCTGTTGACTTTGGAGACACAATCTTCTGAATCTGCAATAAGCTGATCTGGAAACCATCTTCTCAAATACATGATAAAACCCAAGACGTTCAAGATGCTTTGGTTCTGCTTCAAGGCAAAACAAAAGATTTGTTATTCTCTTGTGTAAATTCTCAACTAAGCATCTCTTCCAACATCTGCTTGCAAAGCACTGGGTCCGAGCTCTTCAGCGAGGCAGATGATGGCAATAAATTGTCCTTACTAATTAACAAAATATTTGTGGTTTTTGAAAGCAAAGATCTTATGTTGTCAAAATAAAACAAAACACTGGGCTTGTAGTTGCAGATTTCAATCTGTGCTTCTCCCTCCCCCCTTTTGCCTCAAGTGTAAAATGACTTATTGAGATGCTTTAAAAAATGCTGTTGCACACCTTCTGGAAAGTATTTCATCTGGGCTTTGCTGGAACTAGAAGCCAGTGATGTTTCAGAGATGTGAGTCACCTCTCCCTTGGGCCTTTGATATTTTAAGTAGGCACATGGAGGGTGCCACCAAGAGGCAGGTTCCAGCTGAGCTCCAAAATCATCATAAGAAAGAGCGGATGAGAAAAGGTACTATATATAAGACTAAGGCTGTATAGGGCTTCACATATTAAGCTGTCCTTCCTCCAGGGACAACATATGGCAATGCTGGCTTGGGGTGATGGAAGTTGGAGTTCATCAGACCTGGAGGGCATCAGTGTAGGGAAGATGTATTAAACTATCACCAAGCTCCACCCAGTAGACACCAATGCAAATAAGGGCAGCTGCATTTTATACCAGACACTATTTCTAAATCGTTCTGTAGTAAGCAATTAACTACAACCAGAAAAAACCATTCTGAGTGTGGTCTTCATTTCCATTAACCACAATATAAGCTCTATCAGAAACATCTTAGGCAACCGACAGACAGGAATATTTTTTTCCAGACTGCTGAAGAGACTGATTTGAAAGAGGATTTACTGCCCAGAGTATATACACTCATCTGACTCTCACCTCTGGCAATCTGGTGTTCAGGAGTCTGTACCCTGTTTGGCTGGAGTGAGGTGAGAGAAATGGGTATACAAACTGTGGGAAGCAAGATACTTTCAGCAATATGGAAAGCCACTGTCTGCCTTTAACCCCGCTGGTGTATCCGTGGCCCCATCTGAATCATTCCTTGCTGTTCCTATCCTTTCCTCTTCCTGACAGGCAATTTGCAGAGTGTTTTTCATGACTTAGAACATGTCTGTCAGAATCACAGATAGAAATCCACTGAATCAATTTCCCTTTGTGATCTCATCACCGCTGCAGAAAACAAAAAGATAGACCATTAAGCTCCAGGGCCCGCAACAAGGAATCACTGCAGCCCCTATTTAAAAAAAAGAGGGGCACCTCCACTGATTTTTTTTTGTTTTGTAGGAAGAGAAAAAAAAGAAATCTATTATTGAAAGTGTGTTTTCATTTCAGAAATATTACTCCTGCCGATTGTCATGCAAATGTCACTAGCCTTAAAAACACAAAAGAAAAGCGAGGAGGTTCCTTGAAAATAAGAAAAGTCATCCCAAAGACAATAGCTGTTGAAGTTTCTTGTAGTTTGCCAGCAAAATTACCAGATACTGTGAAGACAAATGAAAGAGCAAGAGGCAAGGGACACAATAAAAACCATTTCTGTAGCAACACAGCTATTCTCAGGCTTCTTCCCATTTACAGGCAAAACACACACATCTATCAACACCACCAAAAACAACCCAATTCCACAACTCTTCAACAGCCCACCATACCAAAGAAGCTCTAGAAAAATCCTTTGCTTGCTTGTGCATTTCATATTGTTCAGCATTAACTACTAAATTCACACTGGGTCTGGCTTGAAAGTAGCACAGAGTAATTTCATTCAAATCCGTACACAAACACATCTGCATCTGAAGTGCCGGGAAATTAGCCTATATGCAGAAAATGAGCTTAGGACCATCCTTTTTGGTACTATCACTCCCAAAATGACTGGGGTGTTCTGGGAGTCATAGTCTCAAGTTCTGTTTCTGCAAAAGGCTTCCTGTTTTAAGCTGTTTTCCAGGGGCCACAGGGCTACGTGCCACCCGAGTGGTAGTGGCTGGTCATAGTGTCTAGCAGGGCAGATTTGGGGCTTTCTCGTTCTCCTCCTCCATTTGTGTTCCCTACTCACAAGGGATTGCCTTATACAACATGCAGCTCCCACATGACTGCTTCTGTAATTATACTTAAGGAAAAACTTCCCACCAGGGCACTAACTTTCCATGGTGATGAGACTGTGTGATCCTGCAAGGCAGGGGTGTCAAACTCAATTTCATCTTGGGCCGCATCAGCATTATAGTTGCACTCAAAGGGCCAGTTGTATCTGTAAGACTATATAAATATATCTACTCTTTTATCATATTAAATAATTGCCTCTGTGCCTTTTTCTGGCCCCCTCCCCTGTGGCTCTTTCTGCCCCCTTCCCCTCTTTGTACCTGGTGAACCTGATCCCCACCGTGTGGGCTCCCAGCTGCCAGTATTCTGAAGAGGGGCCCAGCAGCCAGCACTCACAATCTACTTCTACTTCTGACTGCTCCTCTGTCCAACTCTCATGAGCTGTGCGGAGCGTTGCCATGGTAAGCCATGGCAATGTTCTGACAGTATACTTGGACAAGAGGAGCAGTAGAAGTAGAAGCAGGTTGCGAGTGCTGGCTGCTAGGGCCCTCTTCAAAATACCAGCAGCTGAGAGCCCGCAATGTGAGGATTGGGCTCGCCAGATAGGGAGAGTGCTGCAACTGCAGGAGAGGTTCAAGGGCCACATGAAATGGCCTGGTGGGCCAGGTTTGACCCATGCCTTGCATTTGGCACATGTGCTGTAAGGCAGGAGGCTGTGGTGATGGCAGCAGTGCTGCTGATAGGGTCTCCCAATCAGCTAAAGATGCTATTGGGCAACAGCAGTAGTGCAATGGGGGTGATACTGGTGGAGGATCTCTCAAAGACAACAGCAGTTGCACCATAGCTAACACCTGTTAGTAGTGCACAGGAGGAGGCAGGTACATCCCTTTTGAATGTCTTTTATCATTAAAACCCTATGAAAACCCTATGAAACAAGACAGATTGACAGAATGTAACATTTTCAGGTCAGAAGGCACTCAAAGAGCTACTGGAGTAGAGCAGAGGACAGCTACAAGTAGAACTGTGGCAAATGACGCAACTGGACTCAAGCAGAAAGTACATTCAACTGTAAAAGGAAAATCTGAATCTGTAAAATGCATATTACAGGAACATGAAATGTGAGAAGCATGAATCAGGGAAGCTGGACATAATAAAACAGAAATGATATGTACAAAACATTGCTATACTTTGGGTGAGCAAGCTTTTGAGCGACATTTTGAGCCAGACAATTACACAGTGTTTTAATCAGTAAATGAAAACCTAAGAAGAAATGAGGTGGTGTTAATAATGAGGAGAGATGTAGCAAAAGTAGTAAAATGATATAATACGAAGTCTGAACAAATCATATCAATCAGACTTCAGGGAAAACTCATCTATATAACCATAATCCAAGTTTATGTTCCAACTACAGAGGCAGAAGAAGAACCTGAAAAATTCTATGCTGGAGTCAAGGAGGAAACTGAGCACATACCAAAATGGACTTGTTAATCATATGCAAAAGTAGGAAACAGAGCAGAATTGAAGACTGTAGGAAAATTTGGCCTAGGATCAAAAAAATGAATCAGGAGAATGACTGACTGAATTTTGCGAGGCCAGTAGTTTGTTCATCACAAACCTACTCTTCAAGCAATCAAAGAGATGACTATATACATGGACATCACCTGATGGCTAATGTAGAGGAGGTTCTACACACATACTGTTACTAGTCAGAGGCATTTACTCTCTTCCTCTCCAATGGGGAAAAAGGTACAAGAAATGGCAGGAAAACACAGGGGGCTTACAAGTGAAAGATAACAATATCCAAGGCCCCCACCGCCACTACTATAAAATACTGAATTTCCTGCAGGGTGACTGCACAAAACAAGCTTCATCTGGAAGTATGATTCTGTTTTCTGGACATATCAGAAAATCACATAAAAACAGATTAGGAAGAATCCAAAATACAAACATTTTCATGTCCGGAATAATAGTATATGCACTGAAGTTAAGCATCGATGTCTGAAATAATAGTATATGCATTGAAGAGCTGAATTCCACACCCAGATGTGAAAAATAGAGTCTTGAGGTGTGTGGGTGTGGACCACAAGTAATTTTTTTTACAAATAATCTCACTATATTTCTAAACTGTCAGCCTTTCCAAATCCCCCTTCCCATCTCATCATTGAATCCAATGCTTCTCCAAGCTACCAGCCTAGCAAATCTGTGCACCCCCTGCACCTTCCAGCTGTCCATTGTCTAGACACCTCCTTTCCAAATGCCATTATGTCCCCTCCAGTCCTGACAGCCTAAATGTTGCTGTCATCCAAATCTGCTTTGCCACAGTCCACTGCCACCACTAGTTCAACACTTCTATCCTCCCTGGCTGCAATACAGCAAGTTGTAAATTATGTCCAACATTCTTTTTGGCTCACGTATATTTGCCACACTGTGCCACTTACTGGAAAGGAATGAAGAGAAATTGCACTGAGTTGCCATAGGAACTTTAGGCAAACCAGCCTTTTTGCCACATCTAGTCAGAGTCTTTCTCCTTTGCTGAGAAGCTGGTTGCCTGCGGAGTTTAATAACAGTGCAGAAGTGTGTCCAGACTGGGCGATACCAAAGAACCCAGGGGGCCTCTGTTAGGACCTTCAGCAACAAAATCCCTCAGTGCTCCAGATTTGTGCTTGCACAATGACATAGACAGCACCTATATACGCTGTGCTCTATATATACTCTGCGCTAAAATGAATGAATGAATGAATGGACACATGCATTTTGCAACTAAAATTAATAATGGATATTAAAGTGCCTGCTTTCCAAAATTTACATCACTTTTGCTATACAACAGTTGTTGCTGTGTACCTTCAAGTCATTTCTGACTTATGCCACCCCTATGATGGGGTTTTCTTGGAAAGATTTATTTGGAAGGGGTTTTGCCTTTGCTTTCCTCTGAGGCTGAGAGAGTGTGACTTGCCTAAGGTTACCCAATGGAGTTTTTACACGGCTGAGCAGAAGTCTGAACCCTGGCCTCCTGGAGTTCTAGTTCAGTGCTTAACCAACTACACCATGGTGGCCTTTTCCTACACACAGCATGGGGGCAAAAAAGGACTTTTCACATCAAACATCTGAGAACTCTGCTCAGCATTGAGGAAAATGTACTGGAGGGGAGAGTAGGGGAATCCATGTACATGTCTGTGTTTGCAATAAAACATGAGTTTATCTGAAAGTTTACTCCAACAAGAAACAGGATGTAATCACAGAATCCTAGGCATGGAACTCTGGCTTTTGTCTGTACAGCTGCCCAATGCTGAACCAGATAACCTTAGATCAGGGTTAGGGAACCTGCAGTCCATGTGCTACATATGCTCCCTCCCATTTTTAGCACTCATTTTCAGCCTCCCCAAATTCCTAAACGCTTCCTTTAAAAAAAGGGGGGATGAGCACAATCACTGATGAAGTGTTTCCAAATGCTGTTAGGCATCAAAACACACCCCAGCCCCTCAAAACATATTTCAAACTCAGAAAGTAGTTGAAAAACCCAGAAATGCAAATGAGGAATAGACTTCCAAGCTCTTCCAGGTTGTAATTTCAGATGGAAATCCACAAGCAGGGAAAAAACTAGTAGCTGCCACAATTGCCCGCCTTTTTCCCTAAAGACTAAGCATTCAGCACCCAGTAAGCTTTGAGCTGCTTCCGTTACCTCAGGTCTGATCTAGAGGCCATTCCCAGCACTACTACTTGAGAACATTTAACCAGGGTTACCAGGATGGGAAACTATGGCTGTGAGCCTACAGTGTGTAGTCTACACGTGTATTCTGCATGTGTATTCCCATGTCTTCTCACCACCCAGCAGCTGTCAAGACCTGAGAGGGACCCCTGCTGCTGTTGATTACTGGCGGGCAGGATTGAGATGGGGGAGACAATTCAGACCATGGAGAAGCAGCAGGTCTCAGCTTTGTCAGAGGGAGAAGAAATGAAGGTCCACTCTGATGGAATGCACTGACCTTTCCCTTCCCCACTAGATCCTCATGGTCTGAAGTGCTTTCTCACTTTCTTCCTTGCCCAGCAACAAGCAACAAGCAGCAGCAGCAGCAGCAGCAGCCCCTCCTGGGGCTTGAAAGGGGTTGGGCAAAGGGCACTTTGGACAGAGCAAAAGGGCAAAAGAAAACCCTTATGTACTCCATCCAAAAATGGACTTCGGCACATGCAAGCGACAAGTAACATGCCTGCCACTGCCACTGTATGTGGAAATCATATTCTCTCCTCTTGAGGTATAAACCTCCCCTCTATCACCAGGGTGAGGAACTGTGTGTCCCTCCAGATATTTTTGGACTGCAACTCTGAAATATCTTCACTTTGGGCTATGCTGGGATATGCAATCCAGGAACATAAGGAGGGGTGTACAGCTTCCCACCCCTGTGCTACAAGATCATTCAGCAGCTTTAAGACCATTTGGGTGGCCTGTGTGCTACCAGCTCTGGTGCTGCTCATAACAATCTTTCAGGAACGAGTGAAGAATCTGCACTTAAGCAGGCATAATGTTTTCCTTCTTGCTTGAGATCAGTAACGGAGAAGACTTTGCTATCATTAGTCAAAGCTTTGAATGAATATCAAAGGAACTCTGAATCATTCTGCTGAGCAGATGATTATATTAAGCATGAATTGATTACAGAGCTGCCTGGCACAGTGGGATCAGCTTGTTTCCTGACAAAGGGAAAAAAACGTGGAATGATGGAGCCAAGGAAGAAGAAAAGACACAAAGCTGCCTGACAGTTAAATTTTACACAATCCCAGATTATCTTGTCACCTTCACTCCCCTATATCATATCCACTTTCAGTAAAATATACAACAAGTTGTGACTGCCACTTGGCAGTTGAATGGCTTACAACAATGGCTCATGTGCCTGATGACAAATTGTCAAACTGCGCACATCCTCATGTGGGTTTTGCAAGTGCATAGATGTGGTAAGTTAACTATATGATGCAGATAAAACACAACTCTCCATAAACTAAGGAAGGAGCATACCCATTTAGTCTCTTATTTACTGGTATTTGGTATAGCTTCTCTTTCAAAGCAGTGTTGCATGAGAAAAGGATTCAGACTGGAGAAATGGAACAGAGGAACCCGGTCTTCCCGGGCTTTGATAGATTAAGAAGTTTCTTACAGGGCCTTGTATGATTGAGAGAGACCACAGAAGATCTGGCTATGGCTTTCTTCATGTTGCATCCATGTTAGACTTTAAGACTAGTGCTGGTAAAGGGTTCACAAGCTCAGGATTCCATTATCACTACATCCTTCTCTTGAGAAAAGCTTTGCCTATTAAGATTCCGCCTCTCATTCAGCAGATAAAAACATTTTTGTGAAAAGAAGACGCATCCATGCAAGCCAACAACCTCAACTGGCTACATGACAACAGCTCTTGTAATAACTATTACAATTATTTTTTATAGTTTTGATATATTTTTTTTCCATTAGCTGCACTAGTTTGAGGGCAATGTGAACCACACAATCTAGCCAAAACTGACTTGATTAGATGTGATTCTCAAGTTTATCCAGCTATCTGCTTATCCAGTCCAAAATGAACCCAAACAACATTGCAACTGATTCACATCTACTGTGCCACAATACCATCGTACCATCTCACAGAGCTGCTAAAATGTCTGAAGCTCAACCCACAGAAAAATTGAGAAAGGTTGGTTTTAAAAATCCATTTATTCTCACCTGCCATTTCAAAAATTTCCAAGGAAATGTACCGTGAAAACATGGATATACAATACATCTCGCATATCCATGAAAGATACATTTTTAGATTTAACATGGATGCAGAAAAATGTGGATAATATCAAACGCTGTATCTTCATCCTCATGCTGGGTAAGTTTGTGAGAGAGGGTGGCAGTTCCACCACCCAGCTCCTCCTTCCTTCCTGCCTTCTTTCCTGGTGGGGTTTGGTGAGCAGGCCCTCCCTGGGAGCCAAATCCAGTGGTAAGTCTGGCTGCTCAGAGCTGTGTGCCTTTTTTAGCCAAGGAAGGAGCATCTGTCTCCTTCCTTAGTTGAGAGAAGTGCAAGGGGAGCTACGCTGTGCTTCTCCCACGCCTCTCTCAGCCAAAGAAAGAACGTTCATCTTCTTCCTCAGCTAAGTTAAGTTGGGGGTAGCTGTGTTGGACTTTGCCTGAACCTCTCTCAGCCAAGGAGGAAGCATCTTTTTCCTTAGTTGAAAGTCCAGCTGTGTCTTGCTGTGTGCCTCTCTCAGCCCAGTTGTACAGAGCAAGGACCCTAGCTGACAGTGGCAGCCATGGCCCTGGAGTGGATCGTGGATATTGGTCACGTGGTTATGGGGGATCCTCTGCATCTGTTGCATGACACCCTCTTTTCACTTTATTTTGTCATATACATCCAATTCCTAGGGCTCTCCAGAAAATTTTCAGCCCAAATCACCAGCACATTTAAAAACTGAATGCACCAATTACAAAAGGAAAAAAGGAGTCGTGCTTCTTCACCATTATCTTTTTTAAAAACATTACAAACAAAGGAATAATGAACTGGCCCAATAAAATTTCATTTCAGGCTCCATTCCAGAAAGAGTCACTTTTTCCATTTATAGCTATGTTGACTCCTGTTTTGTTGCAACATCCCAGCCCTAAGAAATAAACCATGACTATGTGTGTGGCTTAAAATGAGAGGTGGTTAAAAAATAAATAAATAAAACAACTCCCCAAACTGGCCAATTGTCAAGATATCTTGTCTGATCACAATGGGGTTTGATGTTCCCCAAAACAAAACTATCTTTGTGTACTCTTAATCCATTGCTTTATCTCCTTCCACATGATTTATTGTGCTGGCATGTTACCAGACTCTTCCTCTATCATGTCCTGGCCAACAGTGCAGAGAAACACTGCGCTGAAGCAAAAGCAGGCCTCTGTAAATAGTCTGAGACATTGTGATCCACTTGAGGCAAGCCCCTTCCTATCTTCTTGATGTAAACCAGGAAGGTATTTATTGGATGAGCAGGAGGACAATACTCACAGCCCCCCCTTGAGACACCAAGCTGCAATTTGAGACTTTAAAAGGGGGGCTGAGCAACTGGAAATAGAATGCTTCCTTTCTTCCACTTCCCAAATGTAAGAGGGCAAGAGAAAGATGGGTTATACCAACATCCATTAGGAAAGGCTTTCCAAACGGTGTGCCACGAGACGTCAAGTGTGTCGCTTGATGTGTGTAGGTGTGTCGCCTACAATCTTGGAAATGCATGTCATTTATAAATCATATATTTTTAAAAATATATGAAAGGTTTTCATGAGATATGTTGTGTCCCCATACATTTTGTTATTACAATGTATGTATGTGTCTGTATCTCTTATCAGGGGTTAGTTTAACCTCTGGTTTGCTAGTAAAACTGAATTACTGTGTCACAAAATGAGGCATGTTTAAAAAGTGTGTCACCAACATGAAAAGTTCAGAAAGCTCTGCATTAGGACTTAAACACAAAGATTTATCAGAATCGCAAGCAATCCAGCCACCCACAGACTTTTAAGGATTTTCTGTCTGTGAAACTGGTCTAATGGACCTGCCCACAGAAACATAATTTTACACAGAATCACTTGAACTGGACTGCTACCCAAAAAGATTTATGCAAAATAAAATGTAGTAGTCTCTAAGGTGGTGCAAAATTCTTTGTTATTCATTCTGCAGGGAAGTCAGTTAGACTCAAAACAGGCAGCTTATCTCAAATATACATCCTGCTGTCTAAGAGGCCATCATTCAAAATTTGGAAAGATCATTATAATCATCAAGCTGAATCTCTGAGCTGAGGTTTAGGTATGCAATTCTTGAAAATATTAATGAAAGACTATAAAAAATATTGAAGGCTGTGACTGGAATCACGAGATGGGCTACATGTAGCCCTCCGGGAGTTGCAGACCTGCAGCTCCCAGCAGCCCTAGCCAACATGATCAAAAAAGATGATAACAGCTGCAGTCCAACAAGATCTGGAGGATTGTAGGCTGCACACCATTATTCTAGAAACAAATGCATAATGCAACATTTGCTTGCACGTGCTTCGGCCTCATACAGTCTGAAGAGACTAAAACTGTATTCTGCATTCTATGGCCAGAACCAGGTGAGTGAACTATGTCAGCGTAACTACACCAGCAGCAGCTAGAGGCAGCAAGAGGGAACACATTATGAGTGCAATGGACACAAAGAAGGCATGGTACTAGAGACACAGGCTGCTTGGAATCAGCAGCTTTTCTCTGCCTTCCCTTCCTAGCAGTGCACGGCACTGGAGAAAGTCCAACCACTACTGCAGTGGGCTAACAAAGTCCCAGTCCACATTTTTATTCTGCTTTGGGAACAAAATGAAAAAGAAAGTGGCTGCTTTAAAAGTCAATGAACAATTATTCTGCTGTATGAAGAAAGAAAAGTTCCATGTTAATTCTAGTATCCATAAACTGTTGTTAAGAAATACAGTGGGCCCATGGTATCCGCAAGTTCACCACTCACAATTTCAGCCCACCATGGATTGAAAATAATAATACAAAAGTCAAATATTAAAAAAATATACAGTATTCAAAAAATACTTTTATAAAGCAGTGATGGATGTCTCATCTCACCCCTGCCTCACTCGGTGGCCTCATGAGAGAACTCTGGCAGTAGCTGTTCTGTGGTACTTTGCTGAGAGTGAAGAAGCCACTGAGGTGGGGAGGGGAGAGAGCAAGAGAGAGGAAGACTGGTTGGCAATGTGGGGAGAGCAAGCTGGGGCTAGTACATGCACAGTGGATGCCTTCACAGTGTGCACGGGATGGAGTAGAAAGTTCAGATGGTGCTTGAGCTCCCTTCTCATCCCTTTATATAAGAATCTTGATTATCCATTTAGATATCTGTGGGAGGTCCTGGAACCAATCCCCCATGGGTACCGAGAGCCCACTGTATTAAAGAGAGTTAAAAATGGGTCAATGCTGCAAGCTGTCAGAATTTGGCAGTCAGAACTATACAGTCTCTGAAAATGATGGGCACGTATTTGAATTAAATATTCAGAAGCCAGATGGACCTATTCTCTATGGAGGGAGCTAATACTTTCCAAAGCCATTTATGCTGTCACCAGCCAACACGGAGTCCTATTTTCTTGGACGTAAACATATTGCCTATCATTTTCAATGGATGATTCCAAATTTTTGTGCATTGAGCATGAATGACTTCTTTCTCTACTGCACTCATCTTATTAAACATATGTTACTCTCTTTGGCTTTTCGGACTGCAATAATATACTACCAGCTCTCTTGTATGCTCCTTAGCAAATAACATGCTGAGTTTTAGGCCCTTTCCACACGGGGGATGGGGGAACGGGGCAGCGCACGCAGGGACGGATCTTACCTGAAAACGGGTTGCTCCGTCCCTGCGGGGAGCGCGCGTTCACCGCTCCACACGCTGGCGAGTTTCAGTGGCGTTCGGCGGCGCCCAAAATGGCGGCCGACGACTTCCGGCGGTGCTCCGCCAATCAGGGCAGCGCGCCAGCCAGAAGCCTGCCCCCGGGCAGCTCTGCAGGGACGCGCTAGCACGTCCCTGCAGTTTCACACGGGGCGCTGCAATGGGTTAGCGCGCTCGCGTTTCGTAAAAACCACATAAAATATGGTTTTTAAAAAACGCGCCGCGCCACCCCTTGCGGCCGCGCTAGTGCGGTTTGAGGTGTGGAACCTCCACTATTCAAACCGCTCTAGCGCGCTCCACGGTGTGGACGACCTCCGGATGAGGTCGCCCTAAGCCGTTTTTTTTACCCCGTGTGGAAAGGGCCTTAGACAGATGCTGGTAGAAGAGGTGCAAGGGCTGGGAGGGGCAGTTTCGTAAGCCACACTTACCCTATACCAGGTGAAGCTGTATGGTACAATGCTGGTTTTCTTTTCTTTTTTGGCTGTAACTGAACCAGGTAATCATACTCACACCACTGCCTTTTATGAGACTGCTCAGCTCTGTATTACAAGATGCCTCCTGGTATCATTCCTAACTCCATTGCTGGCCCAGAGGGACTGACAGTGAAACTCACAAATCCTCTCACTCCTTACAGACCTGAGCTCTGCAAATGAGAGTGTGTGATGATTAATCTGCTAACACAGGGAAGTAAGCCTGGAGTCTGGCTGTTGATTCACAATAAGAATCCACAATCTGTCAAAATTATTAATAATGGCTGGAATCAATAATGTGGCCTTACTAGCCCACAATTCTTTTCTTATTTGATATTCCACATCAGAAAGCCATATCACAAATTTGATATTCCACATCACAAAGCAATATCAACTGTCCCAATTTTAATTACTTCTCCCTATTCACATCTGACCAAGATATGAGAGCCTTACTTCACAGTACAGGGAATGGTGCATTATAGGCATAGTCTCCACCCCTAGCCTCCTAACCTCCAGATGTTCAGCAAATGATTCCTGAGACTGACCTATATGCATTCAGTTACATGTAAAGAGCTCTCTCTCTCTCTCTCTCAGCAGAAACCCCAGAAAGGAAGGGCCCTGGTTGTACGCAAAGAAACTTGTGCGCATAGGATGCATGCAACTACTTATCTGAGTGGAATGGAGAAGAGGTGAGGAGATAGGAAAGCATCAATCAACCCCATCCTCTCTCATTCACCACAAACTATGGATGAGGCTTGAGACTTTTACATTAGGGCAGGTTCAGAATATGCCTAGAAAAGCTGAATTTAGCGTGTCTCTCGCTATAGCCAAGACAGATTATGTTTCCAGCATCTGAAATTTATCTGAACTCAAACTTGCTCTTGACAAAATGAATAAGAAGGGTAAACACAATTAATAATCAAGAAATAAGTTACTGGTAAGATTAAAACAAGTCAAATAATGCCCAAAAGGCTACCTAGAATGTTTTCTCCCAAAAGAGGAAACTTTGGTATTTGGTATTCAAAGGAATAATAGCTAAATCCAATGCCCCTGCACTTCTAGCCTTGAGAGGAAGAGGCACACAAAAAGAAGAAACAGTTCATCAACCTCATCCATCCAGCACAGCTCCTGTCACCTTTTCCAGGATCTGCAGGATGCCACTGAGAACTTCATTCCCTTCCATTTTGCCACCAAGCCTGAACATTCCTGGAAAAGCTCCTCTATCATCCCAACATTCACAAGGTATCAGCCACTGGTGCTGGCACTTTGGTATTGCAGCCCTCTTAACATATGTGTTAAACATTACAGTGAACGGGTACAGATACAGAGTCTGAACATTCCTGGACAAATTCCTCCAAGATCCTTGACTTTCAGACTGTATCAGCCACTGACTGACTGATTGAAAGAGCATGCATGTGTGTGTCCACATGTGCACACTGTCCCTACTCTTGACTTCCATATGTTTAGCTCTTCTTCCTCCCTGTGTTCACCGCTTGGCTTCCTAGCATGGATCTGATTAACAAATTGCCTCACCGCAACAGTTTCCTTCTTCCTTTATTCTCCAACCACTGATAGTCTGTGGCTTCATGCTGGAAAGGACTAACAACAGGGTGGGTGGGGTAGAGACTGTGATGTGCTTTCAGTGGAGAGAAAGCACCAACAAATTGCATATTTTGTTCTATTGTTTAGGGCGATACCATTGTTGATTTGAAACTGCTTTTAACTGTCCTAAATTGCTTGCACTGCTTTAAAGTGTTGCCTTGCTTCTGTACCCTGCCCTGAGATCTTCCCACCTCACTCAAGATACTGATATTTTAATAAATACGTATTTGCTAAGGTTAGGGGCACAGGACCCCTGTAAAAGTGGGAAAGTATGAATAACTCTAGGCACTTCCAAACCATGTTTAACACACAAAAAAGTATGATCACCATATTCAACCCACCATGGATTCCTTTGAGGCATCAGGGTTCCTTCATGAGGCAGAAGTAGGTGGCTGGTGGGGGGGGGGGTTACTGCCATCTCCACTGCTGGGCCACACCATTATTAATAGGAACTTAGAAGCCTCGTTCGCAGTTTCTCAGTCTCACAAGGCTTGCAGTCCGTATTAAAAATGGCATGAGGAGGCAGCAGAGGTGACAGCAAATAATCTGTGAATAATCAAACCTGCAAAACTGAAAACTGCAAATGTGGAAAGCTGGCTGTACTCTACAGCACTCATCATCTAAAGTAGGCACAGTGGGCAGGAGTCCCATGCAGCCTGTCCTCTTCCAAGACTATGGTGGCAGCCCCCAGTCCTCTCAAGACTCCACTGGACTCCTATGTTATGATGGTAGGGGATCTTAACTGCTAGTTCTAGAAGCCTCCAGAACTGGAAATTCATCTTTGAAATAAACTGCAGATCCAACTTTCAGATAGCTTTCCCTTAAATCCAGAGGCAGGTCTGCATAAAAATGTCAGGTCTATATAAAATACACCTAGCCCAAATGCTGGCACATGGATTCCAGCCACAGCTGGTTGAGTGGGATTTGATTTTCTAGGTGGAGTTGCATTTTTCACAGTCTATGTGGTTCTTGCAGAGATTGGGGGGATTGCAAAAAATTAGCTCCTGAACTTGCTGGAATTGCTGACTGCAGATCTAAAATTGATTATCAGAATCCATGACAGGCCTTCTATGAAGCTGGCAGTTCAATCCACTATCCAGGTGCTTTTTACCTCCCCAATCACATCATACTTATAAGACAGACTAAAGCAGTAAGTGCTTTAGATATAACTGCAACAGGGGGGATGGAAAACCATATATTTCCTCATCAGTTTATCCTCTCTTCATTCCTGTCTTGACTTATTCCATCCCATTCAAAACAGAAAGCACAGCATTATTTTTTTTTCATTTTTCCTGCTTATCTCATATTTGGCACCTGCCCTTCTTGCACAAAAAAATGAGCAATGTGTACTCTCTGTCCACCACCCCCACCTTACTACACATGCTCCTATTCTCCTTTTCCCTCTCCTCTCCTCCTCTCTCCCTCCCTTAGCTTCTCAGAGCTGAAAGCTCTTTCCTGTGTAAAATTATATCAACACACATAATCTAGCCCAAATGTGTCAGCTGGTCTTTCGGAAATGTTTCCCCAACATCTTTTAGTCTCTTGGTGCAGCTAAATTGCTGAGCTGCTCAGGGAATTGGAAAGGATTACTCACTGTTTATCTGCCCAGCTTTCTGCCTGGTTTTTATTTTGAGAAAAGTAGTTGTGTTTATTGTCTTTTAAGTCTGTTTAAACCCAGGCTACAATTAAGCAGAAGTGAACAGCAAGAGAGAACCCAGTAAGGCCTTCAACAACTATATCACTTCAGTACAGCATCACCTGTGTGGATAACCAGTTAACCTCCAGGTACCATACAAAGGAGTTGGCCTTTAAACCCTAAACAATGTAGGATCAATCTAACTTCTCTCAGATAATCCTGCTCCAATTATTAGGATTGTCCTCAGAGGTTCTTCTGTGGTTTTCACTACCCAGAATTGGGCAATGATTGGCTACCAACGAAAGAGGCTTCTCTGAAGCGCCCTGTATTATCAGTAGAATGCCCTTCTGGAGAGGTAGGGGGAGATCCATCTTCTGTCCTCATTTAGGTACCATACTGACCCATTCCTCTTCTGGAAGACATTTTATTTTTAATCTGTCACTTTTATTATAAGTTTAAACATTTAAAACAAGGAGCAGATGCTTTGACTCCATATCACACTTGTTGCCATCAACTTCTATAAATCCTCAGTTCTAGATGTATGGACTTAGGTGCTTCAATGGAGTAAAAAATAAGATCAAACAGGAAAGGTTAGGAAAAGGGTTGCTAAGAGAACAGGAAGGATTTGTGTCATATATCGTAAGGGCAGCATTTTGACCGGGGCAACCTGCAGGAATCACCTAATTTGATGCTGGAAAGGTGTTATGTTGTGTGTGTATCTACATACAGTCCTGTGCAACATTTATAGACTCATTCTGGCCTTTATCTAGTTAGTCCCAACTGGAGGAGGCCCACTGAATCAATGAAAATTCGCTAAGTCAATACTTACGTAAGTTCCACTGATGCAATGTGTCTACTCTAGTCAAGATTAACAACAGGAGCTACTATCAACAAGAGGGGTGATTTATATAGGAGAAAGTTATGGTTAAAGCCTGCATCCCATTTCTCAACAGAAGATGAAACAACACAAGGATTAAAAAATATGTAAGTAGCATCCCGAAGATTTAACACTAAACCAAAGCAGTCTTCAGGAATTTATTTTCTGCCACAAAAAGAACTCCTTTGGGCAATGTCTTAGTGCTGCCACATTTGGAGTTGGGTGACCTCCTGCTCCCTTTCAGGGTTGCTGCATCCTATAAAAATGTATTGGAAACCCTGCAAGTATTGCTGTCCCCTCATTCCATCTGCCACAATGTCACTGAAAACTTCTGTGACAGAGAACCAAACACAATCTTGGCAACTAAGACAGATTCCTTTTTGGAGAGAAGAGATAAAGTGAAAAGATAAAGCTCCCTCTGATTGCTCTAAAGCAGTGGTTCTCAACCTGTGGGTCCCCAGATGTTTGTGGACTTCAGCTCCCAGAAGCCCTGAGCATTGACCATAGTGGCTGGGGCTTCTGGGAGCTGAAGTCCACGAACATCTGGGGACCCACAGGTTGAGACCACTGCAGGCTAAAGAAAAAAGTGAGAAATACTGCACTCATCCTTTCCCCACATTCTTTATAGTTCCAGGAATCAGTTACTTTTACTGTTCTTCTTCCTTCCTAAGCTTTGATTATTGTATCTGTTTGAAGTATAAAAAGGAGAAAGAGAGGGAGAGGGAAAAAAAAGAAAAGAAAAGAAAAGAAAAGAAAAGAAAAGAAAAGAAAAGAAAAGAAAAGAAAAGAAAAGAAAAGAAAAGAAAGACATCTACCAGTACCTTTAAGACTAACTGATTTTTATTTTAGCCTGAGCTGTGATGGATAATAATCCACTTCTTCAGCCACAGCACAGAGTTATATTAAAGCCTTAGCTTATTAAACACAATCACAGAAGTGGGACAGAATGAAACAGGATCTACTGTATCCCACTCCCACAACTGTACAAATACAACCGCACAAATATGCTTGATTACATGATGCTTTAATATCACTTTGTATTGCATCTGAAGAAGCGGATTAACACCCACAAAAGCTCACACTACAACAAAAATCAGTTGCTGCTAGATTTCCTCTTAAATCCCTCTCCCTTTGCACTTTTGTTGCTGCAACAGACCAACATGACTACTTCTTTGAAATCTATTTGAAGTAGCAATTCCTGCACATCCCATCTGCCTTCCTTGGACAAATTCACAACAGAAGTAGTAGGCTGATGCTACATTTCATTTGGTGCATTTATTTTATTACAGTGATTGGTAAAACAGATGAGCGGCAGGCAACTGGAAGCACAGTGAGAAGCCACTGGAAGCTTCAGTGACAGGGTGGATGCAGTTGTCGGGCTTGTTAATTGTTTCCTTTTTGTCAGCTGTTTCTGGAACTATGCTGGAAGTACCGGACAGAATCAACACATGACACACATTGTCTGAATGCATGCCATGTCACCTCAATCCCTGGGAAACTGCTAGCTGGAGGAAGCCATTCCCTGCTGCCAAGGCTGACATTTAGAGGTCGCACTGGGGACAGAAGAACAACAAATAGTGTTTTCCAGTAGCAATGATGTTTCAACAAACTCTCCAACTTTGCTGCTTCAAATGTGGAAGACTGAATTAGACTTGAGTAAAATAACATGTTAGATCTAGGCTATTAAGTATCCAAAACAGGTGTTAAAACAAGGCTGGGAGAAGTTTGACCCATGGGCCACATACAGCCATGGGCAACACTTTTGTCAGCCCAAAGCCCCACCACCACCACCAATTCCCCAAAACCCAACAATACTAACACAATTGGAATCATTTCCTGGCACAAATTCCCTGAAAATTGCACCCAAAGCCCCTAACAGGTACAAAATCTCCCCTCCCCAGAATTGCATCAAAACCTATCACCTCTCAAATATCTTGTTTTCTCTCCACATCTCCTTCAAAAAGGTTGCATGCATGAAATGACATGACACCACTTTGAGTTACAATTTTGAAAGAGAAACAGGGGGAAAACAAGGTATTTTGGCATGCTTGGTTGGGACCATGGTCTGTGGGAGGGTTTGGCAGTGGAAAATGGGCTTCCTGCCTCTGCACAGTTGCCCGCCACTGTGTTAGACGAAGGCCATTTGGGTGAAAGCATCAAATGTCAACATGGCAATGTGAGCTGCACGTTTTATATCCATCACAAGTTCTTGTTCACGGAGACTTATTGCGATGCTGCAGTACTGGCTCTGCATACCTTCTTGGCTGATACATAGATGATAGTTTGACAGAGACAATTGCTGCACAACAAATAAAACACAAATAAATTAAAATAAAATGAATGCAAGAACTGAACAGTATGAAAATCTTACATTAAAACTTACAACAAACTATATCATGATAGCAAAACCATAGTAAATTTCAGTTCTTGGTGTTAAGTGGATTGCTTTATGTAGGGATTTAATTCTTATTTGTTTCTGATTTAAGCATGTCTGCCCAAGCGCAAATCTTCTGCTGATTATTACCCAAAGTGGTAGACGAAGCAAAATAAGCGCTGGGCCCAGAGCACCATAGTGGTCTATAGTTTCCTTTATGAATGTTGATGCCAAAATCTGTGTCACAGTGCTGGCAGCATGCCTCAAACAAGTACTGTCCAATAAAGGTGCTGCACCAACCCAAGTAGGCCTTGAAACAAGGACAGATTGTACTTGCCAAATAACAGAGTTCAGTGTTGCTACAGGAAAAACAAAACCAAACCAAAGGGAACGATCATCACAAGGTACGGTCATTAACTGCTGCAAAAGCATTTGATAGATTTCACTGGGAATGCCTGTACCAGATGCCTCATCCCATCAATGTCCTTGTGGGAGAATGTAAGCTGGTTCCTTCTGCAAAGGCCAGTTCCTTTAGAATATTTTTTGTCAAATGAACCAAATTGTTAATGACTTGCCATCACTCCAACTTTTCCAAACAACTGGAGATGGCTCAGCTTCTCTTCCAGAAGCCCAGCAAACAGCACATTGTGCAACCCACTGAAGCGCTTAAACACTGATTAGGCACTGAGGGCTAAATCCAAGGTGCTTTTTTTGCAGAAAATGGATCCATTCTATGGAAATTGGAATCACGTGGCATGCAGATATAAAGAAACTGACTTATTTAAAAGTATAGCCATAAACACCTTGTTTAAAGAATCAGGGTGAGAAAGGGGCCAAGCAAAACACATTTTCACAGTTAAGAGTTTTTTTAGGGTTCATATTTCAGCTCTTTCAGTGAGCATAAGATAGCGCTGCCTAGCCTGACCACTCCTTGCTGGGACCAGCTACAATTGTAAGTATCATTTAGGAAGGGATCAGGAAGAGCCTACAGTACAGTTAGTCCTACACATTTGCGGGTTTCACTTTTGTAGATTTGATTACTCACGGATTATTGGTTGTCACCTCTGCTGCCTCCTTATGCCATTTTTAATAGGGACTGCAAGCCTCGTGAGACTGAGAAACTGTGGCTTCTAAGTCCTTATTAAAAATGGTGTGGGGCGGCAGTGCAGGCGGCAGTAAGCCCCACCAGTCGCCCATTTCTGGCTGGTGAAGGAATCCTGATGCCTCAAAAGAATCCATGGTGGGTTGAATATGGTGATCATACTTTTTTTGTGTGTTAAATGCAGTTTGGGAGGGTGTAGAGTTATTCACGGTTTTTCCACATTCATGGGGGTCCTGTGTCCCTAATCCTAGTGAATGTGGAGAGATGTCTATATACTGTCTACCACACTTGAGTACTGCTCTTCAAGAGAAAATATACTTATACCTGCCAAAGTATCCATTTCCCCCTAAGGCTCAAACCTGTATCAATATGGCAGTGATGGGCCCTGTTATAGCCAGTCACGTCTACTGGGAGAAACACAGTTGATGTAATGCACCTAATCATGAACTTTAGCAAAACATTCCAGGAAATGAAGGATTTCTCCCACCAATACCTTTCTCAGGTAGACAGACTTGCTTCCTCCTGTGGTTGCCTAGGTGACAGTTAGAATATCTAAAGAAGAAACCCATATGCCAAGCAGCTCAAACTGAGAAATCAAGCAAATGCATCTGGTAGGGATTTCTGACAGCTTGCAAGACTTCTAAGAAAATTGATTAAGCCTCTGTTTAAGTACCTACATGGAAGGGTCATTTACAATCAGACCTATTTCTACGAACTTGTAGGCAAGGCTGTCCCCTGTCTCCAAATTATATGACAAATCTAGGGTTGCTGAGTTAAGATACAGCTAGGCTCTCAGATTTCAATGTCAGCATCTGAGACTTAGGGAGCCCCCTTGTAATGTCACAGGGGGCAGGCCCTGGTGATATTCCAGGGTGATGTTACAAGGGCAATCCCCTGCTGATATTATAAAGCATGATACATCAAGCAAAAACCACAGCTGCAATACAAATGAAAAATATCAAAATATCTTTAAAAATGGGGAAAATACACATAGACTTTTTTCAAGCCAATGCCCTCGCCCTGAGATTCCTCCCTCTTGCCCTGAGGACCAGAGAAAATTTGCTAGGCCCTGAGATCTGGCACTCTAATTATAGCTCTTGAGCCATTATTTTGTGTTAGTAGACATTCTGAGTACATAAAAGCCCTAAGATTCAGGAATGTAATCAAAAGGATCAGCTTGATGAGAATTTCAAGTGGTTCTGTACATATGTGAATAATGCATCCATCAATCCAGACAACAGATGGGATCCCATTTCATGTCTGTTTAAAATACGCCTAGGCTGAACGCTGGCACATGCTTGTCTCCAAGAGGAGTACTTCAGGAGAACGGAAGGACACGGGACCTCTGACCTCAAATCCATTTCTCATCAACTGTACTCTACTCTTTACTATTTGGCTTCACTTAAGTTTCAGGAAGTCCAGCCACGAAACTGTCATCACTCTCTCGGTTTATCGGAAGATGATGGACTCACTACTTCCATGGTGGAAGGAAGTCAAGTTTATTCCCTACATTGTGGTTGAGGGGTCAGTTGTTCTTCATTTTCCCCTTTGGAACAGAGGCTGGAAGCAAAACACAGTTGTCTAGAAGATAACTACAGTAACTACATGAATCCATTTACTGATGCTATTCTCATTATATATTCTTCCATGGTATAAACCAACCTTCCTCAGCCTGGGCCATTTCCGCACTAGACTGTTATAGTGCTATTACTCCACTTGCAATATCCTATGGAATCCTGGGGTTTGCAGTTTAGGGAGCGGCCCACTGGCCCCTCTCGAAACTGCAAACCCCAGGATTCCATAGGATGTTGAAAGTGGAATCATAGCGCTATAACAGTCTAGTGCGGAAATGGCCCTGGTGTCCTCCAGATGCACTGAACTAACTGCCATCAATTCCAAGCCATTCAGGCTATGAGTGACAAGGATTAAAGTCCAATACAATTGGAAGACACTAGCTTGGGAGTGGTTAGTACAAGGCTAGAGAGGATTAGGATCCATCCTGTGGCCTTTTGGCATTAGTGAGAAAAATCTAATATAGGTTTTTTGATGAGAATGTGACGTCACTGCTGGTACTTTCCATATACAAATATATAGGGGCCATAAAACCATGGTTTGTGGTGGTTGTAGTGATCCTTACTGTATATATGCTTACAGGGTTCCATGAGCAGCAAGCTCTAGCGACATTGTTCCATCTCTCCATTTCCAGTTGCCCTACATGACCCGTTTGATCTTCAGCAGAGCCTCAATGCTTGTGAGTGGTTTTATGAAAGAGCAGCAATTCTGCAACATTTCACCAGATGCTGGTATGTGCTTTTTACATTTAAGTATCTAATTTTTTTCTTTTAATAACTGAGTTCTTCTTTTGTGGGAAGTGAGGCTATAAATGTTTTTTTTTTTTAAATGAGATTCAAATAGCAATAATACTCTGCCCTTGTCTTTAGACTCCCCAGTCCTGGAGAGTTTAAAAGAAAGGATTCAGTTTCCTAAGTTACTGATAGACGAACATTGATCCACATGCACCCCACTTTAAACATGAACAGCAGTCCAAAATTTCATGTCCATTACGCAAGCTTTATGAGTAGCGTGTTCATAAATATGCACCTTTTATTAACAAAAGGTCTTTGCATTCCAGCAACGGTTAGCTACAAATTACAATTTGCATATAATTTAGGGGAAAGAAATGGTATGGGACAGAGGTGTAGAAAGATTAGGAAGTTATCAGAGTCCAATCTGCCACAGAAGTTATGCTTGATGTTCTAAAATTATTCAGATTTGATTTGTTTCTGCTCACTGCCATGAAGAGACAGTACTGCAGACAGGCATCAGTAGCTCAAGACTGGATTTTATATTTTCAAAGTAAGTTTTTTCTTTGCTTCTTTGTCCTTGCATGCCTCTGTATAGACTAAGACTTCAATATAAAGTAATGTTGTACTCTAATTAAAATCTGCAACAATTCCTTCTATTACCCTGTTTTAAGATGAAAATAATCCAAACAACAAAGACAACATACAGAGAACTGCATCTTTTGCAGCCAAATGCGAGAGTCCACAGGCTGTGACTGTCTTGGGTCCTTTCTGAAGAATTTTAGAAATTGACTGACATTTCAGAGGAAACTCCTCTTTGCTAAATTTACCCATGAAATTATAGTGGCTAACTTTCAATAGACCCAGGAAACCAAAGGGTTGTCCCTGCCCTATGATACAGGAGAAAGAAGCAGTTGAAGAGATGAGAGTGTATTGGTGCTTGGACAGCTTTAGAGAAACCAAAGCAGCATTGCTTCCAATTTTTCTGGACAATAAATCTGAGCAGAGAAGAAAGGGGTCCAAAGGCAACCTATCATGCCTGTTTGCCTTCAATTCCTCAGCTCTTGTATCAGACCCAGGGCCTCTATAGAACTAAAAGGCCCCTTTGTATTAATCTCACTGAATGTCGCTGTCTCATGCTTCAAATCTCCTGCCAGACAGCTGCTGTCATTGCCCAAGCCTTACCCTCAGCAGCTGCCCTGAGACATAGGAGCCTCCTTTAAATCAGCCCCATCCCTATTTCCAGGCAGCTGTTTTATGCACCACGGGTTTTGTCTCTAGACTCCAATGAAGATCTCCATCCTGCATGATGTTGATCTCAGCAATCCCAGGAACTCATGTCACACTAAGATGAGCGTTTAGCAGGACAGATTGCTTCGCCTCCGATCAATATAGTTTTGGCTCCATGTAGTTTGTTGGTGTGCCAAAAGTTCTTTTGTTTCACTTTTTTCTATTTGCATTTGTCTTCTGGTTTTGCAGCTGCTTCTGCTGTTTTGAAGTCATTTTCTCCCTTTCATGTCTTTCCTCTTAGAAGCATCTGTGCTAATTAGGGAGAAGATTTTAGATCTGGTGACAGTAGCTACTCAATGGCTATGTAATAATGTCACTAGAACCAAAGGAAAGCCAATCTCTTTTTGGTAGCATGGGGATACCTAGCCAATCAACAATAACTTCTCAGTCAGTTTTGCTCTGGCTCTTATAAGATCACTCAAAGGAAAGTTGTGGGTTTTTTTGTTTTGATTTGTTTTTGTACTGGTAATATGCCATTTGCATCGCTGTACCCAATTTAATCATGGCTAAGAGACTGCTTTGTTTCCTTCCTCCAACAAAGATCTTGTCTCTAAAACAATTTAAGAGAAGGTGTGACCAGGGACAGCCTTTCTTGGTTTGTTTTCACAAGTTGCAAGCTTTCAGTTCTCATCTCCTATGTGGTATTTTTGTGGAGACCACTGAAGAGATTTTAATATTTCATTTAGCTAGTTTGCCAGTGGAGACCCAGCAATACTTCCAAAGCTCTGCCCAGCGCTGTTTGGACTTATGTTTGGAAATGATGTTCCTCCTAGAAATGTCTTTAGGATTTTCCTTTGCTGAACACAGCAGCATAAACAGTGAAAAGAAAGCCGCACTTATACTGATGCTCAGATCAGAACTTTCTAAGAAGATTTATTTGCTGAAGCTGGCTCTCAGAAGGCCTGTCCTTGAAATCATCCCTCAAAGATCAGGCTGGATAAGATCTTGTTTTTACATCCCACACAACCAAGACTTCAAGAAAGAAGATGTCTTTTCAGTTGTACACAATGGAGCACAGTTTTTCTGTAATATGCTTTGGCAAGGAGAGTCCTGTGGTTACACCACAGAGGACTTAAACATTAAAAAAAAAAAAACACTCCCTTCCTGTTCCAGCATACAAGTGATGAGAAAAAGTCCAGCTATGGAAGTTCAATAACATTAAAAGAAAAAATAATAATCCTGAACATAGCCAATGGTGCTAAGGAGTAAGTCTCCATGCCTCCTGGTGCTGCTAAATTAAAACAGCTCCAACCAAATGTAGGTTCCCTAAAAAAATTAGAAACAGGTTAGGAACAGGCACTCCGCATGGTTCAAAATTTTTCTGACATACCTCTAGAAGGTAAAACAAAATGAAACACCCCCACCCAGGTTAACATATTGCACAGGCACTTTGAATTCTTGGAGCTTCAAAGTGTAAAGGTTGGAGGTAAGTGGGTCAAAAGTGAGACAAGGAATGACTTCTATCATGTGCCCAAGGGGAATTACAAAAGCCCCCAACCCTCCTTGCAGTGTATGATAGATGAGCTTAAGATAGCTCTAAATGGCCAACAATAGGTAGGGGTAATGCCTTCTAATTATTAACTAACATGCAACATGTTTCACTAACTGGACAAGAAGAGGATGTGATATCAGACAGGAAAACTGTATCTTGCAAGAGAGGGAATGAAGAATCAGTGTGTAGGAAATGAAAAGTCTTCTGAATGTCTTGAGATGAGAAGTATAACAGCCTCCTGAAATCAAATGGATAGGGAAGTACACAGAACTTTATATCATGGGGGGAAGAGGTGATTTAACGCACAGTCAGATTAATCGAAAACAAGATGCTAACTAACATAAAACAGGGAAGCAAACTAAAGACAGGCTTCAGTCCATGGAAAAATTATTATTCTCCAATTACAGTATCCAGAGGGGAAAGAATCCCGAGTTTCACTAAACAGAGAGGCTGTTTTTCATTTGATTTGTTTGTTAGAGTAAAATGATACTGCTTAGCAAAGCATCAGGCAAGACCGGAATGCTACCAAGGCCACATGCACACTACAACCTTGTTGGTTGAATTCTTTCCTCAGCAAGATGTTCCCAGTGTTCTATTTTTTTCTCCTATTAACTATATCCAAAGCACCCCTTTTGAGAAACTCAGCACAAGGGACAAAGCAAATACAGTCCTGATAATGTTCTCAACAACAAACTTTCACCAGTTACCTCCTAAAAGGAAGGGTTCTTAAATTCCCAATCTTACCTCTGTGCCAAATCATCAAGAGCTCAGAAATGAGCTATTCACAATAAGATCTAGGTCCTACAAATACACAGAACACAGCCCTAAATTCTTAAAATGGGAACATCTAATGTATGCCACACCTCTGAGTTAAAGTTGTAACATGTGGAATTCACAGCGATACCACAAATGAACCAAGAGATAGATCCAGTGGCATATGTAAGGTTTTGTCTACAGATTTGTCTACAACGGTCCACAGTGTATCCACACACTAGTCCATTCTGCGGTTAATATTTAGACAGGGTTATAGCCCATTCACTTAAAAGACAGTGTGCAAGATGAATGCCAACCATCCAAATGCTATGAAAATAAGTTGAGCTGTGTGAAAGCAGCCATGAGCAAACATATTAATTCTGTAATTTCAAAACAGCAATTGACAATAACAACCTGGATCGGTGGCAAAACAGCTACTGGAAGATACAACTACATTTACGCATGAGTAAAGATGTACAAAACATGTTGTTGTTGTTGTTTAAAAAACATTCCTTCACTCACCTTCTTGGCTTTTGGGAAGAGCCTCTGTCACGCCCACTGGCTGTAGTTTTGGTTCTGGCGGCAGGTGCTGGTTGGTTGGGAAAGGCTCCGCATTTTCAATCTGCCTGGCAGGCGGTACTGGCACCTCTGAAGATTTTGTTACCTGGATTTCCACACGTTTGGTGGCACTATCAGGCACAGGTGGACTAGTGGCTTCAACTCTACGCTGTGTTGGCTCTGGGATCTTTGTGGGAACTTCCATTCTGCGAAGAGCTTGGTCCTGAGGCTTACCTATACTGATCTCAGTCCTTCTGGGAGTGGTCTCAGGGGGCTTGTGCCCCAACACATCTGCTCTCTTCAGGCCAAATCTTGAGGCTCCTGCAGTGGAATTCTCCACCTGTTTAGATGAGATATCAATGGAGATCTCTGTTCTTCTGGACACTGTTTCAGGATGTTTTGGCCCAGAGAGCTCAACTCTCCTTAGAGTGGACTTAGGAGACCTTTGTGCAGGAGGCTCCACATGTCTGGAAGGACTCTCCGAATTCCTGGCACCAAGATCCTGGAATTTCTGTGTGGAGCTGGATACTGTAGACCGAACAAGAGTGTTGGGTGTCCGTCTCGGTGGAGTAGAAGAATTTGGTGGCTGGTCTACCTCTTCAACCTCAAAGGATCTCTTCAGAGCTGAAAGATATAAATGCAAACAAGTTTTCAAAAATGTTTATTTAAAAATGTTAAAAAATGTTTATATTAAAAATTTATGAGGTTAACAGTCTTTAGAGACACAAGCAACTTCAGCTTCCCAGCTCTGTCAATTATTCAGCAAAGTCAGATTCTACTCTATGATGCCTCTTGAACCCCTCCCTCTAATAAATGAAATCATGCCGAGTGCCTGGAAATGTTTGGAGGCTTGTCCCTATTGTATTGGACCTTGAGGAAGCTACAGATGGAGCTAAACATCTCACCAAAGGTCTCCAAAGACAGTCATGAGAACATCTGCCCTACTGGAGGCACCAAAGGTGGTCATGAGCTCCCGCTGCCTTCAAAAATGAGCACATGCCTGGGCTGAAATGGGACAATTTATTGGATCCTTTCCAATCCAAGAGTCTTTACTAGTTGTACTTACTTGAGTTGTCTGTGTCTCAAATTTAACCTTCTGTACTGATTCAACTAATCCCTGAGAATCCCTGCAGCTCTGAGAGTCAAACTGCACAACATTGGCTAGGTTTGTTTACAAGGCTGTGACTTGTTGAATTCTAGCTTGTTACTATGTCACTGAAACAAAAATTTAAAGCCTTTCTTGTGATTGACTCTGGTTTATTTTGAACCTGGCTTGTCCTTAAACCTGGAACCAGAACAATGTCATGTCACTGGGTTGTCTCTCCAGCTGTCTGCCTGAAACAGGAGCTGAGAAAAAGGCTGGGAGAGAAACAGACAAGATATGGAGCAAACAAACTGTGGTTTGTTCAGTGACCTACGGGAGAGTTAAGGTATAAAGCACTGACTACAGTGTCCTAGGGTGCATAGTGAAAATTCAAGAGAACTTCAAAGCCTCAAGGTGTTGGGCCAAGGGGGTAGCAAGGGAGACCAAACTGAGAGGGCTGCCTCTCCCAAATATTTTTTTTTTCCCTTCAGCTCTCAGATATCTAGCTCATGGCAGGGCTGGCTCAGAAAGCACCTCTGACATCACCAGTGTTGGGGTACCAATGCTACAGAAATTTAGATTTTGTTTTGAATCTCTTCCTTAACTTAGAGCTACCCAAATATGTACTTGTGTGTGAAAGCTATGTGCATCTGCTTATTTAAAAACACAGAACAGCTACAAGATGGGCTACAGGCCAGTGATCTGCAATTTTAACATGTGAGTGGCACACATCTAACTGTGTAGCCATTTCCATGTCTATTGTGGAATACAAAAGATCTACAAACAGAATCATAACCACATTTGGTGATGAGGAAAGCATGACCATAATGAGAAATTGGACAAGTAACACAGGGACAATTCATATGTTCATAGACCGCAGCTCAGCAAATACAAAATTGCAGTGAAATGGGTCTTTCATGATTAGATCCCAGTAGGGAGCACTAAGAGCAAGGCAGGCATCTGAAGGGAGGCAGAGTCAGTGGCAAGGAACTATGCAGAGCATCCCTATGTATCTTGAGATTTAACTAAAAAGATGAAGGAGCATGTACAGGTAAAGCCAGGAAGGAAGGAAGGAAGGAAGGAAGGAAGGAAGGAAGGAAGGAAGGAAGGAAGGAAGGAACCCTATACCACTGCTGGGCTAGATGAACCAATATTCTGACTCAGCATAAGGCTCCACATAAAGAAAGAAGCAGAACTGTCTTGGTCAGTGGCCTGGAATTCACTTAGTTTAAGCTAATAGGCCATCCATTATCCCAAATTGCTCATCTGAGAAAAATATATCCATAATGCATTTAAAGGATATAATTACATTGTACAGACAATGAAACACATCTTGAACCAATGACACATTTTTCCATAAGGTAGTTAACTAGAAATCCTACCTGCAAAGAACAGAACGGAAATGAAAACTGAAGCAGAATAGTGCCACCATTGATTTTACTTGCCACACTTGGGTTATATTTCAATTATGGGCTACTTCCTTATTGTCCCATCATATCATTTTCAATACTAGGGAACACACTAGCAGAATGTGTAGGACAGCATCTGCACTAGCAAGACAGTTACCACAGCATTACAGTGGTATGTTGCTGGTAGCCGTATCTGAGCAGCACTCACTGAAGCCTGGAAACATCACAGTGTGCTCACAGAATTATACTTAACCTTCCTGGTTTGTGCATTACCACCAATTAAGATAAATGGCTGTTTACATACTGCATTTGCTAGGTAATGAGACACATTATGTTTTGAAAGAGGTTAAGTGCCTGCTCAGTTAAAACTACCACTCAGAAAACATCAGATCTTTATTGCTATCAAATGAAGACAACAGCACAATGAGTAATGAGGGTTTCAAAAGAACTGAGCAATAAGCTAAAAGGTACCCCAGAGACAAGCAACACAGAATTTCAACAAATGAAGTAATGAGGCAATAGCATTGTGTGTTCTTATTAAACTAGGGATGAACAAAACTAGCCCTGGGAAGTTTGTAAATCAATCTCAATTATTTCTGTGAAATGTCTGAACAGAAACTTGCAATCTAATCTGATCTTGGTGGAGGGGCAAACCCATGCGGATGTGATCTGCCATGTACTCGTGGAGTGAGGTGGGGGTCTAAGTAATGAGAATAATACTTTCAGTTACATTTAATTAATGGGAAAATATAGCTACTGTTATAACCTACAGCTCTAATGACAGCTAACTGCTTTTGATGGGATTTAGAATTATGACAGTAACTAATTATTTTCAAAATAATTTTCAAGTTCTTGTACTGACACCAGACCCCATAAACAAGGTGAATTTCCATTCAGAACCACAACTGTGTATATGTGTGTGTGACAGACAGAAGTAATGACATCTGGAAGAGTTGTCTAATTTCAGGAAAGGATAAGTATTGCGCTTTCACATCCTCTTGAACACCCAACCATAGATTACTTGCTTCTCTGATACAGATCTGTCCTCTTTAGGTTTCTGCCACCTTCTTTCACTCTGTCCCGCCATGTGTTCCTGTACCATTTGTTCTTGCACAGTTGGCATCTGTAATCAGACCTTTCCTAAACCCCGTGGGCCAAAGGAGAACAATTCCCACAGAGCTGGACTTGCTTCACCCTGCATTCCTCTTCGGGGTGATCAAATTGACACCCTGTCAAGCAACCATCTAGTAGGAAGATGCACATCAGTCAGGAAAAGATACCTCGAAGCCTCCATCCGGCTGAGTACAGAAAGTGGACTGTACCCATGGAAGCTTAGCAAGGCTGCAGGCAAGCTAATTCCAGGACAGCCATTCTGGGAGAAACTTTGCCTGCCCTCTCTCATGTTTCAGAAAGTCAAATATTTCATCCTCTCAGGTTGGAAGGAGGAGAGCAACAATTGGTGTGTATGTATAGAAACTTGTTAGAGAAAAATACTTTAGACAAGCCGTCTCAAAAAAACAAACAAACAAAAAAGAAAACTTGAGAGAAACAAAGATTATGCTGAGCTCAGGGCTGCCTCAGCCCTTTGACCAAACTTTCCCTTCCTCCAATTTCCTGTTGAATTGCTAAGCAAAGGCTTGCTTTACCCTCTCTAGTTCTCACTCAGCCCTCCCTTATTCCAGCTAATAGAAGCTCAACTAAAAAAAAAATTAACAGAAGAAACAGATTTCAGGAAGAATAACATGAGGAGCTTTTAAAACAATAGCCCCTCCTGGGCTAATAAAAGAGAGGAAACAAAGAGTGTTCCAGAGGGCTCTGCCTCCTGACCTCCGCACAGGACCCCGTGGCCCTGGAATTATAAACAAAGCAAGCCCTAATGTGGGGCCAACTTTCATCTCCAGCCAGGGCTCTATTTTGCCCTGTCACAAAACCCTACCAAAGTTGTGTGGTTTGCTCTCAAACCCCCAGTTACTGAAGTCATAATCTTCTGGGCTTGTTTTTCAAACGGAGGACAACTAGGCATGACCAGCTAAGCATGATCAGTGGGCAGATTTCCCAGTTTTAAAAAGTTCCATGAAGGCGGTAGGAGGGCAGATCTGATTGAAAGAAGGATCACAAAGAATAGGGTTGAAAGACATAACTGTAGTTGTCTGTCTCAGCTTTAAAAAAGGCTTAAGGCAGTGGTTCTCAACCTGTGGGTCCCCAGATGTTTTTGGACTTCGGGTCCCAGAAGCCCTGAGCATTGACCATAGTGGCTGGGGCTTCTGGGGGCTGAAGTCCACAAACATCTGGGGACCCACAGGTTGAGAACCACTAGCTTAAGGGAACTCTATAGCACCTCTGAGATAGAAAAAATACATTTCTGGCCTAAGTTTTTGTGGACTCCATTTTATTTCACTACCTCTTTCATAGTGGAATGTAATCAACAAGAGCTTATGCTAGGTGTTTCTTCTTTTTTTTCAGTTATTCTCAAAGGTATTACAAGTTTATTTTATACATTTTTACTCAAGGAATAGGGTTATTGTTGTTGTTGTTGTTGTTGTGTTAACCTGTTCTCTGTTCCATTTCCTCAATTTATCTGCACCACCCAGCCCATGGATGGGGTAAAACGTATTGATACCAGAATAAACCAAGGCATTTGGACGGATCCCTCTGCCTTAGTGGTTATGACTAGAATGAAAAAATCAGAGCAGATGAAATCTGCTCAAGGCCCCAGCAGGATGAGAATTGAACCAACCTATCTGACAGTTTTCGAAGAAGTAGCCATGTTAGTCCCTCGCAGCATAAAAAAGAAGAAAGAAAGAGTGGGGAAAGAAACAGGGCAGGACTTCTACGACTCAGTGTTTGATTGCTTGCTTGCTTGTTTTAAACTTTTGCATGAGCTTTTGTGGATATAAACCCACTTCTTTGTATACAGTATTAAGTGGCCTCTGGTACAAAGCATATTTATACAGCTATGGAAGTGGGACAGAATCTAACAGGATCCAGAAAGATGCCCTAAATTTTCAAAAGACTGGACAAGGTGATACAGGTCTTTTAGACCTTGGCAATGGTCAGTGTTGATGAGTGAAAGCAATAGATCTGCTTACCAAAAGTCAGCATTCCTGGGCTCCTAACTCATTTGAGAAGATTCCTTTTGTTATATGTATGTACTGCACATTACAGATTATCTTAGATCATTATTTTAGATTGTTTTGGTTATTTCAAGGGCCATCAAGAGAAGCTGGGGACCTCAATGATTCCCCCACCCCCCAGCTAGGGTTACCAGGTTTTTCAAATAGTCATATAGGACAGCCCTCTCTGTATTGCTAAGCCAGCTAGCTCAACACTGCTCAGTGCCTGTGAGGCAGGTGTTTACAACCTCCACTTCAAGCTGTACAAGAGGAGGCCATGAGCCTGCAACTCTTGCAAGAGATCCTCCCTTCACAGGACATGAGGTGGGTATTATCTAGGCCTGCCCTGATACACTGCCCACCTCAGTCATCTGGGTCTGTAGAGTTGAGAGGAGGAGGGTGGATGCCAATTGTGCTTGCAACAGATGGACCCCTGCAGCACCTGACATGTAATTTGAGGCCATTTTGCTGCATACCCAAATGCTTGTGGGGGTTCAGTCAATTATGAGCACAGATGACCCCCTGCTCTCACCAGATCAAAAATACAGAATTTGGGGCTGCTTTGCCCTAAAGGTGGCAACAACATGAGCACCATAGGTGGGTCCCAGTTTCACATCTAGACCAGTGGGCTCCAGGAATTCATACTGGCTCCCTCCACATTAGCCTTATTTCCATTACTGCCAATGAATGGGTATTATACATTAGCCTGTAGAGCTGTCAGTTTAATTATGAAGCCTATCTCCTTTCAAAGAGCAAACCTCAGAATGTTTTAGGAAGACTGATCTGATTTCTGAAAGCACTCCAAAAACCACAAAATCATGGTTTTCATCAGCAGCTTGGATTAATCTATCCCCTTCATTCTGTCATGTACCTATTTATAACAGAATCAAAACAGAATTGCTTCCTCAAAATTAGGAGATTAATTTGGTCATGTATGTTAACTAATGACCTCTGCATGCTTGGTATGCAGAAGAATAGAAATGAACAACCACAGAAATACCTTATACCCATTGAAAAACCTACACTTGGTTCTGATCCCTTGGAATTAGGTTCTGTCTGCTTTCCCCCACTTTTGAACCACAGCCAAATTTCACTCAGATCAAGTTTTGTTTGGAATCAGCAGCTCTTTGGGTGTTGTTGGCCTGCATGGAGAAATGGAGCTTCAGACAGAAGAACAGATTACAAGATTGGGAATAGTGCACTGTATTAAATGAACAATTTTGATGGGAGTATTTTTTCAAAAAACAACACTAAATTATTTCTATTGATGTTAGGGTATTTGGAAAATTATTTATAAACTATTTCTTTTTTAAAAAAAATAAACCCAATCCAAAATGAGATTTCAGTTTAATTCTTCATTGTATCTGCACAAGTGGATTGCTATCCATGAAAGCTTATGCTAAAATAAATTAGTCTTTAAAATGTTGTCAGTCTTCCCTCACCTCATTTTCTGTTTTTATGCCGTTTAACACAACCAAGTTGAACTTCATACTTTACTGCACAGAACTGAATCTACCAACTATCAAACACATGTTGTTGTTGTTGTTGTTGTTGTTCTGTGCTTTCAAGTCATTTCCAGCTTGTGGTGACCATAAGACGAACAGTGACAGAGTTTTCTTTCCAACATTTGTTCAGAAAGGGTTTGCTTTTGTCTTCTTCTGAGGTTGAAAGGATGTAATCTGCCCAAGGTCACCCCGTGGATTTTGACAGCTGAGCAGAGATGTGAAAGTTGATCTCCTGGTTCCTGAAACTACACAAGATTGTGCTCTGTATCTTAGAATGCTTGAGTCAAGGAAGTGCACCACTGAATGGAACAGATCTGACAAATCCTTTGTGGTTTTCCACAAAACATTCATTGTGGGGGAGACAAGCTTCATGGCCTACAGACATGAGAGCATTTGACCTGAACTGCTCACACGATCAATGTTGGTGGCAATAATGAATGCAGTCTCATCTACCAAAAATATTTCCTGTTTCAGTGAGCTTTAAAAACTTGCTTTTCCTGTGTGCATTACTACTAGTTTGTTGTTGTATGCCTTAAGTCCCCAAGAGGGTGCTTCCATGAGTTTTAGGCAATGCTAAATAAGGCTTGATATAAACACTCCCTTTATCAACACAGTGATAGAGCAATTCTCAATAGGATCCACGTGGAACAAGGGAAGCTGAGCCAGTCACATCTGTTGATTTTTGTTTTTTGTTTTTGTTTTTAAAAACCCTTCAAGTTACAACCCACTGGATGTCATACATATGAAAACTTCCACTTATGAAGTGCTACAGGAAAAGGAAGTCAACAAAAAAAAAAACGGAAGCAGAAGCTACTTCCTGCAAGACTTACACCAAGCACAGGCAGAGTCTTGCAGACAGCTCAAAACAGAAAAAAGAGACTGTATTTTTCCAACAGTCATTTCCCACCCCATACACTTTTTTCTTCTCGTGACACTTCTGATTGTTTTGTATTCGTGAGGTAATATTCCCTTTTATTCGCAAGGATAATGCGTAGTACATCTAAGTGCTGGGCTTGGTGTTAGGGCTGGGCAACAAGCCACTGTCTGAGATGACCAGAAGCTGATAACTGGGAGCCAGTGAGCTGAGCCAGCAAACAAGTCAGAATGAAGAAGAAGGTCAGAGGTTGGAGCTGTGAGAACAAGGAGGAGTTAGAACCAAGGAACAGGCCAGAGAGAGATCCGTGCCACTGAAGGAGGAGGAGGAGGAGGCGGTGGCAGCAGAACTGAGGAGGACCACCGAGGTCAAAGCTATGAGAACAGGAATGAATCAGAACTAAGGAACAAGCCAGAAGTTGGTGCTGTGACTCAGGCAGATGTCATAACTGAAAGGAATAGAAAAGAACACACAGGACTGCGCTATAGCTAGGAGGACCTTGTTACTCATGCAAGCCCTAAGTCAGACAGAACATCCTTCTGGATGCCAGGACCTGAGGGAGATTTTCAAATCTATAGTTTTCTATGATTCACTTCTATGGGGCAGTTACACACAAATGCAAAGTTCTCAGCCTGATCCCAGCAGCTTCTGATACTTGGACCTAGGAACCCCTTGCTCAGCCATTCACTTCCCTGATAATTTTTGGCATCTTACTATCTCTAATGTATCTCAGAAAGTTGTTATGAAGATACATTTCAAAGGAGACTAGCCGTGTTACCATAAATGAGGCAAAAATAACAAAGTTATTCTAACACAGCATAAAAGACTCGCAGATTTATTGTGTATAAACTTTTGCTTTGTGGGACAGGGCTAACAAACAAAATCAGAGGCAGGAAGGAAACAAACTGAGATAAACCAATGTATCCTCTTCAGAATTATTCAGTGGAAGAGCAGTAAACAAATGAATTTATTTTAACAAAATAAAAACTAATCTAGATTTCAAAATATCCATAATGGATTCAGCCTCAATCTGTAGAAACCTAAGGCTGGAACATCCCAATAGGTGTCTTGTGAGAGCAATCATGTATTATCCTTCTGGAGTAATCAAATCCTTTGAGGAAAAACAAACGACACACCATTCACAAGGCTGGGCTGGGCTGGGCTGGGCTGCTCCAAAAACTTTCTTAGAAGCAGGCCAGGGAAATAAATAGTCACTCCAGAAAGCCCAGTTCCCTCAAGCACAGTCCACTCAAACATCCACTGGCAGAAGACAAAAGAGCCTTTCCCCACTACACTGTTATAGTGCCATTATTCCTCTTTCAACATCCTGTGGAATCCTGGAGTTTGTTGTTTAGGGAGAGGCATTTAGAATCCTCAGCCAGAGAGCTCTTTGGCCTCAGTAAACTACAAACTCCAGAATTCCACAGGACATTGGAAGTGGAATAATAACACTATAACAGTGGAGGGCAGAAAGGCACAAAGTTCTAAAGTGTGGACAGTGCCAATGACCTGGTAAATGACTAGTTTATCAAAAGGCCACTTTGGAGGAAAGGAAGCAGGGCAATGGGCCAGATCTACCACCATCTTCCAGAAGAGGGATGGAAATTTCACAGCCCTCTGGATCAGCGACCCTAGACAGCACAGCCAATGGTTAAGGATGTTGGGAGTTGCTCTTCATCAAGAGAGCCACACTCTCACTCTAAAACAAGGATGGCCAAACTTTTTTAATGTGAGAACCAAATTCAAGTTCTTGAGGGTGGAGAATGCATACTAACTAGGGATGTGACTAAAGACAAAAGAGTGAGGCCAAAAATACCAACTTTGTTTTGCTTAAAGTTCTTATGCCAGTAACTATTTCTTAGGAGAGAAATTCCAACCCTTTAAAATGAGGTAAAAAGCTGGACTAGTGTCAAACGATAGTGTTTTAAGGAAGAGGGAGTGGGCATCTGTGGAACCCAAGAGGACTGGATTGGGTCTCCAAGAGGGCAGAGATTCCCCAATTCCTTCCCTAAAGTTTTATGTCAGCCAGTCCTCTTACCAGAGCCCACCAGTTCTTCTACATCCCTCTCTCACTATTATGCTGGCAACTGATGGGCCAGCCACTAATGCTTTGGAGGACTGGTCTGGCGTCAGTTCAGATCTGATACTACCGCTGATTGCCATTCTACAATTTACTGAATAGCTTCACACTTCTGGACCATTATCAAACTGTGCAAATATGGTGTGTAGGTGTGAATTTTACAGAGTGTGACACTTTTGTGCATTTGTTTGCAGCTCCAGTTTCGCCTATCTTTCCCAACCTTGTCTATGGATCCTCGTACATAGCTTACTGTTCCTTAAACGGTTCCTTGAGCTCTAACTACAGTACTAAGTCTCCAAGAGTCATTCCTATACTATGCGCTTTTCACATTACACCATTATAGCACTATGATTCCCCTTTATATGCCAATGCTATGTCCTATGGGATCCTCTCTGGTTGAGAATACTAAACCCACCTCAATAAAATGCAAACCCTAGAATTCCACAGGACACAGCCATTGCAGTTAAAGTGAAATTTTAGTGGTATAATTCTGCAGTGTGAAAGGGCCCCAAGACTCTTGCTATCTGCTGCCTTATACCATACACAAGCCTGACCACATGGGAATCAAACACATTTGCTACATCTTCAAAGGCAGAAAGATGTCCCACAGCAGCTCATTAAGTTTCTGGATTTATATATGCCTTGGCAGGCCCCTGCCTCTTTGTAGGAAATCCCTATGAAACCATGCAGACCCAAGACAGATTGTTCATAGCAGCATTTAAGCATAAACATGTCCCACCGAGCCTGACAGTTTGATAAATGCTCTATCAAATCACTCTCCCTCAACAACAACAATGACCTGAGAAGCCAGATGGATTCCTCTTTGCCCCAGAAAAAGAGGGTGGGAGAGTAGAAAGTAAGAGCAACCAACTGGCCAGTCAAAACCAGGCCATCCCCCAGCTAGTACTGTGACCGGCAAAAAGGATAAGGGTCAGTGTGACAAAGGGGAAACGCAGCAAGCAAGCTAAAGTGAAGCAAACAGGGCCTGGCTAATGGGCAGAATCTTCTGTCAGGAAATATCATGGGGAAAGATCAATTCCACCTTCCACCCCCAGCTGTCAAATGCACTTTTCTTTCCCTCTCTTGGAGCACACAGTGAACCAAAGAGCAGTTCTGACAAGCAAATCCATCCAAGATTTTATTTTAATGACCCTTCTTTCCCTTAGACTACATCTGCACTTCTCCTTTAGTCTTCCATTGAAACTGCTATGAATGTCCAAATACCAGGATAAAGGAAGGAGAGGAATGAGCGTGTGAGAAATTAAAGAGAGAAGACTGGTATGGAAAGGACAACACAGAAGGCCCAAACAGTCTGGATCCATGTTCTAGGATTTCTGTTCTAGGTCACACATCCAAACCCCGTGTGAACACACTGGGAAGCTAGTTTACTTCAGTTTCTGCTCCTTGCAAAGTCTCATGGGATGGGGGAGCTATAGGAAAAGGGGATGTGCGGCTCTTAAGGCAGACATACAAGTTGCCACCCACCTGATCATCTGCTCCTCATGGCAACATCATGACAACCCATCTACTCATGTGCAGCTGATGAAAACTAGGAGTGGCAAGCAAGAAACAGGGCAGAACTCTATGTCAGCTATATGACCCAGATTCTGCCTTCCTTTGATGCTGAAGATTACAAGTAAGTGCAGAAGTACACAGTCAGGAGGAAGAGCTAAGGAATATGGAGCAGAAGGCAAGTGACCAGCCCTTGAATTACCATCATCTCCCTCCCTCCATTATCCACATGATGGAAGGAAAGAGATGGCATGGTAAATGCAGTGGTGTGTCTGTACCTTCAAGTTGCTTGTTGACTTACAGTGACCACACAAATTTAATGGGGCTTCCTAGGCAAGGAATGTGGAGAATATAGCACTTCAGCCTTTAACTACAGGTATATGCAGGCTTTCAATATATACATATCAGTGAAGGCTAAGATAAGACATTAAGGTCCTTCCAAATCCTACCAGTTCTAAACTGCAGCCACATAAACTTCTAGATTTCCTGTCTGGATCTCACAAAGGTACATAAAGACTTCAACCCACATACTATTAGGAACTTTGGTGATGTATGCAGCCCAATGAACACAGACATGGCAGGGTTACTTTTTGTTACTGAAATATATCCTGACAGTCACAGTTCCCCTTCGCTGGACCCTAAAGACTCCAAGTTATCAAGATTGCCCAGAACCTAACACTTCAAAACGCTTATTATAAGATCCACAGCCCTCCAGCATAATGCAGTCTGAGAGCCAAGTGCTGATCTACGATTGTAGAAATGTGATTACTGTAGAAAATTAAGCCAGAGTTGTTCAGCAACAAGAGCTTCACCCTGTGAGCACTTTAAATCAGGACAATGAGCCCCTACTACTCTTCCCTGTTTTTAGAAAAACAGTAGAGGGAGAATGCACAGTGTCACAACACTGAAACTTTTTCCAAAGCAGGAGTGATGAGGGTGAAGTCATCTGCAAGAGTGTCAGAGAGTCCCTGACAAATTATTCTTGTCCTGCCCAGAGAGTGGGGTGATAATGAGGCATTGAAGATGATCAGCATAGGGGAATTTCAAAGAATGAAAGAAAACAAACAGGGGCTGCACACTTTTTTCCTTTTCTTTGATAGTGTTCCTACTTCATGCCACCCATTTAGAAAATAAGATATATTTTTTTTGCCTGTTTGTTTACATTTTTCAGTGAAAAGCTAAGAGTTGCATTTCAGCTGGATGACAAGCTTTTGTTAAAGCCCAGTGGGTTTCACATGTTGAACCTCTGAAATCAAAACAGTGCACCAATGGAGCTTACTCACAGGTAATAATGTCTAGGACTGCAGATATGGCCCATAAATTCCACTAGTGGTTTAAGGTGTCTGTGTTTTATTAGAGCTTCTAGACAGAGTGCAAGATCCTTTGGCTGTAAATAACTGAGAAACAGAAAAGGAATAAATGGGTATGAATTCTTCCTTGGCCATTTTGCCCTACACTGTTATAGTGCTGTTATTCCACTGTCAACATCCTGTGAAATTCTGGAGTTTGTAGTTTATTGAGGCCCAAGAGTTTTGTGGCTAAGAATTCTAAATGCCCCTCCCTAAACTGTGAACCTTACCATCTTACAGGATGTTGGAAGTGGAATAACAGCACTGTAACAGTGTAGTGCAGAAAGGCCCCTAGAGACACAATTGAGTTCCTACAATGTGTGCATATACCTTCAAGCTGCCTGTCAACTTATGCCAACCCCATGAATTTTACAGCATTTTATTAGGCCAGAAATACTCAGAGGTAGTTTGTCAGTGCCATCCTCTGAATTTAGCCTACAGTACTGATATTCCTTGGTGGTCTCTCATCCAAATACCAACCAGGCCTATCTTTGGTTAGCTTCAGTGATTAGAAGGGATGGCGGCTGTTTAAAAGATAATACTTTTTTGCCTGCTTCTCTGCATTTTATCATTCCACCACTATATCCCACTTTTTTCCAGGGAAAAGGCTTTGAAATGCACTGGGCTTTCCTAAAGCTGATAGAAGTTCTCATGGGGATGGCTGTGATTACCAATAAGTTACCCTCCTAAATAAACATTTTGTACCCAAAACACTGCTGGCACTTCAAAACAACTTCAGTTGTTACTATGTCTTTAATGGCAAATGCTAATTGCATACAAAGAATTATGAAGGATGCAAGTTGCTAATCACATCTGACTTCCTCTCTGCTTGTTCTCTCCCTTTCTCTCTCACACACATTTGCTTACCTACAAAATCTCCTTTTTCCCTGCACACACACACTGGCAGAAAACTGTGTTCAGACTTTATTCTTTTAACACATACAGTGATATGATAATCTGTACTTCAGGTTTCACGTACTGTCTAAATGACTGATTCAGTATTCTCTGCCTAAGAAAGGAGTAGTTAGCTTCACACAGGTCAAGGACAACCTGGATCAAGGGAAGTCACTTTTCTGTTACTAATGGACTTGAAATTTTATTACCTGTCTTTTATCGCCTTTTGTCCCTGGTTCCCACATGGCCAACAAGAGAAATGGCCTTTGCCTGCATTGAGATCCCTCCAGATCAGCTAAACTATAACAGAAACAACATCTGATACAAAATGTAGGCCTGTGACTCCATTACCATCATTTTTCATCTCCAGTATGATTTTTGAACATCTTTTGCCTTAAAAAGAAGCCAGTGGAACTACTAAAGCTCGCATGACACATTTTGTATATTTCTGTTGGCTAATAAAAGTATTGCTCTTTTATAGATTTTGTTGTGTCTGACCAACTGTACTTTCAGTGATCGGAAACATGTTTGAAACAGTACCTCATCTCCCTCCACATACTGATTTCCTGCTAAGTGAACTTTTTAGGTTAAGGCATGGAGCTGCAGAGAGGGGGTGTCTTCAGTTCTTGTCAGAACTGCCATTCACCTCTAACGCCAGTGGAAAATAAGGTATTCTGTTTTTAATAGTTCTAATGTATTGGTCCTCCTCCTCCTCCTTTCTGTTTTCCTCAAAACGAATTCTTTACTTAAAAACAGTCATCTTCTATTGTGGTAACTGTAGTTTCCGGTGCAGCTAGCAAAGGTCTTTAGTAAGATCTCTCTCTGCATGCTGACTAAGCTATGGTTCCCAGGAATTTATTTTTTTCCTAGAGAAGCCATGAGAGTTAAATTATTATAGCACTGGTTTCAATTTATGTAGTATAAGCGTATTCCCAGTTTCTCTTAGTCATTTCTTCCCCGCTCAGTTTTTCTACCTGTTTGCCCTACTTGCACCCACTCCATTTGTGTGATCCACTTTAAATGAGGCCACAACTCACCAATGAATTGTGACTCACTATTGAAGACCAGTGACTGAGACAGGTTCAACTGCTGATTGCCAGAAGCGCAAAAAATTAAACAGGTGCTGTCTAAAAGAATGGAGGCCATTATTTTGAATCCAAGGTGGAACCTACATAAGCTATAGTTGTAATAAAAGTGTTAGTCTTTAATGTGACAAAGAAGTCTTTGTTATTTTTGATGGGACAGCCAAACTAGCAAGACCCATTCCTCTGAAAACTACACAAGCAGGCCATGTTAGCAGAGGGAGCCTACAAGCCTTGCCTCCTTCAGGTCCAGAAAATCCTCATCATTGCTACCATCACATTCCTCACACAGACAGAAGGTGACAGATATGAAGAGGAGAACTCACCTGTACTGGAGGCAATCCCCATGATTTGGGATGCTGGAAAATCAGCGTTCCAAATTGCACTAGAGAGCCTCCATGGACATTCTCTTCAGAATGTTTACCTTCCACATCTAAATGATGATGTAAACGTACAGAAGAGAAGAAAGTGGTAGGACTAGTGTACTACTTCTACTCAAACATTTAGCCTACATAGTTTGGACTCCATGGTCTGAACCAAATGTCAGCAATTGCGAGACTCTTTCCAGCATACAGGTCCATGCCAATTACTAAAGCAGACATAACAAAACCCACCAAGGATACTCTACAGCACAACATGTCCTTCAAATTGTTTCTTTGGCACATGCAACACATTGAAGTTCAAGATGTTATATACAAGATGTTCCCTAGCGCATTTTGTACACATTGCTGTTATGGTTATTGCCTTATAGCAAAGTGGATGCTTTCCAACTGTGGTAGAAAGGATTCCCATTCCCCTCTCTCCCCAGCTCATGAGGTAGAAAAGAAGGTTTAGCCGTTTCCATTCTCAATAAAATTATACAATGCATGCTTCTTTCAGCCTGGGGAACATTTGCTGCAGAAACAACACATTACAGAAATTAGTGGGTCACTGAACTAAGACCCTTAGAAAAGGAACATGTAATCCGCAAACCTTACCTCATCCTCAAACAAAAAATTTCAGGGTGAAATTTTCTATTCTCTTATTTGCATCTATTTTTTGCGGAGAACAGAGACAAACATCTGCTGCAGGTTGGAGGGTCATTTTTGGTACCTTGTAACCCTTTGGTGGGCTTCACTACTGGGTTTGGTGGCAACTTGAAATGAAATTGCCAGCAACTGCAAGTCACCCACCCACCCACACACACATACAAACAGTTTTGTTTGCTATTTTGGGAGGAAACAGTGTTTAGGTTTTGAAAAGAGTCCTCTGGAGTCTATTTTTTGGGCCTCTGAAAGCATCTTTCAGCTTTTTTTTTTAAAAAAATGGGGTTTGCAGGGAGCAAAAGCTGTATAGGACCCGTGTCCCTGCCACTGCATGCAGTCTGAAAACCACACAATTCCCACCCCAATCATGAAGAGATCAAAGCATACCAGGACTGGAGAAATATGATGATTAGCCAGGTGTATACATGGAAAGCACAACCCTTGCCAAACAGGCAATATGGATGACCCCAAGCATGATGATGATGATGATGACGACGACGACGATGACAATAATGATGACAACGACCATGGTGATGGTAGTGATGACGATTAATTATTAACTTTGTTTATACCCCACATTTTCCCCAAAATTGGGATTCAAGGCTGTTAGGCAATGAGAGCATATGAAAGCCTAAATCCCATCCTTAGTCTCAGCTAGAAAAGAGCCACGGAATCAGTTAGACTCACTTACAGGTTGACTCACCATTCAGCAGTTTGAGTCAATGGGCCTACTCTGTTGGGGTTAGAAAACAGGATTTTAGCCATTGTCTATTAAGTCTTTTTTTAAAATAAATTTTACTGAATGATAAACAAATAAAATACAAACATCTAAAATTATATTGGAACATGGGATGTCTCTAAGCACATTGGGTTTTCCCTCACCTGACATTAAAAAAGATATCAAATTGTTCTCTTGAACAAGGAAAGTCCAAAAACTGTACAAGAGACTTCAACGTACCCAGATTACATCTTTCCAAAATCTCTGCTATGAGTTTATGTTTGTTTCTTTGACTGCCACCCCCACTCAGAGTTTTGCCTCTTTCCCAACTAGCCTCAAAGGTTCTTCAGAGAGAGAGAGAGAGAGAGAGAGAGGGAGGGAGGAGGGGAGACCGTTTTACTCTATATTAGTTACTAAACGCCAGATTCTAGGGCATGCCATGCCATACACCGGAGACAAATATTCTCTTAGGGGAACATTGCCCAGAGGACCTTGCAAGTTTACATCATGGAAACGGGAATGGGAAATATGGGTGGGGGAGCAGTGCAGCTGGCATACAGACTTCTGTCAGGCCAGCTGCAGGCACCCTGTCCCACCATTCAAATGTCAGGAGTCAGCAATGTAAATATTTGGAATGGTTCTGAGGCCCAAAGGCTGACTGTTATTGTCTTTAAATTCACAGCATGCTCCCATCACCATTTGGCGGCTGCTGTCCAGCCTCCTGTCCTGTTCCCCTTATTTTACATTTGTTTTCCCTTCCAGCAGAGAAAATGTAAATAGCCTGTTTTCCAGGGGATGTAGCAAACCTTCCTTTCAAAACCACTGCAGCCCACTTGTGTTTTCAAGGGCTTAAATCTGGAGGTCCATCAGGAAACTAATCGAAAGGGCTGAATTTCTTTTCAGTGCAGACATGGTTTGGAGGAATTTTCTGCTCAGTAGGGTACTACAGAATTTATTATTTTCCCTGTATTTGCCGGCATAGAAGATGTATCTGTGTATAGGACACACTCCATTTATACACCGGCGAATACTATTTGCTGACGTATAAGACACACCAGCAAATAAGACATATCCCATTTTCAAACAGCATGTTTTAGGGGAGAAAGTGAATCTTAAACGCCAGCAAATACAGTACTTGGGAAATTATTGATTACATTTATGCACAGACTTTCCTCCAAGGTGCTTAAAGAGCTATACATGGTTCCTCTCATTTTATCCTCACAGTAACCCCAAAAGGTGGGCCTGGGCAGAGGATAGGGGCTGTCCCACAATCACCCAGGGAGTTTCAGGACCCTTACCTTAGCTGAACACTCTAATCACAATGAGAAGTAATACAGGCTTCTTGAGAGATCTCACTCTGGCCATTATATGGAGTACATCACTCATGACTATATTCTGTATTTTCAAAGTATAATTAGGTGGCTTCCATCTCAGTTGGCTAGTAAATCTTCTCTGGTTTTAGTCTGAAATTTAAAGAAGCTACACAAGCTACCGAACCTTTAAAGTTTTGGCTGAAATCCACAGCAGATTCACAGCCCCAGCAATATGGAAGCCACCACCCACCACTGGCTATAATTCCCATAATCCTTAATCACTGGCCATGTTGGCTGTGGTTTAGGGGAGCTTCTGTGGGAGGTATCTGGCAGGGGATAGGTTGTTTACCCTGGCTGTAGCGTATTTTAGCCATGGAGTTAAGGTCATGTGAGGGAATGCAGAGTTGAGAGGGCCAGGTTCAAAACTCCATGCAGCACATGGAGGAATAGACCAAGGCAGGACACAGTCTTTAGGTACTTCTTTTCAGAACTCCAGGAAACTCCCAGTGTGATATAAAGTTTTACACAAAGTTGGAATAAAGTAGACTAAGAGTCAATCTGTCACTTAGTCAAGAAGCTCACTGGGTGACACTTGAAACGTCACTCACAAATTGGCTTACTTTACAAGGGTTTCACCATGATAAAAACAAATGTCTTGGCATCAAGTCCCATTGCAATAAATTGTGTCTGTTTTTAATCTTTATCTTTAGAATTGAGGTAAGAACAGTTAAGTCTTTTATATACAATCAGTCCTCCACATTTGCTAGAGTTAAGGGTTCAAAATCCCCGCAAAAGTAGAAAAGTCAGAGATACCAAAATGTGTGTGTGTGTGTGTGTGTGTGTGTGTGTCTGACTGTCTATGGGAAGAGGGCCCAAGGTATGGTGGAGAGAATGGGCACACAGGGTCCAAACTAGGGTCAGGGAAAGGAAAGGGAAAGGGTGTGGGTTGGCACAATGGCCCTATACTTCCTCTCTGTTGCCCATCTCCTTCTTGGGGTGGAGGAGTATCAGAAGAGGGTTTGCCGAGAAATCAGAATATGAGCCATCCTTTGCTGGCCAGGCTGGGTTGGTGGAGGAAGAGGACCAGGGGCGGGTTTTTAAAGGGATGCTTGGCCTGATTGAAACTGCCAAGAGGAAAAGCTCCCCTGGAAAAGTAGTACATGAGGTGGGGGAGCAGGGGTTGGAGAAAGTTGCAAATAATCAAATCTATGAAGGTTAAACCCACAAGTGTGAAGAGCCAACTGTATTAAAAAATGCTCTGGAAAATTTACAGCATTTGGGCTTTCTTTACCTTACACCACTACTGAAGATTTGTTGCTGTTGTGGGAAAGTCTCCTGTCCCTTGTAGTATCACATCAGCCAGGCCCTTCCATGTGGAAAATGCCAACCATAAACAAGGGGCACTGCAGCCCTGCAGCTGACTCAAGGTCAGTGAGGGGACCTTCAGCCACATACCTACTTGCTTCAGTGCCCCTATGCCAGAGAATATTACTTATGTACAAAGTATGAGTTAGTCATCACTATGGAGATGGTGCCCTCTTGCTCTCACTGCTTTTCTAGTAACACAACCAAGCTGTTTTTTAAGCAGTACTGTTTTTCACCCGCAGCTGGTAGATCCCATATTAGTGGGATGCTGAATCCATTCCGCATTTTCATCTAAACTTTAAATGAGCTGTTTATGGTTCTGAACCTAATTTAGGGGTATTTTTCAGCACCTTTGAGACCCATTTAAAGTTCAGAGTAAATTCAGAAGTGGATTCACCATCATCCCCAGCATGGGAGATACCAGCTACTATTGGTGCTTTTTTACCTAACGAGAGAATGATACCCACCACCACTTCTCCCCAATTATTTAGTGATCTACCACATTTCCTTTTCTTCTTGTCCAAGATTTAGTGACCAAAAACATCAACTGCTAAGAAGATTTGAGGAGTCCAGAATCAATAGCTTGCTGAGGTGAACATCAGTCACCATAAACACTATTGTAACTGGGATAAGCTATATGTCAATACATAGAGGTGGAAAGGGAGTCATATCTCAGACAAAAGGGGGACTCTCCTAAGGACCAACCCTATGGAATCTTGACATTTGCAGTTTAGGGAGGGGTAATTGGTATTCTCAGACAGAGAACCATCTAATTAACACAAAGATCATGCATTGTCCCTCGATTTCTGTAAATCACAAAGTGGCCCATTCCAATCTCCCTCTTGCTAATAGCAAACACACTCTTGTCCATGGGATGCAGCCCTGGCAGTTAAAGTGGAATCGCAGTTGTGGTGTAGAGTGGTGCAGCAGTTTGAGTGTTGGACTATGACTCTGGAGACTAGGGTTCAAATTACCACACAGAAACCCACTGGGTGACCTTGGGCAGGTCACACACTCTCAGCCTCAAAGGAAGGCAAAGGCAAAGCCCCCTGAACAAATCTTGCCCAGAAAGCCCTGTGATGGTTCACCTTAGGGTTGCTATAAAACAGAAATGACTTGAAAACACAGAACAACAACATAGTGCTATAACTGTGCAGTATGAAAGAACCCGAGGACATGGGCAATCAAAGTCTGATCCACCAAGCCAGCAGTATGCCATTTAATTAACACAAATATTGAGCATTGTCTACATTTCTATGAATCTCAAAGAGGCCTGTTCCAACCTCCTCTCTGCTAATAACACACACTCTTCTGCATGATTTTTATGCTATAATAGGGAGCAAGAAAAGTTATATGAAGCAGGGAAAAAGGCAGAGGTAGCAAGCTGAGTTCATTTGGGTCACAGTCCATTCAGTACTAGGCAAAAAATATTCCTACACTGCTTCTCAGTTTTAACAGCTTTACAGCCAAACAAAGCAAACAGTTCCCACCCCCTGGGTCCAGGAAATCGGAAGAGCAACAACTACCTTCCCACTTAAAAGTATCAACAACTTATCACTGAAAATGATGAGGGGAAGACCCCACTGGTGATTCATTGGATGGGTGGAAATATCTGCTCTCTCTGTGAAAGTGCTGACATCAGATTACTACAATTTGCAGTATAAGAAACCACTGAAAATACATGTTAAATGGAAAAATATATGAATGTTTGCAGAGTTCTGGGAGAATATGGATCAGAGGAAAAGAGGAAATATCCACAAAGCACTATATATACTCTACAGCCATGCAGTATGTTCTTTGGGCCAGGGTACAGAAGGTCACAGGTTCAAGCTTTCCACTTCCTTTCTTCTTTCCACAGCACCGCTATGCCCTGGGACTACCAACAGCAAGGATGTGACTTGATACATCAAATATTACTGTGCAAACAAGAACTCCCCTAAGGGTAGACACAAAGAACCCAACAGCCTATAAACCATACGTTTTGACTGGTGGGCATGCAGGCACATATTGGATAGGAAGAGCTTGAGTCAGCCCAGCCATGCAGCTGGGGAGAGCAACCAGAGCTCTGGTTCAAGTGACAAAGGGGAAGGATGAAGGTAGGAACTGATATGACACTGCAAGTGCTTCTACCCCTTACCCCTGCCAAACTTCACTACTGTTCTCCTGTTCCCACATCTAATACTGTTTCAGTTTCACACAGGGAATAAAATGTCTTAGATCAGCACTGGGAGGAGCTTTGTGTGTGTATACGTGCCTTCAAGACACCTGTCAATTTATGGCAACCTCATGGATTTCATAGGGTTTTCTTAGGCAAGGGATGTTCAGAGGTGGTTTGTCATTGCCTTCCTCTGAAATTTAGCCTACAGCATCTGGTGTTTGTTAGCAGTCTCCCGTCCAAGTACTAACCAGAGCTGATCCTGCTTAGTTTTTGAGATCAGATTGGAGATGTTGGCTTTTGAGAATTTAAGGGTCTACTGGTCCATAAGGAAAAGCTCTCCTGTTTATTTCTGGGTGAGTGAATCCAAGGGACTACTTGTGCCCTGGTAGCCTCTGAAGGATTTTAGCACTAACTCTACTGCTACAGAAATTATTACAACATGGATACCATCCGTGTCACATAGCTCAATTGACGCACTTTGTCCCTTATTTAAAACAGGACTCCTGAGGAACTGAATTGTGTTTCAATATGCAGCCTCCTTGCCTCTCTCCCTGCTCCCACATTCATTCCTTCTGGGTCCCCAGATAAGGCACCCACATATGAACAGAGGGCTATAAAACCACTTGGGCTATTCCCCCTCCTCCAGCTACATCCTCCTTTCTATTGGCCACGGAAGCCCAGCATTTTCCAGGCCAGCTCCCTTCTCCATCCTTTGACATGCCTCTCCAGTTGTTTCCTTCTACAAAAGTTTATTGGCTTGGTGGGAAGGGGGTGGGGAAAGGAATGGCTTTCAGTTTACCTCATCCTTCTGCTACATATTCAAGAGGATAGCTCACAGACTGATGCACAGGAAAGAATAAAGGCAAATAAAGTTCTACAGCCTTACCACTACTTTGGGAGGGCAACCTACAGGCTGGCAGCTTAGCTCTCTGGACAACCTATTTTCTTCCAAGTAGAGAAAGAAGCACAGGATGTGGTAATAACAGAGGGGAAAGGAAAGTTATATAGATTAATTCATCTTCTCTTTGTAAGGAGCAGAAGATTGTGTTCTGCTCATAGCGTGGGTGGGGGAGATTTCTAAGCTACACACAGACAGCTTTCTTCTTTGCATATTGTTCGGTCTGTTTGTGGTAAAGACTGCCCTCACCCCAGGGCTGCCTTTTGGGGTTCAGAAAATTGTGTTGGCTGGGTTTCATATTTGCTTGTTTGCTAATTTTCTCATTCTTGAACAAGCAATCACCAGGCTGTACCAAGACTTCAGTGCATTCCAAGTTTTATTTTTTTTTTTAAAAAAAATACCCATACGCATTTATCATAAGCAGTTGCTCATACCAGACCAAATTAGTATCACAACAACCACTTGCCATAGATGGGCAATAAATAAGGGCAGCTTCTTCATACAGTGGGCCCTCACTATCCACTAGGGTTTAGTTCTAGGGCCCCCATGGATACAATTCATGGATGCTCAAGTCTCAATGATGCAGTAAAATGGCATCCCTTATATAAAATGGCAAAATAAAAAATTGCTTTTTAGCGTTTATTTTTTTTTTGGAATATTTTCAAGCCATGGCTGGTTCAGTCTGTGCATACAGAATCCACAGATATGGAGGATTGATTGCAGACAATGCATTTATGTGTAATGAGCACGCTCATGGCTACTGAAAATGAGGATATATCTAGATGAATAACAAGAGATGGTGTCAGCATTTCCACGAGCACTGAAGGCTGGTGGTTTCCATATCAATGTCATGGTGAATCTGCTCCTGGTTTTAGTAATTTAATGGAACTATCTTTAAAATAGGTTCAATACCATGAACAACTACTTTAAAGTTCTGACCAAGGCCCAGAGCAGATTGAACACTCCACTCACACGGAAGCAACCATTTGCTACTCCCCATGAAACAGTATGACTATTTGTTCCACTTTTGGATTTCAAAGACAGAGGGAATCTCCAGAAGCCATTGTGGGAAGCAAACTTGAGGAGGAAGTTTACCCAATCCAGATCGTGTATAACAGGGGTAAGGAATTCGTGGCCTTTCAGAAGTTACTGGGATCCAGTCAGGGGAGCTTCATCAGATACAAAGAGCTGAGTCTGACAGCATCTAGAGGATCACACATTCCTAGTGTTGTTTCCGGAAACATCCTTTATTAATACTGATCTTCAAGCCAACATACACCTCACAAGGTCACTTTAGCATCTTAGTAAACAAAAGTCGTCATGTCTCCTTCTCTTCTCCAAAGCATCGCTAGGTCCCTATAAATTAACTTCCATCATCTTCTCAATCAAAATGTACCCTCAGCAGGGAATATGAATGACTAAACAGGGCAACTGTGAAATAATAACATTGATCTTTAAGGTAGTTTTCTTTCTACCTTGCTGGCAGGATCACCTTTTATGTGTATCATGCTTTTTTTAAAAAAATGTATGAATATAATTAATGGAACATGTAAATGCAGATGACAATCTGTTGTTGTTGTTCTTGTTATTACTGTTGTATGCCTTGAAGCCATTTCCAACTTACGGCAATCCTACCATGGGGTTTTCCTGGCAAGATTTGTCTGGGGAGAGGTTGCCTTTGCCCCCCTCTAAGGTTGAGAGAGTATGACTTGTCCAAGATCACCCAGCGCGTTTCCATAGGTGAGCAGGGATTCAAACCCTGATTTCCAGATTTGCAGTCCAGTGCTCACACTACCACACCACATTGATACCTATTTTGAATTCAAACACAAGTTCACAGTTATTTCTGAAACCATGATTAACTCAAAGGGAATGGTGGATGTCACATGTGTTGCCCTTTTCCTCTTCAACAGGCTCTCTCATACAAAGATAGGCACTAGCGATCACTTCTGCCATTCCTTTCTCACCCAGCTGAGCAATGGTGAGAAAGGGGAGAGGAGGAGGCAGGCACACTATTGCAGTAACTATTTCCCTACTCGCTGATGCTACATTGCCCTACTGCCAATGGAACTATATCTGAGGTGAACAACTATAAGTGGGCCAGGGCCAATTTTTCTTCTCCAGAACCTCACTGCATGATAAAATATCTGTTTCAGCAGAGAATCCCTCTCAAAATGTTGAACAGAAGTAGTGCCAGATCACTTCCTGATACCAACAAATCCAATGAAAAATGGCTGCTGCTGTTATGGTTGCCGTCACTGCTCTTGTTTACCAATAACAGACTGAGTCAAAAGAAGAAGCAAGGAGAGGGAAAAGAATGGGAACCTGCAGCAGCTGGTGGCTTCTCTGTCCATGGGGCATTGGTCAACCTGCTTAGGGGAATACGGCTCAGCACCTCAGACAGCTCCTTTAAAGTGTGGCTGGGGGAGATGGTACCTAACACCAGTAAGGTTAAATTACATAGATAAGAATTACCCAAGGTTGTGTTGGAGGGGTTGTCAAGAGATTGGTACATATATACATATGTGGTGGAATTGTGAAGGTGTACAGAAAATTTTGGCAAAGAGTGTTTACAGAGATAAGAGAGATAACAGAAATTGATTTACAAACATGTCCAGGTATAGCATTATTATCTATATGTGATGAGGTTAATTGTACCCAGGCAATGGAGGATTTAATTACAAATTTATTAACTGCAGCAAGGTTAATTTTATCAAGAAAATGGAAAATTTATCGAGATTTTCAAATAGAGGATTGGTATAAAGAAGTATGGAAAACTGTGATTAATGATAAGTTAACATTTCGAATTCAGGCCAAAAAAGAAATAATGAAGGGGAATGATTTCAAAGCAAAATGGAAGATATTTGTGGCAAAGGTTTTAATAAAAGAGGGAGGCGTCACACCTCAACAAGAAGAATTACAATTCTGGAAGATGGAGTAAGTTGAAACATAATTGGCTCTGAGCGGTGGGTTCACTTTTAGGAATAGTTTGATATGCTTATTAATAAGATAATATTTAGTAATAATAATAGATTGAATGCAATTAAAAAGTATAGAGTTAAGAAAAAAATTATTATAATGAGTATAAAGAGAATGAGACCTAGATATAGGTAACAAAAGTATATAAGTAGTATGATATATAATATGTTAAATAAGTATATGATTGTAATGGAATTGGACAGAAATAACAAGGTAAGTCTGTTTTGGTTGAAATTCCTTTTTTTTCTCTCCACTGTTATGTGTATCACGTGGTGTTTTTCTTTTTTGTTCTGTTCGTTTTTTCTTTATAATCCATTTTTTTTTAAAAAAAAAAAAGTGTGGCTGGAAACCAGAGTGCACATACCACACCTTGACATGGAAGCCACCAACTGCCAGGGATGGGAATTGGGAATGAGAGGGATGAAGCTGAACACCAGCACAGGCACAGGTGAAGCACAAGCCATGTGCTGCATGCAGCTAACCACTGCCTTGTCTGAAATAAGCATGTGAAGGTCCACTCCAGATTAAGCCCACTGCACAAGGGTAAGGAGTGGCTTAACCTTCCCACCCTTCAGCCTTCTTCTGTATTTTCCCTTGTCTGTGGGGAGGGGAAAAATAGATTCTAAAGTCCCACTGGCAGTGCATGAGCCACATAAGGGACAAGAAGGGAAACACTGGAAGTATAACAGATCAGCTTCCTCAAGCAGCATTTGTACACCCCCATTAGTGGCAAGGATGGAATATGAACCATACTTAATCAGTAAGATGGCGACTTCAGCATTTCTTCTTGATAAGGCCTTATATTAACAGATTTTGATTAATAAGATGCAACAGAACTTTGGATGGCCAACCAGGAACACCAGATTAACTAACAACAGACAAATGTGATCAAACAGACAGTGTATCTACTATACAGGTCTTGGCAAAACTGTTTGCATTCCAATTGGCACAACCAGCAGCCTTTCTGCAAGACATCTGTGTCCCAAACTGAGCTCCCCTCTTGTTGTGGCAAAGGCAGATGAAATGGCGCGAGTGTGGGTCAGGCTGTCCAAGCGATGCAAAGTGTTACAGCGCTTTCCCCTATCACACTATCTTATTTTTAGGATGTGGCTGTCTCTTTCACTTCCTGTTTGGCACTTAATAAAAACTGAACCAGAAGGGGAAATGTTTAGAGAAGGAGAGAACTAATAGAGGCACATATGATGTGCAGGCTAACCACACTATCAGACAACCTGTTGAGATCTGACAATTTTGCTCTGTTTTACTCTACTGCCATTCTTTTCCATTTGCACCTCTGACATGGTTCCATTCATAATTGGCCGGTATTTTCCCAGTGAGAAGAGAAAAAAATAAGCCTGTAACCCTCAAACAAAGTATCCATAGAAGAAAAGACAACTTTATCCATTTCCTTAAAAAAAAACACCTCACATTGCCTAGAAACTATAGTAAAGTGGTCAGATGCATTTCGGTTTGACTTGCCTCCTCTCAAGAATCCCTAATCAAGTTGATTCTCTTCCACTGCCTCCCCAAAATCCTGTCACCATTATGAGTAATATATTCAGTGGGCTGTGTTTTCCAAAGCAACAAATCTTCAGGGCACTGAAGATACCATCTGATTTTGGAAGCTAAGCAGGGTCAGCCTGATTAGTACTTGGATGGAAGACTACCAACGAATATCAGGTGCTGTAGGCTGTATTTCAGAAGAAGAACTGGCAAAACCACTACTGAGCATTCCTTGCCTAAGAAAGCCCTATGAAAGGCACCAGGTAACCATAAGTCAACAGAAGACTTGAAGGCACATAAACATACACACACAAATACTGTAGTATACACTGGCTGCCAGACTCTTCCTCCTCCACACACAAACTCTTTCAATCACGGATAGATTTCTTCTTTCTACTGTGTACCTCGAAGTCATTTCTGAATTGTGGTGATCCTAAGACAGATCTAACATGGTGTTTTCGTGGCAAGACTTGTTCAGAGGAGGTTTGTCATTGCCTTTCTCCACGGCTGAAAGACCTAGCAGCCTTTCACGGCAGAGCAGGGATTCAGGCTCTTGTATCACAGAGTTATAGTCCAATGCTCAAACCATTACACTAATTTTTTCTCTGAACACTGGATTAGACTAGATGACCTAAATCCAACTGTTAGTCCTAATGGCATAGGGAACTTGTTAAGCCAACACTGTAAATTCCATGGATTCAAAGGGTCTCGTCTACCCATAATAACAAGAAATACAATTGTTTCCTCTGAACTGTCACATTGTCCCAAAATGAAATTACTATAAAACGGACCATCTTCCTGCACTGCAGGATATATTAACATTTAGGCTGATTGGGGCAAACCAAGAACCAATGTAGCCCACTTCCCAGTGTTGAATTCAATTTTTCACAGGGGGAAAAAGAACATATTTTACAGCGTGGGACAATTCACACAAAGCAATAATACCTTACAAACAATTCCGTTAATCTCAAAATCTAGAATCTTTTCACCTACAGAAGCTACGCCTAGTTTTCAGATTCTTATTTTCATGGACAAAACAAAACAACCAACAATTAACTCCTTGCTTGAAAATTGTTCTGTTCTGTGTTGGAAATGCTTACAATAACTTTTCTATCTTTTCTTTATCCACGCTTGCTGGTCATTTTTGTTATGATTTAGAAGTCACTCAAAAAAATCATATTCCATTTATTATGGGGAAACAAGAATATTGTTAATCATATACCAGAAATCTGTCACCAAGGATTTAACTAATTAGTCAAAACTTGATAGAACGATTTCAACCCGGCATCTTCCTTTCTGAGAACTAGCAACTCTGAAATTAATATTTTAGATAAATAAAATGCAGGCCTTATATTTCACTGGAGCATGCAGATTAGCTGCAGCCCTCCAGCTCACAGTTCTGTCCCAATGTGACCTTGGAGATGAGAATATTCTCTGCTCCTTCATTCTCAGTTAACGAATCCTGCTGATAAGAGCATACTGCATATTAATATTAACGCTATGTTTCAAGTGCTTTGACTTCAAAACTCTAATAACACAAGTTTTAGTACCAACCTAAGGCAACGTACTCATGGAAAGCCATTAGCAACATAAATAATCTGCAGAGCCCTTCACATGAGCAGGGACAAAGCCTAGAAAACTAATACCCAGAAACCCTCAGTCACCACAGCTGCCACAACCACAGGCCTTGCAACCCCATAGCTCATGTAGTTTGAAAGTCTTGCTGAAGGTCAGTGCCCACATACGCGATCACCTGGGAATCCTATATTGCTTCCCTGAATTTCTTCATGGAAGAAGAGCAAAATATAAATGGAACCAACAAAATCAAAAAAATTATTACTCAGATGTTAAGTCGTATGATGGAATGGTTCATATCCAGATAGCCCTCCACATTTGCAGGTTTGATCTTCATGGATTTGATTATTTGTGAGTTTCTCCAAACCTTGCCCCCCGTCACCTCAAGTGCTTCTTTTCCAGGGGAATCTTTTATCTTGGTGGCTCCAATCACACCATGTAGCCCTTTAAAAAGGGCTCTGGTGGTCCTCCACCACCACCACCAGCAGCAGCTGCTGTCTAGCCTGCTAAGGACAGATCACAGCCTGATTTCTCAGCACCACAAACCCTCTCCTGATGGCGCCTACACACCCAAGGAAGGAGATAGGTGAGAGAGAGTATAGGGTAGGGATGGGCCAACCAAATCTTCAAATCCTTGAATCCTTGAATCCTGGGGAAGGATTTGAGATTCACGAATCCAAATCCCTGTGCCAAAATAGGAAAACCAAATCTTTTGAATCCACCAACCAAATAATTTGTTGGAGACCGAGACACTTAAAAACCTGGGAGACCGGGACGCCTGAAAACATGAGAGACTGGGATGCATGAAAACCTGGGAGACTAGACCCACATCGAGAGATGGCAAGTAGGTGAGTTTTTCCCTTGGAGTAATAATCGCCTTTGCTAACATCTGGGGTTGTATTCTAAGATACTCAAATTGAACATTTAATATTTAAGTTCAGCACTTGACTGGAAGGGACGGCTTGAGATTTCAAGGACAGCTGAAAGATCCCTTTGCGTCGCTTCCTTGCAAAACTCTTTCAGACAGAATTCTGAGGTTTGTAGTTTTACAAGGTGTCACAGTCTTCTCTGCCAAAGCGTGCTGGTGCATCATCAAACTACAAGCCCCAGGATGCCATAAGGAGCTATACAAAGAAAAACCAGTTTCAACCTGGATTAGCTATCTACTGTAATATGTGGCCCTGTTTACACAGGCAGGAAAATTTGGGATTAATCCACATTTTCCTGCCTGCGTAGAAAGAGTCTTCATGTCATTTTCAATCTGAGGGAATCCTGCGGCTAAACTATGACAATTGTCCTGGCCAGATTTCTTCAGAGGGAGGTTTGCCTTTGCCTAGGCTTTTGCTAAGGCTGAGAGAGTGTGTCTTGCCCAAGATCACCCTTCTTTCCCTTGCTTTTTAAACCCTTTTTTAAAAAGGAATCGAAAGATTCGAGATTTGTGAATCCCAGAACCCTCCAGGGATTCGGAAAATTCTGGATTCGTCCCATCCCTAGTATAGGGCCACCATGCCAACCTCTCTCTTTCCTTCACCTGTGCCTGACCTGGTTTGGGCTCTGAGTGCCCACTCTCCCCACCATGTCTCAGCCTCCTTCCCACAGATACACACACACATTTCGACATTCGCAGTTTTTCCATCTTTGCAAGAGTCCTGCACCCATAACCTTAGAAAACATGGAGGGTCAACTGTAGTGAAGAATCCATTATTTGGGTCAAACCTGATATCAAGCCAAATAAAAAAAAGAAACTGCTTATGCGATGCTACACTGGAAGACTGTCCTCTATTTTTCTTCATCTTTTTTTTTAAACAACCACCTCATTGCCAGCATGTGGCTCTGATGTCAGTGGGGCAATTAATTCATGTCAGGTTTTAGTCTTAACTTGAAATGACCCATCCAAGGTACCGAATTCTGCTTCCAAAATAGGTTCAACAAATTAGAAAGCCTGATAATGTTCATATTAAAACTTCAAGTGGATTCACCATCCCACTAACATCCACGCCACCAGCCTGCCAATGAAAGGACCCTCCAAACCTAGAATACCTGAAACAGTGAGCATCTGTTATTAGTTGTGGGGTTGTTCTTCTAATGTGGAGGCAATCTGTGGTCACTGGGGTCTCTGTGCACACCACAAACACTGCATCACTGCACAAGATCTCTTCATTCTAAGCAGATGCTAAAACCACACACACACACACACACACACACACACGCAGTTCAGTTCAAACACAGTTCTAGCAACAAAACAGGAGCCTGTGGTGTCAGCTACATAATCAGCAGCTCTGGCTAATTTGGTATTGCTGGCAGGCAACTGGAGATCCCCCTGGCAAAGGCGAAGCTGTGAAAAACACTGGCACAAGTAGAGGCTGAGCTAACACGAAGAAGAACTTCTCAAAAGGCCTGCCAAGTCCTGTAAATGCAGGGGAGTCATTCTCATTCTCTTGCACGAGTGCTGGCAAAACAGAGTTTAAATAATCAAAGGACATGCAGGGGAGGGAGTAGGGTTGTGGTATCACGCTGTGCTTATTCAAAGCAATTGATCTTTGGCCAGTCACCTTTCAAGATAGACCAAGCATGCCTCACATCATCCCAGCTGCACTATACATGCATAATTATGTTATCAGTCTACTAACTGCAGTGGTCCTCCCAGGGAACAAGAGATGCAAAACAATTACGGTATCTTTTGTAGATACTGAAGCCTGATGGAAAAGCATGAGAGTTAATGAGCTAAAGCTCTTTACTGAGAAGAACAGCTGCCATTTTGACAGACAAATGCAAGCCTTAAGATGAGGGGGGATAATTTCTCTACCCTGAAATATTAAAACTGTGTGTAAATCCCTTCCTCCTGAGCTGCACAAGAGAATCTGTTATGTGCTTCTGAAACCACTGGCCACAATCATCTTGGATTCAGAAGAATTATAGGATAGGCTGGGGCTGGGAGGAGGACATGGTGTTACAGGAGTCAATCACGTCGTAAAAGGCTCCGCATGCTGCACTGACAGAGTGACTCCCTGCAGACCAAGCAGCAACTCTTCAACATGGATGGCTTGGATTCAAGGAGACACTGTCTTTGGTCTGCCTTGAGTGTTTTCTCCCCTAGAGTAAAGCTTCTCTTATCTAGCAGCATTTCCTACAATGAGGTTTAAAGCAAAGCTTTTGATACAATCAAAATGGAAAATTATTTAAGAACCTAAGTGCAGTTCCAGAGACAATCGTATCACTGTCATATAATCAGATCAGTGGGAGCAGGAGCCTCCGTCCCTAAAGACCAGTTAGGGACCAAGGAGACGCAAAAAACAGAATGATTAGTGGAATAGTAGTGCACCTTAGTCCAGGGGTGGGGTAACAGATTCCCTCAAAAACACACTATGGCAAGGTGGCAGAGCAGATGAGATTGTGATGAGCAGGGGCCACTCTCATGCCCTGCCCCTCCTCTGGTATCGTTGTAGTACCATCCCTTCCAGAGGTCAACTTGCTCTTCTCTGTGTAGATAGAGAGACACGGTGTTCCATGTGACTCTCCTCCTAGAGCATTGTTCCTGTTATCACTTATCTCAGGTTGAAGATAGCAGTGGGATTTCCTTCTACCCTGCCTGCATTCCCCAGTGAAAATCTGAGGAGGGAGCAATTCCACTGAGATCTTTGACCTGAAATTGGAGATAACAATAGGCTATTCCTACCTTAGTTTGCTTTCTCTATTCTTCTAAGCTAGGAGGCACACAGATGTGTGGGAATCTCAACAACTACAAAAGGTGAAGCTTGGACAGGGGCATCCCCTGGACCCCTCCTCACAAAGGAGATCCAGACCTCATGTGAGACAGGATAGCTTTGTAGGCCAGAGTTTTCTTTCCTTGCACCTAATTTGCGGATTCATTTGACAAGATTCCTTTCCACATATACTCACTGTTTTCTCATACAATACATGGGCATAACCTCACCCATATAAAAAAAAAAATCTGTGCATACCTCAGAAAAAACATATAGAAGAAGCAGAGAAGAAATGGCTATAGTTTTCAGTTTGGTTCCATGTACAGGTTCCATGTACAGGTATATCTCCGTTAACATAACCAGGTCCAGTAAACAAAAGAAAAACATTTTTAACTTCTAGAGAGTACTTGGAAGACTTCACCCAAAATGCAACCAGGGATAACTTTTTCTCTCATCATCCTCTACTTTTTAAATGTTTTCTATCTCCGCAGCTGATACAATGGCCCCTCAACTTTCGCAAGGGCCCAGGGAATAGAACCCTCACAAAATTCAAAAAAACATGAATAGCGCCCCCCATCCCAGTGAGCATGCCCCCTCCTATTCCCTTCCTTTTTGCTTGGGCACTTGTGCCTTCCTTCTCCATGTCCAGGCTAAATGCGAAGAGGCAGCCCCATGGAGAATGCATGTACCTCCCTCCATTCTCCCCTCCCATTCTCTTGCCTTTTGCACCAATGTACTGCCTTCCTGCTCCATGGCCAAGGAAATAAGAAGGGGAGAAGAGGAGGGAGGCATGCACACACCTTCCTTTTCAGCATGTAGGGATCCCCCCTCCCATTCACTTGCCTTCTGTCCCGGCACAAAGAAGGAAGATACACTGTGCCTATGCAAAAGGCAAAAGAATGGAAGGGAGAGAATTGGGAGGAAGTAAGCAGCCCCTTACAGATAATCAAATTCACAAAGGTCAAACCCACATATGTGGAGGGAGGACTGCACTTGTAAAGCCAGGCCTTTTTTCAACATGTAGGTTACAGTTGGGAAGGCAAGTTTACATGTTCCCTTTTTTTCTGACTGATTCTGCCTCTGATTCTGAAGGCAGCTGTTTTTTAACCTGGCCTGTTATAGTCATAAACACATAGGTGTTTCTCCAGATCTCCTTTACCATTCTCCCTGAAACTGATTAAAAAACAACAAACCTTCTAGCTAGACAAATGACAAGAAAGAAATGGGGCAGGGTAGACCTAAAAACCCTTTGGAAAAAGGAGCTTCACCAGCAAAGCCCTTGCTAAATGAGGTATGCGTATATCTATTGACAAATTGAAGATAAGACCTTTTTTCTTTAATTACAACATTGCTTATGAAAGTGCACCACTGCAAAGATGACAGCCTGTGGACACTGCGGCGAGTTACAGGAACTAAATAAATGAACTGCAGTACTGGGTTCACTTCCTACCAAAAATTATTTGGATGACATCTCTTTCTTTAGGTCTTGTCTTCATAAAGATGTTGTTTCTGTCCAATTATGGTGAATTCTCTTAAATTGTTTAGACTGTTTTGGAGGTATTTTAACTTGTTTTCATTCTTTGCACCCTGCATCAAAATCTCCAGATATAGAGCAGGATATAAACATTTTAATTGATAAGCAAATAGAAACAAACTTCTACTACTCATCTGCCTCCTGACTGCATGAACTTTACCCATGCAGAAGGGAATTAGTCTTCCTGAGTTGGCAGGCCTAGAGTCCTAAAAATTAATTTAGCCTTTTTAGAGGCGTTACTTCTTGCAGAACAATTTCAAGAATATATATTTTTCAAGAATATATACCTATACATTTCAAGAATATATACCACCTAATGGAACTACCTCCTATATTCATCTGCCTATAACAAGGCCCTAGCTGAGGACGGAGTGCTCCATAAAAGAACACGCCCACATCATTTTCCAGCCTCCACTATTTCTATCAAAACTTGGAAAATGTGCCAATGGCCAAGTGCCAAAGAGCCAGGACAAAGAGAGCAGGGGATATTGATATTTATGGCACAGGAAGTATGTGGGCAAGCCAGAGCCAGCCCTACCATTAGGCAGAGGAGGTCTGCTGTCTTGCGCCATGGATACAGGAGAAAGCAAGCACAGTGGCAGTGATACATTTGTTGTAGATTTGCCTGGCTGCCTTCCTTTGTTAATTTCTGGCAACACAACTTAGGCAGTGCCAGCAGGAAAGACTGATTGATATGGCAGAGACCCAGCTGGTGATGGACCCCAACAGGCATCCCATGTGTGTGGCTGTGGTTGTGGTCATATGATGAACAAGACAGCAGACGGAACGGTAGGTGAGTGCCAGTAACACAATGGAGGACAGTGCTGTCTGTATCCTGTATCCCCCTGGCCATTCTTTTGCCTTCTGAGACAGTGGAGGACACTCTCTCACTGTCAGAGCTGAAAGAAGATAGTGCAGTTCCCTCTTCTATTTGGAACAGTGGTGGTGGCCTATTGTCCTTCACTTCAGGCAGCAAAATACCTTGGCTGGAGCCTAGCAGAGGCTAAACCACACACTAGTCTGACATGAAAAACTCAAGAGCAGTGCAGGCAAGAAAATAATAATAATAATAATAAAATTTATTTTTATCCCGCTCTCCCAAATGGATCAAGGCGGCATTCCAGAAGATATAAATATATTAAAACATCAAAATGTAGCCCACCTTCCCCACCCACCAACCCTACCATCCCCCTAACACACTAACTATTAAAACAGATTAAAATAAAATTAAAACTAAAATTAAAAACAAAAACAATTAAAAACAAAGGGACAATTGATGAGAGGCAGTGGAATACTAGTCTGGGAAGGCCTGTCGGAAGAGAACAGTCTTGACTGCTTTTTTAAAGCAGTCAAGACTGGTAATGTGCCGGGTCTCCTCTGGCAGGCCATTCCATAACTTGGGAGCGACCAAGAAAAGGTCCTCTGGGTAACTGCAGCCAACCTAGTTCTGATTGGCTGCAGTAGATTCTTCCCAGAGGACCTTAATGTGCGGGGCGGATTATATGGGAGAAGGCGATCCCGCAAGTAGGCTGGCCCCAAGCCATGAAGGGCTTTAAAGGTAAAAACCAACACCTTGTACTGTGCCCTGAAACTAATAGGCAGCCAGTGTAAAGACTTCAAAATAGGTGTTATGTGGTCAGTTTTAGATCTTCCGGTGACCAACCTGGCTGCCATATTCTGAATTAATTGAAGTTTCCGGACTAAGCACATGGGTAGCCCTATGTAGAGCGCATTGCAGAAGTCAAGCCGTGAAGTTACCAGCACATATACCACTGTTTTTAGGTGTTCCAAGTCCAGGAAGGGGCGCAGCTGGCGTATCAGCCAAAGCTGATAGCAGGCGCTCCTGGCTGCCGCATCAATTTGAGCTGTCATCTGAAGCGCTGAGTCCAAGAGCACCCCCAAGCTGCGGACACAGTCTTTCAGGGGAAGTGTGACTCCGTCTAAAACTGGTTGACAAACCTCCATACCTGGGCTAGGGCCCTTGACAGCAAGTACTTCCGTCTTATCTGGATTCAGCTTCAGTGTTTTTCCTCATCCAGTCCATTACTGCCTCAAGGCATTCATTTAGAGGCGAGATGCCACCCTTAGTTGATGCTATTATCCGAGGCATGGAGAGATATATCTGGGTATCATCAGCGTACTGATAGCACCTTGCTCCATGCCTCCTGATGATCTCTCCCAGCGGTCTCATGTAGATGTTAAATAGCATTGGGGACAGGACGGCGCCCTGAGGGACGCCAGATTTAAGCTCTTTTTTCGAGGAGCAGCTGTCCCCAAGCATCACCATCTGGTATCTACCCGAGAGATAGGACCAGAACCACTGAAGTGCAGTGCCCGCGATCCCCAGCCCTCTCAGGCGTTCCAGAAGGATACCATGGTCTATGGTATCGAAAGCCGCTGAGAGGTCCAAGAGTACCAGCAGGGTCACACTTCCCCTGTCAATACCCAGGCGTAGATCATCCACTAAGGCAACCATGGCAGTCTCGACTCCATATCCTGCCCTGAAGCCAGTTTGAAATGGATCTAGATAATCTGTTTCATCCAAGACAGCTTGGAATTGAAGGGCAACAGCCCTCTCGATCACCTTGCTTAAAAATGGAAGATGGGAAACTGGCCTGTAATTATTCATATCCAGGGGATGTAGGGAGGGCTTTTTTTAGAAGCGGACGTATAATTGCTTCTTTTAAACAAGCTGGAAAATTGCCCTCCCTGAAGGATGCATTAATAACATATCTTAAGTGTGTCTTAATCGCAACTCCTCCCTGGACAACCAGCCATGAAGGGCAGGGATCAAGAGGGCAAGTTGTCCTCCTTACCTTTCCAAGGAGCTTGTCTACGTCCTCGGTACTCACTGACTGAAACTGATCCAGTATAATCCTATTCACGGGGTTGCCGGACACTTCATTTGTAACCTCTGCTATAACACCGGCATCCAAATCGGCTCTTATCTGAGAAATTTTATCTGCGAAATGATTATTCAAAGCATCACAGCAAGCTACATTAGGTTCTAATAACGAGTTCAGGGGAGTGGGTAACTGAGTCAAATCCCTTACCACCCTGAACAGCTCTGCTGGATGAGAAATCGCAGACGCAATACGTGCGGAGAAGAAAGTCTTCTTCGCTGCATCTATTGCCACTCCATAGGAATAAAGGAATTCTCTATAGCGTGCACATTTTGATCATTCTGTTATGGAACTGTCTCATTTTTTGACCCATTCATATGAGTAAAGTAACGTAAGGAGAGGAAGACTCACAGAAATGGCAGCAAAAACTTGTGTGAAACAAAAGAGGCTGGGAACATGGAAATCCCTTCTCTTAAAAGGTTCCACTCCTGCTTTCCATTCCCTTCCTTGTTGGACTGCTCACATAAAAACCCAATGCCCAAGAGCTGTCGTTTGGACAAATTAGAGCTAATTCACTTCTATGTATCAGCTCATGGTCTCTTTAGATCAGGGCAGAACAGACAAACCAATAGGAGACAGTAGCCATTTTTTCCTCCTCCCGTAAGCTGCACCAGTGTGTCACTTTCTTCAATCTCTTTGGGCAGTTATAGGTGGTTGGGAAGTTAAATCACAGTTCTGTGGGTCAGTTTGGAGAAATTTTTCAACTAAAATCTCCCCAAAATCAGTCTATTTTTTAAAAAGAAAAAGTGGGAGACGTTCAGGGGGCTTTGGGGACATCCTGGGACTCTTCAGGAGCTACAGGAGTGGAGTTTTGGGGTCCCATGAAGCATATGCTTTCCTCATCCTGATCTAGATTGATAGATTTGGAGAAATTCAAAGAAATGAGCCATTTTATTTTGTTTTGCTAATTTAACAGCACCTGCAAACCATATACAAGTTGCAGTTTGGCTCTCTAGTACATTCCCCAAACTGGCACATACATTTGGGGTCAAGGTGCAAATGAGATATACACAGTGCCTATAGAATTCTGAACTAGAATATACTTTAGGCGGGTCCTTTGTGTCAAACAGAATCATGCCATTTTGACTTGAGTAACAACCTAAAAGAGCTCTGGGTCTTTTCGCATTACACTGTTATAGTGCTATTATTCCACTTTCAGCATCCTGTGGAATTCTGGGGTTTGTAGTTTACTAAGACCAAAGAGATCTTTGGCTGAGAATTCTAAAGGCCCCTCCCTAAACTGCAAACCCCAGGATTCCATAGGATGTTGAAAGTGGAATCATAGCACTATAACAGTGTAGGGGAGAAAGGCCCTCTGACTTTCTCCATGCAGGATTCCTCTCAGAAAAAATAATACGATCTGAACTTAGTTGATCTATCAATGGGACATGAAGAGGCAATCTGTAAACCAGATTCAAACACTTCAGTTGTTCCACCTTCCCTTCATCCTGCCTCTCCCACCATGCAATTTCAACCACAGAAGTGGAGGGTGTTTGAAACTTCCAAGACAAAGCTCACATCAGACTCACATATGCCCTCTGAACTCTTTGAGTAAGAGAGTGACCACGTGTGGACAGTAGTCCTGATTCCACAGAAACACAGTGGTTTCTGTACCTCAGTAACTTCCTGTTGTGAAAACGAAATGAAAATATCTTTCTCCACTCCTTAGAGAAGAGAGCATACCCTATTTTGCAATGCAGAAATGAACTGAATTGTGTGTGACCAAGCATAGCAGGGGATGAGCAAGTGCTAATAGTATCACTCCATTCTGTTTTGGTCAGACCTCATCTGGAATACTGTGTCCAATTCTGGACATCACAGATGATAAGGCAGGATCTTGATAACTGAATCTTGATATTTTTGTATCAATAATATATCATATTATATAATATATTGACAACTGCCCCAAAGAGACAGATATATTGATAATTGAATCTTGATAGGGCAGAACATATCCAGAGGAAGACAATCCAAATGATCAGAGGCCTGGGAACTAAGCCCTGTGAGAAAAAGATTAGGGAATTGGTCGTGTTTATCCTGGAGAAAAGAAGACCAAGAGATGACATGTGAGCCATTTTTAAATATTTGAAGGTGGTTTCCTGTAGGACACAGAGCAAGATTGCTTTTCACTGTTCCAGAGATCAGAACATGAACCAATGGATTCAAATTACAAGAAAAGAGATTCCACCTAAACATTAGGAAGAATTTAAGAGCCATTCAACAGTGGAATAGAGTCCCTCAGAGGTGTTGGACCTTCTTTGGATTACCATCTTTAGGGAGTATATTCCTGCATGGCAGGGGGTTGGAACAGATCTCTTCATAATTCTGTTTGCCTACTAGACATTGCTGGACTCTAGGTCCAATCATCCCTCATCACTTTCTATATTGGCTAGACAAACAGTCCAACAAAATAAGCTACACTACCCTTCAAGATTAGCTTTCACTGCAAGACTAAGGCTGTCTTTCTGGGCAGATCACCCTGTCTTCTTGGCAGAGGATAAAGGAAGCACAACTACACCCATTTCCTTTCTAATCCTTTGTTCTGAAGTGGGGATGGGTAACACTTGGCTCTCCAGATGTTGCTGAACAGCAGATCCCATGATCCATCACCTCATTCACTATGTTTTCCAAGGCTTATGAGCACAGTAATCCAACAACAGCTGGAGGATGGCACATTGCCCACTCCTGTTGTACAGTGATCCTACTTGTCAAAGAAAGAGATGGATCTCACAACACATTCTTCATGGCCAGAGCCAACAAAAATCCCCATCATGCCATGCCAGGAGAAATGGGAAAAAAACATGTTTTGCAAGTGTTAAGTGTTTGTCTCCTGTGCAGGGCTCACAGGAGGCAAAAAAGATAATCCTTTCTAATGCAAAGGTTATCTGCAGTGCTATAAAACCAAGGGGGGCTCCAACTAAGGGCCCAGTGCAGTGTGGAAACGGTGGGAGGCATCAGGATGAGGAAACCTCTGTGCCCTGTCACTGAATTTCTCCTGCCATCATGGGGTTGGAAGAACTGAGTAATCCTGATGTGCTTCAGCTGACTATGGGCAACTCAGCAAGGGAAAAGATCTAAGCAGGACACTGAACACAAGAATGCAGTAAGGTGCTTTATAAAGGGAGAGGATCTTTATTTATCTGACCGAATACTGGCTTTTACCAGCTTTGGCTAATTCACCAGTTGAGCCATTGCTGGGTAGAGACAGGCCATTTCTGCCCTCCACTGTTATAGTGCTATTATTCCCCTTTCAACATCCAGTGGAATTCTGGGGTTTGTAGTTTCCTGAGGCCAAAGAGCTCTCTGGCTGAGAATTCTAAAGGCCCCTCCCTAAACTGCAAACCCCAGGATTCCATAGGATGTTGAAAGTGGAATAATAACACTGTGACAGTGTAGTGCAGAAATGGCCATGGTCTGATAACCTCCAGTGTAGATTGGTACCATGCATGGAACATCGGACTGCCCTTGGAAGTTTCAATCAATACAGAATATGGCTGCTAGATACCTAACCAGCACAGCCTGATCTACTGAAATTAAAACATCACTTCTAAACAAGTTTCACTGGCTATCTGTTCACCTCTAGACCTTAAATAGACAGGTAGGGGCTAACACACTTTAAGTCACCAGTGGCTCAGGGTCCAAACAAAGGGCACGGGTAAGCCCTATTTCAAGATGAGCCTTGTTCCTCAAGCATAAACTCCCCTGTTTGAAGGCGAACCACTTCTCCTCGTTGTTTCCTGGGCCTTAAAAGTCTTCTACTGAAACCCTTCTCTATGACAAGTGTTTTAGTTAAGGGAGAGGGTAGTTTTCACTGTGGCACATTCTTCTCTCTCAGCTTTGAAATAACACTGCCCTGAGGAGGCTTGTCAGATGTCTATGTTGCAAGCCTTTCACTAAATAAGACACTTTTATGTACCTAGGCATTTTAAATGGCCCAAGCTCTAGCGAACACTAGCAATTTGACTGCCATCCTTTATCATGTGTATGGTGAAGTGCCAAAGAGTACTACTGTAATAAACAATTTTATCATATATATCTTGCCTTACACCACCTAAGAATATGAACTGAATGAAAGGTACCATATAGAAGGAAAGCTTGACTAAATAAAATATTTTCTGTTTTGTTTAAGTGTCTTCCAGGGTCCCCAGCTGTGGCCTAGGATCTTTTTTAGTTCAAAGGTATGAGAACATATTGCTGAACTGTACCATCCACAGTCCCACACCACTGGTTATGCTGGCTAAGACTGATGGACATTACAGGCCAAATCCATCTGGAGGGCCACAAGGCTCTACCCCCTGATTCTGGGACACTGGGTAGCAATGTCTGATATGGCACTGCCAAGCCCACTTATTTATTTACTAAAATCAGCCCCTGCCTTTCTACATCTCACCCCCACCAAGAGAACAACCTTTTCATAGGCTACAGGGTTAGAAACCTCATGAAGTTTCCAAGAGGTCAAATCTTGTAATTCTGCAAGTCAGAATTGTTGAATACATACAGGGAATCTTCTTCAGGCTGCTGCACTTGCAGTTTGGGTACATCTCTGCAGATCAAACACATGCTGAACACAAAGACCAGGGGGTGCTTGCAACTGCTCTGATTTCTCCAGTGCATCTCTCCCATTTCACCCCCAAGAGAGAACAGCCCAGAAGTCCAAGCCATGCAATTTCTATGACCCACTTTTCACCATGAAAACTGGGCGGGGAGGGGGGCTGCCTCTGACACACACATTGCAGTCTTCTTCTGTTTTCAGAACAGCACTAGGATGAATTCAACAGCACAGAAAACTGTCATGCAGAGATGCCATCATTCCATCAGACCAATAAACAAAATAAACCCTTTCTAAGATGTGAATGCTGCTGAAGTTTAAACCTCTCCCAGTTCTCCTGCAGAGAGAGAAAGGGCTCCAACACTCTGCAATACCTTCAGAATCAATTACGCCTACACAGATCAGGCCCCCAATAGTCACAGGAGTCGCTTGCCAACTCCATTCGACTTGAGAAAACATTACTGAAAGCTGGACTTAAGCCTGAGCCTAAGAGAGCCAGATTTTAGGGCTGACAATCTAATTGCCTCCCGCGGCAAAGGCCTGCAGAACTTTACCCCCTTAACCCTCTCACGGCCTCCTTGAGCCTTCCTTCCTATCTTGAAAGATCAACACACTACCCAGAACTGCTAAGGGAAAAACACGCTGGCGCGCACGCACACTGAACCAGTCTTGCTGACTGGCCTGTCAGTTTTGAGAATGGGTGGGCACGGAGACAGCGCCAAGGAAAACAAATGGGGACGGAAGGGGAGAAGGAGGAAGGGAGAACTTCCAGCTTGGTCCTGGTTTAGGCCCTAACAAGCTTCACAAAGCCGTGGCCGGTTCTGGTTTCCTCCTTTCTTCACCCCGCCAGGAAAAGAAGGCGTGAGGAAGCGGGGCGGAGTCTATGGCCATTTCCGCACTGGACGGTTATAATGCTATTATTCCACTTTCAACATCCTATGGAATCCTGGGGTTTGCAGTTTAGGGAGCTCTCACACAGAGCAACAAACGGAAAAGGGGACCACGGACCACCCTCCTCGCACAGACAACCCTGTGCAGGCAAAACGGAAAGGCAACGTTTCCACTTTCGAAACACAGTGACCTGTTGACAGACATTCTCCCGGGCACGGAGGCTTCGAGGCGCGCTCCGCCTCAGTCTCCTCAACTGTATAATGGGGGTTTAAGAAGCCACCAAAGCACGCTAAGGAAGAGGCATCGAGGGCCGCCGTGCGTAACGTTTCCTCACAAGGAAAACGCCGCCCTCGCAATGTAAAAAGGAAAGCGGGGACGCCGGGTCCTTAACGAAGTCCCTTTGGGGCTGCTGCTCGGAAGACGCCCCCTATTTCAGCCGCTTCTGGCCTCAAACATGGTTGCGAACGAGCACAAACGCACACGCACCGTTACCTGGCCAAAACACCACCAGGTAACCCAGCCCGCTCGACGCCTCTCGAAAATACCCTGCAGACCTTCTCTTCGCCTGATCCCGTTGCCGTCCGCGGCCCCGCCACCCAGCCCCCCAGCCCGCAGGGGTTCGGCTCCGCTCCAGCCTCCCGGTGCTTCCCGCCGGCCTCAAGCCGCCGCACAGCGGGACGCGGAGCGAAGAAGGGGATCCTGGGTCTGAGAAGGGAAGGGCAGCCCACAGGCGCGGAAAGCGGGTGACCCCACTGGGCAATGGGAAACGGGGGGGGGGCGAACCCGGCTGCGAAGGGAGCCCCTCGGTTTCCGCTCCGCCGAGCCACCTACCCTCGAAGTCGGAGATGATCCCTTCCAGGTGCGCGTTGACCGCCGGGTCGGACATCGCCCCGCTCCGCTCTCTGGCTCGGCGCTTGGAAAGGAAAGGGGCCCCCTCCCTCCCCTCCACTCCTCTCCTCTCCTCTCCTCCCCCGAAGTTCCCGGCAAGGTCCCGCGCCCGGCGCTGCGTGGCGGCGGCGGCGGCGGCGGCAGTGCTGCTGCTGGGCGCCCTTTGGACGGCCCCCTCGCCACCCGAGGGGAGGGGACGGGACGGAGGGCTGGCCCCCGCCGCCGCCGGAGCGCTCGCAGGCAGAGGCACCCGCCCCTCTCCGCCCGCCTGCCTCCCGCCAAACGGGCTTCTCGAATGAAGGGAGGGAGGGAGCGGGTGAAGGGGGAGCGAAGGCGGCGGCCTGAGCGCCCTTGCGAGCGCCTCCGTGCGCCGGGTGCGCCCGTCAGAGCCGAGCCGGAGCGAGACGAGGCCGCCGGGGAAGCTGGGGGCAAAGAAAGCCGCCAAGCTGGGAAGGGAGCGGCCTCTTCCTGCGGCCGGCAGGGGGTTTGCAGGCTCAGCGGCCCGCGCTGGCCTGGCGGGCTCCTCTCCGCCGGCTAGACGAGCGCCTGCGGGGGGACCGAGCCCCGCGGGCTCCCCAGAGAACCGTCAGGCGGCCCTGGAGGGTCCCCTCGAGGGAGCAAGCCACGCAGGGACCGCTCCTCAGCCGGGCCCTGTCGGCGCAGCAGCAAGAGAGAAAGAGTGCTTCGGAGCATATGCAGAGTTGTCACTCACCTCAAGGGTGTGCACGGGCACGAGCAAGCAATCCTCCCCGCCCCATAGCATCGATGAGCGCAGAAGCTGTGGCTGTTTTCGCCCTACGCTGTGACCGGGCTATTAGTCCACTTCTAACATCCTGAGGAATCCTGGGTTTGCAGTTTAGGGCAGAGTGTTTAGAATTCTCAGCCAGAGAGCTCTTTGGACTCAGTAAACTACAAACCCCAGAATTCCACAGGATGTTGGAAGTGGAGTCAGAGCACTATAACGTTGTACTGCGGGGATGAGCTTCGTGTTGCTGGCGTTGTGTTATTAAGGGCACTCTGCGCACGCGTTTCGTTCAGGATGCTGGGCCACAGTTCCAGGACTGATCCCAAAGGGACCATGACCAAATGAGAGGATCAGCAGGCAGGACGCTGTGGAGCTCTCTAGCTTTCTCCAATCTGATTATCTCAGAATGTATTGGACTTTGACTCCATTATCTCCAGGGGTGGGAGGTGGAAAGACTGATACAGCCACTTTGCTCTTGTCATCCCTCCGGAGATCACTTTTGTTATTGGGCACATTTTAAAATATATATAAAAATGATTGGCAAAATTCTGCTGCATATTCCCACTCAGCCCTGAAGCTCCCTGGATGTCCTTGGGTGTGGCCTATCTCTCAGCACTGTATTGTTTTATGAGGATTTTTAAAAAGATAATAGATCTCTGTTAGGAGGTTAGTCTTATGGGGGGGGCGGGCAAGAGATACATATATTCTGCATGAAGCTTCTTGCAGGAAAGGTAGATAGAAATATAATAGATAAAAAAAAAGTAATAATAGTTTTAGAGATAGCAAGAATCTAAACAGGTACCTGAGTTCCTTTTATCCATGCTTTACATTATTCCATGGCACTTTCTCTGAGCCTGGCGATAAGTCCCCTGAACATGCTTTGCTGGTGTTCTGAACATACAGGAAGCCCCTACCTTTTGACGCCCCATTATCTGACAACTCACACTTTTGACTTGTAAAAACAAGTTCCATTAATTTTGACAGGAGTTCTGCCCTTTTGTCAATTCTTCTTGCCTATAGATGCTTGCTTGGAACTGCTTGCATGTGTGTGCTGCTTGCAAAGTGATCTGTGTGGGGGGAGTTAATAAGCCAGTGGAGAGGCTTTGAAGCAGCATGTGCATGGTCAATAAAAAGTGAGATGGAAAGTCCTTCATGCTCCCTACAATACAGTACATGAGTTCTGCTTTTCAACCAGTTCCATTTTCTGACAGTGCTGTGGTCCCTAACTTGTAAGATAAGTGAGGGGGGGTGGCTGTACTAAGAACATCTGTTAAAGAGCGAGTGTAGCGCATGGGTTTTGAGTGTTGGACCAGGACTCTGATTTGAATCCCTGCTTGGCCATGGAATCCCACTGGGTGGCCTTGGGTAAGTCACACTCTTTTGGCCTCAGAGAAGGGCAAAGGCAAACCCCCTCTGAATAAACAGAAAACTCATTGTACGATCACCTTAGGATCACTGTAAGTTGGAAACAGCTTGAAGGCACACAACAACAACATCTATTAATCCTTTCTAAATGACACATAGAACTTCACATCCTATAAAAGTGTGCTTGGTTTCTTCTTTATGACACCATCTTTCCAGCACTAGTGAAATTGCCTATGTTTAACAATCTATTTTTATTAACAGCATGACACAGAGAATTTTTTTGGATGAGGAAGAATGGCTTTTTTTCCTACACACACAAACCATCAGAACAGTGCCCTCAGCAGGGTTCTGTTTAATTTGAGTTAGAGGAAAAGATGGTGCCTGCCACTTTTTATAAGATTTAAAAGAACAATAAGGGAGCTTTGAATGCTTCAAGCTGTTCCTGGGCCTTGTTTGTCTACAGCATTTCAGAGGCATTATTGTGGTCTAGGTCTGTTTGCAACCCAAGTGTTTTCAAAATACACAGACATCATTGGCATCCACAATACACTGACAGCGTTTGAAAGCAGGAGAGTGCCTGTTTTCTCAAGTGGCTCCTAGTTGTGCATTGCAAAATGTAAGAAGATAACAGGCTCTTTTAGCCACCCCAGATCTAGCAACCCACCCAAGCTGCTCTCACTGCAGTGCTGGTGTGTCACTTCCTTAGTCCTGACCTGCTGTTATTTGGGAGAGGTAGCTATTGTTCAGTGAACACAAGCCAGCAGGCATGCCAGTTGGGCAGTGGCAGCAGCCTTGGCACTACCTCTGGAAGGAAACTTATGTTTCCTTCTCCTGCTGTGCCAAAGTAGAGCAGTTAGAGATACACAGTCCTTTTCAGAAGCTCTTCCCCACTTTGTAATAGTTTGATTAAAAAGCACCCTGGTCCAGAATAATTGAATGAAGGCAATAAGGAACCTGAAGGCTGAACTATTACACCAGCCCAGGGGCCTTCCAAACATGTTAGGCTGCAACCCCTATTAACACAGCCTGAGGCAAAGGGTTAAGATATGGTTCCTTCCCAGTGTTACTTACAGAACTGGACTGGCATTTGAATGTTACTTCAATACTCTCAACAGGGCACTGGACTCTGGTGTGTTTGAAGGCAGTAGGGTGGCTGCACACACATATTACTGCAGCCAGAGGTTGTTGCCTCACTCTGCCTAATGATAGGGACCAGCCCAGGGAGATGTTATTGTCAGCAACTGTTGCTGGGCCTGCTGCCATCCCCTAGCATGTGCTGCCTGAGGTTGTTGCCATACTTTGTCCAGTGACAGGGACCAACCCAGGGGAAAGTTATTGTCAGCAGCAAACTGATACAAGGAAACTAAACCAAGTCAAAAGCAAGTTAGAATGGAGTCCTATAACTGACTTTTTTTTCAATTCAGAATTTTTTTAAAAAAATGCCCACATTTTCTTTTTTAAAATGTAAGTAACATAATGTATAGTTTGGCTGTATGGATATCAGTAAAGATCCTGTACTTTTGAGGAACACAAGCCTGCCAGAGATCAACATGTTCAATCCCCAATGATTTCAGTAAAACATTAGCCACATTCAGGCATTTGCCTGAACGCATGAAAGCTATAAACAGTAATGGTTGGTGGTTTCCATGACAGGCAGTGTCTATACTTTGGGTTTCAGACTCAAATTTAGAAAAGCTATCCAAGTGCTCAATCTATTTCTGGGAAAAGAGTCAGTACCTTAGATGATCCCTTTAAAGTTCAAACTAAAACTTGGACTGGGTTTACCACTCTGGTGGCATGGAGGCCCCCAGCCCCCACTGGCTATAGGTTGGCAGAGAGATGGAGCCACGCATGCTAGCCCTTCTCCTTATGTCTGCCTGTAATCTTTCAGCCCTCTTCTACACTGCGTTCACTTGAATGAAAGCCAGATGTCCCACATGATCAGGGACCAGGCTTTATCTGGGTCCCTAATCACATGGGATATTCTACTTGCTTTCAAATGAGTATGAAGAAAGCATACCTTCATTGAACACTGATAACCAAAGTCAGGATTACCCATACTATAGTACTTCTGGCTTTTATACATGGACATGAAAGCTGGACAGTGACAAAAGCTGTCAGGAAAATAACCAACTCATTTTAAATGTAGTGCTGGAGAAGTGTTCTACAGACTGTGGACTGCCACAAAGATAAATGGGTCTGAAAGCACACCAAGCCTGAACTTTTCCTAGAAGCCAGAATTACTAGACTGAGGCTATTGTACTTTGGACATGTTGTGAGATGATATGACTCATTAGAAAAGATGCTAATGTTAGGTAGGGTTGAGGGCAGTGGAAAAAGCGGGGAGACGTCTTACAAATGGTTCAGTCAAAGCAGCCACATCCTTGAATTTGCAAGACCTGACCAGGGCTGTTAATAATGACATCTCTTCAAAGTCCATCATTCGTAGAGTCACTGTAAGTCAAAGCTGTCTTGACAGCACATAACAACAGAGCACGCTTTCAGGGGTGGTCCAGAATGAGCAGGTGAGAATCAGCATGCACATAGGCCAAGTCCCTCTGACTGCTTACACATTCAGACAAATGCCTGTGGAGAGTTCTGGTTAAATATGAGTTGACTCCAGACTGACTCATATGCAGAGCAGAATCTTTGAAATCAGTGCATGAACAATTGAAGTTCTATTGGTTTTAGTGGTTATGCCTTAGGTATGATTCAGACAGGATTCAACCATATGAGCTTCTCTCTCTCACTGAAATCAGTGGCCATTTCCCAAGTTTGCTATTGTCTACCATGTGGTACCATTCAGGAGCTGTAGGATGTGAAGTAATGCTGCTACTATGCCAGCAATTAGGGCATACCACACCAAAAGCTAAGGCTTCTCTGCATAGTTACATATATTTAAATGGAGGAGGAAGGTGACAAACAACTTAGGCAGATTTAGAGAGGATACCAGAAGTAGTTAAAAGCTGAAGTAGGAAATAATTTTGTTGTTCGTAGGGATTATTATTATTTTATTTATTTATATTCCACTTTTTTCCAAAATTAGGTCTCAAATTGGGTCCCAGTTTAAAAGAACAATGCAATTAAAAGAGAAAAAGTGAGCATTAAAACAACTAAATTATTTACAGTGTTGAGAGGCAGTGCACTGTAGTGCTTTGAGTGTTGGACTATAACCCTGAAGACCAGGATTAAATTCTCTACTCAGTCATGGAAGCCTACTGGGTGACCTTGGGTGCATCACACGCTCTCAGACTCAGAAAATCCCGTGATAGGTTTGCCTTAAGATATCTGTAGGTCAGAAATGACTTGAAAGCACACAACAACAAATTTACAGTACTGAATCAATTCACACCTCAGTAAATGAATAAAATGCAATTTTAAAAACGTAAAATCTTATTAAAACAGGCCAGTCAAAACAATACAGCTCCCCTTAGCCAGTTTCTTAAAAACTTTCTGTTTTAAAAGGCTGTCAACAAAAGGACAAGGAAGGGGCCAGTCTGGCTTGCCTTGGAAGGGAGCTTCAGAGTCTAGGGGGCCCTCTTTTACATCCCCACCAAACATGCTTGTGATGGCGGTGGGAATTCCAAGGCTAGGGAAGGGAAATTCCAGTTATAGGTAGGGCTAAGATCAGAGGGTAGAGTCAGTGCAAACTGGGGAGGGGCCGGATGAATTGCTGATCATTTACATTGATTCTCACCAAGCACACAAAAGCATAACTGAACTGTATGTTCAGAACATGTATGTTCAGAAATTAACTCTAGTGGAATTTCTTTCAGTTATTCAAAGCACAATTTAATTCTAGGCACATCAGCTCAAGTGTAAATCTCCATATTACAGCTTCCCAGGCTGGAAAATATCTCTTCCATCCAACTAGTAAATGCTCCTCCCCAACACACAGTTTCTCCACTTCAGATCACCCTGCCCCACATTTCAAAGCTGCACTGAGTGCCTTGTACCACCCTAACACAGCAAATGTATGCATGAATGCTTACTTCAGAATAACCCCAGCACAGGAAGAGTGGCTTACTTCCAAGTATACCTACAGAGGATGTAAATAAAGGGAAGAGACAAATATGTGGAACTGACAGTGCTGAAATCTGGCTAGGTCACGGGTTCTATGCTTTTATGAAAACAGCACTGTCAGACTGAATATCCCATAGAGAGGGAGAGGAAGTGACATCATCAGAAGGAAATTGAGCTTACTTTCTCTGTTTGCTTGTTTGGGGAAATGACACCCTTACATGCAGCAGCTGGGAAACACAATCAAATAACAGGAAAATCCCACATCCTTTAGAGCGGCAACAGGAGAAGCAAAAGAAGGAAGGCTAGAGAGTCATAGGGCCGCATTCTTGCTTTCCAGCTGATACAAAACCTGTTTTCTGTCCTCCTTGGAGTGCTTTGTGTTTCCTTGTAACAATCCATTAAGCGCTACTTTCTTTGCAACATTTTGCATACAAAATATTGACAACAACATCACTTAAAAGAGGCAGCAGAGTGCAGCCTCAAATACCCTTATGACATTGCCTCCAGCTACAGAACAGAACATGGAAAAAATTATTGTTGTTGTTGTTTTACTACAGCTTCTAAAATCCTCCAGTTTGCATGGTCATTCTGGGAACTGTAGTCCAAAAAAGTAACTTTCCATGTTTTGTCTTGTTATTTTCCCCCCCCATCATATCAGAGAGAGGAGAAGGAGCTACTTTCACAGCGCCTATATTGTCATTTTGAGCCTTCGAGTTTATTCTGATTTATGGCAACCCTTGCCTAGCATTTTCTTGGTAAGATTTATTCAGAGAGTGTTTGTTGTTACTTTCCTCTGAGGCTGAAAAAGCGTGACTTGTCCAGGATCACCCAGTGGGTTTCCATCATGCTGGCTCTTGCTGCACTGGTTCCTATCTATTTATTATCTACCTGTCTAGATACTGACCAACCTGTTGTAGTTGTGTGCCTTCAAGTCATTTCTGACTTAATGGTGACTCTAAAGCAAATCTATCATGAGGTTTCCTGGGGCTGAGAGTGTGTGACGTACCCAAGGTCACCCAATGGGTTTCCATGGCCAAGTGGGGAATCAAACCCTGGTCTCCAGGGTTGCAGTCCAAAGCTCAAACCACTATACTACATTGGTTCTGACCTACCTATCTACCCAACTATTGCATTTCTCTGCCTTCCAATAGTCAAAGTGTTCTGAATTGTTCACAAGATAAAATTTAAAACATGAAAATAGAAAAACAATAAAACACCATAGGGACACCTATAAAGTTTGCAACCATAATATAATTAAACCAAAGTAAAAACAAAGCAAACCAGCAACAGCGTAAGATCTAACAACCACTAACAGCAAGGTTCCCCCACCTCAACTGAATGACCATAAAGTCTGGGCAGATGAAAAAATAGACAAACCACCCATAACTAGAATCTTTCACCTTGTTGAGTGAATGTCAGTTTATTGCCCTTCATCCAATCACTATGTTGCCCAAGCACTGCCTTGCTGGTATCAGATGAGAAAGAAAGATAGAGCTGGCCATTGTCTGCTTATCCAGGCCCATTAATTGCCAGATAACTTCACCCACTGATTTTCTGTAGATGTAGAACATGGGGGATAAATCAGAGCCTTGAGGAATCCCATGGCACAACTACCTTGAGACCCTGAAATAATCCTCCAGCATCAACCATTCAAATAGCAGTAGAAACTCTGCTGTATGTCCTGACTCAGAAAGAAGAATATCAAGATATGCAAAATGTTTTCACAGTAGTAGCTACTGTAAAAGCAGTGATAAGTAGTAGTTGGGAGGTAACACAGACATTCTTGTGTCGATGAGCTGATTAACATATGATTAACAGCTAACAAGCCATCATAGTGTTGTGGCTTGAGTGTTGAACTAGGGCTTTGGGAGATCTTGGACAAGTCACACCCTCTCAGCCTTAAAGGAATGCAATAGCAAATCTCCTTGGAATAAATCTTGCCAAGAAAATCCTGGGATAGGCTCACTATTAGCCAGAGTCAAACTGGAGGCACATCAACAACAATATCTAGCAGCAGAAATGTTCTGTGTTACTACCCACCTACTCTTAACCAGTGTTAAATAATCATTGTTTTATTTTTTGCATTCAGTTTCCCTCTGACTCCACTAATTACAATTCCCCCACTTGCACTTACCCAAATATATCTACGTTATTGCACCAACTGAGGCAACACTCCATGTATGTGATGTGATTTCATCCATGAAATTTTGTGCCAGATCAAATTTATTCACCTTTAATATGCTGTGAGACAGTTTGCTGATGTATCTTCAGAGTGTCTTACCCATTTGTCAGAATGTGCTACTCAACATGGCATAGTTTCCCCCTTAGCCCAGATTGCAAAAAACTATGCACCACTCAGAAAAAAACTTGCCTGGATGATACAGAGAAGTTGGTGCAATGGTGGCAGAAAAGAACCCTCTTTTTGTCATCTTCACAGCTTCAGAGTAGGATTGATAAGGAGCTATAAATTGTGTTCAGTCAGCACAAATCCCTCCCCAGCTGTTTTCTACTCATCTTCTTGCTTACTTCATTGCCTTCTGATCAAGTTATGTACCAAGAAGCTACCCAGTCTCTGTTCAAATGAAAAGGGAGTTTGGGCACAGCCATGCCAACTATCCAAGTGATCACCACAGAGCGGTGAGGACAAGAGCACCAGATGATACAGCAGCAAAATCCCACAAAGTCCTCCAGAATCCATGAGAATCCATCAGCTTTAGGGAGCAGATTATTTTCATCCTTCATCCTATTTTCATCTTTGTAGAATGCAATGACCACTAAGTATCTCAAACTCATTATAAAATGATCTGATCCATGATAAGAGGGTATTTTTGGATCACTATGCTCCCATCCAGTCAAGAAAACTAAGTCAAAGATGTGTCCCTACTACATGTATTCTTCCACGGGCATGCCAGGATAGCCCTGTGGTTGTAAGGGGAATCATGAAATCCTGAGAATAGCAACATCTCTTGGCTTTAGGTCACAGTCCCCAGAACCACAAAGGGAGAGGTCCTCAGCACCAAACAGGAGACCTGAAATGTAAACTCAAGCAGGACAGAAAGGGGAAACGAAGTGAGTGGTATAGCATCAGAATCCTTCATCTGTCTGTGGGACTCAGAAGAAGTCATAAACATTAATACTGAGAAATCAGTCAAATGTATAAGATGCCTAGAGAGGAAATGAAATTCCTGTAGACTGGAATACTCACCTATCCACCTTTCCAGAAGCCCACAAAAAAATTGCAAGGGCTCTTGGGAAGGAGCTTCCTGTTAGGGCCTTTGGTCAGGTTTCTCCTCATTAGGGTTTCCTGAAAGTTGAGAAGCACATTTTGTTTGTTTGTTTGTTTGAATATTCTTTCCGTTCCTAGTTTACTGCTTCCATGGGATATGAAGTGAGGAGAATCTCTTAATTTACTATTTTCATGGTTTGAGGTCTATGAGTTAAACTGTTAAGAGCCTTTATTGTTCTGTCACTGGGCATGGCAGCATGTGCACTGCCACTTTTTAGAGCTACACTACATCACACCTTGCTGTCATTTCCCCCAGTGTGTGCCAACTCATTGTCTTTCCCTTATAACCTTCACCACACACATACAGGAATAGTACAATGGAAAATCTGCATGCCTTGAGCCAGAGCACCGTAATGATAGCCAGCACTGGCCATCTAGCAACAGCTATTCTACTTGTTACCCAGAATGAGACAGCACAGTGCCAGATTGTACCATATCAAGTGAACGGATCTCATATTTTTGAAACTTCTATAGGTTAAAAGAACATAATATAATAAATTCACCTGTCATGAAGAGAGCTATGTTAAACCTTTCCCCCTCAAGTACTGACTTATACATAATGAATGGGGTGTGCTTTTTTGCACAAAGAATATTTTTAAAATTGCAATCTCTGTCTGCAATCTGAAAAGGGGGTGACCCCCCCCCGAGCCTACTATCTTACTATTACCTTCTTTCATAATTTATTGATTGGTTCCCATTCCCTAAAAGTGATGCCTGCTAGGAAGTAAACAATGTAATTAAAGCAGGCGAAGAGAAGCAGGAGATCTGGGATGGGATGAACTTCTGCCACCTTATCTTTCTCTCCCTGGCCCCTGCATCACTCTGCCAGGTGATCATTGCTTTCTGCTGCCAGCATTACACAATACTCAAAGTACATAGACCAGATTAGGAAGTCCAGTACAGATTTCCTGGCCTTTACCACTCTTTCCTCAAGCACAGGGAACAGCAAGAGACTTCAGTGAGAACAGGCAGCTGGTTGCCTCATTCTTCCCAACAGTGATTGTACACCATAGTTGAGATCCAGAGTTGAGAAAGTGTTACATGACAATAATCTTTCCACACAAACCGGTTTGCTTCAGCTAGCATCTCCAAAGAACTCCTGACCTCTCTAAGCTAAGTTCAGAAAGCAGTCTGTGGCATTTGCCATGAAAATACTGTAGAACTGCCATCAAAAGAAAAGGCTGCATGCCAGAGTTGGAACTTTCCCAGTAAAAAATATGAGAGCTTAAATAGACTTAGGATGGCATGAGCCTCCTCTGTTTCCAGGACCCAACTGCTCAGCCAGAGAGACTGAAATAGAGAAGACTGAAAATGAATGCAGGACAGAAACTTGTGTTAATTTGGTCCACTTCTTTGCCTATAACCAGTAAAATGCCAGAAGCCCTGGCTGCAGTTCTTCCATACCTCCATGCTAGCGAGGTTTGTTTCAGGGAAGAGCATCCCTAAGTTATGGGAGCTCTGGAAGGCTGGTTGCCAGTGTGGATCACTCTGACCTATCAACCAAGGAGGCCTTTTGTTGTCAAGGTTGTGCATACACTAGAATGCATTCCGTTCCCTCCCCTCAATGGGACACCAAAAGAAAGAGAAAAGTTATTCTCAAAAGAATTCAGAAAGCATTTTCAGTAACAGCAAAGGTTGATGTAAAATAAAGAAGAACTTTAAATTGATTGCTCATCCCCTAATAGCTTTAACAAACACTTGGCATGAGGCCGTTCCGTCCTGTTGAGCTTTTCCACATGTATGTAGCTTCCAGCCAGCTCTTGCTCTGAGAGTGACAGAGTGTGTGATTGTGTGGGAACGATGGAGTGGAGGGACAAAGAAGGCAGTATTCTTATGTTTTCATATTCAGAAAGAACATGCCATGATCGGGTGAAGATGGTGCATGATAGAAACAAAAATACAGAAACATCCTTCTTCGTAACATTTTCACACATTTCAATTCCACAGCTAACTTACAGGAGTAAGAGATGAATGAGGCTACACTGTGCCACCAAAATTTTTTCATTCTAATGTTCAGGTACCTGGAAATCAGTTTTTGGGCTTGTGGGAGCTGGATCCTTCCATACATAATGCAAGTAGAGGCATTAGGCAGCAATCCAGCAATGCCCTTTCCCCCACACAGACGCATCCTTCCATTCTACATTCACACAGATACAAATTCCTCCTCCTTTTGTGTGAGGACACTTCAGTTTCTTCTCTCCATGTCTCTGCCTGCTCTCATTTAACAGGGCCCATGATTTCTGTGAAGAGAACAAGGAACTTCTGCTAAGAGCAAGGGGAGCCTTTTGTTCTCTGGATGTCTTGAGTTACAGCTCTCCTGATCCCTTGCCACTGATCATGCTGGCTGGGGCTTCTGAGTGCTGAAGTCCAAAATACCTAGAGGGCTAAAGGCTCTCCACTCTTGGTTTAGGGACTATGCTCTACATTGTTCCGATGTGGGGGAATGATTGACCAAAGGCCCATCTAGTACAGCATTCCCTTTTCACAGTGGCCAATCAGTTGTTCTTGAGGAGTCCTATGACATATCATGAGTGCAACTACATCCTCCATCTTAAGTTCCACAGCAACTGATATGCCTTTGAAACTAAGGCCATTTCTGCACTAGACTTTTATAGCACAATTATTCTACTTTCAACATCCTATGGATTCCTGGAGTTTGCAGTTTTGGGAGGGGCCAGCTGGTCCCTCTCAAAACTGCAAACCCCAGGAATCCATAGGATGTTGAAAGTGGAATAATAGTGCTATAAAAGTCTAATGCGGAATTGGCTTAAAAGTGATACAAAGCCAGCCTGACTTGACCATTCAAGGACCAAAGCTCTATGAATTTATCTAGTCCTTTCTAAAGCTATCCAGATTAGAAGCCATCACTACATCTTGCAGTATTGTTTTGAAAATATATTGAAAATATTTCAGTATATATAGAAAATATTTCAGTATTGAAAACATTGTTTTGTTTTCTATCTCTTCAAACTTAGTGGATTCATCCGTTTTTACCATACAAGTCACATCCCTTGTACTATCTCTTTTCCAAAACACAGTATGATTTTTACCATCAGTGTCACAGAGTTCTTCCTTATCAGCCAAGGTAAGACAGGGAGCCTGCCATCTTTGCAAGTGATTGGTTCCAGGACCCCTCATGAATACTAAAAATTGTGTGTTCCCAACTCCCTATGAAAAAATGGCCCAGGCCAGAAGTGGAGATGACAACAAGTTGTGGTTACAATAGAAGTGCACCAGTTTCCACTGCCAGGTCCCTGACGAAGCTGATAGCCTATCTAGGATGTCGATGGTCAACAATTCCAGGGTGATCAGCAACTTTGGCAGGGACAGGCAGTGGAGTGTTTGTGCTGATCCAGCTCCCTTGTTTGCAAATGAGCACACAGGATCTTCAATGCTGCTGTCAACAATCCCAGGGACCTTCAGCAGGGACATGGCAGCAGTGGCCATGCTAATCCTGCTCACTCGTTCACAAACAGGCGAGCAAGATCAGCCCCTTGCCACTGTGTTCCTGCCAAAGCTGCTGGCCACTCTGGGATTGTTGACAGTGGCAGTGCCAATCCTGTTTGCTTCTTCACAAATGAGCGAGCAGGATCATCACCACCACTGCCAACAAGCAAGGAAGGAGCAGGAGCTTAGTCAGGGACACAGCATCAGTGATGGTGTTGATTCCGCTCACTCATTTGCAAACCAGTGAGCAGAATCAGCACTGCCCCCACTACCATGTCACTGCAGAAACTGCTGGCCACCCAGAAGACACCTAGTTTTCAAGGCCTAAGAGTGCATGTCTAGCACTCGGGCCTTGCCACCAGCTCCCTTGCTGCCCTGGGACTACTTCTGCACTGGGTATCAGGTAATTTTTTTTATTATGTTTAATTTTTTAAATATTTTATACTATTCAATTTATGTAGAGTTAAATTTGTGAATCCTGAGCTCAGAAATACAGCGAGCGCACTGAACTTCTAAAGGCCACAAATTTCAGAACCAATTCCCTTGCCAGATTGAAAAGCCTCACAACTCATCACACTATGTAAGTGGAAGCATTTGGATACTGAGCAATTAATGTTGCTTAGTGCTTTCAGTTGCTCTGCATAACTGTCACCATGGGGTGATAAGCTGGAGCTCACCGTGCAGCTCACATTTCCCACTTGCCACTGCAGGCATTCAGAAGGAAAGGTCTGGGGTGGCGTGCAGAAAAAATCACCCACTACATGATGGGAAGAGCCAGTTGGCACAAAAGTGCAATCCAAAGGCCCCAAAATGAGCAATTTAAAGCTGCTTCCATATGGCGGCCTTAATGCCTGTAATAAGTCTCTTAGTCCAACTTATGTTTTGCTCATTTTGCTCACTAAAGGCCCTTTCACACCACATAACTATAGCACTATGATTCCACTTGAACTGCCGTGGCTGCCTCCTGTGGAATCCTGGGATTGGCTGTCTAGTCAGAGGCACCAGAGGAGCTCCCTGGCTGAGAATTCTAGAGGCCTCTCCTTCAACGATTAATTCTAGCACTCCAATGGATGTTGTTGTGGCTGCTATGGTGGAATCACAGCCCTACCATTGTGTAGTGTGACAGGGCATCAAATCAGCTTAAATTAGAACTCTGGCATGAATTTGAGAATCCCCCGCTGGGACATTTTTGAACATCCCATAGCAAACCTTGAGTCAAATAATTATAGAGATTGCCAAGCCTATTCTTTTGTAAAGAAAAAAAAGAAAACACAGAGCAACAGGGTGAATATCAATTAACAAGTCAGTAGGGGTTGGAGCAATAATGTAATAATTATATTCCAACCTCCATCCTTCATCTAAATGTTCTCTTTGACTGCAGACCATATTTCATAATGAACATCTTATGTATGTTTCTTCTGGCATCTCCCAACCTGATGCCCCTCTGTGTCAGAAGACAATGCTCATCATCCCCAGCCAGGATGATGAAGTTTACTCCTCATTAAGAAAGTACTAGATTGAGTGTTTTAGGCCTTACTGCACCTAAGATGGAATTGCAAAGTAGGTTTAGCTCCACACTGCCTAATCCATTAAGACATGCCTATTTGCCTAACGTACGTACTGGTGGCTGGTGAGCCCCGATCTATAAGCAACACTGGAGATTATCTGCCAACTCAAGCTGACCAAATACTGTTTGGATTACTTAGGAACTGGCTCTGGCAGTGCTTGTTGCTAGTCATATACCATTTTTTACAGCATTCTGGCCATTTCCGTCCTACACTGTTATAGTGCTATGACTCCATTTTCAACATCCTATGGCTTCCTGGGGTTTGCAGTTTAGGGAGGGGCATTTATAATTCTCAGCCAGAGAGCTCTTGGGGCTCAGTAAACCACAAAACCCAAAATTCCACAGGAGGTTGAAAGCGGAATGACAGCACCATAACAGTGTAGGGTAGAAATGGCCTCTGACTATGAACATTTGGAAACAATACGCCAAAAGGTTTTCATTGTTTACAGCTCAGTGTCTGAGGCTGTAGGAAAACATACTTGAAATTAGTATTCTGAGATTTCTTTGGCAGAGTGTGTCTCCTGACTGCCTCTCCATCCCCACCAAAAGAGAAATGGGCATTCCTTGCTGCCACTCTTCTGAAAAGGAATCCAGACATGAAAACAGACTGCACCTAGTCTGTTCTGACAAATGCTGGAGGACAGGTGAGATCTACTCTGGAAGCTCTACTGTGGGCTCGGTGACAGACCAATTTAATCAGGCACAGAAATGTGCTCAAAGTTGATGAGAGCAACTTTTACTAGTGCTACACACACACACACATATCTTTCTTGACAATAAATCTTGCCAAACTTTCCCCTCCTAAAATAGGTTCACTTTGGGGTCACCGTAAGTCAGAAATGACTTGAAGGCATACAATAGAGCACAGGCCCACACGCACCCACCTTCCTCTACTAGAGGTGGGTGGCACACACAGCACATTTCCCAAGTCATTTTCTTTGGCGGGGAATACTTACTAATAGAAGGCAAAAGAAAAGCAGGGGAATAAAGTGAAAGGAAGTGGAAAATAATTAAAACCTTCCTGTTTCCTTTCTCATCTGTGTGAGGGGAACAGCTCCCTGGGCTTTCTTTGGTTTCTGAAATCTGCAGTGAAGATATATGGTGAAGGGAACGTCTGTTTAATCATAGGAAAACTGGGAACATGCTTCTGTCATAAGAGAAAGAAAGGTAGTGGAAGCAGTGAATGGAAAGTAGAGCAAGAGGTCAGGCAAGTGTTTGAAGAATGCTTGGGATAGTTGAATGAATAAATGGAGGATATGAGGAGGAAAGGTCTTACAGATTTGAAACAAGTAAGACAGAAACAGGGAGAGGGGAAAGAAAAAAGTTGTATTGACATTACCCGGCTGTCTTGGTTCCAAATGTTGGCAATAAAATGAACACAGTCACGGAAGGGGCAAGCTGCCTTTGAGAAGCCTGGAATCATATAAAATGCAAGCCCACTTTGGATTACTCTATACAAGTAGGATTAACTCCAGGATCTTGGGGGGTGGAGTGGCTGATGTATTGGTCTATTCACACTGCTTCAGTCTTCTTGAGTGCTTTGTGCAAAGTGACTATGGTGGCTCTGTTGGGGTCCTTTGCTAGTGCCAGGTCATCATGCTATCCACCAGGTATGGCATGAAGTTTAGGCACTAAAATGACCATTTTCAGATCCTTTCAGTTGGAGGGTTCCTAATGCTATCAGTCAAAAGACAACATGCACCTCTCCCTTCTTGATGGATCTTCTACTGAAGGAGAAAAGATTGAAGAAGTGGTGAAACCATCTGGAAGATTACAAGTGGAAGACGTTGAGAACTTCTGGAATGGACATACACACATGCACGAGCATACAGATACAGCACAAACACACAGAGTGAATGAACTATGAAAGCCTGGAAACACTCTTGTAACATAAGAATGCCATTAAAATATACTTTTGAGATCAGTAGCTCAGGGATGATCAAAAAGTTGGAAGAGTTCCTGCTTCTTGCTGCAGGATGAACTTGGACTGCTCTCACTCATTTCTGAAGAAAGTGATAGTTCTGCAAAGCATTGAAGATGGACACCTATGGATCCTTTGATTTAACATAGACTAATGAGCATGGGTAATCCAGTGGTAGAGAAGCTGAGGAAATTGCTCTGGATTTGTATGGGTGCATTTGTCATGTTCCTGCTCAATACTCGTGTGTTTCAACAAGTTATGTACTGGAGAACTTCACAGTGGGTTGGTCTGTGACCTTTGCCTTGACTCGAATGATCTGGGGACAGCAAATGATTTTAGGCACTACTTAGAGACCATTATGGCAAGCATTCAGCAAGCTTCTTATGTCCTCAGCAAGCAATGCCACCCTGGGCTTGGCTGCACTGGCAAGAAAAACCACTTGTCACATCTGGTGCAGTCCATGAACAAACATGTTGCTGTAGTGGGAGCTCCATGTCTGTCTGTCCTTCATTCCATCAGATCTGTAGCTCCATGTGCAAATTTGCTTGTTCTTACCAGGAAGATATGAGCAAACCCATAGCCAAAGATAGTCAAGAATTCTTTGCTGAAACATGCTGATTGAAAAGAAGCCTTCATTCTGCAAGGATTGTTCAAGATGTATAGATAAACATATACCTTCATAAATGTAATTGTTGGACCACATTGTGCTTGACCACCAGCTTCCCCCTTTTCTTAGGATGACCAGAAGATGAGGAGGACTGTTACATAATTTTTGTAGGTTTGACAAGTAGAGAAATATACCTGGATCATATATTAAGTCCATTATCCCACATTTTGGGAAAAAGCAGTTATTGCTTCTCCTTGAAATCTCATTTAAGTCCAGTAAGCAACTTAGCAGACCCACAATGTCATGTTAATGCATTTTCCTGAAGGGAAGGAAATTACTTAATTGTTCCCAAGGCAATGAAATCAGAGAACTGGTGATACCAAGAAGTTATTAAACTTAGTAGGAATTTGAGAAAGCTAGTGTGTAATGACCTGGAAGAATTTTGTTTCCAACTTATGTCCTTTAAAGAAGGCCATAGGGCAGAACCAAAGATCACAGAGGAAGGTCTGGACTTTACACCACTGAATATAACAGAGGTGTTCAAAATGTCAGTAACAATGCCAGAAAGAGCATGAGAATTATATCCTCCCAGTATCCTCTGAGAGCCAGTGTGGTGTAGTGGTCTGAGCATTGGACTATGGCCCTGGAGACCAGGGTTCAGTCCCTCACTTGACCATGGAAACCCACTGGTTTCACACACTCTCAGTCCCAGAAAACCCCATAATAGGTTCACCTTTAGGTTGTCATCAGTTGGAAACAACTTGAAGGCACACAACAATGTCTTCCATTGTGCACATGTGTATGGGGAAGGAGGAACTGTATGTACTAGGTGGATGCCCAGTGAACCCTGTTTAAAACAATGCCATGCTATCTATGGCCCTACAGATTTTATTTACTGGTTAACAGTCCCCAGCAGTCCCACCTAGCCAGTGCAGCCAAAGGCAAGAGGCAGTGGAAGCTGAAATCCAGCAACGTCTGGTGGGCCACATATTCTCCTGCCTTGGTTTAAAAGAAGGCAGTAAGTAAGGTTCTATAGCCTTCCAAAAGAGCTTGTTCCTCAGCCGAGCTATGGGACATCCTTATACTTCCACACCCTCAAGCTGCCTTAATTTGGCAGGAACCATCCCAATTAATTATCTGTCATCCCACTTTTTCAGATGCTTTTAAAATGTCTCAGTTTCTCTCTCTTCCTCCCAAATTCCCCCCTCCCCACTGTCCCTAGCTTATGTCAGATACTGCAAACCCGATTACTGAGTTCAAAGCATAGAAGTAGTTTGTATTTAGTTCAGTAGGGAGGACAGGGGAGGAGTGGAAAGGAGGGGTTGGAATTTTGCCCTTCTCAGTAGGATCAAGCAAAAGCCTCTCCTAGTTTCCACAATTGTTGCCATATTCACCACATTCTGATATTGCCTGACCACACATGTTGTAGTTTTCATCCGTGAAATGTTGGAGGATATGTACTTCAAATGTAAACAAATTTCAGACTGTTAATGCAACAGCACCGACATTTGGGCCCATGATGTGGCTCTCATTCTAAGTTTGCCTGCCAGTGTTTTGCTTTCAGCTTCTGCTTTAGTACTGTTTTCTCCCTCCCTCCCTCCTTCCCTCCTTCCTTCCTTCCTTCCTTCCTTCCCATATATGACTGTCTGCACTTTGGCACTCAATCCTGGCAACAATGCCAATTTCCCCTTTAAGTGGAACATGGTGCATTCTAAATCCTTGCCATCCACACTCATAGTATTTTAGGATCTCTGCAATCAGCAGATCTTCTCTTTGTTAGTTAATTTTTCACAGTGTCAAAAATCAGCAGTTGATCATCATCCAGTCCAGCTATAGAGGCAACCTCAAGTTTTTTCATTTCATAAACATTTAAGTGTGATTTTTGCTCCTAGTATTCCCCCCCCTTCTCTTCATCCTTATAGCACTGAGGCGGGGGGGGGATGCTAACTGAGAAGAGAACTGCTTTAACATCAGTGGGGCATGTTCCCTAGAAAAGCATGGAAGAGGAATCTGGCCCATTTAAAATTTGATTCTCATTGCGTTGCAGGTTAGTGGCTTCTTTATTTACCTGGCACCTGCCTCCAGCATAGGCTCAAGCTGGCTCAGCTGGAAATGCATCACAAGAGATATAGAAGATGCAACTGTGCCTGGCTTCTGCAGCACTAATTAGGAAGCAAAAGAACAACTTGATTGGCAGTTGTCAGCCACTTAGACATACAACATTCAACCTTCCTCGGTTGTTTTGAAACTCGAAGCTACAAGCTTCACTCTCCATCCCTGCTTTCTCCTGCTGCGAGAGTTTGATCACTGGAGCCGAGTGGCTGCTGGGCTTGTTCTGCTTTTAATGACCAGCACCAGAAAAACACCTTCGCCTGCCAAAGATGGGGCCTAGCAAAGACTCACTCTCCATTTCCCGTAGAGCTCAGGAGATTTCTAAAGCTCTTGTTCTTCCAGAGGCTGTTTAAGGGAGAGGGGGAAAAAAGGAGTTTAATACTCCGCTGTAAAGGTGAATACACCCTCCAACCCTTTAACAGAGGAAGAGAAAAATGGACAAATTCAGTGGTCAGCTAGCCTCTGAAGAGCCTGGACTTGTCCAAGCAATGGAGAGAGTGGTGAATGCTGGCTTCATATAACTGAACTCATTCTATTGCTTGCCTGCTTCTGTTCTATTCATGATGAATGTTTGCCCTTCCCTGGCCTTGTCATTTACAGACTGTGTTTACTGAAATGGATTTTATGAGAGTTGCACCTCTGATCAAGTTTTGCACTCCTCTAGATATTACACACATGGTTAAGTTTTCTTTCTTTATTAAACATCTGTAGTAACGTGGTGGTTTTTCTTTTTCTTTCCTTTCTTTTTTGCATCTTTCTACTGTTACTTATTCATATGGCATTTGTTTTCACAATTTGTTGTGAAAATTGTGGATTACATACACCAAATTCATATGGTATTTGTTTTCACAATTTGATAGTAAAAATTGTGGAATACATTCATACATACACCAAATCGTGGAAAAAAAATATGAAAAGCAAACAGTGGATTAGATAACAGTATCTAGAAAACAGGCATGCATATATACACACACATATGCACAATTTGTGTGTGTGTGTGTGTATTTACGCATGCCTATTTTCTAGCTACATGTGGCTTATTTATTGTTACTCAAGAATCTGTTCAGGACATTCCCTATTATTCACAGTCCCTTCAGCTGTAGTTTTGGTGTCTGAAAATCCTTCCTTTGTGTTTTTGTGTCTTATGCCAATAAGACAGTGAATTTACTTCAGAGTTTTAGCATAAATGTTAAAAGAAATAGTTGAAGTGCTAGATCTTTTTGGAAGACAGTGTTTGGCACATTAGATAGTTTAGCCTAAAACCTAGAGTGGGTTCACTATCCAGTGACAAGGGAACTACAAGTTGCCACCGATTTGGAAATCATCAGTGCTCAGAAGATTTTTTTGGGGTGGGGTGGGGGGACAACTCCAAGAATTTTGCAGCTTGGAGGACTCTGAGAACAGTGGCCTGAAGATGGTACTTCCTGCCAAAGGCTCTAAACATATACTTCCCAAGCCCTTTCTGGTTAGCATCAGTTGTCACTGTGGCGGAAAGTGAGCATCCCAGTAAATTTGCTTGACAAGGGTACTGCCAAGAGCCAGCCAAGCCAAACCAATCTTACTGAAGTTTGCATATAAAAAGAGCAGAGGTCACCATTTTTGCCTTGGCAGCTCCTGATCTCAGTGGGCAGGAGAGGACGCCCTACCCTGCCATTTGGGGGCAACGATCACCACCCTCCCTGAACTCTGACCATGGTCCATCCCTGCATTTTCATCCATAAAGAGACACATACACACACACACACACACAGAAGGTGGGAGAGAGAGACTGAAAGAGAGAGAGAGAGATTAGTTATAATAGTCTGCATATTCAGCCTCATGATGGAGGGCTTTTAATGCCTTTTAAGCATCTTGAAGAACACTGTATTTAGCCTTCGCTGTGCAGAATCTACAGCCATAGAAGATTTTCCATCATGTGAAAACACATTTTGATGTGCATTCCTCCAGCTCCTAAGTAATACTATACAAGTTGGTTTCACATTACTTTTTCATCTAGTATACTACTGGAAATTAATCCCTGCCTTTGCTAATATAAAAATGCGTTTTTCTTTGTCCCCCCCTCTTTTCAGCAACTAGTAAAGGTTAATTCATTCACACATTGACACATATGCATTGTGACTCTAAAGGAGAGCTCTTCAGTGTAACACTGGTCACAGTTTTGGTACTTCCTCTGCCCTCCCAACTGCATTTTGTACATCAAGACAGGTGAAGAATTTGGCTGAATTCAAAAGCTTGCATGCTGCTTTATGACATTGTGGACAACGAGGACCTTACAAATCTGGTAACAAAAGCAGATATTATTGTTTCATATCATAACTGGACAAATAACATTTGGTTTTTAATCAGGGTTAGACCTACCTTCTTTACTTGATATCTACAATACCCTATTTCCTGAAATATTTCTATGTTTGCACGAGAGAGAGGGATTTTCAACTGTCTGCCCCCACTATATAACACTCTGGTATATAAAGGCTACTGAATAGCAGAAATTTAGGTAACTAGTTCAGGAAATAAAACTTTTCTATGTGCTTAGAACTGGAGTAGGAAAAGCATGGCCCTCTAAATGTCATTGGATTGTAACTCCTGCTGTTCCTAGACAAGCTAGCCAGTAGTGAAGAGTGCTGAGAGTTGCAACCACACACCATCTGGGAGACCACATGCTGCCCAACCCTGGCTTCAAAGGAGGGGACTTGCTATTTGAACTGGACCATTCCAATCTCGCTCCCACCTATGTGTCATTAACCTCATTATATCTGGCATTGTTCCCCTCTCATTCTTCACCACATACTCTTCATTTATCCAGTTTTAAAAAATAAACAAAGTGTTACAAAGCTGTAACAAATCAGGCACATAATCTTAAAAATAGTCCTGCTAAAGTGTCTTATTTTCTTGAGTATGACATTTCTTGCAAAATCACACATGCACCTCAAACAGGCCAAGCCTTTCAATTGTCTTATGCCCACAGAACATTCTACAGAAATATATTTCTTCAGTGCTCCTTTTTTGCATCACATATGTAGGTGTGGCTATATGACTTTATGAACTGTCTTTATGTCTAGAGAGAGGAGACAATCCAAGCAGCATCTTCACAGAGACTAATGATAAAAGCACAAGGCAAACCAGAGACACAGTTCACTGAGACAAGTCACAAGGCTAGGAGTGGGGGCTTGAAGTTAGTCCAGAGAGATCTTATCCAGCTCTCCTGGAAAATCTCCCCATCTATGGAAACTGCATTGGCTGGAGGAGCCATTACAAGAGGAGCTGTTTTTTCTCTCCAGAGCTGCCTGTCCCTGAAGATGCATGGGGTTCCTGGCAGTTTCTGCTAATGGGAAGAACAGACACCCTTAGGCGTGTCACTGGCCATACCCTGACAAAAGCAACTTGAGGCATCAGCTACTGTTGAAGACTCTGCTGCTCTTGGCTCCCACAGAGCTCTTGCTGCAGTGATGGAAAAAGGAATGGAGAGCTTATTAGGCCAGGAATTTGCTTTCCCACAGACTGTCATCAATGTTTTTTTTCCCCTCCCCTATCTTTTAATGCCACAAGGTCCATTTTATCATGTCAAATCATAAGGCATCTGAGTTTGAGACAAAGGTACTGTGAAAACATAATTATTTAATCCCTGAATTAGAAGCCTATGTGTATGTGGGAGGGGGAAAATCATACTCCCACTGGAGAAGTCTTCAGAGCCTGCAGAAAGCAACCCCCTGGCATTAGGATCTACTAGGACCAGGGCTCCATCTCTTTTCAGTTAGCAGCTCCTGAAGCAGAACCATAACAAAGGAGCAACTCACTACAAACTTATATTTACAGAAACTGCAATCAAAATGCTCTCCCAAACAGTCTCTCCATCTTTCTGGCCTCTCACTTATTGACACTTAAAAAGCCTGATGATGGTTGTTCTGAGTCAATGGATTCCCAAATGTGATCCCCATCCTTTCACATTTGAAGGGTTCACAGCAGAGGGACACGCCTCACTTGGAGCCCTTTTCCACTACACAGTTCTAGCACTGTGATTCTACTTTTAACTTCCATGGCAACATCTTATGAAATCCTAGGATTGCAGTTTGGTCAGAGGCACCAGAGGAGCTGAGAATTCTAAAGGCCCTTCTCCCTAACTGCAAATCCCAGGGTCTCATAGGATGTTGCCACCGCGTACTGGCCTGGCCTTTGGTGAACCAAGGATATCATTTTGATATCATAATTCAGTCCTACTTTGCCACCAGCCAAGTGTTTGTGAGGCCCGCCGAACAAGCGCGAAGCTAGGCATGGCTACTGCTTGCTGCTCTCACCAAAACAAGCCAGATATTGCCAGTTCTGCTTTAGGGGACCTCTCGAAACAAACACCTTCATTACATATGCACACTACCACAAAGGGATCCTCTGCCCTGAGAGGACGTCTTGGCGAGCTAGGTACTTAACTGCTGAGCCAGCCATATTTACATACCGGCTATACTATTGTCAATTCGGACTTTATCTCAATCATGCAAATTCTGACCTTTCGGAGGCTTTGTCTCCAACCCAAAACCTATTGTTCTTGCCCAAGACCTGACTAGCCTGAGGTTGTTCTTTCCCTTATAAAAATCCCCCGCTCAGAGAGCTCTTTGGAACTCTCACTGGAACTTCTCCGGAACTCTTGCCGGATCGCCCAAACTTCACTTTACCTTGCTGCCGCTCGGTTCAGCAGATTCCCCTCGGTCGCCATGCCGAGCTTCCTCTTCTTCAATCAGGCTTCTCCAGGACTACAGGACAGGTGGCGTATCACCCATTCCCCTCAAATTCTATTTTCCTTTTCTAGTTAGGAGTGTGCTTGTGTTTTTCTTTAATAACTGTTTAATAAATCTTAGTTATTGTTTGAACAATTTGCCTCCTCACTGACCTGACGCTGTATACATAGGGTAAAAGATCCTGCTGCGTTGCCCTGCCTCTCGGTAGCCAAGAGAGTGCTCCAGCTAATTTCCCCATCTTTGCTTAGTTTGTTTTGGTAGTTTGGGCGCCCCTCCCGGGACCCCCAATTTACAGGGTAACAGCAGTTAAGGTGGAATCACGACACTAAGGCCGGGCAGTGTGAAAGGGCCCCTCATTGGATGGTTTGTAGGCTGGCAGGCTTGACAATGGTGTCTAAAACTTCACTGTTATCTGACTGCCTCCTCACTGTTATCTGTTCTAAAGTGGTAGTGTCCTTCAATGGAATTTCGAGCACTTAAACTAAGGGGTGCTGACTACAGTTTCCAAGAGGAAAGTGTATCAGTTTTAAAACCAGTCTAGATAGTACATACAGTAAGTGACACCTGCTATAATCTTCTTTTCTACACAACTAACAAAGTTGCAGAAGTTCTTCCTCCTCTGTGTTGGAGACACTTGTATAGAGTGATTAGTGAAAGGAAATTCTAGAGAATATGCTTGGCCTTTTGTTTCACTTCACTTTTTCTTTCTTTCTTTTCTTTCTTTGACCTATGTTCTACATTGCCCACCCCTGCTCTGAAGCATTTTTAATATCAAAGCTATGTGTAATTTCTGGAATCAGTACAGGCCCGGTCCAGAGATTTACAAAAATGTGACCTGAAAAAATGGGAAAGAAGAAGGGACACACCATCCAGAAGGTGAAGGAGCAAAAAATGGAAGCACATGGAAGTTGTATGTCCAGGGACTATAATAATACTCTCCTCCCCCAGTTACAGAAGGGGAGGGAGGGAGAGAGAGACATCCCACATTTTGCGAGAATAGCCTACCAAAGCAAGCTGGCTGTATATGTGTGTGAGTATAAATTTGTATTTTATTGTGCATCCAGGTATTGGTGCTTGAATGCCAGAAGGTATGTATGTGCATCTCTCTGAAAATGTGTGTGCATAATGGGGAGAGAACGGGAAGAAGCAAGAAGGTAGTACAAGTCAGCATTTGAAGTCAGGCCATCCCAGTCTCTAGCAGCCCTGATACCAGTGCTTTCCAGTGATTCAGTGTGATTTGGGTTAGGACATCTGTCCATAGAAAGTCAAAAACAAGCAGGTGTGTAGCTGAGGGGAAGCAAAATAAAGACATTGCCACCCTCCCCCCAAATGCTGACATACACATACCTATGAAAATTTCCAGCAGCGCAGTAACTTGAGCTGAGCATTTAGAAATACAGTTTAAGCGCTAAGAAAAGGGGCAGGCAAAATGACCAAAGGAAGGCAAACATAGCAAATAAATAAAAGAATTCTGGGTGGGAACTATTTTCAAAGTTTCATACTGTATAATGCTAGAAACCTGAGAATTGAAGGAAAATTTGAATTAGGGGGAGAATTTTTATTGGTGGGACTCATCCTCCAGAGCTACTCCTCTGCAAGCAAACTAACATATTGACTTGAATCATTTGCTTGATTTCTATTGGTTTATCCCAACAAGATCAAATACGTTTGAATCACCTGGTGAATGGTGGATGAATATGCCAGTAACTCCCACCATTACACTAGACTTACTCCACTTACAGTGGAGTAAGGCTATTGATTTGCTATAGCTTTCAAAACAACAATAACAGCATGACTGTAAACATTTGATTTTTCGGTAGGACGGTGGTGTTATTTTTAGAAGAGGAAATATGGTACTGGGCAGGGAGCAATTCTCCATTTGGGTTCAGACATAACATCCCGCAGAATGAACTTTTCAGCTTCACTGTGGGCTGCCAGCAATTAGCATAGGTTTGTTTGTTTCTTTGTTAATGCAATACAAATTGAGAAGAAAGGTTGCCCACCCATCCTGTCTTCAGAAGCCCTCAAATGCAATTGCTGCTGCTCTCAAAAGAGAAAGAAAGAAAAATGAGGTGAAATTGACTCAGCATTTGCTCATTCCACCCATATTTATTGTTTGATTGTTTGTTTGTTTGTTTTCATGCCTTGAAACTACAAGACTATTTCTAGGGATGTAGGCAAGAAAATACTAATTTCACCCTTACTCATTTTCATCCTTACTAGGAGAACAGTTTGGGCCCTGGGAAGTCGGGCGCAGATGGTAGGAGTATATGGTATCTCTGCCAACCAGAGTGCAGAGTAGCCAGTGCCATATGAGCTTTTGGTAGTAAACCAAAAGAAGAAAAATACTCAGGATTCTCTTGTGAGGTTAAAAAAGAAAAACAAACAAACAAAAAAACTCCTTGCATTTATTGCTTTAGGAAATCCATCTTGGATACTAAAAAGGTAGACAAAAGAATATCACCTACATTTCAGTGGAAAAGCCCCTGAAAGCTGAGTTAGTGCCTGTAAGTTATTTTGAGGCAAAAGGATGATCCCTTCCAGACAAAGGGGAAACAAAGGACTAACTCACTTTTGGAAGAAGGAGGAAGTGACTTTTGCAGGGAAGCAGGAAGCAAAAAGGCTCTGAGAATACAGGTCTACTCTACTACACCACAATGCCATTGCTGTGGCAACCAAATTTCAGGGGCAACTGTGATGGCAGCACAGTGTTCTGTCTCACAAAGAATTATATGGGGCAGACCCAGCCTCCAATGTGCCAATCGTGCTGACTCTGGTTTTAAAGTAACCTAATCAATGTTACTACTTTTATTCCTGCCTTTGGTAGCTGAGTTCAGCCAAGTTTTTTATTGCCCTTCACTGGCTATATGACAAGCCCAGAAAAAGTTTGGGGTGGGGTGAGTAAGATGCTGTAAAAGCAGTTTTTCTCAGACTTTGAGCCTCTAAATGTGGCTGGACTTCAGCTCCCAGATGCTCCACTGAGCTCAGCCAATGATCAGGGATTGGGGGGGGCTGAAGTTCATCTCAAAGACTGAGACCTACTGGTAGAAAGCTCTGCAACGGTGGCCCTTCTGATGTGATCAGGCCACCACTCCTATCAACACCAGCCAGGGCAGCCAATTATGAGGAATGCTGGGTTTTGTAGTACGACATCAGGAGGCTCACAGTTGCCCACTTATGACGTAAGGGTGGCGGTATCTGTGCTGATGGTAGCTGGGTGGGGATGGGGTGACAGAGGCACCCCTCTTGCCCATCTGTTCCCCTTCCGCATTATCATCTGGACATGCTTGGGTGGTAGAATCAGCCTTAAGAGGATTTTTGTTAAAGGTGGGGGAAGGGGAAAGGCTTAAAGTAAAAAAAAAAAGAGAGAGAGAGAGAGAGACATGTATCATGCTACCAGCAATTCCTTCCCTGCTTTTTCTTTCCTGCTGGAATCCCCCCTTGTAATCCCAACTAATTCTCTGCCTCTTTTCCATATCTACAGCCTCTAATCCTCTCTGCTCTTCTCCAGTGATGTGTAAACAAAGCTGCTGCTGAGGGGTTATGAGAGCATTTAAAGGGAACTCAGGGGCTCAGAAGAGCAAACACGGAGCCTTTGGAAGAAGCTGGCCCAGGGCATGCAGCAGCATCATGCTCCAAGGAAGGACACAGAGAGAGAGAGGGTGGCACAGAGGGAGCTTGAGAGGTCAGCTTTTTTGAATATTTGATCACCTTGGTTGGATATTTTTGGGAGGCAGCGGTTTAATGCTCTTCAACTTCCTGGGAATGGGTGCTTCATTGTTCTCTTCCTTCTAGATTGTTCCTTGCTGCACAGCTGGCCTCACCCACCCTGGAATCCTTTTCCATGAATCACACAAGTTTTACTGTACCTTTCGCCACCCCTGCCTCCAGTTCCTCTCACAAACAATAACTGGGGGGTCGATGCAGCAGCCCTGGAGCTGTAGCCTTCGAGTCACTTCTCTTTCCAAAATTATGGGACCCCCAAAGCCCATCAGCAGTCAACACTTTTTCTTTCCCTTTGCCATCCCTAGACCAGGATTTACTTGAAAAGCAAATACTGCCACCTAGTGGTCCTCACAGAGACTTAACTGAAACAAACAATTGGTATTTTTCTTTTTCTGAGGCTCAGAAAAGTCACTTTTCTGTTGCTAATGGAGTTGAAATTTTATTGCCTACCTTTGACCCTGGTTCCGATATGGCCACGAAGGGGAGTGGGCTCTGCCTGCATTGAGATCCCTCCTGACCATCTTAACTGACAACAGAAGGGCCGTTTAAGAAAAAGTTAGGCTTGTGACTCTTCACTGAGTTGCTTTTTTCTCCTGTATGATCGTTAACATCTTTGCTTGATTGAAGAAGCCAATGAAGCTTCAAAAGTTTACATTTTGTGCATTTTGGTTGACCAATAAAGGTTATTGCTCTTTTGTGGATTTTGTTGTATTTTACTCCATATGGCCATCACAAATATTTTTTTTCTGAGAGTGCTTCTAGTTTGGACTAAAGAAGCATGAGTTCTCTCTGTATAGCTCCTTAGGTTTTGCTGGGTTTTGTTGACTCTGCATCTCCTAGCTTTATTCTTTTTGGGTCTGTTTGCAGCAAATTCTTGGATCTGCATGAGGGCTTTTCCAAAGGTTAAAAAAAAAAAACCAGAACAAAACACCAGGGCATGGTTTGCTGAGGTGGTCCTATGGTTTGAAAGGCAAATGTCTTCCCACTGGATTTTAAAATTTTTCCTTAGCACTGTAGTGCAGAAGTGTCATTTCACTGATGCACTATAACCATAAAAGGAAAAAATAATAATAATAATAATAAAGGAGGAGAAGAGAGGAACACTTCTTTTTCTTCATATGTCTTGGAATCAAAAAAGAAACCTACACAAGGGTGGGAATAATATGTTGCGGCTGGTGCAAGAAACTTCCAGAAAATAATCTGGGAAACCTTATTTGGATATTTTTAAAAACAGACAGAGAACTACAGCAACACAACCTCTGATGCGTTAGCCCCATCTGGAGGAGCTTTCAGACAAGGAGATAAGAGTCCAATTTGGGATGAGCTTTTATGATCCCTGTCATCTATATGCATGGGAAGCATCAACCCACAGTTGCTGATTGCCCAGCTACACAACAGCAATAACCCATGGGTTCAGGACACATGAACCAATTTGCGTGGCTGGGATACACCATGAGCAGAAATAGCTAGGGAAGCAACAGTTGTGTCCTGCGAGCATCTTCTCCAGGGTAATGTTCTGTGCTTCTGACTTAGCACTACAAAACTGGGTTACTCAAGTTATTGCAGGGGCACTATAGCTTGGAAGGGTTCTTTTTTACTGAACCAACAGAGTTTCCATATATATTGTTGGACCTCCTCTGAGTACTTCTTGCCTAAGAAAGCCCTATGACATTCATGGGGTCGTCATAAGTCAACAGGCAGACTGAAGGCACATACAGAGAGAGAGAGATGGAAGATGATTGTTTCACTCAATTTTTTTTTTTTGGGTAGAAAAAAGGTCTAATGTCCCTACAAAAATATTCCAATCTATTACGCAGACTATATATCCAAACTACACAGTTGTTGCAGTTTAACGTCACAATGACTGTCTTGGGCTCTATCCCACAGAATCCTCTCTGGTTTGTAGTTTGCTAAGGGATTTAGAGCCCTTTCACATTACACAATTATAGCATTACAATTTCATTTTTGCTGCCACAGTAACATCTTATGAGATCCTGTGGGTTCTACTGCAGGCTGACACTAGAGTTCTCTGGATGATAATTCTAATACCCTTCCTTAAACTGCAAATCCCAAGATTTCATAGGATGGAGCCAAATGATGGTTAAGGCAGAATCATAGTGTTACAACCGTGTAGGGTGAAAATTCCCCTAGAATTTTCTCTCTTAGAGTGCTCAAGGCCACTTCTCTGAACTATAACACATTTGTTTTTTTACTATAGCTCCCATGGGCTTTAGCCAACATAGCTGATTGGGGATTATGGGAACTACAGTCCAAAATATTAGGAGGAATGAGGCTGCTTACTCTTTATACCATAGGGACTAACGGCACAGACCATTAGGTGGCTTCTTTTTTTTAAAAAAAAGTCTGTGCTTTCCTTTCTTGAAAGCATTCACAAACATCTACCTGAGTCCTGTGCGACACCAAAATTTACCTACTGCAAGGAAAGAAACCTAATAGTCCTGATAAAATGACTGATGCTAAATAAGGTAAAGCCAGAACCACAATACTGTATTTGAATGTGCCTTGGGTAGCCCTTGAAGACAGCAGAATCCCAATCAGTTTCCTGTAAAGCCCAACTGCTCATGTGGGATATAAGGAGGGAAGAAAGCTCCCTATCTTTGAAGATTCCTGCCTCTCAGCAGCAGAAAAACAGTGACTGTGATGGAGAGGTGATGGGGCATATTAGAGAAGCAAACTGGGCAATGCTGCTTCTGTTCCAACTGCTAAGAAAAATGAAGAGAGAGCAGTCGTGGTGGCATTGGTTAGGGGATGGGAGAGGCCCCTCTCTCACAGACAGGCAGACAGACAGACAGACATACCCTCCTGATCTGGTAAGGACAGTCCTGATTAACTCTTTGTTGCACCACTTTTCCAGCTGCTTTTAAAATTTCACAGTTTCTCTATCCTCCTCCAACTTGCTCCCTTTGTCCTCAGCTTGCTTTACTTGCTGCAAAGTGGAGTTCATAAACAGTTTATATTCAATTAACTCTGCAGGGGAGAGAGAAAAGGTGAAGAGGGGGTAGAATCTTGCCTTTCTCAGCAGGCTCAAGTAAGATCAGACTGCTACAGCTGCTTCTAGCTTGTCTGTTCTTCCTCATTAATAACTTTGCCATCCTGACCACACACTGATATTGCTTGAACACATGTCCTGGTTTTCACCTGTGAAATGTTGGAGGATATGATATGTACCAGCAAACCTAGGACTCAGTAGCTGGGGGGAGTGTAAACTTCCCACCCCTGTATGTTGAGATGTGCCAGATGTATTTGGAGGAAGACATTTGTGGGTGTACACTCTAGATGCAACTACTGAGGCAGAAAAGAAGAGTTTGGTACTTTTGTCCAAAGACAAGGATGTGTATAGTTGGTTTGACTAGCCATTTTCTTCCTTCTGTTCTTGCTAACAGCCTTAACCCCTCTCTCCCCACTTTTTTGATGCCTTGATAGCCCTTTCATAACCTAGGCACCAAAAACAATGAGGGGAGCAATGGAACCCCTTGGCCGCTGGACCAAATCTGGGATAATTGCCGGACCAAATCCTGGACAGTTATTACCAGCTCATAGATTTCTGTGATAAGGAAAAGGCTGAAAGAATTGTCTGAGGCCACCCTGTTTTATATCAGATTCCAGATACACGGAGACGCCTCATTAAAAACATCTCATGATACAGCTTATGGAAACTGTATACAGCCAAGCAAGTGACGTGATTCGAGACCCAGAGAGTCAGGATGTATACATAATGCACTGAAACAGCTGCTGCCTGCTGCAGAGGTTCTGATGGCGGCCTTGTTCAAAATCTGGGACTGAGGCTAGCTCTGACCCTCCTCCAACAACTGTCAGACAGACTTACCAGTGATCACACTGTTGACTGAGTCATCCGCACTGCCCTCTCCCCCACCCCCAAGACTTCAGAGGCACAGCCTAGTTTTACTTGTTAACATTTTTCAAGTACTGCATATATACATTTAATCAAATACTATTTCACCCTTGCTTTAAGGCAAACCTGATCTTAAGCAAGTTGCAACAATACCAGGATAACAGGAAGAAAGGAGAGTAGGGGCAGCAAGGGAAGGTTGGAAAGTACCACACACAGCGCACCACCAGTCAGCACTACACATAGCCAACTACCTATCAGCACTGTGCACAGCCAGCCAGCCTGCCTGCCTTCAGGAGAAATTGGTTTTCTCAGAGCTTGAACTGGAAAGGAAGTAGGTGCACCCAACAAAAACACAGAGGCTAGAGTGCACTTCACTTCTAGAGGGGCTCATCTGCTCAAGAAATACAAATTCATGCACAGCTCCAGCAAAGAATATGGCATTGGAGAAAGAGAGGAAACTCATGCTCTCCTTGGAATATTTTCTGGATTAAACAGGCAGAGATTATGAAAGCTCCTTACAGTGAGGAGGACAAAGGCATGTCTGTTGAATTTATCTGAAGCACATTGTCCTTTACCCATAGGCCAGGAGAGGATCAGGGATTTCAGCAAGTTTGCCAAAAGTTCATGAGTCAAGATGCTGGTAGAAGCAAAAGTGAACTTTGCTCCTTTGTGTCCCACTTACTCATCAGCATAAGGTGAACCATGAAACACTGGAATACAGTGCATTGGGCACACTGGAGTGAAAGTAGGGTATAAATATATCTAAATTAAAGGAAATGTATACAAGCTGGAGTCTACAAATTCAACATACGGATTCAAGCTGAAAAGCACATGCATTTACCCTGGCTGGCTGAACATTTTCCTCTCTACCATTCAAACATAACACCAGAGTTTGGAAACCTTATATGGGGACAACAACTCCTACTGGCCATACTAACTGGAGGATTTGGGGACTCACAGTTTGAAAGGATAATTCTCCCAAGGTATAAAATACACACATTTATGCAGGCACCTGTCCTAAGCTACTAGGGCATAAAAATGAAATGTTTCTTTTGCTCCACTATATCCTGCAGGCTTCAGAGGCCCCCATAACAAGGAGAGAAGCCCCAGAGTAATGAATCATTTGGTGTACCACGTCCATGAGCAAGAGATGCTCCTCTTCTTGCTGTCTCTCCCCTTTCTCTCCCTCCTCCCCCTCAAGTCTTCCTATAGCATTTCAGTCCCTCAACGAGCACATGCTCCCTTCTCCAGCTTCTGGCGTGGATTTAGCTGTGCACAAAAACCCACTTCCTGGCCTGTTAAAGGGTGATTTCCGTAGCTGGCTCCCCTCCCCTGCAGGCTGATTCAGTTCTGGAAAGAAAAGCATCTGAAACTAATAAAGGGCTCGTGGATGCCTTTCCTGAGAGTGGGGGCATTATTCATTGCCACTGAGTGCTCGCTGGATAGAAAGTACAACAGTGGGCAGCCAAAAAGGCTGAGGGAAGGAGGGAGGGAAGGAAAATGAGGCAGCTGTTTGCAGAAGGTCTGCATAAGGCAAAGAAGCCCAGCAGCAGAGAGGACACAAGGAAGTCATCCCCACTGGGGTGGGAAGCAGAGTCCCCACTAGCAGACAGAGCTGGTCAGTGGGGGCAAAGGCAGAGGATAAAGATGAGGCATAATATCTCAACTCTTTCGTGATCTCAAACATCCCAAGGCTGAATCCTGGCACTGACTTTTTAAAAAGCCACAAGATGCTAATACAGCCTCTGCACTCACTCCTATCATTCTTAAGAAGCTAACTGTACTCCATTCTGTGATCACCGTCACTCTTGCTGCCTCCCTTCAAAGAAAAATGGTCACATGGCTAAAAAGCAAAGGCTGACCCATTGTAAATTTTATTGAGTTTTGTTGAATCTTGTTAGGTTACATTTCTTTCAGTAGGTTTTTTAAAAAAAGCAAAGGCAAGAGGATTATATAATAGTCACCGTTTCTATGCCACTGGGCACAGGCTACAGTTACATTTAACTCTATTTTCACCACTCAGTGAGGACTGTGTGTTTTAAGAGGGGTAATCTAAAGGCATCTGATCCCATCTGATCTTGGAAGCTAACCAGGGTCAGCCCTGGTAGGTACTTGGATGGGAGACTACCAATGAATAGCAGCTGCTGTAGGCTGTATTTCAAAGGAACCTGGGCAAAAGCACCTCTGAGTATTCCTTGCCTAGTAAAACCCTATGAAAAATTCATGGGCTCACCGTAAGTTGACAGGTGACTTGAAGGCACACATACACACAATCCATATGATGCCTAACATCGGAACTGGAGTCTCAAGTGCTGAACTCAGAGTGTAAAGCAAACTAGGCTCTCTTCTCAGCCACAGCACACAATACAGCCACCTCGCTGAAGCTAAGTAGACCTCCAATGGACCAGGGGCTGGATGGGATCCCTGCCTTAAACACACAGATCATCTTATTAGTTAAAGGTGTTACATTTATGTCTAAACAAACCCATGGCAAATCACTTAGTTGGGTCATTCATTTAATGAGCGTTGCCTAGAATCAGAAGGAGAGTCTTCCAGAACCATAGACGGGAATCCAAAGAGGTGCTCTTTCACTGCCACAGAGGAGAGGATCCAAAGGGGGGACCCATCAGAGGTATCTTCACTATGATGGAATCTTCCTTTGTAATATTTTTCACAGGTATCTTATAGTGGGATTCCTAAAAAGAAAACCTGGTTATCTCCCCCCCCACCCCTTTCTCTCTCCCCTCTCTCTCTCTCTCTTTCTCTCACACAGACACACTCTTTCACTCTTTCTCTCTCTCTCCCCAAAGATTCATCTCACAGTAAAGTTCAGGCCAGTGATCTCCCCTTTTTCTCTTTCTTGGCCCCTCCTCCAAATGCCTCTGAGGCAGAACAATAATTGCAAACATATTTATAGCTGGAATGGTAACTAAAAGAGCTGCCTGGGTCCACTCGCCTCCCTATATAATCATGTTTCACTTAGTTAACATGATATGGTCACTCTCTATCCTGCTGCCAATGCTGCAGATGTGCTACAGCTGGAAAGGAAAAGGAGCGGGGAGGCCCTGCTTCAGACACTGGAAATATCTTCTGATCTTGCTCTCCTTTCTCATTTTCCCCACCACTCTCTTAGAACTCAGAACTTTTTTTTTTTTTTGGACTTCTCTTACTAGAAACTTCCAGCCAGCTAGGATGGCCACTGACTTATATTTGTTGAGGGATTCTGGGAAATGAAGTCCAAAACAGTGACAGTTCCAAGTTCTGATGCATGTTTAGGGCTATGCTAGAAGCAGAAGGAAATCCCAGCTCCACCATTAATCTTAAACAGAAGTGTGTAAAGACAGAGGGAGAATGACAAGTTGATATGACCAGGGTTGCTTTCTCCATTAGGAACTTTAAGCACAGTGCCTAGGGCAAATGAAAATTTTAGGGCCTATTTAAAAAAGGATTAACAAAAAAAATAAATAAAAAAAAATAAAAAAAATACAGGAATTGGGAAAGAAAACAATATTTAAAAATAGCAATATTTTATATTATCATCCCTTAGTGGTACATGAAGGCTGGGTGGAGAGCTGAATACAAGAATGCCTAGGGCCTATGAAAACCTTAATATAGCCCTCGATGTGACATAGAGATAGGCATCAAACTCAGTATCAAAGGTTCCATTTTAAAATCATGTGTACTCAGGTAGAAGAAGCCAGGCTTCAAAGTTCAAAGCAGAACTTTGGGATCTCTCTCTCTTTCTCTTTTTACAGGACTAACTACTCATTACTCTGATAATCCAGCAAATCATCATTTGTTACTATTACTGCAATCCAGACAGGTGATTCATCAATTTACTTATTATTAATGAGATATTGTTATTAGTATGATACCATTGAAAATTATAATAAATTACATGAAATACAAGAAAATGCTCTCTGGTTCCCCCACTTGACTAATTCAGTTATTGCTGCTTGGAAATTTTGAGAAAAATGTTAAAGGATTTAGAAAGCAATCCTTCCTTAGTACATTCTTCCTGCCCAGATGTTTGGGATGACAGCCTCCTCACACATTCAAAGTGGAGATGGGATTTCCATATTTTGAAAACATGCAGTTGCTGCTGCATTTCCAGAGTTCAAATTAGCCCAGTGATCCACCCCTTCCCTTCCACACACCTCTCTCCATGCACTCACACTGTCTCTTTTCCTCTTTCTGACAGTGGCAGTGTAGTTACTCTCCTTTGAGGTGCACAAAAAAATGAGGAAAAGTAGGTTAACCTTTATTTTTTTATTAAAAAATATCCTACCAACCTGAGCCTTGAGTGTAGCTCATGTTTTCAACGTCCGTGTCTTCTCTTCCTCCACCCTTCTTCTTCCCCCTGCCCCCTTGCTGCTGGCTCCTATACTACTTACTAGTTGCATTCCACCCCACAAAGTGAGAACATAAAATTACCCGTGTGATCCTCCACTTCCCATTAGTAGGACTGAGTCAGAATGTACACAGTGACAAGATACCAAAACCACTGAAAAGCCCTGACTTTATCAGGCAAAGCCTTGACTCTAACTGAAAGAAAAAAGTAATACCATTACAACTTGTTATTGCAAAAAGTGATTGACTGCCAAAGTAACATTAAATATGAACTACCTCTGGTTCAAAAGTAGGTCCCCAAAGACCTGTGAATTCTCAGAATATACAGGGTCAAGCTTCAGGATCTTTGGAATCAGAATTTGTCCGGTGTGCATATTTGCAGGCTTACATAAAATTAGCAAAATCATATTATGCATGACAATTTATTTTATCTGAATAGTCTATTTAATTTGCTGGGTGGGGGCACAAATTAGGGGTTATTTTGTTGCAGAATTTTTTTTCTTTATTTGCATAACAGCAGGACTGGCCCTGCTGTTGGGGATAGTGGGGCAATGGTTTCAAGCCCCAGATGCTGAGGAAGCAGCAGTGAGGAAGGATTTACATCTTCACTTATTTCCTTCTTCATATAAAAATGAAAAATTTCAGATGTCTTCCTATCTCCACTGGCTAAGATTATGAAAGTTTTGGCATATCTGTTAATGATTTTTCTGACTCAGTACTTCTTGGTTTAAAAAAAAATATGAAGTTTATTTTTCTGTGCAAAAATATTTTTTGCAAAAGAAGTAGATTTTTGCACAATGGGGAGGCAAACAATAAGATAATCTGTGGAAAAAAATATTTTGTGAAATTGTCACAAAAGTATGGAAATGCAAACAATCCTGTAGGGTGTGCCAGATTTTGAAGACCTGTCAAAGCATCCTTTGTAGCCAAGAGTGAGAAGATTTGTGACCATTCTTTACTTCCCTAGTGGTAAGGTGGTAACAGAGCTCTGGGTAGTACCTTGCCTGGCTTGAGCCTTCTAAGAAAGGCTGCTCTTTTCTAGTGCATTGAAGAGTAACATCACATCCACAGCAGGTAAGATTCATCTATCAGTCAGGTGAGCTTATGTACACAGAAGACACAGAAGTGTTCTTTGCCTTGGGTACTCAGTTTGTTTTGAGCTGATCCTGCAAAGCCCTGGATAGAGCTAGGGGGATCTGTGTTCCTCTCACATACTTATAAAACTATTTCTTGGCAGTGAGGTGTTTAGACCCTACCCAAAATTGGAGCTGACCTTTTATCCCTCACCTAAATTCAAGTGTTTGGTTGCTTCAGTTCTAATCTGCAGTGTATACAAAGTTTGCTCAAGTTTGCCACATTACCACGTAGTAATTTGATAGCTGGCATCTGATGACAGACAGACAACTGACCAATCTAGGTGCAGGGTGGGAAAACCAAACTCAATTCCACATGAACTGTTATTAAATAAAGAACACAGAGAAAATTCTCACTGGTTCTGTGGCTAACCCTTGACCTCTCCGCTCTGACATCTGGCTCAAATCCAGAGGATTGTGAGCTCTCCCAGATTTTATAATCTCAGGTTGAGGACTTTAGTGCAGTTTGGATTTGCCATTTTCTTTCCCCACACTGCTGTCACAGCTGGCAGCACTGGCTGTCTATTCAGCAGTACATTCTCTCTCTCTCTCTCTCTCTCTCTCACACACACACACACACACACACACACACACCCCTTCTGTTTATGGAACAGCTCCCCTTGAGTAGCAATTTGTTCACGTTTGGCACATTAATTAAAAAGCTTGATTTGTTTCGTTGAAGTGAGGTAAAAATATGATTCATTGATGTGGACCTTAGTAGTGACATTTTGAATACATTAAGTTAAATCACGATAGTATCAATTGTTACTTTTAAAGGAACCCCCCAAGCAGTCTGCAAAATGGAGCTCTTGTTCCCTGGAAAACTTTCTAAGGCTCAGAACCAGAGTTCATTTCATCATTTAACTGCAAAACCTTCCAGCCGCTTGAAACAGCTTCTTCTCCAATCTCCGACTCGAGATCGAGGAGGAAGGAATATAAAATAATGAGTCAATTCATCGCTATTCATCATGTCAAAAACAAACAAATAGGAAATTAAAGAAAAATTAACTTGCTAACTTAAAAGCAAAGTGCAGAGCTCCTTCTTTTCATTATTCAAAACTCCCACAATGAAATAAACCGAGCACATTATTCTTAACACATTATTTACCAGCAGCTCTGAGATTTGTGCTGGTAGCATGGCAGATGCATATACAGAAACCTCTCTTTCAGGGCCTCACCCTGAGTAGGGAGAGATGGTCACCTCAAGCAGCTGATTTGGGGTATCACGATAGGCATCAAATTGTGTTATTTAATTTGTTATATTCACTGCCATGGGTGGAGAGAGGCCCTTGTGAGATTTCTCCCCTCAGAAGCCAAAATAACTTGGCTAGAATTGGGCTTCTATGCATTCTTGACTTGAGTAAATAGAAGCTGGGGACAGGATCTGCTGCTACACCTCAGGCACAGATAAAATACCCAGTGCCTCTGGCTGTTCCTGTTTTTCCCACCTGTACATTTCCTTTCTGTGTAATCCCAGCAGCATGCTTGAGGGAAAATGTTTACAAAACCATTTTGAGAGAGACTTCAAGCACATGATAGGTTAAATTATTTGACACTTTCACTGGTCCCTTAAAAATTTGGGTTTAGAAATGGCTGGGTTTAGAAATCACGAACATTGTCCTTTTTTATAAGTAGGACTCAATAATGCAATGGTGAAGAGAAGCCTCATCCGAACAACACTTCTTGGGGCAATTGGTGGTTTCTGTGTCAGTGGGGTGATGGATCTACACTATGGTGTTGACTGAATTGACCGTGTTTTCCAAGGTGCCGAACATTTTTTGAGAACAGCGTTCAGCACCCTCGATAGCTCCTTTAACATTCAGGCTGAAACCCACTACCCTTCCCTGACATAGAAGCCACCACTTGCCATAGCCACCTCTCTTTCACATTGTTGACCAGAATGAAGTTCTTGCCTATGAACCAATCTGTACAGGAGGACAGCCAGGAGAGGGGAATACCATTTTAGCTGAGAAGAATGTATGTTCCAACCAAAAATCTTAATTTATAAGAACTTCTTCACTTCTTTTGCTCTCATTTCTCTGCTGTTGTCAAACTTTCCCTAATGGGCTAATTACTTCTGTGTGAATTCTATGGCTTGCAACACTGTTGCTGCAGGGATTTCTCCCCACATACACAGTTTTAAATTGCCATCAGTTCCCACGAAGCCTTCAACAGAAGGGTTAACATGTGTCAACCCTCACAATTTCATATTGAGACTTGTAGCATTGTCTGCCCTCTCTACATAGAAGCAAGAAGAAACAAATGACAGTAAAGATGCAAGGAGACTGAACCAAAGCTGGGCTACCTGTAGTTTCTGACATGGACACCTTTTAAACATAGGAAAAAGGTATTTAAACTGTTTCCATTACATGTGGTGATTGAGGAATAGACGGAAAAAATGCATGTGTGAGTGCATATAAGTGTGTGTTCCAGGTTATACAAAAAATTGTGAAGCTTCATTTGGTGTTCCTTGCCCTGCATTACTGTTTAAATTTTTGATATAAATGCATAAAAACAGGAGAAATTACTGGATGATATCCTACATGGTTTTTAAACACCTGTTGCCATCTCAAGGGCTATTTGCTCACATCCTCAAATACTTCAAGCAAGAAATAATGGCTACCTTAATGAAAGGAGGTAAGCCCCTTTTTTAAAAAAAATGAGCCTTTGAATTTAGGCCTCATATTTTATTTTCAAGGTGAACCTCTGAAACAAAAAGGAAGCATCTGGGATGAAAAAGTGATGAAAAGTGTTGGGTAACATTCAAGTTTGTTTGGTTCCCCACCTCGCCCCTTAGTCAACTAAAACAAAACAAAACAAAAATACTTCAAATGTTGTTGAGTTGTTTGTTATCTTTCATAATTTACATTTTAAATTAGAAAGCACTTAAAAGTTTTTAATCTCATTTTCTTTCAGCCCTGTAAGGTAAATTTTCAACACTTTCATTTTAAAGATGCGAGGGAGAGATGGTATTACTCACCTTGGGCAAAATAATATCCAGATCTCCCAGATTCAAACCTAACTCTGTCTACCAGGCAGCCTATCTGCATCTACATAAGATGATTTGTCTCTTATAGCTTTGACAGAGATCTAAGCAAACCTCATTTCCATTCTCAAAGCAAAATAAAAACAAAAATGCCAGTTAAATCTGATTTACACAACCCTTATTTCACTGACAAATGCATACTATAGAGCTTACAGTGTGCACAGTGGTCAGTGAAATGGTTACCTCATTATTCCCCAGAGTGTTGATCCTTATACTATTTCAATTAATCAACCCCATGAATTTCAGAGCATTTTCTTAAGTAAGGAATATCTCAGAGGTGGTTTTGCCAATTCCTTCCTCTAAAATATAGGCTACAGCTTCTGATATTTGTTGATGGTCTCCCATCCAAATACTAAACAGGGCTGACCCTGCTTAGTGCCCAAGATTTGGTGTCTTTTTAGGATGTTTTTACACAACTTCAACTTCACAAATACTGACCATAGGATGACAGTGTTACATACAGTCTGTGGAATACAAAAATGTAAACCATAAATGCCATAAGCACCCAACACCTATAGCACACAACACTTTAATAAGTTGCCATTAAAAAGGAAAACAAACAACAAACACAATCTATATAATCAGATTACTACTCAGAGTCAAATGTGAAACTTCTCTGGAAACGAACCAATTTTATAATTGTCTTACATATTTATTGTTTCATTTAATACCCCTGAGGATAAATGGAAACAATCAGGCTTTTTTTAATGTAAGGTATATTACTACTATTCACTTTCCAGTTGAGACTGAAGTGGTTCTGAGGCAAGCTTTTCTCCTAGGAGCCTTCAATATCCACATAAACCCAAGCAACGCTAATGTATTTTTGACAACCCACCCATGAGATCATGGTATGGAAAGACACAGGAGTTGACAACACATGTGTGCTGGTCTCACTGCTTGATCTCCATGCATTTTGTGGAAGGATACCTGTGAAGCAATGCTCATTGAAGGGAGGATTTTCTTTTTCATCAGAATGCTGCACATTCAAGGTCCATAGTCCCAAGAATGAGCCTGTATGTCAGGGATGGAAATTATGCAGCCCTCCTCATGTTTTAGAACTGCATCTCCCAGCATTTCTTTCCACATAGTTCCCATCCCTGCTCAGAACTTCTCTCAATCTTCTCATAATGTCATATGATGACTGACTGACTGACACAGTCAACAAGATCCCATTGCCTTCTCCACATATCAAGTTGTTGTTGTATTTATCTATAATAACTGCATATTCAATATGTATAATTGACATGCACAGTAAGCCCACACTGTCCATCCATCCATCCATCCATCCGAATTTAAAGTACAATGCAAATGCTATCTTAGCCTTCATTCACAGAATCATATTTTCCAAGCCGAGGGAAGTAATGGTCCCCTTCTATTCTGCACTGGTCAGGCCTCATCTGAAGTACTGTGTACAGTTTTGGGTGCCTCATTTTAAGAAAGATATAGACAAGTTAGAACAGGTTCGGAGAAGGGCAACAAGGATGAGAGATATGGAGAACAAAACATATGAGGGGAGGTTGAAGGAGCTGGGCTTGTTCAGCTTGTGAAGAGAAGATTATGGGTGACGAGATCATACTCTTTAAATATTTCAAGGGCTGCTACAAAGAAGAGGGTGCAGGCTTGTTCTCTGCTGCCTCAGAAGGTAGAACCAGGTCAAAAGGTATTACGTTACAGAAGCGTAGATTTTGATTGAACATTAGAAGGAACTTCATGATTATAAGAGTGATTCGGCAATGGAACCAATCACCTAGAGAGGTAGTGGGGTCTATTTCTCTGGGTGTCTTCAAAAAGAGTCTGGACAGCTACCTGCTGTAGATGCTTTAGCTGGAGACCTTGCATTGATTGGGGGGGGAGTGAAATTGCTGGCACATGAGGCCCCTTCCGACTCTATGATTCTATAAGAGAGTGGCATCCAAGAATGCTTTGAAGTGGTTCAGACCAAAGGAAGCTGGGTTGAAGACTGAGAAGGCTGAGAACATGCCAGCTCAGAAGAGACAAGTAAGTCTAAAAATACATGGTTGGCCCTCATTTATTCTCATTCTCTGAAATACTAGGTATACTATCATTGGGAGGCTGAGCAGAAAGATCTCTTGCTTGAGACTTTCCCATGTTCTTTGCAAACTCCAGTCACAAAATCCAGTGTGTGGGTAAAAAGGAAGAAATATATCTGTCCGTGTTTCTGTAAATAATAGACTATCAAGCCTCAAAACGCCATGGGTGGACATTCAGGTAGTTCCTGTCAAAAACTTGACAGATTCTGTATAACTATGAAAATTGTACCAAATTTAACACAACTTTTATTGCTGTGAAAATATTGGCTTTGGCAAGCAAATGCAACTCACTGGACTTCTGAGGAATAAGCCTCAGGTCTGTGCCAAGCTACTTCCATATGTTGGTTGCAGCATGTGACCTATGGCACATGCAATATGAGTATCTACAGGTGTTCCTAGCAGGGGGAGATGGGGAAGGCATTGCCTCCGCAGACAAAGGTTTTGTGCCCCAAATGAAATTTCCCTACAGTTCCTAAATTTTAGCAAAGAGTGAGACCTTGAAACCTAGAATCCTGATATTTGTTGGGTTCACATTTCCTTGGTCACTTTGCCTGCCCCTTTTCTTTGAATGGCTAAAACATATTCTGAATGTTCCACTGAGATTTTAATTTAATGCAATGCTAGAAATCTGATGACTGAAAAACAATTTCATGGCGGGGGAGGAATTTTTATTTAGGGGAATGCACTCATTTTACCCCCTCTCATACCTACACCCATGATGTACACACATACACACAACTTGAAAAGGGACAATCAGATTAGATGGGTCTGACACAAGTTTATGTGCTTAGGTTAAGTATATACAACTGGTGAACCGCCAGGCTGAAGGAAACCCATTTGTCAGGTCTCATGACCAGTCAATAGCTTGACATCATCCTTGTTTATGTCTTCTAAGGGTCAGGAATTGCTGTACCCATGTGCATCTCCCCTGTGTGGTGAACCATTGAACTGCAAGTGACAATAAGTGTTGCTGCCCACTTAGTCTGGCCTTTGGATTGTCCTGGGCAGAAGGGAATCTAAAAGGGCTTCCAGTTCTAGTTGACCCTGGATTGAGCAATATGATCTTTGGAGATCTCACATATCCCCACATTCTGATTTACTCTTCAGTCCTGCCCTATGGTTTGCTCTGAGGTTCTGAGTTACCCTTTGTTATGGACTGTTGTGTGGTTCCATAGTTCCCACTTTTTGGCTCACCCCAGATTGTTGCCCATGGCCCAGTCCTGACACCTAGGCAGGCAGTAAAACCAGGAGGTCTACTGAGACTCTAGTAGGCTATATTTCACTTGGTGAGTTGTAAACTCTCCATGTCAGTCTTGCATTACACATTACAGTCTACCAAAGGGGTGTGTGTAGAAGTCTGAGACTCATTCCCAGAATCTTCCATGCTTAGAAAGTATATGCTGAAGCCACATGTGAACTGATCAAAGCAAAACTAGAAATAAAACTCATGTACAACCAATAGATTCAATTCAAAGGAATGCTGTCTGTATTAAGCATCCACAACTGAACAAACTCATTCCATCTGGGCTGTGAATCACAATGGAAAATGCAATAAGAATAAAATACTGTGGCTTTTGCTTTGCCTTGACACATGTACATCACCACCACCACCACCACCACCACCACCACATTTCTTTTCTGATCTTCTTGTTCAAAAAGATAGGAGCAACAAGTTTATAACCTTATTTGTTCTTTTCACAATTGTGCGTTTTTTGCAAATTGGCCCAGTGAAGGCCCCTGAGGCTCTTCCTAATGGGAAAGAACAAAGAAAAGGCACAAGGCACTTATTAACTAGGAGGCCTGTTAGCTGTGCGTGAATGCTCACTTCTCCCGAGGGATTTGAAAGAAGGACAGAGGATCTGGGAGGAAGCTAACATCTGCCCAGGATAATCTGCTGTGAGCAGAAGCCCTCCAGGGCAGCATTGCATAAGAGAGAAGCACTGACACGTTCCACACACAGAATGCCCTGCTGCTGTTTCTGTTGCTTCTTCGCTCCGGTCCCCCCTCCCCAATCTCTTTGTGGGTGTGTAACTCTAACTGTGTTGTTGGACCACGCGGCCCAGATTAGACCAGAGCCGAGTTCAGTTTTCCTTCACCACTGTTGCACTCCACCCTCCCTTGGTGGTTTTCTCTCCAACATGTGGTTTTGCTTCCAATGAAAATGCCCAATAGTCAAAGCCAGCAACGCCCAGGAGAGCTGTACAGCTTCCCAATGTGTGCTTCTCCTATGCCAGCTAAGAAAACTCAGGAACAGAGGCAGACTTTTGTGGCTGGGAGGAGACAGAGTGCTCCTCATCCGTCCCTCAGACACCTCAAGAAAGGAAGCCGTCTGAGACAAAGAAGCACTAAAACACAATTGGTTTCTTTCTGGTCCATTTGAAGCAAAATAGCACATGGAGCACCCATTTTTTGCCAAAAGCACTGAGACCAGGGCTCAGTGGTGTTGCCTAATCCAGGGCCACCCAGTCATTTCTGGCTATAGGTTCTACTTCCTGGTAGAACATCTGGGTCACCAGTGCTAATGCTGAGGCAAATCTAACCGAGGCTAAGCAGAACCCTCTCAACTATTGTTGGGTTCTTGTTGAGCATGAATGGTGGTACTCCATTAGAGGACTCAGGTAAATTATTCAGGCAATCAGCATCAGGGCCTTTGCTCTGGCATGGGCCTTGGCATGTGCCCAGTGATGCCAAACCTTGATGCCAACCCTATATAGGAAGTGGAAAAAGGAAGGAGACACCCATATAGTATAGGATCTATCTAAGTCTGGGGTGGGCCTGTCTATGTCCACATGGTAAATTCAAGCTGAAAAAGAGATTTGAACTAGACATGAAATAGCCTCCTTTACAGTCCAATTGCTTTACCACTACGGCATACTAGCATCCACCAGCTACTCTTCCCTATACTGGAAAAGCATTTTTAAGCCCATTACAGACAGGTGTTACTGTTCTGTAACAAGTAACAACCTCTGAAAGTACTGCAAGAGAAAAGCTTGTTTTTTTGTCAACTGCCACCAGTTTTCAGATTGATAATGATTAATGAAGTGGCTTCAGACCTCAGTTATGAGGTTTTGCTTAGTGTGACTAAATAGCTGGTTCCCAGATAGATTTCTAACAGTAAAACAGTGTTTCTAGTTATACTTTAATGCTACTTGTCCTGAATAAGCCAACATGGGGCTGCTCAAGACATTTTGCTGGCTGAACCAAAACAGCAAAGGGGACACCAGACCACATAAAACAAGATGCACACTATCCAAAGCTAACCAAATTACTTTGGCAGAAGTGATTGGAAAACTCTCATGCATACTTCTTCACAGCTCACAGTGAAAATAGAACAACAACAAATGAAGTAGCATCTTGTGTCCTTTCCTGACACCAAGAATCTCCTCCCTAAGGCACCCACTTCACTGATCTTACTGGTAGATCCATCCTTGACCAGACACAGCTAGTGACAGACACATCTATTAGCAGAAATAGATAGATAGATAGATAGATAGATAGATAGATAGATAGATAGATAGATAGATAGGTAGATAGATAGCAGCACAGTATGCCAAGATGCCAAGATGTCCATTATCAGTAAAATAAGTGTGGGGAATTGGGGAATATTTGCAACAACTGTACTGAATTAACCCCCATTTTCTAGGGTTATTATGCTACCTACAGAGGGAATACACATACATGAAAGATACCCTATCTAGTAATGAGAAACTCATTTGCAAGGCAGCTTTCCACACAGCAGTATAAGCAGTTCCAGAGGACAAGAAAAGAGAGCAAGGAAGCTTCTGCCTTTCACACAAGTTTTGGCATGAAAGGCAGTGCTAAACCACAACACACAGGCAAACAAACGGAGCAGCCAATTTCCCGTATATAAAGACATTCTCTAGCCAAGAGCTGGGATAGGCCATCTCCCCCTACCTCATTCCTCTAAGCATCACACACACACACACACACACACACACACACAGCAACATCCAAGTTCACAGTTAACAGGGTGCACATTCATTCTTTTCCCTAGCAGATTCAAAAAGTGGAAAATAAATGAGAGGAGGGAAGATGAGAGAATCAAATGAAATCCAGATCCAGAAAACTATTTTGACTCTTGATACTTCTGTTGCAATACTACAGTCTATGTGGAGATCATATCACAGTGAGAGGCAGAAAGGTAGAGCTAAAGAAATGAAACTTAGGGAATGTTGATGTGAAATAAGAGCTTGGCTGATCTTTTTCCAATAATATTGAAGCCTCAAGGGTAGGTGGGGGATGAAAGTAAAGAAAAAGACAGAGAAGTACATTTTCACACACAGGATCAAATGACTCCACAACTCACCTGTAATCCGGTCCCTCTCCATTACTGCAAGATATATTTAGCATCCGCGTGTCCCAAATTGCACTTAACCCCTCTCCCTGCTGTCTTTTTAATCTTCTTCTTCTTGAAAAATACTTTTTGTCTAACTTCTTCAATCAGCTGCAATCATGAATGCATCCAGATTACCACATTTCCATGTGCTGATCATATGTTTGTGCTCCAAACTGAAGTAGCTTTGTCTCATTGAAAAAGAGAGAAATAAAGAAGGTGCCAAAGGCATGACCCAGAAAAAGAAATTCAACGTGATTTCTTCCCCCCTCCAAAAAAGAGAGAGAGAGAGAGAATATTCTGCCACGTGCAGAGCAACCGAGCAACCCAATTCACCCGCAAGACAGTCTTAAAGGCATAGTACTCGCATTTCCAGGGCAACACGGCTCTCTTGACTTGTCATTTAATGTTAAGCTGGAGATGCTCAGCTACTTGGCTTCTTGGAACACCACAAGCAACTCATCCAGCTGCTAAAAAGTCTCTCCTGATTTCTCCTTGCTTAATTCTGCTGTCGTTTCCTTCTCCTCTGCTCTCTTATTTTGGCTAAGGCATTTTATATTGATCCAAAATCCTGCTTATTCTTTCAGCCAGCTTGGTCTGTGAGCTCTTTAAAAAAAGAAAAAAAAAAGATCAATTTGTACATAAACTATGCCGCTGATGAAGGCTGACCTCACTCCTCAGCAGAATGAGAGAGAGAGAGAGAGCGAGAGAGAGAGTCACAGGCTGCCTGCTACTAGGAAGGATTACGGCACATGTTTGCTCTCTCCAGCAGAGAGGTTTCCTAATGCAGGCTTGGCATGGAGCCCCATTGTTGCCTTGGCATGAGGGAGCTGCCGGCTGGACCTTCCCTTGTCAAAATAGAGGCCAATAGAGATGAGCTTTCACAGCTGGCCTGCAAGAGACCAACAGCCACATTCCCCTCGGAGGTACTCTCTCTCTTTCTCTCTGTGTGTGCATGTGTATCAGTCACTGGAGTCTACAGTGCCAACATGACTGTCATTTCAGTCTGCTGAAAGACTGAACTTCTAGAACCCTACCAGTACCCAAGGCGATGAGGTCTATGCTGGCAAGGGGTACCAGTCTGGAAATGAAATGGAACCATCAGTGTGAGCTCACCAGAAGAATGCGGGTTATTATATGGCTAGTTTTATTAAGTGGTTGCTTCACGTGTCAATGTGAAGTTGGGAGGGTACTGTTGGCACGACACAAACATTACAGGGATAGATTTCCATTGCAAAGGCACTGAAGAGAAGGGGCCTGGGCTCATATTTGCAGTAGAAAGGGTAGATCTCCAAAAGGGGGCTTTCAGAAATGGATGCACTCATTCAGCACACCCAATTTTAACAAGCCAGCCTACTCATGCTCCAAGCTTTGCTCTAATTAAACTCACACCAAAGCAACAGGAGGCAATCAATAAGGGACACAGCCAGTGTGGATTATGCTGGCCTGCAAACTGTAAGCTGGTATTTTGGTCCCTTTGAATTCCAAGATTCCACCAAGAGGCAGCTCTCCAAACATTTAAATACTCCCTGTGATGGGCAGTCAGCAATGTTTGTGCATACAGTTTTTCAGAAACAAACTCTGATGAGGAACTGGTAAGCAGATTTCTGCCAGCTTCTGTTCAATGGAGTGTCCAAAGGTGGTGGCTGGATGACTGGATAGCTAATGCTAACCAGTAGCCCTCCCTGGCCATCAGTCCAGAGATCAGTTGAGTGAAAATAAATATTGTTAGGTCCACAGGCTAATGAACTTTGGAATGATCAGGGGGTAACCTCGCCCTTATTGAAGAACAGTCTCTACAACCTCCATAGCTGCTACTTGTAACAGATTCATTCATACCATTCAGCCAATATATCTACTGTCTGCCAATTCTATATGCGGTGGGGTTATATACACACTTCCTTCATGCTGCCTGGAGATCATGGGACTTGCATCCTGATCCATCAGGAGGGTGCCAGATTGAAGAGAGTAGACAGAGAACAACAGATGTGAGGAGGTTTTTTTGATATGTTCCTGCTGTACATGTGCTATCTGCCTGCCTCATTAAAAAACAAAAACAAAAAAAAACTACAAAGTGGTGGAGTCCATAGGCTGCAGAATTACTATGCAAGTGAAAAGTTTACTGTGCTATTCAAGACCACAAACAATGTGAAGTAAGTCTTGCAGTGAACAAAATAGTGAAGCAGGGCAGGCTTGTTATCAATAGGTTACACATGGACACCCAGTGAGTTCATGGCAGAGCTGTGATAGGAACCAGAGACTTCCAGTTCATGACTACTCTCCCAAACTGGCCTTCTGGAGAAAGAGCCAATGGAATGGTCTTTTACCTGTGTCTACCTCATGGTGAAGGATACTTGAGAAGCTTGCCTTGGAGTCAGAATTAAAACTGCCTTTCCAAAATGGTTGCGTTTACTGTCGTTGCAGCAATCTTCCAAGCCCTTCCTAGTTGGAGAACATCCTTCTCAAAGCTCCAAATTTAGAAATCTTGCTCACTCCAGCCTGCCTGACCTATGCTGACTAAGTGGAATCATTCTGCATCTTGGATATTAGTATGACTGCATCCTACAAATGGCATAGGTCCTTTTTTGTGTGAGCAAGAGCATGACACTGTTTTTCAGCATTTATTTGATGACTCATTTCCATTCCAGACCATTAGGACAGATGAATCATCTTCCCACGAAGCTAGAAAGACTGTTCAGAATTCTCCCTTTAGGATTACGGCCTCCATCACAAGCTCGGAACTATATGTATTCTTTTCTTCTTCTCTTCCCACACACTAAACCTTAATGGAAAACTGGTGGCATGTGGGATCCAACTAAGGTATTCCACCAAATATGAGAGATAAGAAATGTGGCACTGGGCACATTTGGAAAAAATTATTCCTCCTAATCCCTGAACACTTTTAGGCTCTTTTCATACAATAATACAGAAAGACTTGCATCTCTCCTAATTTTTTATTTATGTTTTCCACATTTGCACATCGTAACATGGGATGTTCCTGTCTGCCTACATACAGAAATCTTGCAGGATTAGACATTTAAGCAAGATATTCTGCCTTTCTATACATGGTAAGAAATGCAGCATTCTTTCCCTTGAAACTTTAAAGGGTGTGTGATAAAGAACACAAGCCTCTGTGGCCTGGTGTGGAATCCAGCATGCAGCAGTGGTAAACCTGAAATAAACTCCATTCCAGATACTTTCAATTGAAGGTAGCTAATGAAAGAGTTGTTGGTTTTTTTCAAAATTTTCTCCTTACTGTTAGAAAAATGGGAGATGTTTGAAGGTAAAACACTAGATATAAGATTGTGTGTAGGAGAGGGAGAGGGAGAGGGAGAGAGAGATTTGTTAAACTTAGCAAGTTCTAGATCAGCAGTTCTCAATCTCTGGTGTGGTATTATGTGCTTTTTTTGTCATTTTCCTAAGGCAAGCCTATCATGCAGTTTTCTTAGCAAGATTTGTTTGGGGGAGGGTTGCCTTTGCCTTCCTCTGAGACTGAGAGAATGCGATTTGTTCCATGTCACCCCGTAGGTTTCCATGGCCAAGCAGAGATTTGAAACCTGGTCTCAAACAACTACACCACAATGGCCCATCCAGTCTTTGGTACTCCAGGTATCTAGACTTCAGCTCCCAGAAACTGCCATCATTGGCCATACTGGTGGAGGCATCTGGCAGCTAAAGTGCAAAACAATGGAGAACCACAGGTTGAGAACCCTGATTCTAGATGCAGTTTGGCTTCTTGCAAAACTTATAAGACAATTCAACACAACAAATGGGAAGATGACATCTCTCTGCACTAATCATCTGTACCTAAGTGATAGTGCCTCCTTCTACTAATTTTCAGGCTGGCTGTCCTCCACCATTGCTGAGACACAGTACTGACATGAAACAAGCCTGTTCCTAGATTGGGTGTGGAGGGAAACAGGAAGAAAAGTTTAAAAATCCAATTGAAGGCGAAGAGCCTTGGTTGGACAGAGCTTGTCTTTCATACAGATGCATTTTGCAAGTCAATAAGGGCAACGCTCACAGCAGAGGGACAAATAAAGCATCCATTATGCTGCACACAGCCAAACGCAGATAGCTTTGCATTTTCTGAGCAGCTTCAGAGATATATGCAGAGTGCTGGGGAATCCCAGCTTGGATCTGTGGACTATCTGTTGAGTTGTTGTTGTTGGGTGCCTTCAAGTCATTTCTGACTTAGGACAACCCTAGGGTGACCCTATCACAGGGTTTTTTGGGTATAATTTGTTCAGAAGGGGTTTGTCTTTGCCTTCCTCTGAGGCTGAGAGAGTATGAGTTGCCCAAGGTCACCCAGTGGGTTCCCATGGCCAAGAGAGGACTTGAACCCTGGTCTCTAGAGTCACAGTCTAACACTCAAACCACTACTCCACACAAGCTCTCTTCTCTATTAAGTACAGACAACTAGTGGTATGTGCATGAACACAACATTTCCCAAGGCAATAGGACACACATGTGTCATAAGCTGTATGTGGCAGACATTGATATTTCAGATTTATGACATTCCGTTATAGCAAATCAGACAATTGGTCCTTCTGGCCCATATGCTCTACCTGGGCAGGCAAATGTACCACCCAGCCCTGCTACCTGAGGCCACTGAATGAAGGAATTAGTTTATTTAAATCACAGACCAGAAAACAAAATCAGCATCATTTTAAACAACATATCCACAATGTCTGAAATCTAGGATTTACTTGATACATACAAATAAAACAGCAACTAAAGTAAATAAGCAGGAACATTATTCAATTCACTGAGATCATTCACTGCTTGTCTCCTTAGTTTTACAGCAGCTGCACAAAACTTAACCCTTTTATAGTGGTCTGTGGTTCCCTATCTGCTATTCAGGATTTTAAATAGTAATTTTTGTGTCTACCTGGAATTTGCTGCACAGTAGGTGTAATAGGTATTGATTGTATGCCCATGCAGAAATGGCAACACAGTAGAACATGGCTAACAGTTTCCACCTCCATATGCACCACATGGACATATCTGCTCCAAGTAAGGTATGCTCCAAATCTACTCTGCAGCAGTGCTAATGGAAGAACATTAAATCGGACTATGGTAAATGATTTCCTAAATTTAGAAATATCTAGCTTGGGCAGGTATCTCACTGGTGTAAGTAACTACCCTCCCCACTGTCTTTAATTTCAGAGTATCTGTTCATTTCATCCAGATGGCTTTGTAACTCCACACCTCATATATGTTGTTTGATTGTCGATTTAGCTTTCTCATACCCATGAGTTATTAAGAGTCTGAGGTCTGAACCCAAATTTTCTCAGTTTCTCCTGCAGCATAGATTTCCATCTTATCTGACAGATGTCTGTTAGAGTTAGAGGAGTTAGAATTAGAGGGGGATAAATCAGTTTTAACCAGCAGTGAATCATAAGGATCCATACCTGGGCCTCAATCATAATTTGTCCCACCCTTGAGGCAACTTGAAATAGGATTGAACCACACTCGAGCTGGCTTACTGCTGCGTGTTTGCAGGGACGGGGATAATTTGCTACCTTCAGATTTTGTTGTAAATCATTGGGCAGCAAAAATAGGGACTGCACAACTGTTTTAGAGGTGGGGCTCAACACTGTCAGGCAGTTTGTTATTAATTTTGCCAATTTGCAGGTACTTACAGGGAGAGGGTAAACTACTTTTCTCATCGGTTATCATTCAAATTTCCTTAAATATGAAGATTCTTCCAAGCATGGCATGGATGTAGAAGTGTCCTCCCTGTGTTTACTGTACCTCACTTTCAAGTAAGACAGAGTGCAAGCAGCCTTAATTATTCCTGGGAGGGCTCAATGACAACAGCTCTCTCTTCTTAGCTTGATCACTTGGTATACTTCTCACTGAGAATGCCTGAGGAGGCTCAACTACATAAGAGTCTTGTACTCTAATGTTGTTGTTGTTGTTGTGTGCCTTCAAGTCGGTTCTGACTTATGGTGACTTTAAGGTGACTCTAGCACAGAGTTTTCTGGAGCTAAAAGTGTGTGAGATGCCCAAGGTCATCCAGTGGGTTTTCATGGCTGTGCAGGGATTTGAACCCTGGTTTCTAGAGTCATAGTCTCCAGTGTTGCCAGATCATTTTGGGAAACTCAGCCCCACAGCCTAGTCTCAGGAATTGGCTTAAGCCCACCCCCCAGCATCTGTGCACACAAGAGGGAAGTAGGGTGGGCTGAGCTAAACATTGAGCCTTTCATGCCTTCGAGGGGCAAGGCTTTCATTTTCACTTTCTCCCACATAGGAATTTTGGTAACCTCAGGCTGAGCACCTACATCAGAAGCACAGCTACGATGGCTCCATCTACATTACATTACGGAAGTTCAAACCCACTTTAACTGCCCTAGATCTCTACTGAAGAATCTTGAGATTTGTAGTTTGGTGATAAGGTACTTAGAATTCTCTACCAGAGAGCTCTAATGCTGCAGGTGGAGGGACTGGGCCTACAGTTCTCAAGATTCCACAGAATGGTACTGTGACATTTAAGGTGCTATCAAACAGCTTGAACCCTATAGTGCAAACACACTCTTTGTTCCATCTCCTGATACAATCTCTGAAATTTACTGTAAAATCCAGTCAACCATTCCACATGATGGAGTTCTGTGGGACTGGTGAGTGGGGCACAGCAGGACAATGTGAGCAGCTCTTCCCCACCAGTGAGTGATGGAGCAACCAAGAATTGCAACAGGACCTCACTAAGGTCCTTGTTTCAGCTCCCTACACTGTTGCTCATTGGTGGGAAGGGGCTGGTCATCTCATTATGCAGCACCCCACTTACAAGCAGCACAGAACTCTGTTACTCAGGATGACTGAATGGTTTTTATGCTGGGTTTTGGGAGCAATGGTCACATCACCATAAATGAGAATAGCAAAAAAGTGTAAGTCTAACTTACAACATCACAACCGACCAAACAGGACGCCAGTCTCAATTTTTTTCTGTTGAATGCATGACAGTTTATCAAACAAAATGGTTATTCAAACATTGCCACGAGTAGAGCAGATTGAAATTGGTTATACTCACTGTGAATGAAAAAATACACAAGGATTTGTGTATCTGTGTGTGTGTGTGTGTGCGCGCCTTCAGGTCATCTGGTGAGTTATGACTAGGGATGGGCCAACTGAATCCTCGAATCCTGGGTAAGGATTCGAGATTCCTGAATCCGAATCCCTGTGCCAAAATAGGCAACCTGAATCTTTCGAATCTGCCAACTAAACAGATTATTGGAGACAGGGACACCTGAAAACCTGGGAGGTCATACATACAAGGGAAGACAGTGAGTAGGTGAGGTTTTCCCTTGGAGTAGTAATGGCCTTTGCAAACAATTTCACAAATTACATCTGGGGTTGTATTCTAAGATATTTAAATTGAACATTTCATATTTAAGTTCAGCACTTGACTGGAAGCTACAGGCTTGAGATTTCAAGGGCAGCGGAAACATTCCTTTGCATAGCTCCCTTGCAAACCTCTTTCAGACACAATTCTGGGGCTTGGAGTTTTACAAGGTGTCACAGCCTTCTCTGCCAAAGTGTACTGGTGCTTCATCAAACTACAAACCCTACAATGCCAGAAGGAGCTATGCAAAGAAAAGCCAGGTTTGCCCTGGATTATCTCTCTGCTGTAGTATGTGGCCTTCTTTACACAGGCAGGAAAATGTGGGATTAATCCACATTTTCCTGCCTGTGTAGAAAGGGCTTTCATGTCATTTTCAATCTGGGGAAATCCTGAGGCAAAACTAGGACAATTATCTTGGCCAGATTTCTTCAGAGGGAGGTTTGCCTTTGCCTAGGCTTTCGCTAAGGCTGAGAGAGTGTGTCTTGCCCAAGATTATCTTTCTTTCCTTGCTTTTTAAACTCTTTTTTAAAAAAGGATTTGAAAGATTCGAGATCTGTGAGATTCATGGGTTCCCAGAACCTTTCAGGGATTCAGATCTGGATCTGGATTCGGGAAATTCCGGATTCGTCCCATCCCTAGTTATGACAACCCCTCAAAGGTGGCTTTGCCGGTTCTTCCTCTGAAATATACCCTACAGAATCCAAAAACAAGGCCCAAGGTATTTCAGGAAAGGAGACATTAGATTTTTAGGCGCTAGCATTGTGTAGAATTGGAGGTGGGAAAAGGAAAATTTTTAGCTGCCCAAATCAACTTTTTAAATTCCTCTTTGGGAAGTCATATCACTGCACCCTGTGAAACATATTTTAAAGATAATCACATAAAGAAACATTATAAAGGGAGGTCATTGGAGCCATCATTTTTGGAAGTCAACCAGCTTTGGTTGTCTGCAGATTTTCAATCTGTTGTTTTGTTTAAATATACTTTTATCCCAGCAAACTTGCTGTTAGCAGAAAATCCCTCAAATATTCTGTTTGGGGCCCAAAAATTTAATTTTTTTAAAAAAAAAATCTGTTCTGCGCACTGACTTTCCTTCAACACCCATCCCAGACTACTCCTATTTCCCATTAACATTTTAAATGAGCCATTCCTGACTGCTCATAGAATGGCTATGAATAATAATAAAAAAAAAGTTGCACAGCGGGAATAGACTGCGAGGTTATCTGGCTAGCTCTTGGTCTCCCATTTACACAAAGTCCTTCACACAGAGGGAAATTTTGACTGGAGGAAGGGAGGGATTTGTTTTGGGAACAAGGTCATTTCTCAGCAAACAATTAGGTAGAGGCTGCAGCTGCTGTACATTCATTTCCAGTGTCTATGTAGACGTTCCAAAATATATTTTGATTGAAAGGCTAGTCCCCAAATCACACTGATCTGTGCTTTCCCTTCTTCCTCCAGCTTCCTCCCTGTCCCTCCCTCCCTCGGACAAAAAAAGCACTGATTTGGTAACTGATGCTCATTTGAGACTAAAAGCTTGCTCTGCTTTTTTTAAAACACACACACACACACACACACATAAAACTTGTTCCAATGACCTTCAGAAGTCAGAAGCATTTTTTCCCCTGAAACAGAAATCTCAAGAAGAAAATGGAAGAACACTGCTCCTCCTTCATACCCAAACAGTCCAATCTGGACATGGTTCCAAAATCATAAAGCAGTCCTGAGACAGGAAGGAAAAGTCTCGACTCCCACACCACGAATAGCTCTGCTCTGAGGACAGATTTAGAAGCGGGCATGTTATTCTGTGGCTAAGTTACAATTAGGGTTTTTGGAAAGTGCTGTATGGTAGCTGAAAGATCTTGTCTTTATGGATCCTAGTTGTGCATCGCCTGAGAACTCCCTCTCTGTCCATACTAAGCTGCAATCTAGATACATCTGGTTTTCTATGAAGGCAGTACAGGGCTGTCAAGCAACAGGAGAATCTAACAAGGACATCAATGAGGCCATGGAAACAATACAAAGTAAGCCTCAGAAGTCTAATGTTTCTTTGCAAAGGAGAGAGAAAAACCGTTCAGAATGAGTTAAGTCGTTCAAAACAGCTCGTGATGACTGAAACATATTTTTGCTACGTATTGACATATTTGGTCAGGACTGCAGGACATAGCACCTCACCAGAGGACAGAGCCCTAAATTAATCTGCTATTAATGATCTGGTTCTTATCAGTCACGTATTGATTGATCTGTCCTTACATAGGTACAATTACTGACTCTCAGTAGCTATGGATTTGCCGAGACTATTCATGGGGATCAAGTGATAGCAATGCACTGATCTTTGTTCCAGTCTACTAGGAAAGGTAGGTCTCAGAAAGGTCAGTTCTATTAAAGCTCTGTTTGCAAGACTAGAGGTGTATCTGTTGGTCTGAGATCAGGCCCTCCTGCCTCTTCCTCTTTCTCCTCTCTGCTCCCCCCACTGTCTGGGTCACATCCTCTGAAGTCACTCCCTTCTGGTGTCAATACCTCCACAGATATGTCTATCTATGCAACGCTTACTTCAGATGTGGTAGATTGTACCACACAGACACATATAATAGGAAATTGTCATACTAGACCAGTATTTATCGATTGGTAAATTGACAATTACTTTGACTACAATGAGTGAAAGCAATGACATATCTCACCCTTCTCAGCCTTTTAAAATTTTACAGAGTTAGTTTTATCTGATAGTTTCTACTATTTTGTTGACATTATTCTTCAGATTACGTGATGCTGAGTGCTCACAGTCTGCCACCATTATAGTCTTGTGGTTTTGTAGCTTTAACCATGCATAGAACCATAGATTGCTGTAACATCAAAATGTTGCCTCTGAGGTGTTAACTATGACAGACAGACACAACAACTGACTAATAGAACTTTCTTCACAAGACAGATGTCTTGGAAGGAAGAATGTATTTATTTATTTAATCATTTATTTGCAATATTTCTATCTCACCCCATACTACAATATCTCAGAGCAACTTACAATAAAATCAAGTGAAATTTGTGTTTGAATTCTCTAAAGAGATGACACTAGATGATGCAGTGATCTGAAGTCTCTTTGATTAAGTAATATTTGCCACAAATTAAAGTATAACAGATGAGCAAATCCCAAAAGAAGTCCCTGAAGTACAACACGTGAGGAAATCTTCAAATGAATTTTGGGATTGGGCATTGTTTTTTACAAGAATCCCTCATCCTGTACTCCATCAATGTGTTTAAATTTAAGAAGTCACTGTCTTGGGTCTTTTTCTGAGCCTAGAAAATTTCCATTTTTGGACTACCACTCCCATAATATCCTGGTCAGCTTATCCACTACAATTCTCGAAGTTAATTTTCCAGGCTTTGGGTTTTCTTAACAGGTGAGGATAAATCAGTTCTCTTACATTGGACTGAATGAGCACACTTGCTGAAGAAATTAGCCATGTCCTTACTGGAAGAACTCACAGTTTGCTCAGTTCAGCATTTTACAGATGGAATCTCTGCAAGCAACTTGTACTGGGTAGTCCACTAGAAAATGGTCAATAAATTTCTACTCTACCTTCTGGTCACCTTCAGACTTGGTTTTAGAAAATATTCAGAGGCATCTCTGACCTGTTCTTCCACACAGCTACTCATACAAACACATACCAACAAGGGATGAATACAGAATTAAACACAACTCCTGTGTAAAACTAGTACCAAACAGATTACACAAACTCTGTTATATCCATCCTGCCATGTGGTTTGAACCGTGAAACTTTTCTCTTCACATTCAGAATCCAGAGAAAGGGGAGGGGAGAGGAAGATGCATAGCAGTGCCCGTAGAATATCAGAAGGAAGAGAAGCTGCTCTTCTGTGTCCCATCTCCCACCCACATGCACACTCTGGTTCCCCCAAGAGCTGGGTTATCTCTATGGTACCTTTCAACACTGCTGCAAATTGTTCACCTCTGGTCACCTAGATGCTGAAGCTCCAGATGGGAATGTTGTCTCTCTAATACTGCACAATTAGCTTGCCCTTCCAGGCTATCTTCGCAGCACAATTTCCTCTTACTCCCAAGGCTGTTACATTCCAAAGAAGATACATATTGGTTGGTATTAATAGATAATGAATGTGTTTTTCTCTTTATGTTGATGTACTGTATTCAGGGAAAGGGTAATCTGGAATGACACCAAAAGAGGGATTGGATAGAACTAAATTCCATTGCTTGTTTTTTTTTTTTAAAGGACAACTGATGTGCCTTCTATGGCAACACAAAACTATAGTATTTTAAAACTCAAAAGGAGCTACCAAGTATAGCACACTGGCTGCTGGTTGCTTCTGCTTCAGAAGGGCACCTTTGAGATTTATTCTGAAATTTAAAGGAGCCAGACAAGGTGGCAAATCTATTTTAGAGATAAGGTTCAGCACCTTGGAAATCTCCTTTAAATTTCAGACTAAAATCCACACTAGAATTCACCACTCCACTGACATGGATCAAATAATTTAGTTTTCTCCCTTGTACCTAAAACAACCCTATAGATGTTTTTCTTGGAAGCCACCAAAGAGGGGGATTCCACAAGGCCCAGAAACTGCTTGTTCCAGCATCTCTCTGCTTATACAATTAGCAGCTCAAACATTGAGCCAAAAGCAAAAAAATTAAGGAATATTTTCCATGTAGCCATCCCATACCTAGAAACTTTGCTGGGACTTCATTCATACATGTTCCCTCATTCATGTCCCCTCAACTTCACTGTATCTTTTCTATAACTGTCTCTCAAATTCAGGTACAAAAATAAGATTTGTAATACCATACAGTACAGAAGAGACAGACTGGGGAAAGGATGGGCATAGCAGGAAACAAGGAAGAAGACGGAAACAATAGGTGAGCAGCATTTTTTTTTTTTTTTTTGAGAGAGAGAGAGAGAAAGGGGGTGGGAAGAAGGATCTAAATCCAGCTGCACTGATGGGTCCACATATTCTATTTGGGACTAACAACTGGTTTTAGGCCAGGTTGGATATGCACAGAATCAGTGAGGAGAGAGAACACAAAGAGAAAACACATGTTAGAAAAGCAAAGCAAATGGTTTAGAAATGGCACATTTTTTTGTGGGACGAGATGAAGCAGCCAAGTTAATATTCACAATATCTCTTTGAATGTGTACAAACTCACACTCAAGCGATCTAATGGGGGGATTGTGCAGCTTCTAAAATCCAAGGGGAAAATAACAGAAGCAGGCACAAAATCGGGTGGGCACGTGGAAGCATATCACTCTGTCACAGGAAATAGCCAGTGTGTCTGTCATTGGCAGACTGTGATCTGAGCAAGAGTACTCTCCTTGTAGAGCGTTCGTGTAAGAACGTCTAAACCATCGCACATTTAATGTCAGATAAAACACGTGTGTGAAAATCTTCAGAATACCCTTCTGTCTTTCTTCTTAATTGGTTCTCCTGGTTGTTGTACACCATGCTTCCTTCGTGCCATTTCATCTCCAGTCCTGGGTTCAAGTGCATCTTTGGTACTCAGAGATTCCCAACGCTGCCTGTTCCTTTCCATCAATTCAGAGGGTTTGTCACATATGCTTTAAACATTAACCCTGGATTGTTACAGGCTGATCACTAACACATCAGACAACATTGTGTTCCACTCCAGTGTACCACACTACTCTCTGGATGCCTCATACCCTGATTTGTGAAATGCCTATCTAAAATTTGCTCCCTGTAATGTGAAATTATTGCTTTCTTCCCTATCTTTCATGAATAGGGTGGACATTGTCGGCATATTTATGCCAGGCTGAAGTTTCTATGCACACTTAGCTCTGCCATGGCTATGAGCTGATTTGTAAGAAAATCACCAGAAAGAAGAGCCACAAGTTTTGCTTTTCCTCTTGAAGTTACAAGCTTTTCTCTCCTGAAATATTGTGTTGGATTATGGTATCAACCACCTTTTTCATTTCATCATAATTTTCTCATCTTTTAATGTAATGCATTAGTACTTGAGGTTAGAAACAGTCTCATTTATTGATTACAGCAGCGCCTCACATGTGAATTCATGAAACTGATTTTTTTTTGTGACAGTTGGCATGCTGGCAGAATTCACAGCTAACACAGACCTAGGTAGCTGCATCAGAATTCCCATACAAAAATAATTGTTGGTGTACAATGTCAGATTCTTATGCTTGCCAGTCAAAATTGGTTCCTTTCCCAGTACTGTTTAATTCCATGTTTGTTCCTTATTCAGTCAGATTCATGACTAGTGTTCACCTTAAATCAGTCTTTGCCAACAAATGCTAAATTTTATGAGGCATGGCAGTTTCCATTACCAGAATTTCTATGAAAACTAAACTAGCAGTCTACAGTTCAGAGCAGAGGTGGGAGATGACTGATGATCTTAACTCTGCTATTGTGCCAAAAATAAGGGTACATTTCTCCAACGTTTTAGCCTTCCATGAAATGTATATTCTGGTTTCGGGAATGTTCTATACCTCCTCACAAAAAATGTGAAACTGTTCATGAGTGGGGAGGGAGTTGAGAAAGGGAGAGAATATGCCCCCATTGTTGAAGCAACCAAGTTGACCCATCTCCTTGACCCTGTGTCCAGTTAACCAGACAGGACAGAATGTGGATGGGGAAAAGAAGGGAGTGTTATCCCAGCTACTAGGATAACAAAGAAATGTTCCCTTTTCCTCCATTCAAACTAAGAGCAAGGGGAAAGCTTTGTTTGCCCTTACTGATGTTGGCACATGGTCCACAGTGATTGGCTATATGGTGCCTTACTTGTCACTGTATTCTCTATGTACTCCCTGACTGTCTGGGATGATGCAATGAAGAAGCCCTTCCAAAGAGGGGGAAAAGGTACCAGGGTATGAGAATGTGCATGAAAGGACAGTTAGTGTTTGTCCACTACCTCTCCTCTGGGTCCTGTGAATGAAAACTAACTTGCTTAAAGTTGATACAATACACACTCTACACAATGGTTCATGTTTCAGCGTAGCTTCTCTTATAATCTAGTGAGCAAGGGAGCATGCAGCCGTGTGGCACACACAGCAGGGTCCAGGTCTGACTTTGCAGACAAGGCTGAAGCCTGTCCTATTCCTGTGGAGGGATATCAGAAACTCAGCTTTTGCCCTTCAGAATGTAAGACCACTCTAGCAAATCACAGCCCTGTTTTGTTTTGTTTCAAAAAACCCTTTGGAAGACTGCTTATGCAAATTGCAGAATTTGCTATAAACAGCCCTCCAAAAGAATGGATTGAGTGGATGTGGAAACAGTAACCAGGAAAACCCAAGAGGCTATATCACAAGAAACTCCATCAGTCTGGAAAAGTTGAAACTAATGGGGATACTTGGCAGAATTACAAAGCACTGATGGCGATGTCTCTACAGTTGGACCTCCATAAATTCTTCAAGCAAGGCAGGGCAACTGCACAAAAAATGCCTCATCTGGAAGCATCCATGGAAGGAGAATGTTCTTCATGTGTGTTTGGGGTGTGTGTGTGTGTGTGTGTGTGTGTGTGTGTGTGTGTAGTTTTAGGGTAAAGAAACCAGCAAATCAACATCTAATTTGTTCGCACAGGAGCAAGCAACTGGAAAGACTATTCAGCTCTGAAGTGGGAATTGCTCTTTCTAGATAAACAATAAGACTTATTTATAAAATCCCTTTTTAATCAACACTGATGATTCTATGCTCAAATGAGCCAGCTCCTTGGCAGAGGACTGGATGCAGCTGGGGTAAGTCAGCAACTGAGACGAAAAGGGGACAAACAGGCACAGGACATTCAAACTGACCTCACTGAAGGACGCATTCAAGGCAGGTGGGCATCATCAACCAGCATGTAGCAAACTCCTTGGTAGCTCTTGAAGGGAGAAAGCAGTGAGGTGGAGCATGGTGAGGGGAAATGCGTTCCCTTCTCTGGTAATGCAAATACATCCAACTGCAGCTTCAACCAAACAGAGCATTTGTGGAGTGCTTGCAGATTCACTCCAAGCTGCATATACAACCTCTCCATTCCAATTCTCCTCTCCATTCAATCTTTTCCATCTTAGTAATAGGTGAGAGCTAAAACAAATGCTCACAAATCCTGGGGAACTTTCCAATATCGCCATTTGATTTCCAAACCATAGAGCAACATTTGAACTAGCATTTTTTAAAATGCAAATGCGTTTCTTCTCAGACATGCACACATGCATGTATGCAGAACTTTAATTCTCATAAGCTGACAAAGCTCAAACACTAATGATTGCAGCATGTTTTCTATCAAAGGCTGTCAACTGTTAGATACAAGATAGATAAGGTGATGTCATTGTACCCCACAGGCAAGGAAACAGCACAACTCCCTTCTTCCAACATCAGCCTCAAAAAGGAGTCTTTCACAGGTAAGCTGATAATATAATGTTCTTGTGCTTTCTCTAGGAATTTCTTTCTCACAGAGGCTAGACTCATGCCTTCCCTGCTATCCTTCTGGTGACAGACAAACACTTTTTGGGAATTGATTTCTTGTAGGGAAAGTGCTTCCCCTTCTTTCATGAGCTGCGTTTGTTGTTTTTGCATTAGTTGTTTTTAAAACAGCTATGCTTTTAAACTGCTTCTAAATTCTATTTATAAGTTTGTTTGTTTTAACAATGTGAACATTTACAGGCATACCTATTAACAAAGCCCTGACAAAGAAGCTCCTTTTTATGAAGTCTTTTAATGGCCACTTAGCTCCATCTTTTTTTCAGCCTCTGGCTAGCTGGATTTATTTTTAGCAGCATCAGCAATGAGGTGATGGTGAAAAAAAACGCTGGAGAAATAGCCATAACCAGTTCTGTCCCTAGAACCTGTGAAATTATCAACCCCAAGTACTTTTCAGGTTAATTTCTAGTAGCATGACTGCAGTGAACAATGCCTGAGCTGGAAGAGCATGTAGTTCTAATTTAGCAGTTCTGTAGACATATGTGCCTGCCTACCACAGGCAAGGTAAATAGCAGCTTCCTTTGAGAATCCCTAACTGAGTGTGTGGGAACAGCAAAACAGAGAGAAAAGGGGAGACAAATGGGTCTGACTCACCAGCTATCCATAGCATGTTATGAAAAACATAGAAGTGTAAGTCAAATAACTAATATCATGAGAAAGGTGGAGGCTAATGAAAGAAAGAAAGAAAAAACATCCCTGGATTCCTTTTGTAAGATTATGCTTTCAAGCAGTCTCTAGAAGGTTTGCACTGTTTCTGTTTAGTTATGTAAGGCTTCCCTGACCTGGTGCTTTCATTTCACGCAGGCATATTGATAGTTTTGAACAAAAAGTTTTCTGAAACACACTGAATTGCTCTTCTTTTTTATGGTATAGGAACCTATCCCTCTTCTTTCCATGACTTCTCTGCCTCTTGTGCCAAATTTTGTGTTAAAGAAACAGTTCCTAGGGATGCATCTACTTTATTAACTGAAGTATACCTGTACTCGCATTAACTGGGGAAAACACATTGAGTCCTTGAGCTGGAAAAAGGGTGGGATATCAATAAATGAAATAATAATAGTAGTTACAATGGCTAACATAGAGTCTTCTGCAGGGCCCTCTGGGCATTCACAGGAGAGGATTTTAGATGCAAGATGTCAGGAGGTGCAGCCTGGTTGCATTACAGCAGCTCAACATATAGCTGCATTTCTTTTTCTCTTGGTTCTCTGGAAAATTAGCCAGGCTGTTGGTGGATTTGAGGATCAAGTGTCCTGAATGCCCTGATTGCTCTTGGTGCTGTTTGCAAAGAGACAGAAGTCTGGGAGCCATTATAGATTTGCAGCGATCACAGCCATTCTTCCACAGCCATAACCAGTTCGCTTCCTAGAATGTGGGAAACTATCAAGCCCAACACTAGACAGTTAATCTCCTGCTGAGCCAAGGAGTCCACATCTCTTTCTCCTAGGTACCAACTTTCTCATAGAATCACAGAAGAACTGGAAGAAATCTTAAGAGCCATCTAGTTCAATCCCCTGCCATGCAGAAATAGACTGCTCCTCCCTTGTCAATCAACAAGATATCTTCTCGTCTTGCTTTTCTTTGCATTCCATTCACTTTCCGTTCCTGCTTTGACTCTGTCTTCTTTCTCCTTGCATCATTCTCTTCCCCACTACCATGTCTCTTTAGGAGTAGCATTCAGTGGTGGCTGGTGGCTTTCATGTCAGAGAGGTGGTGCAAAAGTATTTTGGGGACTAGGTTCATATGCTGGACTGGTCCTTCAAAGATTAGCCTAAAACCAAATGTGGATTCACAACCCCACTGACACGGAAGCCCAAAGCCCCCAGGGGAAGCATTCACCTATTTTGATGGCCCTCCACTCTACTCTGCCTTCCTATATGAAATCACCAGGAAAAAGCTTTGCTACCTGTGGTTTGTGAAGGGGACCAAGCCTTTGGAGGGTTTGAGGTTAAGCCACAGTTTCTCAGTTGGATGTTGCAGGAAATTGCTTTAAAGTAACCAAGACAGTCATGTCAAGATCAAAAAGGTGGAAGCGAAACTCTGAACCAGGCTTCCCTGGAACCCAAGGTTTCCCCTAGCAGTCCTGTGAAAGATTATGATTGAATAAAACATAAACTTTTTAAAACAAAAACTGAACATACATTTATGCAGGGGTTCTCTGAGACCTGAAAACTATTTCAAGGGTTCTTGAGAATCTTGAGAAAGGTTGCAAGGTGTTCTGAAAGCAAGGAATGGTGCAATGTATTCATTACTCCTAAACAACAATCTGTAATTTACAATGCTATAATCTCTTTCTCATGGCAGGCCTACAACAGAGTCCTATGTGCAATATCATTGTGCCAAAAAGGGAATGTTGATTTTTAGAAATAAAGCAGCCACCTGCAGGTTGACTCCATCCAAGTGATGTCATCAGAGTGAGCATCCATGGGGCATATTATTCAGTGATGCAAAGTCTTGCCTGTGCCAGGCAGTTTCTCTGCCAAGGACCTGGCATTCCTCATACTGCATGAAGCAGAAAAAAATACACAAATACGAATTGCAACTGAAAGATTATTGACTTGGCCTACCACCCTAAGCAGTCACTGTATTTAGAGTGTACAGCTTTGTCTTCCAATTTTCTATCTGCTCACACATGTTTTATCAGGAAGACAAGCCCTCAGATCATCTTTGTGTGGTCCATATTTCTGCCCCATTAAGACCATTGGCTTTCTGTTTATTTTTGGTAGGGTTTTGTGCTCTAGTAGCATGGCTTCACTTAGCACATTGAGAGAGGCCGCTATGCTAGCAATGGATATTTTCAGAAATTTCATTCTTGCCACCAAGAAAAAATAATTGCACCATTTTTCTCCTTCCTGTCAGAAAGTCATTGAAAACTGCTATCTGCAAAGACAGTTTACAGTTTGAGATGTATTCAGTGCAAATACACAGACATGCACCCACACACACGTTGGTTTCTCTGCTCAGAAAATGCAAGTTTCCTGCACAAAAACAGTAATGTTATTTCTATACAGAAATGTTATTTTAAACACGGAAAATGCTGTTTTCTGAACAGGAAACATATTTTCTTCATGGCAAATGTTGTCTTCAGCATAGAAAATTCCATTACCTTCACAGAAAATGCCCATTTAGCATTCTCATCAGGATTTCTTGACACTGAAGGCCAGTTTCCAACATTTTTTTGACAAAATATCTTTGAATTGTTGTTTCTATTTCTACCATGGCCAGAGAGGGCAAGTATATTATTCCATTTTTCGAAAGCTTAGAAAAGGTTGTTATCACTGCTGTTGCTGCTATTATATTCAGAATCTCACAGTCAGTACTGCCAAAAGGGAATACCCCTGGGGGATTCAAGGACTTGTAGCTGATAAAGGTAATTTGTCCAAACTCTGCATTTTTTTTTTTATGTGTATCTTGCCTTTCCTTTGGAAAGCTCAAGGCAGTGAACCAGGTGGATCTTAAAACGTTATTTTAGAGCTGTCTTCATGTCAGCAGTTCTCTTCCGATCTTTTTAGCACTTGTTATTTTTGATATATTAGTCTTTGTTATTATTTTAAGTTGTCTTTGCAGCTGCTCCTAGCTTTTTATTGCATTTAACTGGATTTTATTGACTTCATTGTGTTTTATTTTGGATTTATATATGTCACCAGAGAACTTCAGCTACAGGCTGAAGAAATGAATGAGTGAGTGAATGGTCTCCTCCATGGTCTTACCTCACAATGACCCTATGAGGTGTCCCTCCCCCAGTCCTAGCCTAGCACAACTATACTACACCAGCTCTCTTTTGTGATATTATTGCATTTCATCGGGTTGATTTCTTTCTTAGAGGTACAGCTAACTTACAGTACGAGCTGCAAGAGAAGTTAACACAGCATTGCATTTATAATAACAACAAGAGAGTCATAACCAGACAGGGAGCTGCAAAGAAGACATTTGCATGAGGCAAATCAGGGGATTTGCTTTCGAGTGAATACCATGTGAGAGAAAGCTTGCCTGTGTGAGGTTTAACCACTCTGAGGTGCTGAAGAAATCGTACATACAGCTCAGTGCATAAAAACAGATGTGGTTGCAAATGTCATGTTTTTAAGTTATCTATTCATGTAATTTTGATGAAGTTCCCATGTGCTGAGCACCTGGCTCCTTAATAGAAGCAACTCTACAGCCTACGAAAACTTGGGCAACTTTAGTAACTGTGATCACAATCTGTACAGAGCTACAAAGCAGAAGTAATACTGTTTTACTGAACACACCAACTTCATTATGGGGTTACATATGCACTGCTTTTTTTTAATGTTAGATAGACTGTGAATTCCTTCTTAGCCTATGTTGTCATGTCACTGAACAGATGGGAGAGTTTCATGTCCAGAATTTCCAATTGGACAATTTGGTTTTGTTTGTGAGAAGGTTTCATGCACAATTTTCTCCAGGTTTCTGATAGCTAACTGTCTGTCTGTCTGTCTGTCTCTCTCTCTCTTTCTCTTTCTCTAGTAATGTAGTAGCTTGTTAAGTTGATTGGTATAACTGTTTCTTTTTTCTTTGCCCAACGTTTATTGTTTATCATATACTGTAAAATTTGCTTATGGCATGGATTATGCTATATATTATGTTATATCTGTAAGATACATATAATTACATGTGCACAGCTGTATCTTATCCTGTGGGACAATCTATGGGATGGGGCTCCAGAACATTAAAAATGAAGGAAGGGTCTTTGGAGAAGATGAAGCTGACTTACAGAAGTTCTGTTACCCTACAACTATCTCTCACACGCTAATTTTTTACCCCTGACTTTTAAGTCTTTATAAGACACTGCATGCATTCTTTGTAACTTCTTTAGAACAATGAGGGCTAGAATCTTGTTCTTAAAAATAAAACAATTTTCATAGAATCATAGAGTTGGAAGAGACCCCAGGGGCCATCCAGTCCAACCCTCTGCTATGCAGGAACACATATCAAAGCATTCCCAACAGATGGCCACCCAGTCTCTGCTTAAAAGCTTCCAAAGAAGGAGACTCCACCACACTCCAAGGCAGCATATTCAATTTTAACTCTATAAAACTAGGCACAAAAGGTGGTGTTCTTATCATCCTGGTCCATATACACAATAATGCTAAGAATGGGCCAGAAATAGCTAAAATGGAAAAGCCAGGGCCACTGACAGTAGATTTGAACCCCAAAGGCAAAAATATAGAGAACAGTTCTCACCAGCAGCAGATCTATTAGACAGGTAAATCAATTAGGCAGATGCCACTGGTGGGTGACTGCAAGCCAGCTACCTGGCCAGATAAGCACCTCTGCACCAGGGGACTGGCTTTGGGCCAAGCAGTAGAGGACTTCCTGATGTCCATAAAAGGGGGAATGTGAGAAAAGGGCTCTTCTCCTACTTCATTCTACTCCCACTCCATATCCTGCAGAGTGGAATGAGACTGTGGAAACTGCTGCCTAGAGGGCGGCCACCAGCATTCCTAGTGGCAAAGAAAGTGGGTGGTGGGCATATGGGGCAGGGGACAAAAGCATTTGCAGCCCCTGTTCTGGACCTCCATGATCACAAGGAGCATTCAAGAGAGTAGACCTCCTTTGTCCCTCTCACTAGTTTCAGGAGGTGTAGGAAGCACACACCATTCTTAAGTCAACAGACTTACTGCAAAAATGAACAACTTTGGGCTGCAATCCCCAATAACAAATGGTGCAGGCAGTTGTCAATGAGATTAAGGCGAAGGGAGTTCCCATGGAGATTAAGTGTGAACTGATGGCAACTACGATCCAACATCATCTAAAGGGCCACATGATGCCCACATTTGCCTAGTGACACCACAAAGCATCACTCCTCCTAAGTTCTTAAGCTCAGTGGCATGATGTTCAATTGACAAAGGCCATTTCTGCACTAGCCTGTTATAGCGCGATGATTCCACTTTCAACATCCTCTGGAACCCTGGGGTTTGCAGTTTTGGGAGGGGCTGCCTGGCCCTTCCTGAAACTGCAAACCCCAGGAATCCAGAGGATGTTGAAAGTGGAATCATCGCGCTATAACAGGCTAGTGTGGAAATGGCTAGAGAATGAAGAATCAAAAGATATATATTACCTTGGAAAATTGTATACAGGAATATTTATTTTTTTGTTAACTGAAGTCCTGAGGAAACCCAGAAAGGTACATTGTTGCTGAACAAACACACCTCCAGAAAGCCTGGAAGATTCCAACTGATGATGATATAACTGTTTAACAAAAATGGGTTTGGAGAACACTTGTTCTCCAGACAAACATCCTTCTCAACTCCTTTCCATTTGAAGGAGAAATAGCTTCTGTAGTATCAGAATACAATTAGAAACATAACTGTTAAGTTAAAAGCCTTTATAGTATATAAACTTTGAAATGATATAAACATAATTCTAATACAGAGCACCTTGTTGGTGACATACACATGTGTAAGTTGTACTATGCGTGTGGGGTGAATTACTTGCCTCAGTGCAACAGATACATTCTACCAATTGCAGCAGAAGTGGAGTTGCGCATACAGCAATGTTGGGTATTGCAGTTGAATGCATTGCAATTTCTTGTGGACATTTTGGTTGCACGTTGCAGCTGCACAAGGTGTTTTTTCACAACAGCATCCAGTCATTGATATGTATTACACAATGCTGCTATTCTACATGGGGATTGCATAGTGCTGGTGTAGTGTATCTGTACCTGACGATATTTATGTTATGCTGAAGAGATGCTGGATTGCAGCCAGTGTGTGTAACACTCGTTAACTGTTTCTGCTCCAGTTCACATATCCAGATCATTCCTCAACACCAACACATCTGATGTCAGTATGGGATATCTGCTGGCTATTTTTCCTTCATATTTGTTAAACAATTGAACAAATATGCTACTTCCTTTTAAGCTACCATAAGGACTTTGCTGTCTTTCTTTAGCTCCTGGTTTAATTGGCTAGAGATTGTTGGGTACTAAAATCCAGGCTGCTACTCAGGCATTTGTCTCTGTAGACTTTACATCTAATGAGAGTGAAAGACCAGAGAAAGACTCAGTCTGTTATTGAAGCTTACTTGGGCTTGTTGGATCGCCAAGTCTTCGGAGTCTCCCACTGGAGGTCCTTGAGATCCCTAAGACAAAAAAGAAATGGGTGTTAGGGGTTAAATAGATGCAGGAATCAGGACATGACAAGTAGTAAGTATGGAGGAGCTTGCTTTGGCAAAAGGCGTCAGAGCAGATGAGCTTGAGACACTTTCCAACCTTACATATTATGAATCTGTTTAATAAAATTCATGAAAAATCCTGTTTGTACTCACACTGGAAGAATCCTGTGTTGTTGTTGTTGTTGTTGTTGTTGTTGTTATTATTCTAGGTTGGGACTCAAAATGGCAGGAGGAATGAATATTTAAAAGTTGAAGCACAGATTCTCAGCGTTCTGACATAACACAGAAAGGAAGAGTATCTCCGTTGGTGATACTCCAGTTTCTAAAAAAAAATAACATCAAGAAGCCAATAGTCCCCTCCACTTGGTGCCCTCCAGATGCCTTGGACTACAACTTCCACCATCTCCAGCCAGCATGATGATAGTTGCAGACCTACATAGGCAAAAGACACCAAGCTGACAAAGACTGGAATAGCCAAACCCCATTTAAACAAATTTCTAATGGGAAATTGCCATAACACTCACAGACCTCTAAAAAGATTTCCCACCTTGCGCTCTTGTGCTCTCTCTCTTCTCTCTTCCTGGCAGGGCTTCTGTATATTAAGAGAGGAATTGATGTTTCTCTTATTATCTTCTTTTTAGGGAAACCTTTTCCTACTAAACCTGTGTTCATTCACATACAGAAGTCAACACAGAGACAGGTGGAACATATACACATACAGAATCAAAAGTTCAGGTCTCTTGCCAGGAAGAAAATCACTGTGATTACAGAACACAACCTTCTTTCATCTTGGGCAGATACCATGAAGCATGCTTCCTTTGAATTCTCATTGCTATTTGTGAGTTATTCCAAGGATGGCTCATGACTTTAAGTTATCCAATCTGTTCCTGAACTTTCAAAAGGATCCCTCTTCTTCATCGCTAAAGGGTGATTATAATCTTGATAGAGAGAAAAAGGAAGCAGGGAGCAAGCGCTGTGCAAATTAGCAAAAGCTAATGGCAATTCCTGCTGGCAGTTCTACTTGGAAAAAGTGACTCATGCTGTAAAAGCTTGCATGGTTCTATATGTGCCATGTGGCTTCTTCCACATCCTTTGAAAAGTATTATTATTACTACTAAAATGGCAAATTGAGAAAACTATAATGTGTGGCTAAACCACTGGCCTGTTCCCATGGAGATTAAAGTTGAACTGAAAGTACTTGTGTGGGTCCAGTTTGGTTTTGTTAAAATTGAAGATAGAGTACAATCAACTTGAACCTAGCAGCACCTCTTCAAGGTCTCCAGTTCCCCAAATTGATGTCCCTTAACTAGCAATGCCAAAGATTGAGATTATGAGCTTCTGCATCAAGCTTTGCCCCAGACCCCAGAGTTTCAACCATGTACAGAGCATCTAGTGCATGGGATAGACCAGTGGTTCTCAACCTTCCTAATGCCACGACCCTTTAATACAGTTCCTCATGTTGTGGTGACCCCCAACCATAAAATTATTTTCGTTGCTACTTCATAACCGTAATTTTGCTACTGTTATGAATCGTAATGTAAATATCTAATATTTAGTCCACCTTAAATGATATAAAATTTGAAGATTTGGTTTCACTGCACTCAGACTGAATTAAATCCAAAAATAAGTCAGGTATAGGAATAACACTAGATTTTGTAGGCTTATTCTTTACAATTGATGCAACATTCTTGTTTTTATCAATATCTGAAGTGGCACTCTCCAGACTGTCCAATCCCAGAGTTACCAACACCTTTTTCAGCAAATTTTTAAAAGAATCTGAGGAAAATAATCTCACTTTATTATCATCTTCTGCATCCTCCTCCTCGGAAATAGAACCATTTGATTAGAGTCATTATCCCCATGAGTATCTGCCAAATCTGGTTCCTCATCACTTTCAGATTCAGTGTTGATTTGTTCAGAGTGTGACAAAGCAGGTTCCTCAATTCTAGTCACTTTGGACCTACAGGTAGACTTTTTTGGTAAACACACACCAGCATCATCTGATTCAGCTTGAATAATTTTTGTATCATCAGGAAAATCACGTGAAAATGAAGGATTCATGGAAGTAGTTTGTTGACTGCTTGATAATGACCTTACATTCAGATTCAATGAACTGTCCAACTTGCAATACATTTTTTAAACTTGTTATGTATTTTGTGAAATCATTTCACTAATATTGTTTGCCTATTAACATGCACCTCCATTTCTTCAGCAATCATTTGTCTTATCACCTCCCTACTACACTCAGACACACTCCCCCGGGAAGACACTGAGGACACAGGAGGTTCAAATCTTACTTCTTTACGTTCCGTAGGCATTGCACTTTGACTCCTAGTGAATAAGGGCACCATACACAATGCCAAATGGCCCTGCGCTGCTGTATTCGCTCATACAGAAGGGCCAGGGACTGCCGACCGAGAGGCGGCCATTTCTCCCGGCAGAGGCTGCTCGCAGGCTTGAGTGTGATTGGTTGTGTTGCTGGCGAGCTGGGATCGGTCAGGAGAGCTCCTTCCTCTCATAGCCCCCTCCCTTGCTTTCTGAGCGCCTCTTTTCAACACGGCCACCGGAAGTTAAAGGAGCGATTGGGAGCCCTTCCCCACCCTTAACAGACTTAACTGCATTACCAGGTAATTTTCCTTTCACCTTCTTTTTAATTCTTGCCTTCTCCGACTTCCTTATACTAGATGTTTTTAGCTTTGTTGGAGCCTCGGAGTGGCTGGTTGGAGATTGCCCTTCCAACTCACTCTCGCTCGATGCCAGGAAAATTTTCTTTAGTAAGGTACTTCAAAGGGGGCAGAGGATGTGAGCACGTGGCTCACGCTTGCGCTCCGCCACCGTGGAGGGAATGGAGCCTAAGACCATCGGAAATACGTATTTTCCAATGGTCTTAGGCGACCCCTGTGAAAGGGTCGTTCAACCCCGAAAGGGGCTGCGACCCACAGGTTGAGAACCGCTGAGATAGAGAGAGAGTCTCAGACTGCAACTCCTATCAGCCCTAGCCAATATAGCCAGTGGGGAGGGGGAGGATAATGGGAACCATCCAACTACATCTGGAGGGCCAAACACTCCCCCATCATGCTTCTGTGAGTGCTTCAACTGCCAAGGACTTATAATGGCTTCTAGTCATCAATAGGAAGGCAATCATTTTGTACATCCTTAGCATACAAGCATCTTTCAAAGCCAATATTTGCTACCACCCAGCTACCACCTACAACCTCTCATCTACCAACAAGCATTTTCAAAAAGATACTCAGTCACTGGAGTCATACATTTTGAACGCTCATTTGATTCTATAGAAATAAAATTTGTGTTCCCCTCATGCAGAATACATGCATTCTTGCTACCAATTGCTGAAATGCCATCTAGTAGTTGAAATGTCCACCAGCTTCGGCAAACACCATTTAAAAACCCTAAATAAAATGTCATGGCAAGAGTTATGGTTAGAAGACAAATTGAAAATGTTCCTTATTATTGCCATCTTGAAATGGCACAGTCCAAAAATTAAAACAGAACCATCCAAGAACATTCCTGAGCATGACTATATATCCCTTCCATACAAAATTATAACCCTAGAGATGGCTAACTGATTTGTGGCTGAACAATAATCCTTCAGACTTTATGACATATGGTTTGGCAAACTCCCTCCAATTTTCCACTGTTCAACAACACTGATAACTGACTCCCCTTTACTGGATAGTTTTGCTTAATTCTAATCATTTAATATTCTAATTGAGACCTTCCATCTGGCCTCCAGTAGCTCTAGGTCATTATGGAACGCTCCCTTCTGACTTCAATTTGCTTTAGTCAGTTTAAGGAAGAAAAGAAACCTAAAATACATAGTTAGTTTGAAAGTCAAGGTTTCACATAAGGTTGTAAAAGTTGTTGTGTTCCCAGCAACTTGAAACAAACATATATTGAAATAGAAGCCTTTTTCAGGATGGAGAAATGACACACTGTGAATCTTTGTGCCCATATTACATCTGTCAAAACACAGCAGCCATGTCAGGAAAAAGAATGGACTCTCAAAATTACGGCCATTTCTGCCATACACTGTTCTAGTGCTATTATTCCACCTTCAACATCCTGTGGAGTTTGAGGGTTTGTCATTTACTGAGGTCAAAGAGCTCTCTGGCTGAGAGTTCTAAATGCCCCTCCCTAAACTGCAAACCTCAGGATTCCATAGTATGTTGAAAGTAGAATGATAGCACTATAACAATGTAGTGTGGGAATGGCCTACATCTTCTGAAGTATTGTCTTTTTCAGTTGCATTACAGCTTGAGCCCACCCTAGAAAACACAAGTAAACATGGTAGTAGCATGGTCGCTGCAGTTCTAGATCATCTGCTTGGTAGCATCTCCCAGCCTGAGCTCCACAATTCTGACTTACTGGGCAGCAGTTGCTGCAGGCAACAGGGCTCTGCATTTCTGTTGATCAGAACATATCATACTAACATTTCCACTCTCTTCCTCCAGTGATCTCCAGCTCAACAGCCAGAAGCAGGATCCCTGTCATAATTCCTCCTTGTACTGAAGATCATGAAAGGCAGCTGGAAACATCAGTCTGCTACATCCTGATCAACAGGAGAACAGATTCTTGTCACATGCAGTGGCTGCTGCCCTGTAAATCCAGATTGGGGGACTTTCATGATCCCTATACATTCCTCATTCTATTGAATATGAAGGTAGCCTGAGTACGAATCAGTCATGAATAACTGTGATCATGAATTCCAGTGAAGGTCTACAACTCCTCATTGGTCACTTAGAAAAAAACTTGGGCATGTAACCAGTGGAATTCTTCTGCTGCAGCAGAATTAGTATATTGATAAGGACTGACAAAGACTACCAAGTACTGTGGTCTATATTTTGGAGCAGAGCAATGGCAAACCATCCCTGAGTAGTCTGTGCCTAACAAAACCCGATGAAATTCATGGGGTTATCACAAGTCAATAGGCAACTTGAAGGCATATATATATATGGACACAAGGTCTGCCCTGTTCAGGTCTGATCGCAAAAGTTGAGTAGTGTCAGAGGCCAGCCATCCCTCAAGTCCTGCCTCCAAATGACATCTGGCCCATTTTCCCATTCTTCATAGACAGTAACCTCTATATGGTAAAAAAACAAAACAAAAAAAAAAAAAACAGCCCATGCTTGTAAGATCAACAAGTTTACTACCTAGACAAGCCAGTTTTGCACACTGTTTCTTGTCCTGGTTGGAAAGGCATTTGCTTAACAATTTAGCTGTTTCTCCAAATCTGGGTTGGATTCAAATTTAAGTGCATGCAGTTGACTGGTGGAAGCTTTGTGGGAAGTTACACAACAATAGCAGCCTTTCAGGTCACCTGAAAATGTTGCACAGAGGACCAGGGGACTTTACTGAACAAGAATGGGATGGTACAAGGGGAATCCCTCAAAATCAGGCAGAAGAAACTCCCAGAATGTGCTGACAACACACCTTCTCTGGAAATTTAGTCCTACATCCCATTCAAAACGGTGACTGAGTGGGAGATTTCTGGAAAGTGTAGTCTATATTATAATGACTGATGTCCTGTTGGTTAGCCCCAACAAGAGTAGACTCAATTGTTGAATGACAAGTCAAGATAAGTCTAATGGCTTCAGTGGACCTACTCTAGTCAGGACTAAAATAGGATTTAGGCCCGTGTTTCCAAACTCTGAATTGCTAATTATACTGCATCTGTCAAAAGTCCCTCTTCTCTACAGGTACAGTATGTTTAAAACCTCATCTTTCTTTTCACCTAACAATAATAATCTAAAAGTAGTGGAACTGAAGAAAACGCCACTTTTCAGCCCTGACACACTGAGCACCTGGGGGATCAAATTTCATGTTACATAATTCACACGCAGACACTAGAGAGAGAGAGAGAGAGAGATTGGGGGGCGGCGAGAGAGAGAGAGAGAGACTGGGTACCAGCCTTAGCTGGTCAATTTGATTTTGAAGGAGAAGGAGCTCTACGGGAGGGAGGCTATCTGGAAATCCTGACTGAGGGTACACACTGGCTTCCTGCAGAAAATTGTTTCCTTATCTGCTATTGCCCTTCAACCAGTGCTGTTTACTGTGTCAGGCTTTCAAGCAAATAGTCATCAGGGTGGGGACATTTTCAGTGGGAAACTGGTGTGGAATTGGTTTGGAAAATCAGAGGCATTTTTTGGATTATGACTCCCAGAATGCCCCAGACAGTCATATGACCAGTGTCCATACTTGCTGGGAGCATCTGGGTGTTGTAGTCCAAGGGGTAATTTTCACAAGCTCTGCAGAGAAGTGCAAGGAATGTAACATGAGAAAGAAAGGGCCGTGAGTGAGAAAGTCAACGCTTTGTCATCTGGCTGCCCTTCTCCTTCGCCTGCAATAGTTCAAACAAGCACTTCTCTTTCATTAGCGCTAAAACTAAACCAACAAAAGGCATAGGCAAAGCCACACAGCTGCTCTCCAGCAGTAATCAGAAACACTCACTGGAAAAGAAAATATGGTTTCCCAGCCGCTGACTAAAGGAAGGCACTTGCCAAATTGAAGCCAAGCACAGCTGCACTGAAAACATGAGCCATGTGTGTGGAGGACACCTTGGGTTGTTTTCAGCCTCAGATATCCACCCTGGCAGAAACAGGGTGCATTTGCTGCTCACTCCACCAGAGAGAGAGAAAGGAGTCTCACCACTTGCTTTATATCAGCAAGTACAGACACTGGCCCAACTTCCAGCCCTCTGGGGTTTTTTTTTTCGGTACAGCCGCAGGAGGCACAAAAAAAAAGTATGGAATTCTGCTTCTTTTGAGGTTAACAGGAGAAATCCTATTGATTTCAAAAGAGCAGAAATGGAGCCCTGAACACTCACTATCTCATTGTTTCCATACACTGATCTCAAGGGTTCATCTGGGCTAGAATCCTGCTGGTGATTTACACCACCATAACCTATGGTTACTCTAGGGTATGTACTCCAAATGTACTGCACAAGGAAATATTCTGTAGTTCTCCAATAAAGAGCAACTAGAGCAATCCTGTAGTTTTATGGCTTCATTGCATAAGTGCAACCAGGAGGTTTCCAGGTCCAGCCCCATTCTTCTGCTGTTGACCAAGTATGGGGTTGTGCCTGGATACCCTTGAGCACTTAGTGGGGAAAAAAGCACCCTCTTTCCTTGTCAACTAAGCTATTGGTGTGCTTAGGATTGCAGCCTTCAGATTACATTAATGGAGGATTAGATAATAAGCTTTTGGGGTGATCCCAGGGTAAAATGAAACAAGTGTGTATAGCTCTGTGTGTGTGTGTGTGTGTGTAGTGTAAAGATATACAAGAGAGCAAGTGTGGCATAGCAGTTTAAGTATTGGCCTAGAACACTGGGAGACCAAGGTTTGTGTCCCTGCTCAACCATGGACATCCACTTGGGCAGGTCACACTTTCTCAGCCTCAGATGAAGGCAAAGGTAAACCCCATGATAGATTTGCCTTTGGGCTGCCGTAAGTCAGACACGACTTCAAGGTACACAACAACAACAAAAACAACATATATAATGAAGCCTTCTGTTCCATCTTCTCCCTTCTTTGGGTTCATTGGCCAATTTGCATTTTCACTACTGATACCCAGAAATCTTACCCAGAAATCTTGGGTTTCATAAGATACTTGGTGTAACCATATGGTAGTAAAGTATGCTACAGCCAGCATGGTATAATTGTTTGAGTATTAGACTACAATCCTGGAGACCAGGGTTTAGTTCCCTGCTCAGCCATGAAAACCCACTGGGTGATCTTGAGTGAATCGTGTATTCTCAGCTCCAGGAAACCCCATGATAGGGTCACCATAAGTTGGAAATGACTTGAAGGCACACAACAGTAAAGCATGCTCTATTGCAAACTACTCTTTTTTCTTCTTCCACATCATTTAAAATGATTGCTTCACAATATTTTGGCAAGTAAGAAATACCTTGCTTTTAAAAAATATCTACTGTTTCTGATGGAAAACTCTTACAGTGAATGGAAAACTGGGAGAGCAGCAGAGGTTCTTCCTTAATTCTTCATGTATATATACAATTGACTAGGACATTTACCTAGCATTGCCTTGGTTGATGCTATTGATTTCATTTATGCTTTAAATGAAACAAAAGTTTGAGTGACAGCAGCACCTACAAGTCTTTATTTCACTCTGTATTCCAAGTAATGTGGACTCAAACCAACAATCTTCCAGACAAAAAAAACCACCCACTCTCTAAAGCATTGTTTATTTGAGAGATGCCCAAAGTAACTGATATATCAGATCCAAAACCTTATTACAGAAAATCGTTTTGGTCTCATCAACTTGGTGACTCTATTATCAAACATGTGGATTTGTATAGCACAAAAGAGAAACACTTTAAACTATGGCATATATTTCATCTCTCTGACTTTGTTTTAACTAACATTTTTATTTACTGCATTTTAAAGCCATCCTTATTCTAAGGAACCCAAGATGACATAGAAGGACAGCATTCTAGTGATGACATACACAAGTATTTCCCCACTTATGTACATTTTCGAATCTTATGGAAGAAGATACACCTCATTCTGTAAGGCTCCCACCATCATGCATAATAACAACCAGGGTTTGCCATGTGCACCTCTGTTTTTCCACCCATTGATTGAATTGGTGGGGTGGTGGTGGTATGCCCAGAATCATTATCGATTGCTCTTGAGCACTGAGTGAGGGAAAAGTAGAGTGTTGGTGAGAGGCGGCAGAGGCTCAAGAGCAGCGTTCATCCACAGTCAGTCAATCACTGGGAAGATGGCATTCTTTGCAGCAGCTCGCAGCCATTGCTGACTGCTGTGGGAGCAGGTGGGCAGGAAGCAGCTTCTGCTGCCTCTTGTATGTATGTTGGTCCTTTCATACTACCCAATAATAGTGCTATGATTCCACATTAACTGCCATTGCAATATTCTATGGAATCCTGGGATTGGCAGCTGAGAGAAAGACATTAGGAATCTTCATCCACAAGGATTATCTGATGGATCTCCAGACTTGAAAGCACAGGCTCCCATGGCAGTTGGCCAGTGCGAAAGGGATCCTTATACTCTGCCACTACGATGTAGGATCTTGGCCAAAATTCTTTCTCTACCAAATTTAGCCTCACTCTGTTTTGTACACTATGCTTAGTGATGGTGATAGGCACATGGTCACTCAGTAGTAGAAGAGAAATGTGACAGTACAGCTCTCCCATTTTTTTCAATAGTCTATCCATTGCATTATGACAGTATATCAAAAACCTAGCTCTTTCCAAGACAACATACAGGTTCCCTTTCTGAAACCATGGATATACAACTTGGTCAGTGTGATTTCCATGCATGCTGAAGTCTGAGATTATTCAAAATGAATTTAAACTGCTCTTTATAAAAAAAATAAAATAAGGAAAGGCTACAAAAACTTGCAGAGTCAAACAAATTTAAGTTACACTAGATGGTAAGCAGCCTGGACTACTAGCCTATTACTAATCTTACTAGATTAATCATAGCTAGATCTCCAGCTATGATTGCTGTTTGCATCCGTTTCTGATTACATACAATGTCTTCTGAGTAAGCTGAACCTGATTGACTAAGAGAATGTCTGGAAGAAATGTCCAGTTCTCTTGTGGCATTAGTGTTTACTGAGTATGTGCAATTTCTGGACCAAAGCATTCTGAGGAGTTATTCAATGACTAGCCCTTATTTGGCTTCCAAAGCTTGCTTTTTCAATCTTGGACACAGAATTCACTGCAATCCTCCTTGATCAAGAACACTGACCAAAGATTCTGACAGGGTACATAAGAGTTAAATGGCAACATTCCCAGAACATCCTACAAGCACTTCAGTGAGGACAAACTTCACCAGAAGAATTACACCCCAATCTTGACCTCTCTTATCCCAGAAGAGCAATCAGAGCCTCTTCTGTTTGTCTTGATGAGAAAGAGAGGGAGAAATATCCACTATGTGGATGAATTTAAGCTGATTATTTTTTTTAAAAAAACTCCAACAACTTAATATTAAGAAATTGCTATAACAAATCGCAAAAGTAAGGAGTCAAACCAATTTAAGTTAAGCCAGGTGATAGCCAGCCTGGATAGCAAGATCCATTTTCAACGAGGGAAGTTGAATCTTAAACTGAATGTCTAACATTTCCCTGGAAGCCTTCACAGCCCTCAGACTCCCTCTGCTGTCCTGCACCTCATTTTTCTCAGTTTTGTGTTGGGAGAACTGACTTCTATACAGTATTAAGTCTATTTTCTTCTTCCAGATGAAAACCTCCTTCATTTTGACATCCTGGAGAGCTTTCTGACACAAAACAGCAACGTGTTCTTTAAAAGAAGCAAATCTTCTTTTGAAGAGGCCTTTGCTTCTCATTTCTGTTTTTACACAATAAACAGACACTTCTTTTTTTCTAGCTATGGGCTTCCCTCACTCTTTCACTCCTTTCCTGCTTCTCCTTCAAACACTTTTCACCCTCTGCTTTCTATTTGGAAGACTCAACTTTCCTTGCGTCTGTCAAACCTTCAGCTGATGCCGCTGTAGTACTCATCCCCAGAACACTGCTGCTTCTACATACTAAAACGCCCTGAGAAGTTATGTGACTCAGCTGCTCTGTGACCCTCTCCACTGGTCAGCCGCCAGAAAGCAAATGTTGGATTTTCCCAGGGGTCCATTTGTTTAGGGAAAACCACTGACAATTCCTGCTTTCACCTTGTTCAAACTTTTTCCCTCACTAACTGTTCATCATTCTCATAAAGGGGGAAGAAAAGGGAAATATTGCAATGCACTTCAGAGGAACATGCAAATCTATGCCATGTATAAATCGGTATCTAACCTACAACAGTTATGACATTAAAAGGTGAATTCTACTAAATCTGTCTTTCACTGGCAAAACAAAGATTCCAGGACATTTTGTTTTGTTTTGCTTTCCTCCTTCTCCCGTACTTGAAGCCTTTGGAGCTGCCTGAAAAATTCCATATGGGCTTTCCACCAGTGGTGACTGCTGGTTTCCATGTCAGTGGAGTTGTGGTGAACGCACTCTGGGGAACCTGAACTTTAAGGGAGCTATCCAGTGTGCTGAAACCTCCCCAACAAATAGCTTTGGCACCTCAGATAGCTCTTTGAAAGTTCAGGTTAAGCCTGGGGTGGACTCCTTGACCCTTGAAATGGAAGCCAGCTGCTGCCACTGCTTCCCATTCAATCTACACAATGGGTTTCTGGGATGTGCCAGGGGGATACAGTGGGGAAAGGAGATCACCCTCCTCCCACATCCACTGGATTCTGTTGCTCTTTAATGGAAGTTTAGTGCTTACTTCTGCCTCCTGACACATTTGTTTCTATTAACTGTGGTTTTAGATATCAGGTAACAAATAAATAAGTAATACTTGAAAGAGGTCATCGATCAAATCAGACAAAGGATTCATCTATAACTCCTCCTCCAATGTATCACTACCTTAGCAAAATGCACATCATGCATGCAGTCAAGCTTTCACTTACTCCTCTGTACAGAAACTGCTATTCCTTCAGCTGAAGCCAGATATCATGTATAATATCTTCCAATTTCTACTTAGTTATTATATATTTAATACAATTTCTATATTGCTTTCCTAAAAGTAAGCAAGGCAGAATTTCAAAAATAAAACACCAGCCAGATAAAAACATGAAAGCAGCAATTTAAAAAATACATAAATTTCAAAAGCCAAGTTTAAAAGCTGCTTCTTTCTTGATACTCTTTCTGGGTGTGTCACAAAGAGTGGGGACAAGTTGCAGCACCAAAGCAAATGAATTGCAGAGTTAAGGAGTGACACAAGAGAAAGTCCTTCCATTCAGATGGGTCTTTGTGAATGTCCATCTGTGGGTTGGCATGGGTAGTGTATGTGTGTGTGTAATGTGTATGTGGGTGAGTATTTTCATAAGAGCTCTCCTATTTAGGTTTACACTGAGATGGGCAGTTTCTCGGGTATGTATTTAATGTACACTCTACTTCTTTAAAATTTTATTTTACCAAAAAGATGCTCAAGACAGCTAGAAGGTGTTCAAAGACTGTCAGGCCTTAAGCCATTTAGAACTTTAAAGTGCAAATGCAGCTTTCTGAACAGAACCCGGAAACAATTGGCAACAAGTACAGCTCATCAAGTATTGAAATGATGCATGCATGCATCAGTTAGCAGTCCAGCTGTCATTTTTTTTGCTCCATACAAATCTTCTGGATACTCTTCAAGAGTAGCCCCACATATAGTGCATTGCATTATGTTTATCTGTGATATAAACAAAACATAGACAACTATTTCCAGATCTGACTGAGGAATTATTACATTTACTAAATGTAACCATGCAAATCTGTTTCTTGATATTGTCACCATCCAAATATTCAGGGACAGTGAAGAATCCAACAGCATCCTCAAGCTATGAATCTAGGAAACAGCCCCACTCAGAACAGGCTGAATTCCAATCCCTGAGCAAGATTTGCTAGTGACAAACAGTATTGCCATCTTATTTGGAGTTTGGTAACAAAGAGCAATACAGCTACATGCTATCGGCATATCGATAGTATCTCATTTCAGTGCTCCAGATGACCTCACCCAGTGGTTTCATGTACACATTAAATAACTCAGGATAGGATAGAAGCCTATGGGACACCATGAAGCAGAGCTGGAGAATTTTTGGCCCTCCAGATGTTGTTGGACTACAATTACCATCATTCCTCACCAATACCAATGTTGGCTAGGGATGCTGAAAGTTAGAATGCAACTACATTTCTAGGTCCACACATTCCTCAGCACTGCCATAGACCACCAGCCATAGTGCTAAACAGTAGCCATCGAACATAACCTTCTGCCTACCATCTGGCATGAAAGACAGGTTTATACGGCACAGTTACCAGAAGATTATCTGTCCTCTGTATAGGTATGGAACAGTGACTGAGGTGAATCTTTAGAAGAATAGCAGGTCTGCGTGGAAGCAGATCTGGACTTTTTTTGCATCTGCATTAGTCAACGTAAATATAAAGGAGACACAATACAACTCTTTAACAACTGATTCTTTCCCCCTGCAAAGCCTCACTGTATACATCTGACAGCCTGTATTTTTGGAAAGAGTGTAGACAAAATTTTTCATCCTTGAATTTTTAGCGGGAATCAAATATCTCCATTAAAGACTGATACTGTTTCTCTTTCCTATGAGAAAACTTTACATATTCAGGCTACTGATCATGTTTAAAACGATGCTTCTTTATCATTTTCAATCTTGAATTCTGCATAAGGGCTTTCTTCAGTGGTTGTGTGCAGCAGCCAAGTCATATATGTCATGTAACTGGAAGTCTCCAAAGCAACCAGCTAAACAACACTGGATTGATGATTTACAAATGGAAGTGCATCAGCAAGGAATCCTAATATTTAAAAAAGATAATATGGCACAGTGGTTTCCAGTTATTTCCCCAAAGGAAGGCATTTAATTTGGTGAAGAGACCACAATCAAGCACAAAGCCCTATATTTTGGTTCTGACTATGACCAGAGAGAGAGAGAGAGAGGGAGGGAGGGAGGAGAGAGAGAGATTGCTTACAGATGCTATAAAATCTATACAATCAATCTTTCATAAGACAGTGAGCTTCTCCTTGGGCTGTCTTGTTCTAGTCATCCCACAGGCACATCCATGATATACTGAAAATGATAAATGCTGAATCTCTTTATTTGTTCAGAGACTTTGATGTATTTTTAATGTTCTTTATATTGGCTACATTTCATAGTTTACCTCTAAATGAAATACAATTTTCTTCAGGTTGAACAGAAAAAAATAGTCAATATATATTGGGAAGGATCACATTTAATTGGTTTATCAAAGGTGTCATGATTCAACTCTTCAACCACAAAAACCTCCCTGTATGAGCCAGCCTGGGCTCTGAGATCATCAGAAGAGGCCCTGTGCTCAGCCCCACCACCACGGCAAGCACAGTTGGCAGCTGCCCCTAGACTCTGGAACTCCCTTCCCAGGGAGGCCGGAATAGCTCCCTCCTTGTTGTCCTTCCAGTAGCAGGCTAAACTCTTTTTATTCAGGCATACTTTTAATCGAGAATGTTTTTAAAGAACAACCTAAAAAGAGGTACTGTTTTAATTTTAATTGTTAATCTAATATATAAAAATCAGAGTTTGTCTATGTCAGGCGAAGACCTCATATGATTGGCTGCCTAGGAAGATTCTGTGGAATCCTGGGGTTTGCAGCTTAGGGAGGGCCTTTAGAATTCTCAGCCAGAGAGCTCTTGGGCCTCAGTCAACTGTGCCTGTCTTGAATAGGCTGGTTCCTATGGAGACAAGGCCTAGCAGCAAGGAGAAGGGCAGTGTATTCTCTCAGGAACCCAACCTCCGTATGTTAATAACTCTGAATATAGATTGGACTGGGGAATATGGGGAAAAGTTACAGGTACTGGACAAGACAGTTTGAGGAATTAGAGACGTGGGATCTCAAATCTTTCTAACAAGTATTACCTATGAGAAAATAAAATCCCAGGCAACACTGGGTATATATGCTAGTCGTTTTATAAGCTGTTGCTTAAATTCCTTAGTACTTTAATTCTACTTTAATATGCAGTATTTTTATGTTTTTAAATTGTATTGTTTTAAAGTTTGAGCTGCTCTGTGGCCCAATTTTTTGGGGGAAAAACAGGATGCAAATCATCATCATCATCAAATCAAAGTTACTCCAGGTCATATATGCCACCATTATAAGCTGGGGGTTGAATTCTGTTAAGTTAGTCCCACCTAGATCAAACCCATTGAATCAGTGCCAGGATGCCAACACAAAGGTAAATCCCACTGATTCAGTGTTTTTGCTCCAGTCAAAATTAACAATAGAATTCAGACCATAGTTAAAAACAATGGGGTGGTCTTAGCACAAGAGCCAGTGTAGTATAGCGGTTTGAGTGTTGGACTGTGTCCCTAGAGATCAGGACTGGGTTCTCTGCTCAGCCACGGAAACTCACTGGGTGACCTTGGTCATTTCAATGCTCTCAGACTCAGAAAATCCCATGATAGGTTCTCCTCAAGGTCACGATAAGTTGAAAACAATTTGAAGGTACACAACACACACAGTGTTAGCGCAAATTTTTAAAAACCACGCCATCATTGTAAAGGTTAAATTGAAGTTAACCTTTCCACTGCATCTCACTGTACCAGACCATAAATTAAGGCAACATGTCCTTGATTAAAGGTTCACATTACATCCCACTTAATGGCTGGTTGTGCTAATTAATGTTGCAAAGTGCTATGCAACCATGGAGAACATGTAGTAGCTGACAGTGTGAATGTTGTTTATAAGAGTTCTGTTCTGTTTATGAGCAAGGAAGCTAAGAGCCACAAAAGTCCCCTCCTGGCATTTCCCATCAAAAAAACAAAAACAAAACTGAACTGGTCTCCTCAGTATAACAAGACTTACATGCTTCTCCTTGTATCTGTCAACACAACTGGACACTGGAGTGTGGGAAATGGGAAAAGGAAGCCCATTTTGGGACTATGGCCAACTCACCTTCAATCACGAGTACAATATACCTTTTTATTTCTGTTACTAAAATAAAATTATAGGGTGAGAAAATTACTGGGTATCAGAAGATACAGGTTTGACTCTATACCTATCTTCATGGCAAAACAACTTAGATCTCCTAGGCCTCTGTTTAGTTCTACAAACTTTAAAAACAGAACTGGCAAATTAAATGGAAAGTTCAGTTTTGGAGCACAAAGAAAATGAAGGCAACAAAACAATTAAGAAACAGATTTGTTCATCCATATGGTCCATCCTTAGGTGAGGCTACATCCTTAGAAAGGATCTGCTTGGCAACCAAGAAAGACCCAAACAACCTAGAATGCTTTTGTTTAGAAAGCAGCTACCCTTTTGTGATAAAGTGCCTGTGGACATCAATACCTGCATTCTCCAGATATTGGATTCCTACCATGTTTTAGAAGCTCAGGGTCACACCACGAGCTCCTCCTCTTTAGTGTATCTTTTGTTTCTTGACTATTTTGTTTTCCTTAAAAGCAGTTTACCATAACGTCCAAACTGGAAAACCATGGCTAGAACAGTGGCCCCAAGCTATTTTAAAACTGATGATGCAAATGGAAGATTCTCTTGAAAAGCAAAACACTCCTTTGGAAAGATGCTCTTGTCAGGATGCTTTTGTCAGGACTGAGGCACTGAGGGAAAGAGCGCACGTTCTTTTCCTTATGTTCCCCATAATCCAGAGACTACTCAGGGTTCCCTGTGTTGGCTATTACCTAACAGAAAATGTGTGTGTGAATTGATTAGTTGCATTCACAGAATTAGCATTACATTTACTTTGGTCCTTGGACCAACTAAAGAGGAAATCAAAACACTTCTCTTGGGAGTTAATGGAAAGCTCAAGCCCATGTGACACTGAGCTAAGGAGAAACTTCCAGTAGGGGAGATAATATGTTCTCTTCATAGCAATCCACTTCCACATTCTCTCTCTCTGTATCTATGGCTGGGTAGGCGGGTGGAGACATCCTATAATATGGTCATGACATCATTTCTGTTGTCACTATCGGATGATTGGTGTCTTTCATTTATGAGTAATGTAGAGGTGTGTGTCAGCACCAAACTTCACTCTAACTAATGTTTTCTGGAATTTCCTGGGTTTCAGAAAGAGTGGCTGCTGGTATTGCAAAACAAACTAGAGACATATCTTAAATGTGATCAATTGATGAGTGTTTTATTGGTTAAAAAAAATCATGTTTTGGCCAATATATAATCTCAGTTTACTGGACAAGTTGAAAACATGTTGAGAGCTCCTGTTCCAGTAATTTCTGAAGCTGGATTCTAAATAGCCCCTGAAAAAGGCGTTGAGAATATATACAGGCCAAAATACATTTTTTTAAAAAATCAATAAAATATCCATCAATTGAACACTTTGGAATGTGTCTTCAGTTTCTTCTGTGGAATTCACTCAGTGTTCCTCAGTTTTTGCTTCCTTTATTGATACTGCTAGCTAGATTAGTTGTGTAAAAAAATTCCCATTTTTATTTAATTTTGATATGTTGAGACATGGTGCGGGTCATGTCTGACATCAGAGGGGAGCAATGCAGAGTGGCAGCCCTGGCCTGGTGGCAGCAATGGAGGAGGTGGCAGTGGTGGAAGAAGTGGAACAGCCTCAAGCCTGGTCCCCCTGCTGCAACACTCTCTTCCAGTAAAACCCCTGGCTGCCAGTGTGACTGTCAGGGAGCACAGATATCTGTCTAGTCTGGAGGTGATGCTGGGGCAGTCCTGGAACAATTGGGTTGATACTACTAAACCGCATGGGAATGATTGAGCTGCCTTGAAAGAAAATATAAAGAAATATAGGAAAAAATCCAGAGGTAATGTGACTCTGCAGTGAAGGGAGAAAGGGGAGAGAAATAACTGCAGAGATAGAGGCAGAAGGATCTACAGTTATTTGCTGCAATGTATATATAATGTTTGTCTTCTTGCCTGAAAATATCACCAACTACACCTGCAACAAGTGCAAATGGGTAGCTCTCTTGAAAGAGAAAGCCAGTGCACTACAGCTACATGTTGAGTCCCTTCGATGCATCAGAGAACACAAAGACTTCTTGGACAGAACACAGGGAAAACTGATCCTACAGAACCAACAGGACAAAAGTGCCAAGCAAAATAAAAGATTTGTAACAGTGAGGAAACACCCCGGAGGAAAGTGACTGTGGGGAGCAGATCATACAGAAGGGATTCAGAACCTCTTCAACTAAGCAATCACTTCCTACATCTTCATGAGGACAGAGGATTGAAGATGCTCAAACACAAAATCAGCAACAAGGGATACCACATATCAAAGGAATCAACCACAAGAAGAAAAAAAAAGGTGGTTGGGGCCTCTTTGCTTGGGATATAGAGGCACCTCTGTGCCAGCCTAACAAGATGAATCAGGGAGGTGTACTGTCTTCCTGGTGCACATATTCAGGATGTCACTAACAACTTGCCAAAACTCACCAGGAATACAGTTCAGCAACCCTTTCTCCTTATTCCTGTGGATACCAATGGCATGGCCAAGAACAGCTTTGAGCAGATCACCTCTGCCTATGAAGTATTGTGCAGGAAGCTGAAGGGATTTGAAGCATAGGTGGTATTTGCATCAGTTTGGCCAGTGAAAAATAGAGGACTGCACAGTGACAGGAAGATACTAAAAGTGAATGATTGGTTATGTAGATGGTGTACACAGGAAAGGTTTGGCTTCTGGGACCACAGTCTTTATTTCTTAGATAGAGAACGACTTGCTATAGATGGGCTGCACCTCACAAAGAGTGGGAAGAATGTCTCTGTTAGCAGCATGGCAAGTCTGATCAGGAAGGTTTTAAACTAAATCCTTGAGGGGATGGAGATGATAATTCAAACATCAGCCCAAAGGCAAGCTCTAAACACAAGGATGTGGACTCAAGAGGAGAAGCTGAGGGAGAGAATAGGATCTATAGAAAAAAACTGACAGCAAATAGGCGAGAACAAACAAAACTTCAAATGTCTATATACCAGTGCACAGAGTTTGTGAAACAAACAGGATGAGCTTGAAGCTCATTGACGCTCTAATTGAATTCAAAAAGAATAGATGTGGCAGAAAAGTAGGGGGAGTACCATTAAACATCAAAGACCAATTCAATCGTACAGAAATCCATGAGAATTATCAGAGGGGATCAGTAGAGAGCATTTGGATAAAAATAAATAGGGAAATAAATAAATGCAACATTGTGGGTAGGAGTACTAAAGGAAACTGCTGATATGCTCTCTGGATTTCAGCAAAATATTTGGTATGGTCCCACTAAATATTTTGACTAGCAAACTGATTCAATGTGGAATAGATGGGAACCTGTCAGATGGATTCATAATTGGTTGGAAAACCGCACTTGAAGACCTCACCAATAGCTTCACTTCAAACTGGAACGTCTGGGGTGGAGTGCATAATGGTTCTATACTAGGGCCTTTACTCTTCAACATTTTTGTCAACGACTTAGATGACGTGGTATAGAGAATCCTTATCAAGTCCTCAGGTGACATAAAACTGGGATGCATGGCTAACATATCGGAAGATGGGAACACAATTCAAAGCAACCTAGATAAACTAGAAATTGGGCAGAAATTAATAAAATGAAATTCAAAAATGGAAAATTCTACAAAACAAAATGCACAGGTACAAGATGGAGGGTACATGGTTGCGAAGTACTACATGCTAAAAGGACCTCAGCTTTATTGCTTGGGTAGCCCTTGTAAACAGAGCAGCACCATCAGAGTGACTTCTGAGCTCCTGGGCTAAACACACTCTTGGAAGGAAGTAGAGTTAAATTGTACTGCTTTAATTCACAGTGCCCTAAGATGTGTACTGGAAGAAATCATGCTTCTTATCTTCTTCATTTTCTTGAAGCAATCATCATGTCACAGCTTTTGAAGGCTATTGTGGTTGTTGTACAATAATCCTTGTAAAAGATTAAAGGGAAGGGAAAGGTTATCTAGGAAAGTAATAGATAAGGAAATCCACAATTACACCTCATGTGTGGAGAGGCAGGCTCAACTACACCCATAGAACACCATGCAGAAAAGAAGACAAAATCTGTGTTAGATAAAATGGAACAGAAAGGAATTAAATGCACATGTGGTAAAAGCAATGGAAACCAGAACAGCTCAAGATATAACCAGGAAATTCCAAATTAGGATATTTTAGAAAGCAGACTGGTACCTTTCTGTAAGTCTGCAGAAGAGGACAACCCAGCACTCATTCTATGGGAACTGTTTTAGTTCCCTTAAAGGTGGAGAAGGGAGACTTGGCAGAAGCACTGCTAGTTATTAATAACTCCAAAGGGTTGAGTTGCTGTTACACCAAGGACTTCGTCAACAAGCAACAAGGGGGAAAAAGAGGAATGGAATCTATTTGAGATTCATGGCTTTCTTTCTTTCTTTCTTTCTTTAGCAGAAGAAGAAATAAACACCAGGTTTCCATTTGTCTTAAATTATCAGACTCCTGAGAACAGCAAAAACTAGATGGAACCAGACGTGAAGCAGTTTACAAGACAGTTGAGGGATCCCCCCAGCTTTGTATAAAAAGAGACTGGCCATCATTTGCAATCTATCTAATAGTCACTTAAACCATTAGTTTAATACAAGGGTGTGCTCTCTTAAGGATGTTTTTGTAGCCCTTGATCCTTCCACATTCCCCAGTTTGTCTTTCTTCTGGCCTACCTGAAAGAAGCAATTCTCTTAGAAGCCTCCAGAAGTGGCAATTCACCTTTTAATAGTTTGCAGGGCTCCCAACATACTGCTTAAATTTTTTTTTAATTCTTCAAATCCAGATGTGGACTTCCAGCTACTTCTTTATTTTTGTTTTCTGGCATTTGGGGCAGTCCATACAGCCCCTGGAGGCTCCCAGAGCCAGTAAAATGGGCCCCCAGACCTGATATAGTTGCCCATTCCTGGGCTAGAACATCTTTACCCTGTATTTAAGCCAACAGGCAGCGAAGGGTTACACCTATGCAGGCTTTAGCCATCATAGAACCCTATGCCTTGCCATGAACAGGCTGGTGTGAGCTCATGGGAGCTGGAATCGAACTATATCTTGAGGGCCACAGATTCCCCAGGCCTGATCTGAGTTATTGGCCCCATTACCAAATCTTCCACCACCAAATATGCTGCATTAATTATGCATTATGTGAAATGTTTGACTAGAGCCAGCATCCTGTTAGTGACATTTGCAAGTGCAAATTGCAGTACCCATGCTGAATATATTTTTGTGTGTAGGAGGGTGATGATCCATAATGGTAGCATCCAGCTGGCAGCAGCAGAAACAAAGTTTCACAAATTGGACCATTGTGCATATGGCAGCACATCAAAGTACACAGGGAAGCATATGAATGAGCATTGCCTCTGCACATTGTGTATTGCAATTGTGCAATGAACATTGACTATTCATCCACATATGCTGCACTATGTTGGTATGCAGTGTTTGGGTTGCATAATGCAGCCCAGTGTAACTCTGCTGGCATAGCATAAATATTACGGTGAAGCAATGTAGAATCTTGATCTAGACTTGATCTAGACTTCCATTGCTGGACTGGATAAAGGCTGGATAAAACTGCATCCCTATACTTCAGCTGGAGGTAGGGAACTTGCACAACTTTCCAGATATTTAATTCCCATGATCACTTACCCCAAGCCATGCTAGTTGGTTTGGGCAGGAATTAGAACTTGACAGCCTGTGGAGATCCAGTTTCCCCTTTCCTTAAATAAATGGAGAGTACACTGATCCATCTGGAAATTCAATGATTCTTCTAGAATGAGGAATTGTAATTCACTTCAGAAGAAGGAGACCTTACTGCTGCAGATTGTGGAAACATTCTTCACTTTAGAAAAATGGCCAGAACAGTGGCTGACTGCTAGCCAAGTCCTAAATATTTGCTGCCAATTTTATGCTTTTTGATTCTACCCTAACCTAGCAATTAACACTCTCCAGCAAAGCTTGGGCTGAACCCCTGGTTCAGGAAGGATATCAGTTCAAGAACTCTTACAGCCAGACATACCTTCGCTTTCGACCCAGAAGTATATCTCTCTGTGTTCAGTGTGGTTGAGTTTATTCCCAGGAAAGTACAACATAGGACTAATGCATCAATCAGCTGATTCTTATTTCTCTTTCTCCCAGGTATCAAGAAGAACACCATTCATTCCAACCCTCTTTGACACAGTTATGAATTCATCAGTATTCTTTTTCCAAAGAGTGTGTGTGTAGTTTTCCCAGATTTTTTTTTTATGAGGTAACAAATTAAAATCAGGCTCAGCCACAGGAAAGGAGAACATTGCATTGATTCCCAGAAGGCGAGGGGGGAGAACTAAATCCAGTTTGGTGAGAAATGCTTTAGATCAGACAGCTGCTTCATCAAAGAACAAAAAAACCAGCCTTCCTCCCCACCCACCCTGGCTTCACCAAAAGACTGCAGCAAGTCATCTCCCTCCCCAACCTGTAATGTCTTGCAAATCAAAACCAGAGCAACAGCTTACATTTGGAACCAAATACCTTGGCTTACACAGAAGAAGGATGAAGGATGCTTTCTTGGGGAGTATCAGCCTCCAGAAAACCCAACCGTCTTGCTAAATTATATTGGAAACCTCTTTTGGACCTGGCCCAGCCAATCAAGAGGTTGATTATCCTTTTCTGAGTATTGAGTGTGTAAAAAATGGAGTGGAGGAGGGCTGAGAACATCATTCTCACATCATTTTGTCTCTCTTTGTATTGTCTTGATGATGACACTGAAGTGACTGTAAGGAATAAGGGATGAAACAGATGTGTTTCCAACTATGGGTAAAGGGCTCGAGTAAGCTATTTGTGGGCGCTTCACTATGCATAACTACCAGAGCCTGGAAAAGGTATTGTGGGGGATGACAACTCCCAGCATGCTCAGACAGTATGGCCAGTACCTACATTTTCCCTGTAAGATGGCCCACAGAGCTGTCACGCCCACAGAGCTGTGCTGATCTAGTTAAGCAGTGGATTACAAGCATGCTAATATGACACCCACAGGCTAGGTTCATTTGCATGCAGTGTTCACATGCAGAACAGTTACTTGGATTAGCACTTTATTGTGTGTTTATCGAATGTATTAATTTCTATTGCACTGTAGTTTTTATTTGTTGTGCTTCAATCACCCTGAGAGGCGAATTGTCATTAAAAGGGCAGGACACATTATATATTTATACATAAATGAAATAATTGTGCAGGTTTTCTCCAAGGACATGTCTGCACAGGAACTTTCTGGGTGTTCCTTTCAGTGTTTTGTTATGAAAAGCCAAAACTCAAAAGATTAGTTTTGAAATAAGAAGAGATGGTGTTAGCTTGATATGCCATGTGCCAACATTATATTTTCCTTGGAGTGCTGGTACAACCCGACTGTAGAGAAGATGGTTAAGAGATCCACACAGGTATTCACTGGGGTGGCTAACTTCTAGAAATTGGGTATGCTGAAAGTCCAAGAGAGCCCCAAGGGGCAGGGGGAGGCAAAATGATAGCGTTGCCTCTCCAAATGGTACTCCCCACTAAATTTTCCTTCAGTCCTCAAATTTCCAGCATTGCAGAGAGTGAGACACTGAAAATTGTTCATACTTAGAAGGCTTATCCCCACCTTCATGGAGGGGGCACGTGACACTGAGTCCTTGTGGGATGGCACCATTGCTCCCAGGCCTGCCCAAACTGAAGCTTGGCATAGGTTAAATCTCTATGCCATTGCAAGATTTGGGCATAAGATCTGGTGTAAATTATGTGCCAGATCTTGTTCAAAGTCCTGTGAGACTTTAAAATCTTGTGTGATTGTGCAGGATAGACAGCAATCCTATTTAGAATCTTAGAATCATAGAATCATAGAGATGGAAGAGAGCACAGGGGCCCTCCAGTCCAACCCCCTGCCATGCAGGAACACAAATCAAAGCACTCCCAACAGATGGCCATACAGCCTCTGCTTAGAAATCTGCAAAGAAGGAGACTCCACCACACTCCCAGGCAGCATATTACACTGCTGGACAACTCTGACCATCAGGAAGTTCTTCCTGAAGTAAAAGTGGAATCTCCTTTCTTGTAGCTTGAATCCATTGCTCCTTGTCCTAGTCTCTGCAGTAGTGGAAAACAAGGCTGTTCCGTCTTCGATATGACATCCCTTCAAATATTTATACATGGCTATCATGTCCCCTCTTAACCTTCTCTTCTGCAGACTAAACATACCCAGCTCCTTCAGCTGCTCCTCATAGGTCATGGCTTCCAGGCCCTTCACCATTTTATTTGCTCTCCTCTGGACACACTCCAGCTTGTTGATATCCTTAGAATCATAGAATCACAGAAATGTAGAGTTGGAAGAGATCACACGGACCATCCAGTCCAACCCCCTGCTATGCAGGAACACCCTCAAAGCATTCCCGACAGATGTCCATCTAGCCTCTGCTTAAAAACCTCCAGGGAAGGAGATTCCACTACACTCCGAGGCAGCAGATTCCACTGCTGGACAGCCCTGACTGTCAGAAACTTCTTCCTGAGGTTCAGGTGGAATCTCCTTTCCTGAAGCTTGAATCCATTGCTCCTTGTCCTGATCTCTGGAGCAGCAGAAAACAAGCCCTCTCCTTCCTCTTCATGGCATCCCTTCAAATATTTAAACATGGCTATCATGTCCCCTCTTAACCTTCTCTTCTGCAGACTAAAAATCCCCAGCTCTCTAAGTCTATCCTCATAGGGCATGGCTTCCAGACCTCTCACCATTTTGGTTGCCCTCCTCTGGACTTGCTCCAGCTTATCCATATCCTTCTTGAATTGGGGTGCCCAGAACTGGACACAGTATTCAAGATGAGGTCTAACCAAAGCAGAGTAGAGTGGTACCAGTACCTCCCTAGACACCATACTCCTGTTGATGCAGCCGAGAATTGCATTGGCTTTCTTGGCTGCCGTATCACACTGCTGACTCATGTTCAGCTTGTGGTCTATGAAGACTCCTAGATCCCTTGCACATGTACTGCTATCCAGCCACGTGTCCCCCATCCTATATTTCTGTATTCCATTTTTTCTACCTAAGTGTAGGACCTTACACTTCTCTCTGTTGAATTTCATTTTGTTAGCCTTGGCCCAGCTCTTCAATCTATCCAGGTCATTTTGAATTTTGATCCTGGCCTCTGGTGTATTAGCAACCCCTCCCAATTTGGTGTCATCTGCAAATTTGATGAGCGTACCCTCTATTCCTTCATCCAAATCGTTGATAAAAATATTGAACAGCACTGGGCCCAGGACAGAACCCTGTGGCACCCCACTAGTCACCTCTCTCCAGGATGAAAAGCAGCCATTCGTGATCACTCTTTGGGTTCGGTCGGTAACCAATTAGAAATCCAACTAACAGTAGCCCTGTCCAGCCCGTATTTTACTAGTTTCTTTGCAAGAATGTCATGGGGTACTTTGTCAAAGGCCTTACTGAAATCGAGATATGTTACATCCACAGCATTCCCTTCATCTATCAAGCTAGTAACTCTATCATAAGAAGAGATAAGATTAGTCTGGCATGACTTATTTTTGAGAAATCCATGTTGTCTTCTTGTGATTACCACATTGCTTTCTAAGTGATTAGAAACTGACTGCTTAATGATCTGCTCCAGGATCTTTCTGGGTACTGATGTCAGGCTGACTGGGCGATAATTATTTGGGTCCTCTTTTTTTCCTTTCTTGAAGATGGGGACAACATTTGCTCTCTTCCAGTCTGCTGGAACTTCTCCTGTCCTCCAAGATTTCTCAAAGATTATAGCAAGCGGTTCCGAAATGACCTCTGCCAGCTCTTTTAATATCCTAGGATGCAATTCATCTGGCTGGCCCTGGAGACTTGAATTCATCCAGTGTGGCCAGGTATTCCTGTACCACCTCTCCACCTATTATGTGCCGCATTTCCCCTGCTTCCTCACCTGCTCCCCAACCGCCAGGTTGAGTGCTTGTATCCTTTTGGGAAAAAACTGAGGCAAAGAAGGTGTTAAGTAGTTCTGCCTTTTCTCTTCCCCCTGTTAGTAATTCACCATCTTCTCTGCACAGCGACCCTATCATCTCCTTCTTTTTCCTTTTGCTGTGGACGTATTTAAAAAAGCCTTTTTTATTGTTTTTAATGTCTCTGGCCAGCCTAAGTTCGTTCTGTGCTTTAGCCTTTCTGACCTCCTCCCTACATCTCCGGGCTACTTGCTTAAATTCTTCGTTGGTGGTTTCCCCTTCTTCCATTTCCTATACATGTTTCTCTTGATACTTAGGTCAGCTGAGAGTTCTTTAGTCAACCATTCTGGTTTCCTCAGATGCCTTCCATTTTTCCTCCTTATTGGCACAGTTTTAGACTGTGCCTTCAAGTAACTCCTTTTTAAGGAACTCCCATGCCTCCTGAACTCCTTTCCCTTTCACTATTCTTGACCACGGAATTCCAGCCAGCAGCCCCCTAAGTTTACAGAAGTCCGCTTTTTTAAAATCTAAGATGAGTGTTTGGCTACCCTTATCTTCTCCTTCCCACTGAATGCCAAATTCCAATAGGGCATGGTCACTCTCCCCTAAAGATCCAACCACTTTTACCTCATTAACAAGGTCATCCCTGTTGGTCAGGATCAAATCTAGAATATTTGATCCCCTTGTGGCCTCTTCCACCTTCTGGACCATGAAGTTGTCTGCAAGACAAGCAAGAAACTTGCTGGACCTTGCTGTCTTGGCAGAGTTTGACTGCCAGCATATATCCGGGTAATTGAAATCTCCTATTATTACTGTATCTCTCCTCCTTGAATGTGCAGTCATTTGGTTGAGGAAGGCGTCATCAAAGTCCTCAGCCTGGGTTGGAGGTCTGTAGTAAACCACCACCAGAATATCCCTATTGTTTCTCGCTCCCTTAATTCTTACCCAAGTGCTCTCGACCTGGTTTACTGGGTTTAAGTCAGGGATCTCTTCACAGGTGAAAACATCCTTGACATACAAGGCTACTCCTCCTCCTTTCTTGTTTGGTCTATTTTTACAAAATAGGCTATACCCCTCTATTCCTATATTCCAATCATGAGACTCATCCCACCAGGTCTCACTGATGCCTATCAAATCGTACTTATTTTGTTGTACTAAGAGTTCAAGTTCATCCTGCTTGTTTCCCATACTCCGTGCATTAGTGTAGAGACACCTTCTTGAATTGAGGTGCCCAGAACGGGACACAGTATTCCAAATGAGGTCTAACCAAAGCAGAATAGAGTGGTACCATTACCTCCCTTGATCTAGACACCATACTCCTATTGATGCAACCAAGAATCTCATTGGCTTTCTTGGCTGCTGCATCACAGTGTTGACTCATGTTCAGCTTGTGATCTACCAAGACTCCTAGATCCCTTTCACACATACTGTTATACAGCCATACGTCCCTCATCCTATATTTGTGCCTTCCATTTTTTCTGCCTAAGTGCAGGACCTTACATTTCTCTCTGTTGAAATTCATTTTGTTAGCTTTGGCCCAGCTCTCCAATCTGTCAAGGTCATTTTGAAATTTGATCCTGACCTCTGGTGTATTAGCAACCCCTCCCAATTTGGTGTCATCTGCAAATTTGATCAGCATGCCCTCCACTCCTTCATCCAAGTCATTGATGAAGATGTTGAACAGCACTGGGCCCAGGACAGAACCCTGTGGCACCCCACTAGTCACTTCTCTCCAGGATGAAAAACAGCCATTGGTGAGCACCCTTTGAGTTCAGTCAGTCAACCAATTACAAATCCACCTAACAGTAGCTCTGTCCAGCCCACATTTTATTAGCTTCTTTGCAAGCCTATATGCTTGCTGGTCGGTTATTATCGGGTGGATAGGTGGCGGAGAAGGACTGCCATGCTAGGCTGTGGTGGGTATAAAAGGGAAAAGGAGACAGGGCTTCCTTTCTCTCAAGTTAAACTGGGGTGATGGACAGTTTGGTGGAGTGGCGGGCAAACTTTCAGTTTAGGCATCTGCAGGGTGCTTCTCCTCCAGTGGACCATTTTGCTCACCTCATAGATTTTAAATCATGGCAAGCTTTGCCAATTGCTTACCAGACTCCTCTTGCATAATACCATGTCTAAGCAGGTATTTGTCTGGAAACTATGGGGGCTGGTGTCCTCTTACTCCTTTTTCCTACACTTTGTATTCAAAACGGAAATTATATATGAATATATCTAACGTGTGTGTGTGTGTGTGTGTTATACTAAAATTGTGGGAATCCCACTTAATACAACACGGGCCATTTCTGCACTCAATTAAGGTCCCTCCTTAAACTGCAAACCCCAGGATTCCATAGAATGTTGAAAGTGCAATAATAGCGCTATAACAGACTAGTGCAGAAACGGACGCAGCATCCAGCCACTCAGTCTTGGCACAACTCTTACACTTGCTGTTCCATTCCCTTGGGAATTTTCTGCTCCTCTTCTATGGATGCTTAAACTGTATTTCTAAATACGCAACTGAACTTTACTGCAATGCTAGACATTTGGGGATTGGAGGAAAATTTCATTGGGGAGCAGAATTCTTATTTGGGAGAGGCAGTATTCTCATTTTGCTGCCCTTCCCACAGCGACACCTCTGGTGGACAAACAAGAAGCTTTATTCTCAGGCAACCTTGCAAACTGTAGTGCTGTCAGGGTCAAAATGGACAACATGTCAACTCAGCAGAGGCAATTGTGTTAATTGAGTGAATGCAAATTTGTTGTTACACAAACAGCAGCCAAGGGTAAGGCAGAGCAGCTTTCAGAGCAAAGGGAATAGGGAGGAATGGTTAGGTTCTTTTTCTCTCACTGCCACAGTTCTGTTGAAATTACTACTTCTCCAAAAAGATTGCCTATTGCCAATGGAAGCATATCCTGAAATTATTTTGCCCAGACTCGTTTTGCATGTCAGTGGGCAGGGGTCTATGTGTGTGTATAAAATTTTGGAACTTTCAAGCATGATGGGCTCAACTTTAAAAATGAGGTTACTAAGGAGTGTTGTTTTAATTGCCCTCTGTAATCCAGCAGTGTTCCCTTCTAAACTGGGACACAGTGTCCCATGGGAATGACACTACTCATGATCTATGTTCCCAAGGGCATTCTGATAGCAGCGGGGGGAAGCGGGCTGCACCCACTAACACAGCCTCAACTGTCCTGATTTGGAAGGGACAATCTCAGTTAACCCTCTGTTGTTCTGCTTTTTCAGTTGCTTTTAAAATGTTCCAGTTTCCCTCTTCTCCTTCCCCCATTGTCCCGATCCTTTCTCCAGTTGCTACAAACTTAGTTTAAAGGACAAAAGTAGTTTGCATTGAACTCAGCAGGGTATAGGAGAGGAGAAGAAGGGGCAGAATCCTGCCCTTCCCAGTAGATTCAAGCAAAAGCAGACTGATGCAGCTTCTCTTAACTAGTATGTTCTTCCACATTAATAATTTTTGCCATCTTGACTACAGTCTGACGTTGTTGGCCACCTGTCCCCATCTTAAAAACCCAAAAATAGCCACAAAACCTCTCAAAACATGATAGTTTGATCGCTTTTTTCCACCCCACTTCCAAAACTGGAAAAAAGACTGATTTGGGTAGAAAGCAAAACTGGAAGTGATACCACCTCACTCCAAGGTTGGCCAGGATGTATCTATGCAACTCATAATGGGGATAGGGTTTGAAAATTAGCCTTGACCAACAGGTTAAGTGTCTCTGGGTCAGGTTAGTGGCTTTGGGTCAGGTGGGAAAAGGGGTTTCCACCTATGCTTGAAGAGGAGGGATCTGAGGAAGGGGCTCTTCTCCTCCTAGCCCCTTCTCTGACTTCCAGTGGGCCTAGAATCTCCAGACACCTGCCGGGGATTGTTCCTTGTGAGCACATTCCCAGCATTCCTAACGGCAAGGAAGGTGAATAGGCAGATAGACAGGGTCGGGAGGACAGCAAGATGCCTGTTTGGGGCAGCAGCTGGGAGGGGACGGGGAGGTCCTCTGGCATCTGAAGGTGGTTTGACATGAGAGTGTTCCTCCTTTGCTCTCACAGTTAGGCCACTTTGGTAGCTGGGGGAGCAACTCCCAAGGAGACTGACTTCCTTTTCAGAAGCAGTTTTGAGCACTTAATTGATTAGCTAAAAACCATTATTTTCTCTGAAATTCATCAATTTCACAAAGGAGGCCAAAGTCACATATAATGTTACTACTGAGAAAGACAAAAATATACAAAACACAGTCATGCCCTGGTCATTTGTCATGGTACCCCTGCTTTTCCTCAGCCCTCCATCATATTACAATTGCTGCCCATTTCTTTGCTAGTAAAATGTTTTTGGCTGCCTACAGCCACAATGTCATTAATATATCTATATCTATGTATATTTGTAGCACAGTCATACCTTTAGACCTTTCCTTCACTCCAAAAAGTGAAATAACTAAGCCCAAGTATCACCCTTTTAACATAATGAAATCATGCCAGGTCAAGATTGCCTTTATCTACCACCCAAGACTGAATACTCATTCATACCACAAAACTACTTCCTTCTTTATGAAGTAAGACAAAAGGAGAGATGTTTGTTGTTGTGTGCCTTCAAGTTGTTTCCAGCTTATGACACTCTAAAACCAATGTTTTCTTGCACTGAGAGTGTATGATGGATTCAGGGTCACCCAGTAGGTTTCTATGGTAAGCAGGGAATCAAACGCTGGTCTCTAGGACCATAGTTCAAACCACTACACAAGACAGGCTCTCAAGGAGAGATGCAGAGTTGGCTAAATAAGGGAATCTGAGTCCTTCTCTTGGACATTTTAGCCCAAGAGATAGTAACACAGGCTTCCCAACATGTACCGGCAACTGTAGATCACATGCAGAAAGGTAAATATACTAAATACAGCATGATGCCCATAGTAATAGGAGTGAAAGCTTTTATTTAGAGCGGATCTGTCAAATTACACTACAGAGATCTTATACCAAGCAAGCTCTCAATCTCCATGCCATATGCTATTTATTACCATGGATTTGGTTAGCTGTATGACTCAGTCTTTTAAGTAAAACTCATTGTAATAATAAAAAAAAACCCTGCAAACCAAAGAAATATTCTATATACCTCATTTTTATTTTCATAAAGTAGATGTAATTTAAAAAGAATACTCCTGAGCTGTTATCATGTCTTTGCCTTTTTTTTTAATTCCACATTTTTGCCCCCAAGGAAAATGTTGCAATTTATTCCAGATCCCACACTCTTTAAATATCAATGTACATTTCCCAAACACCCTGTGCACCAGGTGATGGTATCAGAAATATCACCTCTCCCTCTCACACTACATTCTGCTGCCCCACCACCCCTGCTTCCTTAGAAGTTCATAGTTTGCACACATGGGAAGTCTGGTTCATTTCCTGTACTTGGTAGTTAGTCACTTTGCACACCCATGGGTTGTCTTAAGAATCTATAGGCCCTCTCTGTGCACAACATGTAAGAAGGCAAGGCACTGAAGGACATGAGGTTGAGGATAAGGATTCATCATGACAGAATTTTAATAGTTTTACCCTTACTGGAAACAAATGGTGAACAGACACTAACAAGGAGTCAGAGACTTGATCATTAGCACCGTTAAAACATTAACACTACACCTCCGATTTCTGAAAGCCAACGTGACTATTTTTTTCAATATTTTTTTTTTTTAAGTATAAGAATACTTTGCTTTTGGGAGTGGAAATTCTGCTGTGTTTCTTTGTGAAGCAAGTGTGGCATTTGGGCTCCAGCAGCTTTCTCTGAATGCTGCTTTCCAGGAAGGAAACCCAGGTGATTCAGCCAGATGGGTAGCAGCTGGCGGGGGAATAATGGCAAAGGAGCAGCAGCTCTTGTCCTCACTTGGCAGTGATGTCTTCTGCCACTGCTGCCCTTTTGTTATGTACTTCATTTCTCTCAAATGGCACACAGTTTGGGAGATCCTGGTCTGGGGGCACACTATTTTTGGAAAAACGTGTAGTTGATAAGAAGTCTGTTGGTTCAGTGAGATTTACTTCCTAGAAAGGTTTCCTACCAGTAGGCCTTATTTGTGTGAATAAATATGAGAGACGTAAATGTCTTCCTAACAAGGAAACCCACCATATATCCTGTAAAGCCATCAGACCTAAATGCCATGGCCTTAATCATTGTCCATGGTTTGGCTTTAAATTTTTGTATATTTGGGACAAGTGGCTACTTTGGACATGTTCCTGGAAGCCACTCTTTGTGTCTAAACCACCATCCTGAAAAAGGCTTGATATATTACTTTCTCCAGAAAGTCACATTCCAAAGGGAAGGGTGTGGTTCAGCAGTACCAGTGTCTTTCTCAGAAGCAGTATTAATCCTTCTCTTGGGACGTGAATGAGTTATACGTGGCATGGAAAAGAACCCTGAAGCCCTGAGGCAAGAATTTTTCTTTTTGTTTTATTTTGCTATAGCAGGCTTTCCAGTTCCTGCTATTTAAAGGAGTAGCATTCCCCACAACTAGGTGACTGAATTTACAAGCAAATAACTTTCTTTGTTCAGCTTTTCTTTTGTTTAGCTATTTCAGTTTCCGAGCTGAGTTCATACAAACACTGCCATTCCCTCCCATGCCTCCTTAAGTGATCTCTGTAATATAGTCTATTAAAGTGAAATGTCCCCCTTTATACAGCCATGGGTACTGACAAGCTGTCAGTACAGATACACAGCTTTAGATATGGCTGTTACAAGGTAGGGCCACTTACTGCAATTTAATTTTACAACCGAGCTTTCATTTCCTCATGCTATTTTTTTTCTTCTGCTCAGTTGTCAACTAAATATCCAGTCTGACAGAGAAGTGCACAAAAGTGGCCTACTTTTTGAGGCACCTTTTAAAAATATAGCGCCTTGGCAAGTGATTGAGGTCTGCCCCAAGCAGATCTCTTCAAAGCACACTGAACAGCAGGGGATAATAATTCTGGATTCTGCTCACAACATGTACGACAGGTGATCTGTTTGACACCATTAAACAGCAGCAGCCATAGGCACAAGCAAGCAAGTAAACCCTCAGCCATCCTGAAGAAAGAGACAGTGAACAGCAGGCCCAAGCTGAGGGATGTATAGATCAAGCAAGTCACAAGTGAATCTATGGCCGTCATGCCTACCTTTCGGTACCAGACACTCTAGTTATGAAACATCATGCATGCACAGCATAATCTGAACAGCTATTTTTAAAAGGTGCTGATGTACACTCCCTGCCTCTCAGATTCTATTCTCCCTTTCAGTTCTGTATAATCTCTAACATGGCCTTGGTGGGCTTCCTGCTATCTACAAGCTGCACTTTCTGCACCCCTGCTATAAAAGGAATGAAGAAATACTTTGTATGCAGTGGAAGCTGGTGGTTTCTTTCTTGGTACTGGATTTTAGTCGAGACTTTAAATTTGCTATCCAAGGTGTTAAACCTGATACCCTCAAATAATTTCAGTTTCTTGGATAGTTCCTTCAAAGTTCAGACTACAACCCAGAGTGGATTCACTACACCAGTGATGTGAGATACACCAGTTGCCATTATTTGTATATTTTGTCATGAAATTTCCAAATGGATCCATATTACTCATGGCTTTGTTTCTACTGGCCCACTTGGCTTTAATGTCATCTGGTTCAATTAGTTCTATTCACTGATGGAATGCATCCCTATGACACCCTCCCCAAGCCGGAATTAAGTCCCTCAACTAAAAAAAGATTTCTATAACAACTAATGGTTTTGGTGCACTCTGGTGTCTATCATCTCATTACACCAATATGTTAAGAGAAAGAAACTACAAGACCAGAACAAAATATAAGAATCAATACAGTGGATACTTATTTCCTTCCAGACTGCCAACCGCTATTTTTTCTATCAACTTCTGATAATGCTTTTCCAGTGCTCTGATGCACAGAATATAATCAGAGATACAAGATCCCCTCTCACTGGTGTTGGAACTCCATGGTCAGTCCACCTACTGTGAGGAAGTGGTTGTTTGTGAGAATTAATCCATCACATGGGCAGGACCTAACATGCATGTATCAACATTCAGCTGAGAGGAAGGATGCTGCTGACTGGACAGGAAAGATCTGTGTGATGGGCCCAATAATGGTATTAATATGAAGGTATCACTTGGTAGAATAGTTTGACCTGGTGGGGCAAGGGCAGTGCTCAGAATAAATTTTTATCCCATTAGCAAATCCTACACTCCTTTTCCTTCCTCCTTCTCTTGTATTATGTAGCTTGGCAGGGTCAGGCAAAGACATTTCACTGCCTAAGGTAAAGAATGAGATAGTACCCATCCCATTCCAGGTACATAAGCCAACTGGACTATACATGGAATCTTTCTTTAACTTTGGTGATGGGACCTCATCCACAACCACACTTGAAGTAGGCAAACAAGCTTATGGTTTGCCTAAAGTAAATTGAGAAATCCAGCCTGATGTAGTGGTTTGAGTGTTGGATTACGACTCTGGATAGCAAGGGTTGAATCTCTGCTCAGCCATGGAAATCTAGTGGGTGACCTTGTGCAAGTCATATCTTCTCAACTTCAAAAGAATGCAAAGCCAAACCTTCTCTGAACAAATCTTGCCAAGAAAATTCTGTGATACATTCGCCTTAAGGTCACCATAAGTCAGAAATGACTTGAAGGCACAGAACAACAACAAAGTAAGTTGGATCTCACTTACTTCTTCCTTCCAAAACTTGGCAGCCATCTCCCAGCATCTGCTGCCTGAGGGGCATCTGCTTCAGTCTGCCAAATTATAGGGCTGTTCTTGGTCCTCTAGGCATACATCATGAAGAGCTACTGCGTTGCAAGACATTTATAGTGTGCCTGTTTTTACTCTATGAGAACACAGCATTCAAGACCAATTAGTGATCAAGATTAGTGCACTGTAACAGAGAACTGGAGAGGACAATCTTCCAGCCCTTTTTGCCACTGATAACAGGTATATACATGGACTTTGGGGCCTGATGGGTAGCCATAAGAAGACAGCTGAAGAGCTTGCTTCTCTGCTGCTTGGGTGGCAGTTTTCCTCCTTGGCTACTTACAGGGATTACATCATTCTCTTGTGCTTGCCTATCTTGGGCAGTTTCCCAGCCCTGAATTTATGTAGCATACCTTCTGCCCCATATCCGTCCTTTTAGCCATTGCTAATCCTCTGCCATGACTTGCAACTCACAGAGATTTTTCTGTAATACACACACATGTTGTACGTGTCCAGACACTTGCAGCTCAACTTATCACCAATGGCTCAAGGCAACTTGTACTCATTTCCTTTGTTTATTCTGTCATATGAAAGAAGATGAACACACACACCCCATGCCTTTGATCATCTCAGGTATAATAGCTAGTAAAAGAAACTGGCTACCCATCCACCAGAGCTGTGACCTTGGTTTCATGGAATTAGTTCTTCTTGGGTCCAGACAGATAACTTTGTTTCAATAAGCATATGTTGAAATCCCCAAATATAGCTCTGTGACTCTGAGACCACCTCCCATATGCCAGTTACATCTCTTCCCGCTATGGTCAGATTTGAACATGGTTGTTCATGCATTAGTTATACCTCAACTGGACTATTGTAACATGCTTCATAGGGGCATGGCCTCTGAAAACCAATTAGAAGGAGTGTGCCTGAGAATTCTAAATGCTGCTCCCTAAACTTCCAGTGTTCCATAAGAGGTTGAAAGTGGAATAATAGCATTATAACAGTGTAGTGTGGAAATGGCCTACAAAGTGCTGCTACTGATATTCTGACTGGGACAAAGCGCTAGAATGACATAATCCCTTTATTAGAATCATTTCTTCAGCCTCTCAGTTATTCATAGAATCATAGAATCATAGAGTTGGAAGAGACCCCGGGGCCATCAAGTCGAACCCTCTGCTATGCAGGAACACCCATCAAAGCACTCCCAACAGATGGCCATCTAGCCTTTCCTTAAAAACCTCCAAAGAAGAAGACTCTACCAGACTCCGAGGCAGCATATTCCACTGCTGGACAGCTCTGACCATCAGGAAGTTGTTCCTGAGGTTCAAGCGGAATCTCCTTTCCTGCAGCTTGAATCCATTGCTCCTTGTCCTAGTCTCTGGAGCAGCAGAGAACAAGCCCGCTCCCTCCTCAACATGACACCCCTTCAAATATTTAATCATGGCTATCATGCCCCTTCTTAACCTTCTCTTCTGCAGACTAAACATACCCAGCTCCCTAAGCCGTTCTTCATAGGGCATGGCTTCCACACCTTTCACCATTTGGTCGCCCTCTTCTGGACACATTCCAGCTTGTCGACATCCTTCTTGAATTGAGGTGCCCAGAACTGGACACAGTATTCCAAATGAGGTCTAACCAATGCAGAATAGAGTGGTACCATTACCTCCCTTGATCTAGACACCATATTTCTCTTGATGCAACCAAGAATCATGTTGGCTTTCTTGGCTGCCGCATCACACTGCTGACTCATGTTCAGCTTGTGAACTACCAAGACTCCTAGATCCCTTTCACATGTACTGCTATCCAGCCACGCATCCTCTATCCTATATTAGTGCCTCCATTTTTTCTGCCTAAGTGCAGGACCTTACATTTCTCTCTGTTCAAATTCATTTTGTTAGCTTTGGCCAAGCTCTCCAATCTGTCAAGGTTGTTTTGAAATTTGATCCTGTCCTCTGGTGTATTAGCAACCCCTCCCAATTTGGTATCATCTGCAAATTTGATCAGCATGCCCTCTACTCCTTCATCCAAGTCGTTGATGAAGATGTTGAATAGCACTGGGCCCAGGAGAGAACCCTGTGGCACCCCGCTAGTCACTTCTCTCCAGGATGAAAAGCAGCCATTGGTGAGCACCCTTTGGGTTCCGTTGATCAACCAGTTACAAATCCACCTAAAAGTAGCCCTGTCCAGCCCGCATTTTAATAGCTTCTTTGCAAGAATGTCATGTGGAACTTTGTCTTTCTAATCATTTGATTTTGTTGTTACTTAATTTTATCTAATAGATGTTAGTTGGGGGGATGGGAATTCTTATTGTTTGTGAACATATTTTACAGAGTTTGGAAGTAGCTAGTTAGAAACATATTACATAACTAATTCCTTTCTTTAAAAAATAAGACATAACTACATTTTGACTTTTAACAACAAAGAATAACTTCACTCCTTTTACAGTGTGTAACTGGAATGACTGGTTCACTTTTACTGCTATGGGTGTGTGGTCTCTCTATATGGTCCAAGTGTTGCATGCAGGGACAAATAATTTCAGCCATTTACTCTTCATTCCATGAGAACAGATAAATCTGAACTGAGGTTCAGAAATCTAAATCTTTTGATTTTCTATTGGTTCGAATTGTAAACCAACCATTCATGTTGTTTTACACAGGGCATTAAATCTGCAGACACGGTAGCACTTTCAGAACAGATAGCCCCCGCCAGATTGGAGGCAGACAGCTTCAGGAGATTTTGTGCTTAGTCGCCTTTCAATTTTTATTTTTATTTTTTACATACAGTTTTTTAAAAGAACAGTTAGCCCATTGAGGACTTAATCCTGCCAATTTGTACAGCTTTTTGCATTTGAGTGCCTGTGAACTGAGGACTTGGCCAAAGCAGTTGCACAGTTCCATTTTGTAAGCCACTTTGAGCAACTTCTATTTTGGGGAGGTGAAAAAGACAGGAAAATTTTAAAGAAAATCTCTTCATTGATTTAAACAACTCCCCCATCCTCTCTCTCCCCACTCTCAATTTCTTCCTCTAAAACAATACACACACACATACACATACACACACAACCAAACAATTAAGATAGCCATGGTCAGTTTGCAAAAACACTGCATCAAACAAACAGTCTGAAACTGTCCAGACCAGCACCAAACTGTGCAAGAAGTCAGTTTCAAGTGCTAACATGCTGCTACATGTACATGCTCACAGGTGAGATAGTGTCTCTTGCACACACACATGTGCACACAGCACAGGTGCACACACACACAAAGCAGCACAAGGAAATTAATCATAGTGTGACATTTTATTTTTCCTGTTTGAACAGGAAAGACCACCCAGATGAAGGCATTCCAAATGGCAACAATTCCCACTGTTAACCGTTGCTGGCAGCCATAAGAGGCTTAAAAGTTGCCAGGCTTCAACAGGTGAGAGAGAAAGTAGAATCAGTAGAGTCAGTCAGCTAGGAAAAAGGAATATCCAATGATGTAGACTTGAGTCGATAGACTCCGACTCAAGTCAGACTTAAGTCGCTTCAGTGACTCGACTCCAACTCAACTCGGCAATAAATGATGCACTGATTTGACTCGACTCGAGACATGTACATTTTTAATGACTGACTTGATGCCCATGGTTCAGTTAACATAACACATTCATCCAGAAACCTTACAACTTTGAACAACGCCTCCATCTCTTTTTGCCTACTAGTCACATGGCAATCAATCTCAAGCCCAAAGTGTGGGTGCATTTCTCAGAGGGGAAAAGCAAACAGGTTAGGCAATGGGGTTGAGGTCTGCTCAGCAGCCTGTCTCTGCTGCATATCAGAGGAGCCTTCTAAAATGTTTCATAAGAGCAAAAGACAAGACTCGCCTCTAGAGTGCAGAGTGCATTTCTCAGAGGGGAACAGCAAATGTGTTAGGCAATGGGCTTGAAGAAGAAAAGTCCTTCCATTTAAAGCTTTTGAATCTTCAGTAATGGGGAGTAAGATATTCTCCACTTCCCACTGCAGATGGCAAAACTGTAAATGTGGAGAGCTGACTCTGCTTGAATTGTAAAAACTGAATGTATTTCACTCTATCCATTAATTCTGAAATTTTGGTTGGGGTATATAAAGTTGGCTTCCATACTTGAGACTTGACTTGAAAGTATCTTCAAGGACTTGAGACTTGACTTGAGACTTGGAGTAAAAGACTTAAATGCGTCACTGGGAATATCTCAGTCACTGCAACATCTTTCTCTTCTGTTCATGATACGCTTTCCCTAAGGTATACATTTTTATTATCAAGACATTCATAGACAAAAACTGCAAAATAAATTTTGCAAATTTGTAGGTGTCAATGCACAACAGGGTGTGACAACTATAGGCAAATACCTCAAGGTAATGCATATGCATTATGTAACCTAGAGTTATGGATCCATAACCAGTCTGTACTCAGGAAGACTACGCAACTATGATTGTGGCACCATTGCTGCAATCATAAACACCCCACAAGCCTATCTTAGCAGCAAGCAGCTCCATTGAGCAAAGGAGGTTTGCTCTGCTGCCAATTGGGCTGCAAGGAAGAGGACATTTCCAGATCCTTCCCACCAGCGAGCGTGGCTGCAACAATCAGACGCAGGAGTTGTGTCATAATTTCTCTCCACAGCCTCATTCACTGGTGGGAGGGGCTGGAAATGTTATCCGCAGCCTGATTGGCAGCTGAATAGACCTCCCTCACTCATTGTGGCTGCCGGCTGCTCAGATGAGCTGGAAGGGTCAGGAAAGGAGATGCATGCGTATCTGAGTAGCTGATATAGCAAAGGCTTCTGGGTCAAATTACAATCTGTGCTTTCCCCTGCATATATATATATACACACACACATATATATACATACACACATACATACACACACACACATGCGCGCACACACACACACACACACACACACACAGGTATTTAAAGATGAACATGATCATAAACATAATGATGACAATCAGCATCAGCATCTATACTTCTCATTTCCATTATCTGATATCTCAAAATGATGTCGAACAAAGTAATTCTTATTTTTTTAAAAAAGCTATTTATTATTTTAAAAAAAGCTATTAAAAGATGTTGATAAAGCTAGAGACTCACAAGCCCCATGGGGCTAAAAGAGAGTTGGTTTGAAGTCACATGTAGGGAGAAGAGTACTAGCAACTCGGATTTGTTACAGGGCTCTGATGCCATGAATCCACTCCAGGTTTTAGCTTGAACTTTACTCTGAATTTTAAAGGAGTGATTCAGCATGCTGAACCATACCCACCAAAACAGGCTCAGCACCTTAGATATTTTTTGTAAAGGTCAGAGTAAAACTCAGAACAGATTCAACATCTCACTGTCATGGATACCACCAGCCATGATTCATCTTCAATACTCTTATCCACAGAGTCAAGACAATGAGAGAAAGAAAGAGGCTGGGCATCTGGGGAAAGGGAGAGAGGGAAGGAGGGAGAGAAAAAGGAAAATGAGAGAAACTTTCTTTTCTTACCAAAAGGATCTGCAGAACAAAGCAGAAAGAAAACAGAATTCAGCAATTTAATCCCACCTAAGACAGCACAGACGGTTATGACACAAATCAGTATCAGAGCGCACCACTCCTATTGATAAAACCAGACATAAATTTGTGAGATGAAACAAACAATCATGCCAAAAAACTGTTTCAAGGCCAGCACCCATTTTTGTCCTGGGGCCAAACATAGACCAAAGAAGGAAGCAGAGCTGGTGGATTTGTCAATGCGCACATTTTACACTTTTCCCATTTAGTTAGGAACATCTTTGGATCTTCCATCCACTCAATGTGATGGACAAATAAAATATTAATATATATCTCGCAAAAAGCTAAACAGTGGTTTGTACAAAAATGCCATGGATAAAGAGTATAGTCAAGAGACTGATATTAACTATTAAAAGCTCAGTGACACAGATATAAGAAAATATCTGGCTTGCACAGTTGTCTAACTCTGGGCATTTTTCATTGATAGGGAGTGGAAAGATTGCTGTCCCAGTGCTGACCTTTTCATTTAAAATTTGGTGCAAGAGAAGAGGTCCTACCCACCCACTCCCTTTGCATCTGCTCAGGAACCCTTAGGTAGGCCAGCTTCACATGGCGACTGACTTAGCTGTGGAGGGACTATGAGTGCTCACAAAGGAATACACTGAAGGGATCTCTTAAGTCCCATGGCACGTTTTGAAAGCTGTTCCACTCTGTGAGCCCCCCTCACTCTAGATTACACTTTATGTAGGGTGCCATCTCCCTATAAGTAGAGACAGCTACTAGTTTGCCTTCAATCACCTCTTCCCCAAGGGCAATACCTAAATTTAATTTCTAGTTTTGCTAACATGAAGATTGTTATTTTGCTGCTGTACTTCTGCTCTAAACATTTTTAGGGGCCTGTGTACCTCCACCTAAGTAATGAAAATTTCACCAGAGGTCACAGCCACCCTTTTATTTACAGAGAAGGACAAAGATCATAACCACTTTACTGAATCACTTTACTAAAACTGCAAGCTCTGCCTTGAAAGCAGTGGAGAAACTGAAGGGGAAGAAATGAGGGTAGCCCCCCCCAATAAGAATTCCCCCCTTCAGTCCCCAAATTCCTAGCACTGCAGAGAGTGAAACACTGAAAATTGTATGCTCCTAGAACTCAAACACTTGCCACGTTCACCTTACCTTGGAAACTGCCTGCCACTTTCCCCCCCCGTCTTTCTTTCTTTCTTTCTTTCTTTCTTTCTTTCTTTCTTTCTTTCTTTTTTGGACTACCTGAACTCTATTTGTAAAATTTCAACTGAAGTTTTAAGTTAGTGCAATTCTACAAATTCTTAGGGAAAGGCAATGCCCTCATTTTTCTCTCTTAGGCTAAACCTTTGCTTGAAAGTCACTCTGCCTTTAGAGATAATGACTACTATATCTGGTCAGGGTTTTCTGTATTTTTAACTCTTCCCTCAACGCCCCTCCCCCCATTTTGTACCTATAGAATAACTCAGAAGTTTGTCTTGCTCGTAATATTTTGCTGTCCCAATAAAAATTCTTGCTCAATCCTGGACTTTATTTCTACTTGTTGGTCACATCGGTTACTTTTCCGGAATTATTTCTTAATGGGTGAGGCATTCTAGTTATGGCTCAAGTGGGGTTCTAACAAGATAAAGCATGCAAAGACTGAGGGAAAAGGGGGCTGATTGCAAGAAACATGGGAATGCTTGTTATTTGCTTTGTTGCCTGAAAATCAGTCAGTAGTCCACAGCCAACCATGGAAAGATCTTTGAAGCTGCACTTCCATTTTTTCATGCTTCTCAGATGCCAAATTTTGCTTATTTTAAGAAAGACAAAGGGTGCAGAGCTGCAAGAGTGAGGGATTAGTCCAAGATTCATAAAAACAACATTGCTGGTTTTCACAGACTTTTCATTTAATTGGCTAGTATATTTTAAAGCAGAGATAGGGAGTGTTTTACAAAGTTCTGGATGAAATGAAAAGCATTTGTAATTATGTATTCATTTGTTTGAAGAAGACTCAACATTCAGTTTAACTTCCTAGGAAGATCTTCAACAACTTGGCTTCCTTTAATTAATTTTGACAGTCTGTGATACTGTTCAAATTTGCTTTGACAACATTGAATAACCATTGAAATAGACACCCTGTAGCTTTAGCTACAGCACATGTAAGATGCTCAGCCAAATCTGAAGCACTATCAAATAAAGAAATACAATTTAAATACTTAGTGGAACGGATCCTCTGAATATCTGTCATGGACAATATGCTAAAACAGAGTTATTTGTTCTCCTTTTCCAAGACACATCCTCTTTTTCAGAGCTAAAATTTCTGTCTGGGCAGATTTTTAAACCATCTGCTACTATATTGCCTCCTTCCTGCTGATGATGTCTGAGAGTTATCATAGTGCTTGGTGGTTTGAAGTAGTCAGTCCATAAATATCCCCTCTTTTGTTTTTCAAAATATGGTAACCTCAGCTAATATGTGCCTGCATCAAATGTTAAGCATAACAGTATACCGTCAACCTTCCACATTTGCCAGGGTGTGGAAAAATTGCAAATATCAAAACGTGTGTGTTTCTGAGGAAAGGAAAAAAAGGTATGATGGGGAGAAGAGGCATCCAGGGTCCAAATCAGCTCAGGGAAAGGAGAGGGAAAGGGGATGGGTCAGCACGGTGGCCCTATACTTCCTTTCTGTCACCCATTTCCTTCCTTATGCGGAAACTGGGAGAGGGTTTGTGATGCTGAGAAACTGGTGTGCGAACCATTTTTAGCCGGCCAGGCCGCAGCTGGTGGAGGCGGAGGAAGTGGAGGACTAGAAGTGGGGTTTTTTAAGGTCTGTGCAGTCTGATCAGAGCTGCCAAGAGAGAATATTCCCCAGGAAAAGAAGTATTTGAGGTATGTGGAGGGGCAGGGTTGAAGAAACTCACAAATAATCAGATCTGTGAAAGTTAAACCTGCAAATGTGGAGGGCTGACTGTATATTCATAAATATTTGTTCCACCTCAGCTCTTAACAACTGAAGAACAGTGATCACAGAAGAACTGCACATATGCAGGACGTGTGCACATATTACACTCAGAACATGATTAGAGTGTACAAGCATGGTGCTTCCTCTACTGTGTAAAGATGCTTCATTCTGGTAAGTGAACAGATCAGTTCATAGACTTTATAGTGTTCCTTATGCCTTTGGAACTTCTATGAAAGAGCAGGGAAAGTATTGTTCAGTGACTCTGTGTTGTTTCTCAAAATCCCACCCCTGTGCCTATAAGCTCTTATCAATGCCAGCTTCCAAAGAGATGAAGAAAGGGAGGGTCAGGATGTGTAACCATGGCACTTTGATTAGTATGTTTCCCTTTGCATGCCTTACTAACTGGATGAAATCCTGGGTAGTTGCCAAACCTTTCAAGCAAAAGACTCTGCACAGTTAGACCCTCTCCATGAGACAGCAATACCAGGGTAGGGTCTATATGCATCAGATACTCATGTAGATTACACTGACCATTTGTTATATGATTGCATAAATGCACTGATTCATTGACGTCATCTCCTGTACATAGCACTCTCCTTATCAGTTAACCTGGTAGTCAAATGCACTATTATTATTCAACAGCAGAATAGGATCTATATATGAGGACTGATCAAACGTTGAATGTTGGATTACATCTAAATGCTACAAACAAATTTCTAAGTGTCCAGAAGATCAGGCACCTGGTAATTTTTATACTCTTGTTAACGGCCTGCACCACCACCCCCGCCACAATTGGCATGGTTTAACTGGCAGTATTATTTAATTGGCACTAGATTAATTGGCATTGATATAAATAAACTTGAGGTGACAGGAATGTCAAGCTGGAAGAGGCAGATTACTGACTGTAAATATGAGATAGCAAGGCAGGTCAACCACACCCACCCCATAGGCAAACACCGAAGTCACTGTCAGGCTAATAGTGTGGCCACTTTTGAAACAATAGGCTTATGCCAAAGAGCTGGACATCTCAGAGTGCAAAGAGAAAATCCTCACCAAATTGTTATTGTCTTATCCCAGATGCCTTGCACCTGGACATTCCCCTGTTGTCTTCCCAACTTCTTCACAATACTGGGCTACTACGACAGCCATTATCCTTTGTCACTTAAACACTAAGCCTATTAACTTTGTTTGGACTTCATGGTTCGTGTTGCAACTCCCATTGTCTGCTTGGATGGGATAGCGATTCACACCCATACCTACAGGATATTTTTTGGGTATAAGAACTCCCAATTTTGAGCAGTTGAGCACAGTCTCTTGACTTCCTGAATGCCATGCTGTCCCTTTGATTCCTGAATGGGAACAGTCCCTAGGTGCTTACATAAGCCATGTCGCTGCTTTCCTCACTGCTCTCCGGACCTGTAAGTATCACCTCAACCCTGAAAAGTCCTCTACCCACACTTTCCTCCCTTTACCTTCAGCTTTACCTTTACCCTGTGTGTGAGAGAGAGTATTTGGATCTTTGTGTGCTTGTGTGAACCTCTTTCAATAAAAACACATTTTATTTTACATTTGGAATCTCTAGCTGGTTCTTTCCTGCAGGACCCCATTAACATAGGTGGTAAATCTTAAGTTACCTCCCTCTTGCTGGCCTCCTGATTTTTGAGTTAATTAATTCCCCTCTGTCACATGGAGGTACTGGCCTCATGGTTGGACCCCTGACATTTTGGGGCAATACTCTTGCTTTACAGCCATGGCAGCAGTGATGGATATGGGGTGGAGAATATCTGCTGCTGCACATAGATATTCTATGTAGGAATTCTTTCACAAAAGCAAAAGTTTTGTGAGAAAGGCAGCTCCTGGCTGGTAGGCTTAAAATTGAGCAATTCTGATAATAAAGCTCAGTAACATTTCCTTCCAACATTATAGGAGTGGGGTGGGAACTCTGATCTATCCAACCACAAAGGCCATAGGGTTTATAGGCAGGCAGGGGGTCTTTGAACTGGAAGATGGATCCTTGTAAAATATTTAACCAGGGAAGTGACACACTGTAGGGCTTATAGGTGAGCTGAACACAAATCATGCTAAGAGATTTGAGTTGGGGGGGGGACCTCAAGATTAACATTTTCTGTATCAAAGATTTCTGCAAGAAGAGGTAGACCAATGTATGAAAAAATCAGATGATAATAAAATTTGTGTACTTTCATGAGAGCTGCTATTTTTATTTCCTTCCCCCCACTAGCAATTGAATACCAGTTATGTATTTGCTGTAGTTATGTGCCTTCAGGTCAATTCTGAATTATGGTGACCCTATCCTAGAGCTTTCTTGACAAGATTTATTCAGCAGATTTATTCAGCATTGCCTTCCTTAAAGGCTGAGATAGTGTGATTTGCTCAAAGTCACCCGATAAGTTTCCATGGGTGAGCAGAGATTTGAACCCTGGTTTCTTAGAGTTCTAGTTCAACACTCAAACCACTATACCACACTGGCTCTCAGTGACATAGTTATATAAAGCAGATTTCAAGCCTTGTACAGTAAAGCTTGCTGATATGAGCATAAACTGTTGTATACCCATCATCTGCTACAGAGGCTTAGCAGCACTACCGCAACCATTACATGACGGCCTAAATGCAAGACCTAGGGACATAACTAGAGCAAACACTCCCTTCCCATTGCTGCTTTTTTAGACCACATAACCCACTGGTGCTATACACCGAGTAACAATGGTTATAAACTGTGTTCTTGCTATGTATGCAAAGGGCACAATTTCCTTTGCCTCAAGTCAGGGGATAATGATAATGTGTGGATAATATTATTAAAGCCATTATGTCACACTGAAGAAGAGAACATTCACAATAAATGCTCCTATAATGCATTGCTTTATAGTAACACTAAGTGTATCCCAGAATCCCTGAATCTCTTCACTCATTCTCTCCCATGCACCTTACTTTATATGGGGTAGTCTTTCATTTGAAGGTATCTGTTTAAAGGGTGATCCATTACAATTAATTTTACAACAAAAGGAATTGTAACAAATTTCCAATCAGCTGTTAACACCTAGACAGCTTTTGCCATTATGGAGAGACATATTGTATATCTATTTGAATTACAACAATCATTTCTAAATTTGCATCTTTACTTATATATAAGTAAATGTGATCTTATTCAAGTCTATGTGTACATTCTTCACTAATTTCATTTTTTCAGAAGAAGCAACAAGGAAATTTAGCAGTTTTCTTCCTGCTACAAGAAAGTCTTCTAAAACTATTTACAGCTTGGGACTTATTTGGCAGAAAATTCACAATTTCTTTCCACAGAAAACAGCATTTATGTGCAGAAAATGCTGTTTCCTATGCAGAAAATGTGACAGATATGGATTAATTGTACGCAAAATTCACACATAGCTTTTTGCACACAACCCAGCATTTTCTGCATATGTAATGTTTCTGCACATAAATATTATTTTTGCATAGAAAATTTTGTTTCTTATAAAAAAAATTGTCTTATCAAAGTGTGAATTTTATGCAGAATAAGTCCTGAATTGTGAAGATTCTCATCAGTTCAGGGTTCTCCTTATCAAATTTTCCCAACGTTCAAGAAACACATTTTTGACCATTGTTCAAATATTTTCTAATGTCCCTTCCATGGCTACCCTGTCCGAAGAACAGCCTCTAAGAAATCTGAATACTGAGAACTACAAATGTTCGCATGGGAGCTGGTAAATGATGCAGGCCAAGACCCATTAAGCCCATTGACTTTGCCAGCAAAGTTACAGCATGGTCCAGACTGAAAACTTCTTTTCTACTTCCTCCTTGGGTGTGTAACAGGAGCTGTTATGTGGGAGGCTTCTAGACACACCTTCATCCCCCAAGGGAAAAACAATAGCCTGTACACCCAGTCTGGACCATGCTGTAAATCCTCATTCCCCAGGTGGTTTAGTGTTGTCAGAACATACCTGGGTGCACCCCCATAGTTACTCAGTGACCAGAGCACCAGAGCTTTGACTAAGGGCCCTAAAGCTGCTGTTGCACACCTGGCACAGGGAGAATTGTGTAAGGTAGTATTGGACACCTCCTTTGATAGTGTTCCCCATAATATAAACATCAGTGTATGTGAGCAACAGGATGTTACTCATAGTAGTATTTATAAGTAATCAGTGTCAGAAACAGCCAAGAAACCACCAACAGAATAATTTAGCACAAGCCAGTGACAACAGAGCACCAAGCCCATCTTCTTCTGAGTCGAGTAAGTGGTGAAGCAACAGAGAAGATGGTTTCCCCCAGCCACAAGGTTCCTTGCTCAAGGGTGGGGCATCCTACCTAAGAAAATGACAGAAGTCAAGAACAATAATACTGAAACCAGACTCATTGTGAGCCATAAGAAGATGGATGACTCACATAGGAGGCTGATAAGTGATCTGTGTGAATGGGTTCAATTTCATAATCCTAAAGTCTCTAGACAAACTTGAGTGAGCACTGTGGGTTCTGTTTGCTGGCTTGAAAATGTAACTATGCCATCAAGTAATCAAGAAAGGCTGTTACTTGAACAAGGGCACAGTGTTTTCCATGCCGGAAAATGGTTGCTTTTCAGAGTTTGGCGGAAAGAGACGTGATGTGTGGAAAGAGTGAAGAAGAGAGCTGACCTTTAATACGATGTGGTCAATAGCAGCTGTAAACTCAAGCTGTTTGATTTTATGTGAATTTACAACACTAGGCCACAGGAATTTATTCTAGCTTGCTAAAGGGGAAACATAAAGCTCTTTCTCTATACAACAGTTACTGGCTACTTCTAGATTAAAAGGAGACAAGAGTGTGCTCACACCTCCTTCTCCCACACCTCCACTCTTGGTTTCCTATGATTTTAAGGGAGGAAATCAAGAGCTGAGATCGAACAGACTCACACAGTTTTGTCGCTTAGTCGTCAGATTAATTTTAAACTTCCTTCCTAATAGCTTGTATCTTTCCCCAAGATTTAGTTTTCATGGTAAGCCCTAGAGGCAGCTTCTATCCACTACCTGAAATCCAGTCCCTCTGCTCCGCTATCCCAGATATTGCTCACCCCAGAAATTCCTAAACTGGGGAAGGATCAATGACTAGTTTTATTTACTGAAAGTCAACACTGTCTCCCAAGGGAAAAAAACTCTGTTACCAAACACATCTTACAATGGATCATTGTCATTCTTCTCCTTCTTACCTATAAGAGTAATATCTTCTGAGAAGTCTTAGGGCCTTTCTGCACAACACTGTTATAATGCTATTATTCCACTTCCAACATTCTGTGGAATCCTGGGGTTTACAGTTTAGGGAGGGGTATTTAGAATTCTCAGCCAGAGAGCTCTTTGGCCTCAGTAAACTACAAAGCCCAGAATTCCAAAGGATGTTGAAAGTGAAATAACAGCACTATAACCATGTATTGCAGAAATGGCCTTAGGGTCAGTATGCACACCTTTCTGTCACTGTGGTACTCAAAGTTGAACACACATGGGGTTCTCCCTTGAGATCTTCCATCTAGACACTGAGCAGAATCAGATCTGCTTTACTTCAGCAAGGTGCCAGCATTATTTCCTTTCGTTCAATGCCCTAGATTCACATCGTTTCCAATGAAATACAGTAACAACCTATTTTTTTCATAATAATTTCTTTCTTGATGGGTGAATGGAAGATTTCATTTTAAAAAAATGCTATACCATTTGTTCCCTTCTGAGTTAACTTTTGTCCTCTGAGATTTTCCACATTGGCTTGCAAGCTCTGTTAATGGTACCTTATTGCTTCAGTGGATGCTTTTATTCTCCATGCATCCCATGGATTAGAGGAACATGAGTATGGCAGTGGTGATGTGGTGGTATATTTTTATTTGTTTAGGGTACATGAGGTGTTATATGTCCATAGCACCTGCATGCAGGATTCCAAATGGTAAAACACAACTGTAGTTAACCAGTTTCCTGTGTTGGGTATTATTATATTAGATTTTAAATCAACCTAATTATGTAGCCTGGAAAACACATTTTTTATTAGAACCAATAAAAAGCATCAACAAACTCTTCCAACTTCAGGAAGTCTAACTGGTTTAACAGCAAGCTCCTTGCCAAAGCAATGAGTAAGTTGGTATTGATACTTTACCAAGCTGGGAACAATCAGTTTAAAATAAAATATTAGTCTCACATTAAAAACTCTTCATTTGATTTAACAGGGATTCCATTCATCTGTAGTACCTACCCAGCCTACTGTGGCATGAAGGGCAACTGTTGTGGCTAGGAAGTCCAGCTGCTATGAGCTATGCTTAGTGAGCAATGCCAGCTAGAAAATAAATAGCCATTAGTTTTGCAACTCCATATTTTAAAATAGCATTTAACAGTTGTTACAGATTTCACTTGCATTTCAGAAGCAACTGTCACACAATAATTAATTATGAAGGGATCAGCTCAACTCTGTAGAGGCAACAGCTAGAGTTCTTCAGGGGTTGGCCCCAGAACTGACCATATCCATGCAGTAGCACTGCCCATGTCTACTGAAGCACCATAGCACTAAGTCAGTGGAGAAGGCACCACAAAAAAGAGCTAACAGATGATGTGAGAACTGCTTACTATGGCTCATATTCATCATTGCAGTTATGGATCCATAACTGAGAGTTACAGGCAGGTAATTATGTAATTATGTTAACCTATGTAAATACTATCTCAGTTCACCTTAAGAGCCAGCTGCCAGACTGAGTGAAAGAGGGCCATTCAGCTGGTGATATGGCTGCTAGGAAGACAGCATTCTGACGCTTTCCCATCGCAAGTGAGGCTGCAACCACGAGAAGTAGAACCCCTGCTACAAGTCCTAGTTGCAGCCTTTGTTCACTGGTAGCAGGAATGGTAGAAATATCCTCTTCTTTGCTCCCTGATCATCAGCCAAACAGATCTCTTTCTCCTGATCCAGCTGATGGCTCTTAAGGTGGATGTAGGAGGGGAGGGTTAGCCCAGGAGGCATCACTTAATTACATCGCCTAAACTAAGTAGCTGATCTAGGATTCTGGTGAATAACATCCTGTTAGTGTCTAAGCTGCCCTTTGAATGTGATGACAAGTAAGTGGCCTGTCACAGTTCCTATGTGGTTTATACACATTAGATCAAATATGGCATATAAAGTGGCATATGAAGGCCACTCAAAATCATAGAAGCATAGAATCATAGAGTTGGAAGAGACTACAACAACCATCAAGTTCAACCTCCTGCGATGCAGGAACATATACTCAAACTACCCCCAGCAAATGGCCATTTAGCCTCTGTTTTAAAACCTCCAAAGAAGATGACTCCACCATACTCCCAGGAAGCATATTCCACTGTCAAATGGCTCTTACCATTAGGAAGTTCTTCCTGATGTTTAGGTGAAATATCTTTTCCTGCAGTTTGAAACCATTGTTCTGTGTCCTAGTCTCTGGAACAGCAGAAAACAAGCTAGCTCCATCTTCAACATGACATCCCTTCAAATATTTAAACATGGCCATCATGTCACCTCTTAATCTTCTTTTCATCAGGCTAAATATACCCAGTTCCCTAAGCCGCGTGTCCTAGGGTGTGGTTTCCAGACCCTTCACCATTTTGGTCACCCCCTTGTGGACACGTTCCAGCTTGTCAATATCTTTCTTGAATTGTGGTGCCCAGAACTGGACGTGGTGTAAAGGTCATGTTTGACCTTTAATCCATCTGTTCCAGTATTACTCATGATGATTACTTTTTATAGCCTACCTTTGCACCAATGAGCTAAGTGACCATACAACCTCACAAAACCTTCACAGCAAGCCTGAGAAAGAGTGGCTGGCCTGGGATCAGCCATTGAGTTTCTTAGAACTCCCAAATTCCAGCCAAACATTTTAACCACTGCCCTGTGCTGGTTCAATGACTTGCTCTAAATGGAAGTGACTTTTCAGACTATCAGGCTGAGATTTTTGCAGTCTTACTACCTGAAATTTTCATGTCAACAGATGCCTAGAACCCCCTGTACATAAAGCATATGCCCTGCCACTGAGTTATAAGTCCCCAGCCTTGATGCATGAGGAAAGCTCTCTTATTTTAAGCCCTGAATAGCCTAACAGTGCATAGAATTCATTTTTAGTTGTCAAAGGGAAAAAAAAATATACTGACTGTGCACAGTTCTGAAGAGCAAGTTAGCATTCATGACGGAACTAGTAAATGGAAGGGTGAGACTGAGAACAAAACAGTGTACTGCAACAACAGTTCTAAAATGCTATGCCAAAGAGTAAAAGTCACAAGAACAACCACTGATTAGGTAACAGAACTGCTAAGAAGGATTTAGAGATCATACTGAACAGATGCCAAAAAAGAACTGGAAGCTAACTTGGTCAAGATTTTGAGCTGCACAAAAACCTTTCATGTATGAGAACTTGAAGGAAACTTGCCTTCTTTACACCACACTTTTCTTACTGTGTCCAACATAATTAAAGGGACAAAGTTTAATAACTTATTTAGTTTATATCCTACTTTTTTCTGACATAGGGCCCAAAGCAGCTTACAATTCTAAAACAAGATAGGGTTAAAAACCTGACTACAAAAAAAGGCAGAACAAAATTAAATAAGTTATCATATTAATCACTGATTGTCTGTTTAAATGAACAGGTCTTTACTTGCTTGTTAAAGAAGAGCAGAATGGAGGCCAGCCTGGCCTTCCAAAGACGGGAAGTCCACAACCTGGAAGCAGCCACCCAAAAAGCTCTCCCTTGTGTTCTCACCAGACAGGCCTATGACAGTGATGGGAATGGGGAAAGCTTTCTCTCAAGGATCTTAAGAGCCATTTTTATATAGGGAGAGATAGAGGCCCTTTCCACACAGGGGGAAAAGCACGGGGTAACACAGGGTAGGATGACCTCACCCGGAGGTCGTCCACACCGTGGAGTGTGCTAGGGCAGTTAGAAATGTGGAGGTTCCACACCTCAAACCGCCCTCGTGCAGCTGCAGGGGTGGCGCCGCGTGTTTTATAAAGACCATATTTCATGTGGTCTTTATGAAACACGCGCGCACTAGCCTGTCGCAGCGCCCCGTGTGGAATTGCAGGGGTGTGCAAGTGTGTCCCTGCGGAGCTGCCTGGGGGCGGGCTTCCGGCTGGCGCGCTTCTCCGATTGGCGGAGAGCTGCCGGAAGCTGCCAGCTGCCATTTTGGGCGCCGCCAGACGCTGCCGGATGCCGCTGCCGTGTACAGTGGCAAACGCGCGCTGCTCCCCATGGCGACGGAGTTACCCGCATCGAGGTAAGCTCCGTTTCTGCGTGCGCCGCCCCGTTTCCCCGCATTTCACGTCCCCCTCCCCAGTGTGGAAAGGGCCAGATAGTCTGAGCCTAAGCCATATAGGACTTCAGGAAAACAATAGTCAACCCTCCACATTTCTGGGTTATTATTTACAAGACACACATGTGCTTCCCCTTCACCACATTCCCTTGCATTTTGCCAGGTGCAGAGAAGGAAGGCAAGCATGCCTGCGCAAAAGGCAAGGGAATGGGGGGAGCAAGGTGCGCACCTGCATGCGCGCGCGCACGCACACACACACACACACACAAGCACACACCTTCCTTCTCTGCCTCCAGTGCTCTCCTCCATTCCCTTGCCTTTGGCCCCAGCATGGAGAATGTGCACCAAGGCAAAAGGCAAGGGAATGGGGAGGGAAGCCACACACACCTTCCTCTCCCCTCGGGTGTTTCCCCCCTTCCATTTCCTTTGGCCCCAGTCCAGAGAATGCATGCTGAGACAAAAGGCAAACTAAGGGGGGAGGCACACACACATCTTCCTTCTTTCCTCCAATGCTCTCCCCTTCCATTTCTTTACCTTTGCCCTGGAGAGAACTGTAGAGAACGTGCACTGAGGCAAAAGGCAAGAGAATGGCAGGGGGGAGCCATGGAAGGGACTGGGAGGGGAAGCTCCGGAGGAAGTTATTTGTGTTCTTTTTTTTCCACTTTTGTGAAGGTTCTGTGCCCCAAACCCTTGCAAAAGTGGAGAGACCACCATATAACAACTTCAAGTATGCAGGCTTTGATGGACATTTGCAAGAATTCAAAGTCTTAAAACAACCTGTCTCTTCTACCCCCTGCATTAATATTCTCTCTGCCTGTTGCATACTGTCAACTCCAAAAGACTGGAGCCTTGGCTCACTGTTCCTGGGGGTCATTTGTGGCACACTGCTCACCAACTATATGCTTTGTATTTTGAAGCATTGGCAAGGAATTTCCCCAGAGTTGTGATTTCAAATTCATCTCTACCCATTTGGCACCATCTGTCCATTCCCAAGGCATGTACATAAATTAATTTCAATACACATGCAGTGTTAATTTTCTCATCTGGAGAAATCAGGCATGTATCTAAAAGCATGGGAGGAGGTTTCAGGAAAAGCTGGCTGCGATTTAACTGCTGACTACTGAAAATCACCATTATGCCTGACCTATACAACACACCCTTCTGAGAATCAGACCTGTGATTACTACTGCTGCTGATTAGAACTGGTGTGAACAAGTATACTGAAATTAATATGTACTAGAGAGTGCAGAGTTATGTTTAAAGTAATGAGCCATAGTTAAGTTCCAAGGCTTCAAGAGCTGTTAAGGTACAATTAAAACTACCAATTCTTTAAAAGTAACTCTTGTTTCTCTCATTATTCAAAAGTAATCTTACTTGTTTGTACATTTTAAAAAAACTCAAATTCAGAATTTGGCAATAACTGACTCAGGATGCAGCAGAGACAGTTAAAGTGGAAACATAGTGCCACAGCTGTATAGCATGAAAAGGGCCCCAGAGGTCTTGAAGTTGCCTGTCAATATCATGCTGTTCAACAACAGACTTGATAGCACACACAGAAGTCAATAACCAGAGAAGAGACAGCATTTCAATCCCATTAAGTTATAGTAATCATGTCTAAAATGTCATTGAGATGTATAGATCAGTATGTACAAACTGGATGCAAATATCCTCATTTTTGCTCTTTTTTTTTCTTTTGAACATGTACATGTACTCAAACAGAATTGCTTGACCTCAAGGGAATCATGCCTGCAACTCCAGTTCACACAGGGATAAATTCTTCGGAGAGCAGTAATTCTAACTCTTCCATACTCCCTCTATTTACTTTCAGGGCACAAGTGGTGTGCTGTTCCCAATTTTAATTCCAGAAGGAAGTATGTCTTTTCTTCCAAAAATCTGGAAAATGCTGCAGAATTCTGAGAGTGGCCTAAATCCTCTAAAGGCACCAGATCCCATTTGATTGTGGAAGCTAAGCAGAGTAAGCCCTGGTTAGAACTTAGATGGGAGAATGCCACAGATACCAGTTGCTGTCAGCTCTATTTCAGAGGAAAGAAGTAGCAAAACCTCCTCTGAGTATTCCTTGCCTAAGAAAACCCTATGAAATCCATGGCATCTCCATAAATTGACAGGTGACTTGTAGGCGTGCGCGCACACACACACACACACACACACACATGTTCTGAAGGTACCCTCCCCCACTGCCTCTGCAGCTTCACAGAGCCTTGCTTTTCTGCGAGAGTTATTGTCATTTCTGGCTCTGAAAACAGTTGTGAGATCATAGTGTTCTGTTTGCCAAACTGTGCAATAAATCTAAGGCTGTATTATAGTGTGCACTCTTCTAGTAACCAGAGGGGCCCACAAGCATCCAATATGATGCTCACAAAACAAAGTACAGCGAAAGACTGTCTACATCTCCCTCCATTCTTGTCGCTCAGATAAATAATGATTCTTAGTGTAGGTTTCTATAGCACCAGAATAAAAATTCCCTATGCATTAATAAAGAGGAAAGAAAGGCGGGGGGGGGGATATTGATTTGACAGCCACGGTGTCATAATGGCTAAAAAAGGAGGAGCTCAGATACCAACTGAGTGGACATGATGGTGTTGCTCCTAGCAACCACGTGCGCCTTCAGACAATCTTATTTGCTGTAGCCATGTGGGATTTCTGTCTAGGAAATTTCACAGGGTCACATACAGTTCAGCCACTACCAAGGATAGGCTGGGAAGAAAAATATTAGATTTTTGCTGACCAGTGTGGAATTCTGTAGGTACCTTGCTGGTTTATATATCCTGCATGAAGTCCAAAGTTGCCTTAGACTTTGGTTCCATTTTATTGCTGACCAGATGAAATTTAGAAATCACCTGGCTTGGGGATGTCTCAGTGCAGTCAGCCACATCATGGGCTATCCTGGCAACCAGACTGTTCTTTGGTTAAAGCAAGGTAACTTACTGCTGTTATACGAAGATGCGGGTAAATGAGTCCCAATTGTCCCTCCTTATTTTCACATAAAGCTGCTTCAGGAAGCAAATATATGTCTGAAAAACCTACAAAGTAACAGCAGCAGGGGTGGGGGGGTTGGAGCAAAGAAGTTGTGTTTCCCTTGCAGCTAGAGGCTAGGATGGCAAACTGCCATTTTTTATTCTACCACAATGCTCCCAGTGTCACAATCATGTCATTCTGAGGCATTGTGGAAAATTTAAAATGGCAACTTGCTGATCCAGTCATCGCTGCCAAGTAGGCTCACAGATGGGGCCAATTCACCTCCCCCACCTTCAAAACACCTATTGCTGACCCTGGTTATGTCCTATGAGCTTCTTCACTTTTTTAATGGATCATTTTCAGTATAAATGAGCCCAGAAACAGCATCATAACACTAGAGATCCCTCCTAGTTTGCATGACCGAGTGAGAGAAAGAGAGGTTAGAGACATTGCAGGTGACACACGGAAAAGAGAATATAGTATATACCACGTGCCTGATTCAGTGCCTGATTCACTGTACAACTTCCCACTGAAGTATCCAACCCCTCTCAGTAGAATGCTTCCAGAAGTATGGAAAAATACTAATATTGGAAGGAGCCATATCATGGAACCCAGCAACTTTTAACTGCAGTCTATTTATTTAATTTATATCCCATCCTTTCTCTCAACATGAGAGACTAAAATACATGGCACATATGTTTCTGAGAGGTACCCTTTTATTTTACCTCTCAGATAACTTCAGAACTGGAATACCCATACCTTTAATGATGAAAGGAGAAAAGGAAGTAGAAGCAAGCCTGTAGGCACAAAGTGAAAATGTATTAACCATTTTTTAAAAAAAAAATCATGCCATTTCAAATAATTGTTCCATGACACACTGAAGATGATAATAGATATTCCTCTGCCTCTTTCACCTCCCTCTGAAACAAGGTGGGGGGATCACTGTACTGAAAAAATATATGTTTGCCAGATCAGGACTATCCCAGGTCCTGAGATTTCAAGGTCAAAAACTGAGACCTAGGGACAACCTTCTTGCACTCTCAGAGATGGAGATGGAGATGGAGATGGAGATGGAGATGGAGATGTTTTAAGGGACAGCTGCTTATGATATCAATAAGACTGAGCTGTTAATCATTAACCACAGTTGCATACAATGTACCATTCAGATAAAAAAATCAGGTCTAATAAAGGAAGAAAATATATACATGTACTTTTCAAGGCACCACACTCATCCTGAGTTTCCTCCCTCTAAGAACTAGAGAAAAAAGATTAAGCCCTGAGATTGGAAATCCTAGAAAGAATATATGGAGGCTCATCCTACATAACCCCATGCATCCTGACAATTCAAGTGCTATCCTTACTCACTTCTGACCATGTGTTTCTTGGCTATGTGAAGGTTCTGTACATATACATGCACAAACACACATATGCATGTAAACTTACAGCCATCAAACTTTTGGCTAATAGGGGCAACAGCCAGTGTACACAGATGGTAGTGCTGGGAACTATGCAATACATATGCTTTGGATATGTGAGCTGGTTTGAGTTAACCTCTAATATCTGCATTATATGCCACCAATGAGGTAAAAGTTGCCAGCAGTCACAACTTAGCATGGCTACGCCTCAAAATAAAAAAGTTCTGTCATATCTAATTTAGGAAAACATACAAAACCCTGAAAATTGAATTCTTCTACCGAACTGAAACAGAATGTTTCAACCTGTTCCTAAAATATAGAATGACCCCCAGATCATTCGAAATCAATCTGTGAATAAGGCACATTATAAAGTAATATTGCCTATTCTGGAGATAGTATGAATCACATATTATCACATATTGAATTTGTTCAAATTCACAAGCCCATTCTGTATATGACTCTTTTAAAATAGTATACTGCAGTGAGTTTGTACACCTGCTACCTGTCACACAAGCATGTCACAGAAGCAGGGCTGGCACAGAACTGTTCTACCCACACCATCTAGATCCTGATGAAAAGTATTCTTCTGCTTGATCTGAAGTTTCCGTTTACAAAATTATGACAATATTCCAAATCATAACTGAAAAGTTGAGTAGCACAGGGACTTTTTATTTATATTCTTTTCATTTCTTGTTGGCTTCAAGTTAAGTCTGATTTGTAAATCTTTCAGTGTCTTCCAATATACATTATCTAACATTCATGCCAGTTGCCTCCTTAGAGAGGAGCTTGATTAAGAAATGCTGAGGCCCTAAACTCTGTCAAGCATTACTAAAGATAAACCAAAGCCCCTTTCTTTTGGTGTTTGGGAATTTTTGTATTCCTGTCATACTTTGAGTCCCCTCAAAATCTGAGGTTCTAAACGACAGCGTGTGTAAATCCAGCACTGCAGGCAGACAGCTTTCAAGCACTCCACACCTTCCATTAAATTAAGTTCCAGTCTCTGCAACCACCCTCCAGTTATTAATGTCTAGGAATCCCTGTGAAAAGTTCTCAGCTCCCAAGGTTGTACAGAGCAGGATAAAAAGGAGTCGAAATTTTCTGATGGAAGCTTAGGTCTGCTTTTCACAGGGTTGGATCTTGATGTGCAATGTATTTTCCCATGATGTACAAGAAATGCATATCTAAACTACTTACAAGTCAAGAGGTACAAATAATCAAAGGTTAAATCTCTGCATACTAGCTTTACTGTAATGCATAAAGCAGACCTTAAAAACTACAGGAAGTCAGAGTAGGGCTTCCACAGTTCAGTAGGTGGGACTTGTGCCGTCAGCACTCACTTTCTCCTTTTCATCTTTTCCTTCACTCAAACATTTTTCACTATATGCTTTGCACCCCAAACCATCCTGAACCTGTCCTGGATAAAAATTAAGTACAATTTGGTGGAAAAAAACAAGCTCTCTACCTCTAAATTATACCTCTGGAATAAATTCTGGAAAGCTCCTATTGCAAAAAAACAAGAGAGAGAAAGGGAGAGTTCAGAGTTTTTAGCTTGCATATGCTTATTTCATTGGAGCCTTTTTTGTCTACTGTTGTTCCTGTACAGCAGATGATAACTCTGAACTTTAAAAAATACACAGAAAATAAAGCAAGAGTAACAAGGCAGTCTTTCTCTTCTTTTATCTACACAGATCCTGGTGGATGGATTCAAAGTCCCTGAACAAGTCTTTTAGTTCACTCACCTGTGTACGACGTCTTTCTCATGCTGCCCTTAGCCCAGCTGTTACATAGGAAGAGAGTAAAAGTTTCTCCAAGCTACTCTCGCAAATAATCCCCAGGGTGATAACGCAACTGCTTTAATAATCCTTTTGTTCCAGCAGGCAGAGCTCAGCAAGGAAAGCACACTCCTCCTACACATTGCATGTACACACAGACAGAGGAGGGAGTCCACAGCACTCCCATTAATTAGAACACACCTTTTCTAATCTGATATACAGTTGTGGGTTGTTCCAACTAGGCTAAAGCCAAGGGAGGCGGCTGTGAGGAGAGCTCAGCTGCAGCAGTACTTTAACCTTTTCCCCCTCTATGAGCAAATTAGCCCTGACACATGTTCCTACTCCTTCCGGGCCTCTAGATTCCCTCTAGGTTTAACCTACGTGTAAAGAGAGGGAGGTCTTTTTGACTTCCCACCCCACTGTGTCCTGTACACCCATTTGCTCTCTCTTCTGCTCTGTGGCTCAGGTCAGAGTTGGGTTCAGACAAGAGGCAAGTAGGATCTAGTTCAAAGTACACTGTGGCCTGTCACCCTGTATACGGTAAATAGAGCTCCTCCACCACCACCCCGCCCCTTGAAAGGCACACAGGGGAAAAAAAATGGTTTGCTCAAGGCTGCAGGTTATGCAAACAGACTTGCTCAGATCCATGCTGTAGACTTAAGAGACTACCGTGTATGTATGCAACAAGCCATTTATTGCTTGCAAGGGAAGTGGAACACCGATAAGTGGCATGCCCCGTATGTATCTGAAATGCTACCCAATGGAGCTAATCTTAATGTTTTATTTCTAGGAGGCTTAGGTTTTGATACTGTTGAAACAATAAATGCTTTGAGCCAACTTGGGTCAAGCAGTAGGAAGGAAGAGAGGGGGGAGATGGATAGATAGATAGACAGACGGACAGATAATAGTCACGTATCCCAACATATGGTTCCCAAATATTGTGGCCTGACCTTGAGTGTTAGGTAGCGTTGCTAGAGTAAAAACTGGAGATGGTTCTTATACTTTTAAATGGTTGTTCAGAAGATCAAATTTCAGCAGGTATTGCTTGTTACCTGGGCCCTTTTCGCACACCACCTCCAACGCGAAATGGCCACCAGATCGCGATGACGGTTCTGCATGATGTCGTTGCGATCTCGTGGCCATCCTGTGGCCATCCCATCGCAATCATGGATTCAATCATGCTCAGGTTTCTCCTGAACATGACCCACAATTGCGGAGTCCTCCCGCATCCCTCCTGCACTTACCTGGCGTGTGGAACATCAGGAAGCACAATGGCTGCGCTTCCTCCCCCAGCGCAGCCTGGGAAACTGCCAGGCTGAGCTGCAGAAGGGAGGAGCAGAACCGTCGCGCTTCCCCATCCAGCAGGCAGCCGGTGCGGAGGGAGAACGCAACAGACGTGATTCCCTCCCAAGAGAGGCTTTCCCGGGATCACCAAGCGATGGCTCCAGGAGAAAGGTGATGTGGGCAAAGGGCCTTGGTTGCCTGACGAGCAGCTGCTGTTGAAATCCCCTCTCGTACACCACCATGCAAGGTAAAGGATCTATCTCCAGTTTTTACTCTGGCAACCCTGGATACTCATGGCCTACATCCTGTCCTCAGAGTAAAGGCAAAAAGGTCTCAGGGAAATAGCGCTGCCTTGAAGTATATGTGCATGCGCACATTCCTCATTTTTTTAGATGTGGTGTTTTTAATTGGTATGGCATGCTCTATGCAACCATGGTTCACACTTAGGGTATTGTGCTTAATGGCATGGCTAGGACCTGCCACCTGTTGATACCACCATTGAAATATTACCAGGACCCACCCCCTGTGACATCATAAGTGGCTACCCCTAGGTCTCAGGTATTGGCTGAGATGGTCTTCATCTGCAACCCTATTCCAGGAAAAAATACATTGTAAGGAATTAAGAATCAGACAAATACATTGTAATGAATTAAGAATCAGACAAAAAATACAGGTTGGAATTCAGCATTGCAGTTATGGATGCCTATACTTAAGTTACGGATCTGTAATTGATCTGTATTCATGAACACTTCATAGCCATGATTGTGACACTATTGCCCTCCCAAACCTAGTTTACTGGCCAGCTACTAGATCAGGCAAAGGAGATCCATTCAATTGGTCATTGGGGCAGAGAAGGACATTTCTACCCACCCTTCCTCCAGTGACTAGGAATCAGAAGGAGCACCCCTGTTGCAAGTGCTAATTATATCCTTGCTGGTTGGCAGAAGATTGGAAATGGCATCCTCCAGAATGGACCTCCTTCACTCAATCTGGTGGCTGCCCAGTAAAATAAGTTTGTGTGGGTGTCTACCGGGAGATGCTACTTATTTATGCATACACAATTAAGTAGGCAATGCAAAATTTCAGCCACAGAAAATATGGGGGAAGGGGGCAGAAAATTAAAAGTTAGGAAACAGTCAGAAATATTCCAGATCCTACTTCCCCCGTGCACACATACTTTATTAAGGAGGCACTGCTGAGGCTAAAAAGTGGTCAGCCATTGCTGTGTAGCACTAGAAATACCAGCTGGCTGTTTTTCAGTTTTATTTTTAAATAGTCTATGGAGAGGTTTTGTTCATTTACGCACATTTATTTTTTGGCTGTAACAATTATATGGTGAAATCAGGATTGTAAAGAGAGCACTGCCTTTTTTTTTCACATTCATTTTTAATGTTTCATGCTACAGGGCACACGTGTACTAAATTCCTTCAATCTGGATGGATTTTTTCCCCCTTGTTCCTTATTACTACATGACTACAGATGCTTGAATTCTTGCAGCTGGGTGACTATGCTACCCAATGGCCTTATGGCCTTTTTATTCAGATAAGACTTTGCCATCGAAAGTTTAAGTCCTGCTGATGTGGGGCTTTGAATCCTTGGAAATTGTTTTCCTGTTACTGATACATTGTGTTTTCAGTCTGTTTTCATGTTTTCATTGTTTTTGTCTGATTTCACCAGTGGTAGCTGCCATGACTACCTCTTCTTGGCAGACGTGGGTGGGGGTTATAAATCAACTCATTAACTAATTTTTTCGCTTGCTTCTTATAAAGGTTACACAACATTGGCTGTAGGCTTTTTATGTTCCATTTTAAAGCATGTGTAATTGTGAGATTTCCACCTCCATCGGGGCACCTGTTTGTATTTGCTGATGAAAAGGCCGTGCATATGTTCCACTGTCATGATTCATAAAGAAAATCCATGGAATGAGAGGGTCATTTAGAAGAACCATCCATCCCACCCCCATATGCAAGAAATGAAGGGAAATCCTAACGTGGAATATACCCAGGGCCAGTTTCACTGTAACCATACGCAGAGCAACCACAACTGAGAATGCCAGTGTGTACTGAGAACTGAGTGATGTTTTCAAGAACAGGGCTCCAGACCTTGCAGACTGTCAAGCCAACTTGAGTCTACCAGCTATGTACTGTCACTTGCAAAGCGACTGAAAAAGTTCACCTACCTGAGTAGACCATCATAACAGCTAGTACACTGTATCAGCTGACTAAAGGCCCATTCACACCAACTCATTATAGCGTGGTGATTGTACTTTGACTACCATAATTCCACCTGGAATTTACAATTCAGGGAGAGGCAGTTAGAATTCTTAGCCAGAGAGCTCTTGTAACTGCATGCCTTTAAGTTATTTGCAACTTATGGCAACCATGAGGCAAACAGGGCTTTCTTGGCAAGATTAGGTTTTTTTGGGGGAGGGTGCCATTGCCTTCCCGAGGCTGAGAAAGTGTGATTGTCCAAGGTCAACCAGTGACTTTCTATGGCTGAGTGGGGATTTGAATCCTGGTCTCCAGAGTCATAATCCAACACTGAAACCACTGTACTATGTTGACTCTTTAAAGTAATGATATACACAAGTGGAACTTTTAAGAAATAGGTCTGGTATGTCATATATAAGTACCCCCTCCCCAAGAGTTGGAACTTTTTAGAGACTATTTGGAATTTTATTCCAAAATGCATCCATGGAGGACTTTTTCTTTCACCTACCTTCATTTTTCTTATGATTTCCATTTTGGTATCTAAACTTCTAGGTCTATTTTTTTTAACATGCTTTGGGGGCTGGTGAGGCAGGCTTATTGCTTCTTCTCTTATCTCTATTTTTGGTTATTTGTTCATGCTGTTTACCTTGTCTGTTGTAGGGAGGCACAAACAGCTACAGTAGGATCAGTTACAGTAGAATCCCACTCTTCTCCAGCAAAATAATTTATTGCATTTTTACTGCAGACGTGCTGCTTCAACCTAACAGCAAAAGTCTGTTTTTCCAGCAGTCCTTCACTATGCTCCTAAAGCCCATGGTGATTAAAAAACAAAAAAACTTCCAGCTAGGCACAGTCAATGACACCAGGCAAGTTCAGGTTGCTGCCCACAAGACTGAAAGGCACACTCTTCTGTATGAACTTTCCACTATAGCCTAAAGCCCTTCCTTCTGCCCATCCAGATGTTCTCACTCTTGATAGTGAGAGCAGATGTAGGAAGGCAGATCTCAAGGAACTCTTGTATGTGCACACCATTTTCTTGTCTGCGAGATAGAGCCCACAAAACCTTCTCTATCTTTTACAGTTTGATAAAGGAAAGAATTTCAGCAGATGCAGCCTATCATTTAAGAAAGCTGCAGCTGATGAAATCTCTCCTTTTTTGCATTACCAAGGAAAAGGTGGACAATAAGCCCTGTCCTCCTGAAAAGGAGGAATCAACTGGTATGGGCTCTCTCATGGTGTGCTTTAGGAACTGCCAGTCACCACCTGCTATTAAAGGCCTAGGAACACCTTTTGAAGTCAGTGCTGGCAAACATAAATAGAGTCCTTGGCAGAGGCAGATCTCTTCTTTCCTCTTACTCTGTATCTGATTTATGTTACATAATTTAGAAGTTGCTACCATTTACAACAATATAAAATCCAGTTTGAATAATCCTATCTGACTACTCTGTGGCTGAGTGAGTAAGACTTTTCCCCCTCAAAGAACATCCCCAGCACTTGTCTTTTGTCCGCCCCTCACACACATACAAACAGAGAGAGAAAAGAGAGAGAGAGAATCCTACACTAAGGAATTATATCTAATCACAGTGGTTTCATTGTAATTAGTACTAATCTAGGTCAGTTGCCTACCATACTTCTTTCCTGCCAGAGGCCAAATAAAAAAAATGCAGGAATCTAAAAATATCAAAAGAGATTTTAAGAAAAAAAAGAATAGGAATAATGGCTAGATGATAGATTCTTTTCCTTTTCCTCTTCTGCCTCGAATCAGAATTGCCAAGAGGCTTGGCCCTTTTGCTGGAGAAGGCAAGTTAATGTTTAATATAACGCTGATCCCACAAGCATCAAACAAGGAAATCTTTTTTAAACTTCACGTGTATGTGCGTTTAGAAGAGGAAGATCATTGGGAGAATTCATGGTTCATTAAAGAAAAGGGATTCAAAGAAATAGCAGGGATCAAACCAGAAGTTAGGCAGGCAAGGTACAGCAGCTGCCCCCACCTGTTCAGCTCTGCCAAAACATCTCTTCCTGGAAAACTTCTTCCTGGAAAAATACCCCAAAACACACCAACCAGTGCTACTTGTTCCTCTACTACAGCCTTCTCAGTTTTCCTGGTTTTGCTTCCCCAGTCCACAGCTTTCTAAAGAAATAAACGTCTCACTATATTCTGGGCAGCAGTTTGGTTTTCATGTACCTCTCACAGGCGCATAGTAGGCAGAAATTTAACTGTTCAAACACGTTTTCTAAAACTGAGATGCAATAATGAGAAAAGCTACATACATTTAATTTCTTCCTACTATTTTGTAAATATTAAAGGCACTGCTGTTAAGAGAGGTTTAAAAAAAGGAGGCAAAAGGGGAGTTTCCTGCATCAGGGAAGCAGTGCACTGGTTCAGCGCACTCATGGCAGGTGGGCTGATCCCTATTTGGCCACATAGTGGGCTCTGGAAATTTCAAGATCAGGCTGGAAAGCAGTATACTCCATACATGGTGGGAAATTGCAAAATTTCAGGAGACCAGATGAAGGTGTGGCAACTGCAAGTCATTGGGAGGTTTTGGTGGCTGTTCAGAGCTTTTGGATGCTTGAAAGGCTACTAAGCTAAGCCCCAGATGCACCAGCATATCTCCAACATCCCCTCCCCCAAGCCACACTGATTCCTTGCATTTGAGGGATCAAAAGGAAAGAGAAAGTACACTCACCTGGGGAGAGGTCTCTAGTGTCAGATCTCCTGACTGAACTATAAAACTTGGAACCAGCCCTGAGGCATGGCTTCCTCCACCTCTTATTTGGAATACACAGTTTCTCCCAGTTCCTCATTTTTCCAGTCTTGGGTCATTTCTGCATAACACTGTTACTGTGCTATTATTCCCCTTTCAACATCCTGTGGAATTCTGGGGTTTGTAGTTTACTGAGGCCAAACAGCTCTCTGGCTGAGAATTCTAAATAACCCTCCTTAAACTGCCAACCCCAGGATTCCACGGGATGTTGAAAGTGGAATAATAGCACTATAACGGTGCAGTGCAGAAAGGGCCTCAGATATGTGTTGTCCCACTGCCCCCTCAGTTTGCCTGTGTGTGTGTTAAACTATGCACATTTCTTCTAATATGCACAGTTTATGTACAGACATATGCTTAATATATACATATTTTTCAAGGAATTTTCTATAATATAATTCATTTTTGCATGGTGTTCCCACAAATACATGTATTTAAGAAATGCCAAAATCCTCTTCCATTAGCATTCTGTCAACCTAGCAAAGTCTCAAAGAATATGGAGTGTGCGTGCGTGCGTGTGTGCATGCTACCACTTTTCTAGTTCAGTATTCTAATGTCAGTCTAGCTATTCAGAAGGCTCCCAGAAAGAGTTCTTAGGCTTGTCCTTAAAACTGCCTCAGCAACTGGTTGCTGCTGGATGCAGGGGCTGGTGTTAGTATTTAGACTTGGTATTCTTTCACCACATCTATTTGACTCTTTAGATTTAGAACAGTTTATTTTCTGGTTGAATGAAAAACAAGCAGCACATGCATGTGGGTAAATTGTCACACTGGAGGCACAATGGGTTTAAAGATCACTTCCCACTCCTCGTACTGGTCAGATCAGGCTGCAGTAGGGCCAGCCAGGCGCCACTTGCCACAAATACGTTGTGTGTGTATGTGGCTTCAAGTTATCTGTCAACTTACAGCAACTTTTTAAATTTCATAGAGTTTTCTTTGGCAAGGAATACTCAGAAGTGGGTTTGCCAGTTCGTTTCCCTGAAATATAATCTACAGTACCTAGCATTCATTGGCCCATCCAAGTACTGACCAGGGCTGACCCTGCTTATCTCCAGACCGAATCTGGTGCCTTTTAGAATACACAAAATCACCTTAAATTTTACCCCTTTCTTGTGTGCTATAGCTGTTCTAGGGAAGTCAAACAACTGCATGTCCTTCTTGTAAACAATTACATTGGAAACTGGTGGAACAATCTTCCAATGATCTTATAGGTGGAACAGAAGGACGAGGCATCTTCATTCATTTCATTCTACTAGCAGTCAATGAGTTTGTGTAGACTATCCCATTACTCCCACAATATGACTACAAAGAAATTTTTAAGTATCTCATAAGTGGCATCTCTGTGTGCTCAGTCCCAGCAAATAGTGTAGTGACTGTATTAACCCACTGGAGGAACTATAAAGTCAGAGCAAGCATGGCTGAATATTCCCACACATACAGAGAAAGAGAGAGAGAACAGTACATTATGACTGAAGTAACATACGTAGGAATATCTATATTATGCAGAGTGCAGTGGTCTAGTGCAACATGGATTTGTGGTAGAAACAGGAAAATTGACTCTGCATGCGCTTGTGAGGGGAAAAAAAATAGAAAAATATATGTTTATTGTCTCAGGAAATCCATCTTAGGATAGGAAAGGAAATAGGCAAATGATGTTGACCTAAACTGGTTAGAGGAGTCCCTAAAAGCTGTCTCTCATGTGTGGGTGTAAGCTAGCATCCAGGGCTAGGGATGCAGCCTTCCAGAACAAAGGAAAGCAATGAAGCTAACTTAATAAGAGAAAAGTGATGTCTGCAAATAAGAGGAAGAAAAAGGCATAGACTTAAAGAAAGATACAAGAGGTGAAAACAACAGGATGGGCATTAACTATACTTTCCCTCTCTCTCACTAACCACTTTACAAGCATTGATGCCTCTTTGCTTCCAACAACATATATCCCAGATCTTATCTCTTGAACTCAAAGTTTACCATAGGTTTTCAAGACATTTTCCATGCTGGCTTGGGCCAGACTCTTAACAGCTTAGCATTACCAAGGTTGTTGTGATAAATACCTTCGTACCGCATCCTACATATGGGATCTATAAAGCTATGGAGTTTGGGTTAAAAGTGCTCTTGGTGCATTCAGTCAACCAACGTACCAAAAGAACCACCTTTTCTTTCCTCCTTAAGGCCAAATTTTCAGCAAAAGCCAGTTGTGAATCATTTGGCTAGAGGCAATGACATCATCTACCTAAATCCTTGGAGCAATTTTGCCACTTTTTTTAAAAAAAAATCTCTATTTGTTTTTAAAAATAAAATAAATACAAAGCAAAAGTATTGTATAAACAGCCAAAAGTACATGTGGCACTTTTTAAAAATAGAAAGGGTGGAGGACCAGCTGCAATGTGGAGAAAGAGGCAAGGACAGATGGTTGACCCTGTGTTCAGTTTGACAGAATATATGGCCACTAGAATGTATGAGTCATTGGAAAGGACAGTAATGTTCAGTTGAGTACAAGGCAGCAGGGAAGGAAGAAGACAGCATTACAAGTAGAGAGATTCAGTCAAGGAAGTGATGGCCCTCAGTGTGCAAGATCTCAACAGGTCTGTTAATAACAGGGAGTCTTGGAGTTCTCTTATTGATAGAGTCACCATAACTCAAAGCCAATTTGATGACAACTAACAACAGCAGCAGCACAGTGGTGTATCTAGGCTCAACAGCACCTAGGCCAAGCGTGGAAGTTGTGCCTCAGATGTTATCACTGCCGCCGCCAACGCCCCCCACACCAGGCCAGGAAGGATCCCAGTGGGGGTAGGGGGAGCAGATTGGGGGCAGCGGGTGGGAGGGCTTCTGCTGCCAGCATCACTGCCCCCCTGCACGAGGCCAGGAAGGACCTTGGCATGGGGGTAGCAGCAGCAGGCAGGAGATTGGTGGGTGGGGGAGCTGCTGCTGCTACCACCTCTGCTGTCACCTTCCCTCCCATCAGGCTAGGCAGGCCCCCGGTGGGGGCAGGGCAGTGGGGGCAGGCGGGGCGGGGGGCAGGAGGCAGGGGGTGGGCAGGAGGGCCACTGCTGCTGCCACCCCTCCATATTGGCCCAGGAAGGACCCTTACAGGGGCAGGTGGCAGTGGCGGGCCAGGCCCAAGTGGGAGGGGTCAGCTTTTTTCATGCCACCCCCAACATTTGTACCTAAGGCACACACCTCAGTTGTCCCACCCTAGATAAATGCCTCTGCAGCAGCAACAACAACAGCAGCAGCAGCAGCAACATGCCTATTAAACAGATTGTAAAGATGCGACCATCCCCACAATGACAAGCACAGTGGGATTTCTCTTTAACTGTTGCAACTGTCTTCAGCCTCTCTCCATGATCTTCACACCATGTGATGATCACAATACATGAGGCACATATCTTTACAGGTTCTGTGTTGGTTAGTTGGAAGATTTGTTTGCTACAGGTATTTAATAACCAGCTTTTCTGCCCACAGACTCCTATAACATCAGTTAAGATGTTGAAAAACCTGTAACAATAAGATGAGAATAAAGGAAATAATAATCAGATTAACAAAACCAGCAAAGCACTGGGCTCTGTCATAACACTTGGTAAAAGACTATAGAACAGTGAACAATTTTAAAAGAACCAAAAATGCCTGGGTAAAGAGAAAGGTCTAGTCTGGTGCCGGAAAGACGTGAAGCCTGGCACTCAGCTAGCCTCCCTGAATGAGCATTCAAGAACCAGTTCTTTAGCAATGAAAGGGCTCTATCCTCTGTCTGCCAGTTGCCATTCCTCTTGCTTCCAAAGAGATTGTGAAAGTAAGATACAAAACAGGACTTAGACAGCTTTACTTGGTGGTCCTAAGCAAGGAAGAAGCAAGAGCATGAGACCTTCCAAGTCGCATTGGAGACTAGTTCCCATCAGCCCCAGCCATGACACTCATTGATTGGGGATGATGATAGCTGTTGTAAAGCAACATTCTGGAGGGCCTGTTTTCCTCCCCCCTCATGTACCTGATAGTCTCTGTTCTAGCCAATCATCCCAGTACAAAAGTAGTGCCTGTAATTTTGTACTACCTGAGGCTTCCAGATAATCTTCAGAGGCAATTGAACTTCCACCACACTGCAGTAATACAAATGAGAAACGGCCAAAACTCAGAAAACCAGAGCTGGACTATCTTTCTCTGCGGGCAGGGTGTGGGTGGGCCTGAGTTGACAAAAAATGCCTGACATCATGGAAGCCACCTGGGATTTCAGTAAGAAAAGGCTCCCTACAACATGGATCATCCAGGACAAGGCAACCCACTCAGGGAAGGCTGGGCATACTATCTTACAATAAGCTAGTCACCAACCTCCTTGACTGGACTGAGCTCTCGTGGTTGGTCCTCATCTGATGTGTTACTGACTGCACACATTTACTGATCCACAGGCTGGAGATTCTGGGGCTGAGAGTGTGTGAGACCTGCAGGTTTTGTCAGATGTACCAAAATGCATTCCTACATTCCTGTCTAGACTCCCATGCCTACCTCAACCCTAGCATTCTGCCCCTACCACCAAGATATAGCTGTCTGTCTGCCCCAGTAACTGGAAACCTTCAGGCTGTACCCTAGGTTGCCAGGCAGAGGTTCTGTTCACACCCCACAGCCTGCTTCTGTTCCCCCTCATTGGAAGACGCACCTCTAACAAGGATGTATCACAGTGTTCTAAAGAAATGACTTTTGTAAACAAGTCACTTCTTTAAGTAAATCTAGCTTTTCCATTTTTCACCTGAGTTTTGTGAAGACTTGTGTGACATATGTTTTATGTCCAGAAGAGATCTTCCCCCAGGGTAATAAACGTTCCATTGAAGAAGGAAGAGTACACGCAGGAATATACCAGATATACCTCAAGCAGAGTGCCCAGATGCCCCCTTTTCCTGTTAGGTAGAGGGGGCCATGGAAGAACAAAGGGGAGATGAATGGAGATGATAAGAAGGGGAAAAGGAACAGGGGGTCAGAGCTGCAGAGCCACTAGCTGCCAAGCAACCATCCTCGTATTTGGGAAACAGCTTTGCTGGTGGATGTCAGGATGGAAAACAGAGCAATGAGGCTGTAAATCATCCACCTCCACCTCACCATCGTTGTGTTTGTTTTACTTCTGGCCCTGCCAGCTCCATTCCAGCATACGGTATCTTCTCTTCCATAGCTACATGGCTGGAGGGCACACAGAAAGTTTTCCACCCAGCTTAGCTTCCTTGTCAGGCTCTCCAGGCTAGCTCTTGGCAGAATAGAGGGATGAGAAGGAAGCTGCCAAAGCAAACAGTAGGTGTGCCGTGCCACCCAGTTGCTGGCAGAGAAGAGGGAGCTGAATGAACAAGTAAAAAAACTCAAAATATTAATTGTAAAAGAATTCGAAGAGGAGAGACGGGACAACCGAAATGGAGATGCCATGAGATGGCAGCTGAAGCACTCTGACAGCCAAGGGGCCTCACACAGCTGCAGTCAGTTTGTGATCCTAGCAAATTCAGGAGTTGCTATGTGGCTGATGGCAGGACCTGACTTGCCCTGTCTATTTTGGTCAAGCCAATGGGCTGGTGGCCCTCCTGAGTCACCAGAAAGGAGCTTGTCTCTCAAAAATCAGCCTAGCAATCATTCATGCAAAGCCAGTGAGAGAGAAATAGGCCCTTTCCGCACAAGGCAAGTAAATCGCTCCATGCCATTACTTACTGGTTCTTCTCTCTTTGAAGCAACACAGACTTTCCCTTAAACCCTTCTGTAGGGCTCCTTTTTTGCTGCAGGGCAAATCAGAGCAGTGAGAGGTCCATAGATCCACACTGCTGAGGCTGAAAATGGCAGCTTCCTGTTCTTCGTGGGTCTGGACCAACCACTGACGCTGACCATGCCCACGGCTCGCCCTCCGCTGATCGCAGGCCCGCATTGGTGCAAACCTGCGCATCTGCACAAGAGAGCAGGTATGAAATGGCGAGCTCCAGAAGATTGAGAGACCGGATTTTTCCGGTCTTCACTTAGTGCACTGGAGGGCCACTTGGGTGCGTTTTGGATAGGACTAAGGTGCGGAACTAAGGTAAATAGTCTGAACCTAGTCCGATCCAAGGTGCGGACGACCTCCGTGACAGGACACCTTGGCCTGTCTTAACTTCCTCGTGCGGAAAGGGCCATAGAGGTGGTTATATTTTGCAGAACTGATTTTGTATCCTGAATGTAACAATAATAAGTAATGACCGTTTTGACACAGAGTCTTGAGGCAGATGCTAGCCAGCCAAGCTGATTAACTTCCAAGCACAGCAAGGGAAAAGTGCACCGAATGGAACGACCACTATGTGGCTGCAATGTCCAGCCACCCCTCAAGGGCTAACTGCATGCTATGTTAAAGATACAATTAAATACCTCTTTCCAGTAAGCATGTACAGTCCCCTGTGGACTAGGATCAATGCACATAAGTATTAGAGGTTTAAATCTTTTCTCCCAGTTAGTTTTTGTTTCAAAATACACAAGCCTTCCAATCTGAGGACTAAATGGGAAGGAAACTCCACTGATGCCAATGGTTAAACTCCCCCCCCCAACACTTTTAGACCTTGTGCCTGTAGGGAAAGATTTGCATTTTGAAATCAAAACCACTTGTGCCAGAAATTTAAACCTTCCTCACTTTTGTGTACTGGTCCCAATCCACATAGTGGGGGCAATATACACTCACTTGAGGGTAAAAAAAAAAAAAGATCTCTGTTGGTACCCTTCATCCTGAACATAGCATGCATTTTTATGTTTATGTATGTTTTGCCTCAAGATTCAGCACTCAGCATTTGCTCTTCTGTTGTGAGTGGGGGAAAGACAATCTCCATCACAAATTAAGGAGTTGTCACGTACACAGGAGATCCTAGCCCCTCCCGCATGCTGCCTTATGTCTGTTACTACCTCATTGGACCATGGCGAAATTTGGAAAGGTCACTTGTGATTGGTGAAATGGTGCTGCAGTGGGTGTGTCTGATGTCCACCTGGATGCATGGGTATAAATTCCATGCTGTGCCTTTGTTTGCCGTTCTGGACCTCACTTTCATTTTTGAAAGAGAGTTTCCAGCACCCTGTTATAGTAGAACTTTTTATAATAATATTTTTATACTTAATAAATTTGGTCACTAGCCTTGAACCAAGAAACGTCTGGTCATTTTTGCCTACTTCTCAGAAAAAGCTGTCCCTCTTAAGGGCGTAGAGGTGACACTATGACTGTTGTTCTTGTGTGCATTTAAATAGTTTCCAATCTATGATGACCCCAAGGTGATCCTATCACTGTGGAGGCAGCCTAAAATCAGTTGGGTTTTTCTTGTTTGTTTTTAAAGGATGTTAGCTTTGGATGCTCACAAAAACTACAGTTCTCAGGCTAAAAAGGAGTGAATTAGTCACGGGTTCAGGTGAACTGGCAGGAAAGCTTTTCTTCTCAGCTATTTATGCTGCTGCTGCTGTCGTTGGCTATATTCACCAAATATCAATTAAATTCAATGGTGAGGGGTTTTTTTAAAAAAAAAATAAGAGGGGAGAGATTTAAACCACACTTACTCATTCCATTCATGGTAGGCCTACACTTACTTCTGGGGGAAGAGGAGGAGGAGTCTGGAGGAGGAAAGTAAAGTTTAGTCCAGGAATAGGTATCATTGTTGAACTACAGTACCCAGCATTGCTTACCACTAGTTATGCTGGCTAGGGCTGATGGGATTTTCAGCCCAACAACATCCATAGCTTCACAGTCTCTGCTTCTGCTTTCATTACATGCTATGCATTTACTGTAGTGTGTAGTGTCAACTTTAGGCCAGCTGCCAAGGAGGTGCTATCTTAACTTTTCTATCCATACATCTGACATTTCGAGCTAAGAGGAGTTTTCCCTTTCCCCAAAAGCCAGGTGAGTCGTGGGTCTGCCTTTTCATGTTTCGTTGTGTGTGCTCCACTGCATGGAGACGATGGCACTCTGACAGCAGCGTGAATGGACAGCTCTTCATGGAAAAATCGCCTCAGAACTTGGATGCGTTTCAGGAGAAGCCGGTGGAACTGCCTTCCGCCAGCAGCTGCACAAATGGAGCAGCATGGAATTTCCTCTCCATCACCAGCTGCCACTCAGTCTTTGGATCTGAGGGAGGCAACTTTGCAGAGACAGACAGAGCACAAACTGCCATCTACCCAGAAAGCCACAGAGTGCATTTTAAAAAAAAGTAGTTTGCACATACCTCAGAATCTCCCATGGTTTCATCTACTCAGCAGGACCCAGAAAACAAGTGAGGTTGCTTTATTTAACCTAGAAAGGGCCTGCTACATGCAAACTGGTGCACACACACACACACATGTACACACAAGTACACATGAGTCAAAAATCAAATTACTGTATTCAGAAAACTGAAAAAGGAGTCCATTTAGAGCTTAGAAATGTGTCTCCTTTTTTAAAAAAACTTCAGGTCCCAGAATCCCCAAGCGAACATGACCAATCACTTTTCCAGACTCAGAGATCCAATATAGTGAGCCACTGTTGTTGCTTCCCCCCCCCCCGTAAGCTTGTTTTGGCTCACAAACTTCAGTGTCAGTTGCAAAAATCAGCAAATGGACACCTCAGTTTCTTTAAACAGAAAGTCTTCAAATCTCAGTTCTGAGGCAATGTCTTCCACATGATTCAGATAGATCTCAGGTCAGTTGTTTAAGAGAACCAGGCTGAGAAGGTAAAAGTGTGCTAATTGTTTACCTGTTCCACCCTTCTAGCTCATATTTAAAGAATAAAGCTAAGGGTACAAGTGTGTATTATTTGCTTGGTGAATATTTTGATCAAGCCAAAAATCATCAATTTCTGTGGATTAGAAGGGGATTGAAGTCTCTTCTTTGGAAAACTCAGGTGGAGATGATAGGATCCTGTGATTCAAGCTATCTGGAAGCAACAAAGTGGGGAAGGCTAATCTGTCAAGTTGCTGGGGCAAGATGTACATAGTAACAGCATTCTCTTGGTATGCAGGTCCTAGCTAGCTTTCCAGTTTGTTTGTTTCTTTATTCCCCCCCCCTCACAGCTAGTCAGTGTAGAACAGGCTGCAGAGCTGGAGGTGGAGGGAAAGAGGTGTCATATTGACTGGCAATAGTAACAGTCTGTCTTTGTTTAAGACTTTTACATTTGATCAGTGATTGGAGATAGTGTATGCTACTGGCACAAGAAGGTGAGTGACCCTCAGAAAAAGTGGACCAGCAGCTGTTTATGGGTTCCATGTCAGGGGGACAGTGAATCCACTCCAGGTTTTAGTTGGAATTCTAAAGAAGCAGTCTGAGATGTTGAACCATTTGGAGGGATTGAGTTCAGGACCTGGAATAGGACCTTTAAAGCGGAGGCTAAAACTCAGAACAGATTCATTGCCACACTGACATGGAAACCATCAGCTGTCAGGGAACTGGACCAGAAGGATCACACTGAACTGGAGGTCCAACATCTCTGTACAGACAAGAGTACGAAGCTAGATCAGGGTGGACAAATTGTGGCCTCCGGGCTCCCTAATTGTTGCTCCTGAAACCCTCAGAAGCCTCCTGACCCCCTAAAAAATTAATTGGGGGGGTGATTTTAACGTGATTTTTTTTTTGTCTCAAACCTGGCCAAAATCTGCCAAAACTTCAGCATATGGCTTTCCCAACCTTCTAAAATCCCCTAAACCTTCTAAACCCATGGGGGGGGAATCAAAATGGTGCCTGCAAGTGACATTGTGTCGCTTCAGGTGAGTCAAAATTGCCCACTTCTCAATTGCCCACTCCTGAGCTAGATGGATCAATGATACAACTCTACATAAGGCAGCTCCCTAGCTTCTTCATCCTGCTTGAGACCAAACTGGACAGATATTTGAATAAAACAAATATGGTCTCCAGCTTCATCATCACAGATACAATGGTAATTATCATTTTATTCTCATTATTCTAAAATAATAAAAAGCAATCAAAACAAAGTACAATTAAGCCAATGCAAAAGCCATTTATTTAAAAATCTTTGTCAGGTTCATTGCTGTTGTTTCCAAAATGACAGTTGTAGCAAAGTTGGGTACATCCATGTGCCTTGCCAAGAAGGGGTGAGGCAGACAAATGGAGCCTAATTAGGCAGTGATTTGTATATTGCCACAAAAGAAGCAGACAGCTTAATGGAAGGGATCCAGAAAGCTTGCCGAAGGTGAACATACAGTTAAAAGGCCAAGAAGCTGATGCTGAGGGTTGATAGAAGAGCTTGGAAAAGTTGCTTTATTTGGACTGCAACTCCCAGAATTTCCCAGCCAGCAAAGTCTCTGGGAATTCCTGAACTTGTAGGAGCAACTGTAACTTTTCCAAGCTCTGACTATTCGCACCATTGCCTTCTGTTTCTCATTTAAATCTTCTCTTTTAAATCTTCATTTAAATCTTTAATTGTTCTTTTACCATAGCTATCAATAGTAGATGCACGAGGTCATTAATTAATCAATACAGCAGATGGGACACACCACTTTTTAAAAATGTTCCTTCCCAGGTCACCGTGTTTTTGTTTCCACGTATCTTCAAGGGTCCACATTTACAGAGCAGTAAACCCACAAGCTACCTTTAATTCACGCTGGCACAGTGCTTTTGACTACAAATAGCTGATACAGGAAAACCAGGCTGAATGTCCAGTTCACTCTCACGAAGCACAGCCAGAGAGTTGTGAGCAAGGTGGGGTTTCCCACAGAGAATTTTCTGGGGTGGAGAGGGTTCAAAACTGTGCAGAATGACAATGCAAGCCACCTGAAAGATTTAAGTTCTGATTTGAAGCTTCTGTGGTTGTTCATAAATGTTTTCATATGTATTTCTGTTTTTACTGCATCCAGTTTCAGGATGGGGAATAGGTTCAGAGCTATATTTCTGAATCTGTCTAAATGAATATGCAGATGTTTCAATTACTGGCCGGTTATGTTGAATCTCTTCCGTTATGCTTAGTATTTATTCTTGGTTTTGAATCTGTTGATGTTACTGTTTCAAAAATGTTTACTTATGTATGCAGATGAGTGTTGAGTTGTTTTCTGGATTACTAGCAGGTCTTTTGGAGGGAGAAGCTGTTTATAAAATAGCTCTGAGACATGTCAAAGAGAGGCACTTTGTTCCTACTCCAAAGAAACAGCACAAAGATATTGTGGAACCTGGAAACCTGGGGAGAGAAAACTGAGGGTTGTACCAAGTCACATTTGGTCCCCCAGAAAAATTTGGTCATCATTGCACTCAATATTTCCCCAACAATGGGAGGGAGCAGCTAGTAAAGTGGAGCAAGAACAGAAAAATGCTGTGTATGATGGCCTTATATCAGGTTGTTGCCTTCCAGAGATTGCTGGACTACCCACCAGTCCTAGCTAACATGGCCAGTGGTGAGGGATCATGGGAGACGCAGTCCAACAACATGTGAAGGTCCATGCCTTTCCCATTATCATGGGCTTCCAGGACCCAGAGTCAGAGTCTGAGGCAGCAGAACCTGCTCTGAGCCCTGGCACAGAGACTGCTACAGCAGAACCTACAGAGCAGGCAATACCACCACCCGCCCCAGAGACAAAAGTGTCAGTCCCAGCAGGGAGCCCTGCTCACTCTGACATGGACTAGCCGTACCTATCTTTGCCCAGCGTAGACACCAGAAAGGTCTCTTGTGTCGGTCCCAGCAAATTTATGCCAAGCACCAGTTCCACTGACCCTGGAGCCTATGAGAAGTGAGCCTTTCCCTTCTAGCCTTTGTCAGCAATCAACCGACCATTTCTCCTGTGCATGCTTCTGCTCGCTGCACTTGCCTGTGTTTCTGCCTTTGACTTGTATTTGGTTTTGCCTGCCTCTGATTTGTGGACATTGTTGGGACCCTTATTGCTTCTCATTTGCAAAGCTGTTTTCTTTCCTCAGTAAACTGACCACTTAAGTTACTGCTAAGTCTCTGACCTGTGTTTGTTATCAGTTTCTTCTGGCTGCCAGTCCAGACCAAGCTTGGACAACCATCCCAGCAATGTATGGTAACAAGAGTTCCACATATTCTTTTTAACTGAATGTTACTGAGGGATTCTGTGAGGACATGTGTTACACCAGCCATTTATTTATGGTAATATGGACTCTGGGCCTCAGAAGCAGAAGAACTTCTTATGGTTCATCTGATTATTTCCCTACATGCTATTAAGTAAGAGAACAGCAAGAGAAAAAGGACCTGAGAAAAGCAAACCCACCTACTGAGGCACCCACAAGAAAGGAGGCCTGCCTATCCTTTCTCACAGGAGCTTTGGCCTTCAGTAATACAATCCTATCCATCTCTACTCAAAATTCCCACTGAGTTCAATGAGGCTTACTCCCAGGAAAGTGGGTACAGGATAGGATTGCAACTCTTAAGCCTTTCCTCTCCAAAATACAAGTCCCGGTGGTGGTAGGGGGAGAGAATTGCTTCCACAACACATAGGTTGGAATCCTGTTGACATAGAAACTCACACATAACTTCTCTAACATAAAGGTGTGGCATAGTTACAGCATAAATCTGCATGGAGAGATTTACGCTATGTAAACTGTTACCCTGACTTCTGGGGGTCCCTTGGGGGACACCTTGATTTGCTCCAAAAATGCTAAGATTGGGGAAATTAGCAGAGCACTGGCTATAGCAAAACGAGGGGTAGGGTAACCCAGCAGTATGTTTTACCCAACTTTATGGGGTCAGGCCAAGCAAAAGACAGACAATGATTAAAAGGTAAGCTAAAAATGTGTTTTTATTGTGGCGAAGTCACTAATGCATACACACATGATACACACAATCAAACACTCACACAAGAGCTAACTGAAAGAGAAAGGGAAGAAAATTATAGAGAGGCTGAGGGATTTGAGAAGATTTATAATTACCAGTCCAGAAGAGTAGTGAAGAGCAGAAGTGTGTTTTGGCTTAGGTAGGACCTAAGGACAGTTCTCATTCAGGAGCCAGATGGACAGAGTGACGGGTAGACCTTCAAGAGACTGCACTGGGCATCCTGGAATCAGGGGTATTTGTACCCTGAAAATAGCCTGTGGCAGTGAAGGTTCAAGATGCAAGACAAAGGGAACTTGTTGTGGACAATGGGTCTGGAATGGACTGATTCTTGGTTGAGAGGGAGTTTCTGGGCAGTAGGATATACACAGACTAGGGGTCCTGGGCACCTTATTGTTTTCTGATGTTGGCAGTTGATAGGGTTAGCTCAGAGCCATTAAGTCAGGCTTTCTTGGCTAATTTCAGAGAACTTTTGACCTGGCCATGCTGGGGTCACCTCTGACCTACTTCCAGCCAGTGTCCCTTTCTTCCACATGGCCTTGCCAGCCATAAGTACAATATATATTTTATGCCAACCCATCTGCCAATTAATATATTTTGCCAACTAGACCATATCAAAATGTGGGGGTGTACGGCCTGGTAACAAAACTTGATGTAAGACCTTCGGGCATATACTGCTTAAAGTAGCTTCAGCAGCCCAGAGAGTTCCTTGCTCTCTAAAGTTTTCCATCCAGAGGTGGGCAACTTGGTGTTCTCCAAATAATGATTTTGGGACACAGCAATCATATTCTCTGAGGCTGATGGGAACTGTAGTCCAAAATGTCAGGAAGGTACTAGATTGCCTGACTTTGATTATCAAAATCCCTCATGTTTATGTCCTGTTGTGCACCTTGGACAGGGCAATTTTCTTGGAGGAAGATAGTTGGCAAAGAAGGCATATTTGCCTCATTGTTGCATCCAGTGGCAGGACACGTTTGAGGAAACATTTCTCTCACACTGCCATAACCCTATTATCACTCAGCCCTGCTTTCACTCAAACGTAGCAAAATATTTGAGGAAACAGATGGTATCTCTCTCCAAACTTGGCATTTCCCCCTCCAGCTTTTTTTGCAGCTCTCAACTACAGCATGGGTAGGGTCAAGAATTCAGAATTCCAAGAATTCAGGATCCTCAGGATAAGACAGATCAAAAGAGGCATTAGAGGGGCAAAGAACAAAGAGGGCAGGTAGGTAGATATACAGGCTCTGCCTGGAGGGAGGATGCAGGCTGTGCCAGGCTTGCTGGCCGATGATGGATATGTAAGAGGAGGTACTGCCTGGCAATTCACCTGCAAGAACAAGGTGGAGGGGGGAGAGAAATTGGCTGGAATTTAATAAAACCTCTCAGCTCAGCATAAATCAGTTCTCACTGGCGGCATGATTTAAGGGACACTGAGGCAGCCCTGACTTGTCTTTAATCACGGTGGGAGAGGCAGGTGTACTAAGATTTAATGGGCAGAGAGAATGCAATCCCACCTTCCCTGAGCCTCCATTCTTTGCATTTTCAAAGCTCTCTTGGCCCTGCAATGCAGGTGACACAAAGAAGGCCAGTGCTGGAGTTATGCAGTCTCCCAGGCTAGACAACATACAGCCTGCAGACTACATGGATGGTGGTGGCACTTTGGAGAGGAGCCTAAACTGTCATTCATAATGCCTCCTTTTTAGGAACCTCCAGCAGTTTGTGATCTGCTTGGGGGCTTCCCAAACACATTATGGTTGGCCCTTCTGCGAAGCAGAATGCTGGGATAAAAGGGCCTTGGCTTCGGTCCAGCTGGAGCTCTTCTTATGCTGAGGATCTTAAGATCTATAGCAGGAATGGGAATCATGTGGCCCTCTGGATATTATTCAACTGAAACTCCCAGCATCTCTAAGTGATAGTATAGTCAATGGTGAAGGATGCTGAGAGGTTGCGTTCCACAACATAGAAGGGCCATGCTATTGCCAAACCTAGTTTGCAGCTCCCAGATGGCTGGCAATAGCCTTCAGTTTATATTTTTGATGGATGCCTTTATTAGAATGAGTTGGAGTTGAGAAAAAGGATTGTTTTGGGCTAAAACTCCCAGAATGCCCCAGCCACTGGGTTATTTGGAGTTCTGCAGCCCCACCAATTTCAGGCTCAGGAATACATATTTGTATTTTTAAAATATAAACTTGTGATCAACAGCATCTCCTTAAAAATGATTGGCTTATTATTAAAATAACATATAAGAAAGCATGCTCACTGTATTATGCTTCTCATATTATAAAACAATGATTCTTGGAGGGCCCAAATTTGTGGAGGATATCTTGACATTCTGATGAGAAAGTGCTGATAATTCTTCCTTTAATTACACACCGGGAAACATCAGAAGTGAATGCCATGGTGATGTAGTGGTTTGAATGTTGGACTATGATCCTGGAAATCAGGGTTCAGTTCCCTGCTTGACCATGGAAACCTACTGGGTGACCTTGGGTGAGTCACACACTCTCAGCTCCAGAAAATTCCATGATAGGTTTGCTTTGGGGTCACCATAAGTCAGAAATGACTTGAAGGCACACAACAAAAATAAAAAATCACAGGATATTCTTTAGGTGGATCAACTGCAGAGAAGTAGAGTGAGAAATCAGCCTATTAGAGCCAGGAAGCTAGCCATGCCTCAGCAACTGTAGTATAGTGTCTTGAAAAGAAAGCTGAGCCAACGATAACTGAACAAAGCAAAGTGTTCAGACAAACAGCTACTGGCCATCTCATCTCACAGCCTTGGATGCTGTATTGTTGGGAGTATCCCCCAGCAGAATTCCACTTATGGGAGGTTTCCACCAGCAGAAGCTGAAAGGAAGTTTCTACTAAATCCTCCTCCTCCTGGATCCTTGTGTATCCCTTTAAAAATCTTCTCAAGAGGAAAGGAGGGGAGAGCACAAGGAGTTGCAAAGGAAAGAGAAGGCTGATGAAAATTAAGACCCCCTTCTCTGCCTCTTGTGGAAGCCTCTGCTGATTTGGAGTCCCTTCTGCAGGTGGAAGGAGAGCTTTTCAGTTCTCCAAGGAACAGTTACAAAGCACATCATCAACTTTATTTACCAGGAGCACTCTACATTTTCTGCTGTATCTCCCTGGTGAGTCACCATCTCTATTTTTGCCTATTTCCCCCTGTTGGAACATCTGGTGCATGCTTTTTTTTTAAGCTACTCTGTGCCTATTTTATTTATTAAAATGTTTGTATCACGCCCTACATCCAGGAATCTCATAGCAGGCCACAGGTGATACATTAGGAAGCACAAAACA